>JAPTMU010000069.1:0-600000 GCA_028583405.1 Pogonophryne albipinna
CCAACTCACAACAACTTCATACAGACATAAATAAAGCAGCTGTATTCGCCATACAGGAAACACACATTTAAAACGGTTTTGCCTGCTGTTTTTGTGTACACAAGCATTCATCAATGGTTCGGAAAGCTGTACCTTAATCATATAAAGGCTTGTATTTAAGGCTCCATGGACCTGTCAGCTCCGGACAGTGCAAAATGCGTACATGAAGCGCTACGTTATGAACGCAATAAATCATACCCTCGTGGGGGCGCGCTCATGTGATTGGCTTAGAATTGAGGAGACATCTGATTGGCTATAGATAGAAAAATTACAAGTACGAATCGGCTGACCGTCAGGGGAGTCTCAAAAAACCCACACACGAATGCACAGCGATCCGTGCACAGAAAGCGGTTTGTGTTTGCAGGTGCAGGGGTTTTAAACGGAAAACAAATATGTGAGGATCAAAAATATGTAAAACTTTTTTCTGTATTTGGATTTTATTTACATGTATATGAAACAGAACACATTTGTGTGTGCTTTGAAAAACACAAGTGTGAATCCTTCTGTGTGCATGTGTGTATTATGAGACTGTTCTGAGCCCATATGCATCAGACCAGTGGATGTGCTGCAGCGTCCAATCAGTGACTGATACACAGTAAGAGGTGTGGCGAGCTGCTGAGTATTTCACCAAAGGGTGGTCTGGTGTTTCCTTGGTTATCGCTCCTCAGAGATCGCTCCTCCGGGCTCAAATTAAAAAAATGCAGTGGAATCTCAGCTTTCATATGATATGTCGTTTGTGCAGATAGCATGAAGTAGAAAAGATCGCTTTTTGCCAGTTATGTGCTAAAGTAGCGTTAGCCCGTTTTTGCTAAGTGCTGATTTAGACGCTTGGTGTTAGACTTGTGTTCCGTTTAGGTAAAAATGGTTAATATAATCTGTTAGCTGAGTTTATTCCCGTTAAGTGGATATGACACATTAATAGGTTGTAAAATGTTAAGAAGCCCTGAGACGCTGTTTCTTGCAAGATGTTGTGTCTGCTCCCGCCGGCGGGGTCAACCGGGTTTAACAGGCGAGGAGCGAAGAAATTACAAATAAGAGAAATGGGATGCAGCTATAGTCTGCGTGTCCCTTCGGCCTGTGCCAGTTTGTCTAGTGATGTCAAGCCAAGCCTGTGATTCAGATATACATTGGTCCAGTTTTTTTATATTTATATCCTCCAAATGAACGTTTGTGTCCTTTCAATTTTTTTCGCAACGTCTTGATTAAAAGCCAACAAGGTGAGGTGCCACTTGCTTGTGGAAGTGTACCTTCACATCGTTGGCCATTCCATCGGGAGCAACTCCGAGTTAAGTATCTTGCCCAAGGGAAAAGAGACATGTTGACTGAACCCACAACCTTTCGATTGAAAGACGACTGCACCACCTCACATCCACACTCACCCACGCTGAACCCAACATGTGACATTATCCCTCAACACTGAAATCATCTGAATTCAATCTTAGGAAAACACCAGGAACACAATCCAATTGAAATAAAGAATCCTAAAGTGCACTTCTGATGGATTTCTACTTGCCAGATCATCAAATACTAAAAGTCTGTATTTACACTGAAATGAAATGACTCTAAAAATCTTTCTTGTTGAAATAGAAACTGAGACAATGCCATTATTTACTGATCTACTACAGTACCTCTGAAATGTTGCATTCAAACAGCATCCATATAAGTTGTGTGTATCCACAATTGATCTTCATCTTAGAACATTTGATCATACTTATGTTAAGGAGTGCCTCTTTAACAGATGAGATTATTATTATTATGCTAACCCTAATTTAAATGCCTGAAAATGGGTTATACCAACAGAAATTGCTCCAAAAACTGAACTGAACCAAACTGTAATTTTTCCTTCACACCCACCCCTCCTTTGAGAACAAAGCAAATGATGAGGCCAAACTCCTGCAGTGTTTTAGCTGCAGTGATCACCGCTGTGGGAATCCCTAACCAGTATGATTAAGATATTATAATAACATTTTCGTGCTCCAACGTGCTTCTTTCTTTTGTTTCCTGCTGAGAGACGCCAAACCTTTTCTGTCAGCGCATCGGTATTCTGTTACCATGCCAGTGCAAACAACAGGCAGCAGCTATTGCAGCTATTGCAACATAAAGAGACCTGACAAACATTTTGGCAGAGGGAAATGCTCCAGGGAAAGTGATGGATTTGAAAAAGCTTAACAAACTATCTGGAAGGTAAGATATAATAAAATGTAGCAACACAGTCCTTTAATCAAGTCTTGTCCCTCAATTTGAGTCCCCAGTCACCACTTTCTGACACACTGGTTGCTTTGACGGATCAATACAGAGACTTCTTTTGTTGCTGCAATTCTTTGCAAAATCTTTACTTTACATAACTGTATTCAGAAGCATAATACATGTATCAAGTAGAGGCATCATATGTACGTAAAAAAAACGTAAATAATAGGGCCAATGCTTCCGCAAAATTCCTTTCCTCCGTGTCCACCACACCTAAAGGGAACAAGTGCACTGGTCATGGATTAGGTGTGCTGTGGTACCATATCCCGAGCTAGTGATGGTTCTTACTGATGTCCTTTGGTCTCCAGTCAGTCCGGATTCCTCTGCTTTTTCTGCCTTTTCACTGCCATGCAACTCCTGATCAACTCTATGCGAAGGAGATGTGTGGCACTGCGTGAGGCAAATGGTGGTCACACCAGATACTGACTGGTTTTCGGACCCCCCCAGACCCCCCCAATAAAGCAAAACTGCACGTTTCAAGATCCTTGCAACATGGGGCCGTGCATTATCATGCTGCAACATGAGGTGATGGTCGTGGATGAATGGCACAACAATGGGCCTCAGGATCTCGTCACGGTATCTCTGTGCATTCACAATGCCATCAATAAAATGCACCTGTGTTCGTCGTCCATAACATACGCCTGCCCATACCATAACCCCACCACCACCATGGGCCACTCGATTCACAACATTGACATCAGAAAACCGCTCACCCACATGACGCCACACACGCTGTCTGCCATCTGCCCTGAACAGTGAAAACCGGGATTCATCCGTGAAGAGAACACCTCTCCAACGTGCCAGACGCCATCGAATGTGAGCATTTGCCCACTCAAGTCGGTTACGACGACGAACCGGAGTCAGGTCGAGACCCCGATGAGGACGACGAGCATGCAGATGAGCTTCCCTGAGACGGTTTCTGACAGTTTGTGCAGAAATTCTTTGGTTATGCAAACCGATTGTTGCAGCAGCTGTCCGAGTGGCTGGGCTCAGACGATCTTGGAGGTGAACATGCTGGATGTGGAGGTCCTGGGCTGGTGTGGTTACACGTGGTCTGCGGTTGTGAGGCCGGTTGGATGTACTGCCCAATTCTCTGAAACGCCTTTGGAGACGGCTTATGGTAGAGAAATGAACATTCAATTCACGGGCAACAGCTCTGGTGGACATTCCTGCTGTCAGCATGCCAATTGCACGCTCCCTCAAAACTTGCGACATCTGTGGCATTGTGCTGTGTGATAAAACTGAACATTTCAGAGTGGCCTTTTATTGTGGCCATTCGAAGGCACACCTGTGCAATAATCATGCTGTCTAATCAGCATCTTGATATGCCACACCTGTGAGGTGGGATGGATTATCTCGGCAAAGGAGAAGTGCTCACTATCACAGATTTTTTCAGATTTGTGAACAATATTTGAGAGAAATGGTTATTTTGTCTATATAGAAAATGTTTTAGATCTTTGAGTTCATCTCATGAAAAATGGGAGCAAAAACAAAAGTGTTGCATTTATATTTTTGTTCAGTGTATGTACTGTAAACATGTTCTCTAATAACCAACGCTGCCTGGTGTCTCTGAGTAGTTACATCACATAAAAAAAGTTTCATTGTCCATGACACAGTGGACCTGTTGTTCCAGAACGCACACTATTTTTCACGGGACAGATTCTACAAGGGTCTGGAAACCCCAACAAAAAGATTTTGGTCACATATTTTTGATTTGCGATTCTTCTGTTCCACCACATATCAAAATTGCTCTATTTGATTGGGATCTTGTGATTCTGCAGGCCATTTGAGTACAGGCAATTCATTGGGGCCGCCCAATAATGTGCCAAGACAGTGTTGTGTTGTTGATTTGAGGCAACACAACACCGAGAATTTGGCGCAATCTATGCCGTATTACGCCAAATTCCGACTGTATACTGCTGCTGGTTTATAAAGCACTGAATGGTTAAGGCCCAAAATACATTTCTGACCTCCTGCTAAATTATGAACCATCCAGATCTCTCAGGTCTTCAGGGACTGGTCAGCCTTCTGTCCCCAGAGTCAGAACAAAACATGGAAAAGCAGCTTTCAGTTGTTATGCTCCAAATATCTGGAACAAACTCCTAGAAACCTGCAGGTCCGCTGCAACTCTGACCACTTGTCATAGTCTGCTCCATCATTCAACAGTAGTTTTCCATTCACCTGTCTCACCTGTTTTCCACACCCACTCGTTAGCTCACTCTCTTTCTCTTCTGCACCCATTAGTTTCTGCCAGTATTTAAACCCGCACCTTACACACACTCTTTGCCAGATTGTACTTTGCCTCATGCTTGTCTTTCCCGCGTTGTATACCAGATTGCCTACCCGGTTCCGACCCTGCCTGTCCTCGATCTGCCTGCTCTGCCTGTTCCCTGATCCTGCCTGTCCCTCGACTATCCTGTCTGGCCTGTTATCCGACCCTGCCTGTATCTACGCTGACCGCCTCGCTTACTCCCTGACTCTCTGCCTGTCCCTGACTCACCTTCTGCCCGCTGTCCTCCGGTGAGTTAAACTGCTCGGTTGGTATTCCTCAGATCCAGTGGAATCTCCAATAAAGTTTATTACCAATTCTCCTTGGTTTCTCGAGTGCTGCATTTGGGTTCTCCTTAAGATTGTGACAGAACAATCTGGCCAGAACATGGACCCAGCGCACTCCTCTTCACCTAGAGACCGTTTCGAGAGAGTTGAGGACGCTCTCCAGATGCAGGAAGCCTCGATAGCCGCCCTGGCCACCGAGGCTCATCATGCTAACTCTTCACATGACCAGACGCTAACCTATTTATCTGCGCAGCTACAGCAGCTAACGGCTACTGTGCAGCAGCTAGTGGCAGGAGTGGCCGCTCCAGCGCCTCTTCCTATGCCGTCGACACCCGCTTCTGCATCACCTCTGATGGGATTTACCCCGGAGCCTCGGGTGGGAACTCCGGAGCGCTACGCCGGGGAACCGGAGGGCTGCAGCCCGTTTCTTACGAACTGTTCTATCCTGTTTGCGCTGCAGCCACACACTTTTGCTTCTGAAGCTGCTCGTGTGGCGTTCACGGTCAATCATTTGACTGGGAAAGCCCGACTGTGGGGCACAGCGGAATGGGAGCAACAAACACCCGCCTGCTCTTCGTTCCCCGCTTTTTCTGCGGAGCTGCGCAAGGTGTTTGGACCATGGATGTATAATAAGAACTGGATACAGCGTGGGAGGCGGGGCCTCATTCATTCCTATGAGAGTTGCTCATTAGCGCATGATGATAAAATGGCCCAACTTTTGAGAGAGTGAAACGTCACAGATTACCCGGCATGCCTGAGAAGTACCCGTATGTGCGCTCATAGCGCATGCGCAACTTTAACCAAAATGCTCGTTCACATCAAGTACGTCAATTTGCGTACACGTAACAGCACCGCACGTTCATGACAGCATGGATGGATTTGATATTAACGAGGCGGCTGTTAGCAGCTAGCGGCTAGCTAGTAATTATGCTAATGTACACATCAATGTTATGTACTTATATTACGCTGTAACAGGATCTAGTGATATCCAAGCAACAGAGATTCATTTAGCATGAAAGAATGATTGCACTGTATATATATAGATATATATATATATATAGATATAGATATATATATAGGCCTATATATACTTATAATAAGTAATATTAACTTTATTTAATACAACATTTCCGGTACAAGATTTAATCATACAGCCCATGTAGTATGATAATGAATTACAGCAAACAGCATCTCTGTAAACTACGTGTATTCACTGAATTTCACTCTCTGCCTTTAACGGCTCGTTGTAGCTCCAATAGCTCCAGCCAGCCCCCACCCTCCCTGTGAGCACAGTGTGCTCTGATTGGTCGGGACACATAACATGAACGTGCCGGGTGGCGCGGTCCCGTGGGTTAGATGCGCGTTCATAATGCAGAGGGAAATAACTCTCAGAATAACGTTATTAGCACATTATTACAACTTGAGGAACGAATGTTTTTAATAAGGGCTATACAAGTGTTCATACTGGGTAGTTTATTTAGTTTAAAAAAAATTATCCAACGATTTACAGACCATTCTTTCCCCATGTAAGTCAATGGGAAAAAGTGTTTCCGGGCCTGGCAACCAAACGGAAGTGTAGTACCGCCGTTTGGCCAGCACGAATATTTTCATGTGAGTCCGGCGCACTTCCTGGGGGCTTGGTCCAGACGCTGCAGGAGGACTACTGAACCTGAGCCAGGGTACTGGATCTGTGGTGGATTATGCCATTGAGTTTCGCACCCAGAGCCGCCTCAGCAACTGGAATTCTGCAGCCCAGTGTGACGCCTATCTGCGTGGTTTGGCGGATTACATTAAAGACGAGCTGGTGTCGTTTGATCTGCCCAATTCACTGGATGGGTTGATTGAACTGACTTCCCGCATGGATCGGCGCATCCAGACACGGAGACGGGAGCGACGATCGGAGGGAGTTCAACATGCCTGGGCGCCCCGAAGTCCGAGTTTGGCTGCGACTCCTCACCTCACTCCAGAGCCGCAACCAGGGGGGGATGAGCCCATGCAGGTGGGTCGCACCAACCTCACTTTGGAGGAACGTGAGCATCGCAGACATCGTAACCTGTGTCTCTACTGCGGCCGGGCCGGCCATTTTGTTTCTCACTGCCCGGGAAAGAGGCAAGGCTCAGCAGTAATGGGGAACATACTGGTGAGCCAAACCCCTGGATTTGTTCCCGCTCAGAGACCATTGAGCCCGCCAGGTTGCTATTACCGGATAGCTCTCAGGCTCTTGCTGTTTTTATTGACTCTGGTTCGGACGTGAATATTATGGACGAGAAGCTTATGCTGCAGTTGGGAATAGACCGGGTTCTTTTGTCTCGCCCAGTTCCAGCCAACGCCTTAGACGGTCACCTGCTGGGGACAGTGACTCATCAGACTGTACCCGTTCACATGCTCCTGTCTGGGAACCATCATGAAACTATTCAGTTTCATGTTCTCCGGTCTCCACATATTCCGCTGATCCTGGGTTATCCATGGCTCCGCCGCCACAACCCTAACATTAACTGGGAGACGGGAGCCATTTTGGGTTGGAGTCCTTCTTGTCATCTGATCTGCCTGAAACAGGCTGCCGCGCCTCAGCGTTCGGTGAACCCCAGCCAAGTTCCAGATGTTACAGGGGTTCCACCGGAATATCTGGACTTCAAGGAAGTATTCAGCAAGTCGGGGGCTACTTCCTTACCACCACACCGGCCCTACGACTGTGCCATCGACCTGCATCCTGGCACCAGCCCTCCCAGGGGTCGATTGTACTCCCTGTCTGCTCCGGAAAGAGTTTCCATGGAGACTTATATCAATGACTCTCTGGCGGCTGGGATTATTCGCCCGTCCTCATCACCTGCTGGCGCAGGGTTCTTCTTTGTGGAGAAGAAGGACAAGACCCTAAGGCCCTGTATCGACTTTCGGGGTCTTAATGACATTACGATCAAGAATCGATACCCACTGCCTCTTATCTCTTCTGCATTCGAGTTGCTGCAGGGAGCAACCATATTCACAAAGCTGGACTTGCGTAACGCGTACCACTTGGTACGTATTCGCGAGGGGGATGAGTGGAAGACCGCCTTCAACACCACCTCGGGGCACTACGAGTACCTAGTCATGCCTTTTGGGCTTACCAACGCCCCTGCAGTATTCCAGGCGTTGGTAAATGACGTGCTCCGAGACATGTTGGACCGACACGTGTTTGTTTACTTGGATGACATCCTGATCTTTTCCAAGACGCTGAAAGAACACGTGCACCACGTCCAGGCGGTTCTCAGGAGATTGCTCGAGAACTCGCTGTTCGTTAAAACGGAGAAGTGCGAGTTTCACACATCCTCTGTCTCTTTTCTGGGATACATCGTGGGACAGGGGAGCATCGAGATGGATCCTTCCAAGGTTGATGCAGTCACTTCCTGGCCGGTTCCAGAATCCCGGAAGCGGCTACAACAGTTCCTCGGGTTCGCCAACTTCTACCGGAGGTTCATTTGTGGATACAGTACCTTGGCCGCTCCTCTCACAGCCCTGACCTCCTCTAAGGTTATGTTCCAGTGGTCCTCCTCGGCTGAGGAGGCGTTCCAGAACCTTAAGGCCAGGTTCACCTCCGCCCCCATCCTCCGAGTACCCGATCCTGTAAGACAGTTTGTTTTGGAGGTGGATGCTTCTGATATGGGGGTGGGAGCCATCCTGTCTCAGCGAGCAATGAACAGCCAAAAACTCCATCCCTGTGCTTTCTTTTCAAGGCGTTTGACTCCAGCGGAAAGAAATTATGATGTGGGAAACCGGGAGCTGCTAGCAGTGAAGTTGGCTCTGGAGGAGTGGCGTCACTGGCTCGAGGGGACCAGTCAACCTTTCCTGGTGTGGACCGACCACAAGAATTTGGAGTACATCCGGTCGGCCCGCAGACTGAATTCCCGACAGGCTAGATGGGCCCTTTTCTTCACTCGGTTCAATTTCTCCCTCTCCTACCGCCCTGGTTCTCGGAACATTAAGGCTGACGCTCTTTCTCGTCAGTTTGGAGAGGGAGGTAACATTCCCAGGGGCTTGGACACCATCCTTCCGACTCCTCAGCTCGTCGCCGCCCTCATCTGGGAGGTGGAGGAGAGGGTCAAGGCCGCCCAGCAGGACCAGCCGGGACCCAGTGCCTGTCCTCCGAACCGCCTGTTCGTTCCGCAGACGTTGAGGTCTGATGTTATCCAGTTGGCTCATAACTCCAGACTCACCTGCCATCCTGGGATCCAACGTACATGGGAGGTAGTCCAGCAAAGGTTCTGGTGGGCAACACTTAAGGAGGACACCAGGGAATTTGTTAATGCCTGCCCTGTTTGCAATCAAAACAAGTCTTCTCACCAAGCTCCTGCTGGTCTCCTACGACCTCTGCCTATCCCTCATCGCCCCTGGTCTCACATTTCTCTGGACTTTGTTACTGGTCTGCCACCGTCCAACGGACACACTGCCATCTTGACGGTGGTAGACCTGATTCAGTAAGATGGCTCATTTTGTGCCGATACCCAAGCTCCCCTCAGCTAAAGAGACGGCGGAGCTGGTCCTGCTCCATGTGTTCCGGCTCCATGGGCTGCCTACTGATGTGGTTTCCGATCGTGGTCCTCAATTTACCTCGGTGTTATGGAGGGAATTCTGCACGCTCCTTGGGGCCACGGTCAGTCTGTCATCCGGTTTCCATCCGCAATCCAACGGTCAGACAGAAAGAAAGAACCAGGAGATGGAGACGACCTTACGCTGTATAGTCTCCAAGCACCCAGCGGCCTGGGCTAAACAACTGCTCTGGGTCGAGTACGCCCACAACACTCTGGTCAGTTCGGCCACCAAGCTGTCCCCATTTCAGTGTGCTTACGGGTTTCAACCCCCTCTGTTTCCGGCCCTGGAGAGGGAGGTTACCTGTCCGTCCGTCCAGGCTTTCATCCGTCGTTGTCGACGGACCTGGAATCAAGCCCGGAGAACTCTCGTTTGTTCGGCCAACCGGTACGCCTCCTCTGCCAACCGCCGACGTTCCAAAGCACCTGTCTACCAGGTGGGCCAAAAGGTATGGCTTTCCTCCCGGGATATTCCTTTACGGGTGGATTCGAAGAAGCTTGCACCTAGATTCATTGGACCTTTTGAGATTGTCAGGATAATCAATCCCGCAGCAGTAAGGCTAAGACTGCCTCGGACTCTGCGGATCCATCCCATCTTCCACGTTTCCAGGATCAAACCTGTCCGAGAGAGTGCCTTGGTTCCTGCGGTCCCTCCCCCACCACCCCCCCGGATGATTGACGGCGGGCCTACGTACACTCTCCGACGACTTCTTCGTTCCCGTCGCAGAGGAAGAGGAGTCCAGTACCTGGTGGACTGGAAGGGTTACGGCCCTGAGGAGAGGGCTTGGGTTCCAGCTCGTCATGTGTTGGACCCCCGGCTCATCAGGGAGTTCCATCGGCGTAATCCCAAGCAACCATCTAAGACCGTCACGTCGACGGGCAGAGACACAGGGAGAGTCTCTCCTCTTACCGTCAGCTCTTCAGAGGAGGACAGCGAGGGGCCGGCTTCTGATGAGGACGCAGATTCCCACAGGGGGCAGGAGAGGGAGGCCGAAAGAACTTTTTCAGATGAGTATTAATCCCACCTCCCACCCTCCTCTGTAGATTAGCATTTAGGGACGTCAGGAGCCGTCCATTAAGGGGGGGGTTCTGTCATAGTCTGCTCCATCATTCAACAGTAGTTTTCCATTCACCTGTCTCACCTGTTTTCCACACCCACTCGTTAGCTCACTCTCTTTCTCTTCTGCACCCATTAGTTTCTGCCAGTATTTAAACCCGCACCTTACACACACTCTTTGCCAGATTGTACTTTGCCTCATGCTTGTCTTTCCCGCGTTGTATACCAGATTGCCTACCCGGTTCCGACCCTGCCTGTCCTCGATCTGCCTGCTCTGCCTGTTCCCTGATCCTGCCTGTCCCTCGACTATCCTGTCTGGCCTGTTATCCGACCCTGCCTGTATCTACGCTGACCGCCTCGCTTACTCCCTGACTCTCTGCCTGTCCCTGACTCACCTTCTGCCCGCTGTCCTCCGGTGCGTTAAACTGCTCGGTTGGTATTCCTCAGATCCAGTGGAATCTCCAATAAAGTTTATTACCAATTCTCCTTGGTTTCTCGAGTGCTGCATTTGGGTTCTCCTTAAGATTGTGACACCACTTTTAAATCCAGGCTGAAGACTTATCTTTTTGCCGCTGCATTTAATTGAAACTGAGCGGTTGTGTTTCGTTTTTGGTTAATTAACATTTGGGGCTGGTAACCCCAGGGAATCAGTGTCTGGGGACTTTATCCTGGCTGGTTTTCTCTGTGTATGCTGCTCGGGACGTATGTGCCATACAAGCGTACACAGCTCATGTTCGGAGAAACCTTAAAGAAAGGCATCAGTAAAGTGGAACTTCTGCGTGAACTATTCATATCTTAAACTGCACTGTAACTTTTTATTCATGTATTTTTTCTTTTAATGTTTATTTTATTATCTTTTATTTTTAATGACTGTTTTTAAATGCCTTTTTCTGAATGTCTTTCATTTTTGTAAAGCACCTTGAATTGCCTTGTGTTGAAAGGTGTTATATAAATAAACTTGCCTTGCCTTGCCTTCTACTCTTACAGTTTTTGAGAGCCCATGCTTATTGTATGCTCAGTTGATCTTTGTCAGGTGACAGGAGTGCACTGGACATTGCTTATTCTCTGTTTACCCTGGAGATGGTTCATTGTGAAAATCAATGCACTTACTGAAATACTTAAGCCCATCTGGCAACAACAACATCCATGTCCTGATCAACCCTCTCTTAAATTACCTTTCTTTCTTTGTTATTATTATACTTATACGCAGATTGTCTTGACCATGTCTACATGCCTGTTCACACAAAGAACAAAACAGTCCAACTCTAGGTGAATGTAATACATCAAGATGAGCGGTCCAATTAACCCAAATATTAGTTTAAAATGTATTATTATAATTTTCACATTTCCTTACAATAAGATCTGTAGAATGTAAATTTACTGTAAAAAAACTTGGATATGTTATTTAAGCGCATTGTTTGTGATTTAATGTGAAAATTAATAAAACCAAAAGATAAAAATGTAGGGTTTCTGTTTCAGTGTATTCAGTGTATGGCACATACTTAACAGTCCAGTGAACTTGTACGTGCTTGAGGAAATGCATTGTGTTGGTTATGCGTGCAAGTCTTCTGCGTGACAAAAGATCAAATTAAAGTCAACATGAAATCTTTTCAGAGTTGTGAAATCCTGTTTCATAGCATTATAGAGCAGTAGAAACTGAGAGGACTCCCTTGTTGCTCAAAATTGACATTTGTATTATATTTCAAATTTGTACCTGAGCAACACAGACAATAACAGAAGGCTATTGTTAGTATACTGCTCAGAACAAAGACGCATACCTCTCTTTTGCTTTGCTTTCACGTAGCGTGCTATGGAAACAAAAGAGTGTCCTCTCTCTGCTGTGAAAATATAATATGCTGACGTACAACAGCTTCGACCTGTGTCAGCAGTGTGTGAACAACACGCACGTGTTAAAAATAACGTTAAGAATAGAACAACAGAAGCTATTGCGTAAACAAAAAAACATCTATCATGACAATGAATTATGTGTGAAAGAGGTTATAACTTTTTGAATAATTTATGTCCTGGATTATGGTGTCTGGGATCAGCTGAATGTGTTAACAATATCCTCATATTTCTATGACGTGAGTGTGCCTTCTGTATGTCAGTTTAACACTGGTCTGTTTACCCATGCTGGTGTAACAGGTGTGATCTTGCATTGTGCGTCAAATCGGTGAGGTTTCCCAGTTTATTCTGGTTATAGACATCAGTAAACAGTGCGGTCACTGAACTGTTTTGTTTCTTCAGTGATGACACTAACAATAATAGAAACACTCATGTTACCAGAGAAACACACAGATTGTCATTTGGTCAAATATAGTGGTGCAGGAACAAGTCACAAAACACGGAACTCGGAAACTCTGGTTCTGGTTCCCTTCTCTTGAAGT
The DNA here is from genome assembly GCA_028583405.1 of Pogonophryne albipinna. Lineage (NCBI taxonomy): Eukaryota > Metazoa > Chordata > Actinopteri > Perciformes > Artedidraconidae > Pogonophryne > Pogonophryne albipinna. Next base: position 12,849 of record JAPTMU010000069.1, read on the forward strand.
TTTTTTGAACTTGTTTTTGGTTTGATACCTTCAAAAATGTCCTTGGTTAGTATAAGCTTAAGAGTTGTTTACGTTTTGTTGTCTAACACATAAAATACGTCAAGGTAATACTCCTCTCGTGAATTTCTGAAGCTCCACCTACTGTAGCTTCAACCCGGTATCACGGCAAGACGTGAACATGTGACAATTTACCATGCTGGGAGACGTGAACATGTCACGATTTCGTCCCTTCAAACGTGACAGTTACCCGGTATTGTTAACCCATGTTAACCAGTGGAGAAATAACCGGAAATGCCAAGCAAATGCTACCCCGACGTAATGATTTATTTTTTAATAGTCACACTCGATTACGCCGATTTTCTTGTTGCCCCAGCTGGTCGACACCTCTTTTAGCAGAAACAAAGGCTACATTAATGTATTAAATCGATGTTAATCCATGTGTGTGGATGTGGAATTAACGGGCGTGACGTTGTGCGATTGCATTGCCAGGCAACAGCTTCGGGTTCATATTAATTTACGAACTCTTCAACTACAACCGTAGTTACATTTAAAAACATGTTAGAAGGCCTCACGAAATAGTTTAATGCAAATTAAAATGTAAATGTGAAGGAATATGTGTATAACAAAATACATCCGTCATAAACTAAACCGGAAACAGACGTAGGCAAGATCCTCAGCTCGATGATTGGATGTTTTAGCCGCAATGCATGCTGGGATTTGGTGTTTATGTGATGTGAAATCTGAAAACGTTTTTTAAAAATAAAATAATACTTTATTCCGAGTGTGCTTGCTTTTCTCTTTGAAAGTCATTACATAACGGCATTGTAATACACGGTTCGGCTGCATTAAATATTACATATCTGCCGTAGTTCTCTATTTATAGAGCCCTGATGAGAAGACTTCTAGACAAACAGGAACAACTGCCGCCAAAACTGAAAACGTGACGTGGATCATAAATATATCAGCAATTAAACAGCATCTTACATTTCTTTTCACACAATACGTCTCCTTGCAGTATCAACACTAATTCGGCTGACTTTTATATTTGATCCCATTGGTAGATAGGCTGTATTTACACCATAAAGGTGCAGAGCTGATAGAAAGGGACACCTGGTGGTTGAAGCACGTTATTGAATTTTATTATTTTATTATTAGATATTAATAGGATCCCTATAAACTATATTCATTACTCGTTACAGGAGACACAAAAATCAAAAGGAAACAGAACGTGGTTTTACTGTTTTAATGGCTTATCAAGAGCACAACTGCAACATAACCTCTGAAACGATGTAACAACATAATACACTTTTTGGAGATGCAGTTTGGGATGTGAGGAGTGAGGGACATGGCTTAGAACGGGCGTGTCGCCTTCTGTCCTGCCAGTGTTGGCAGTACATGAATTAAAATGTCGAATTCGGACTTCATTTTAAGTACATTTCGGCCAGGGGTGTAGAGCTATTTGTTTAAGCCTATTGTATGATAACTGTGTGATTATTATTTCTTTTCAAATGCATTATATGCCACCCATTAATGCTGCTCTTCCCGTCAATAATTGGAATTTGAATAGGCGTGATCAGATCACATGACCTGTTCAAGCCGGTGCCGCATAAAAACAACAGTCCGGACAAGTACTGGCTTGAAATCATGGCCGTTTCTCAATCTCGAGGATACTGGCTTCCAAGCCAATATTTCGAGGATGCTACGTCATCGAGTGCCGCCGAAGGACTGTTCCAATCTCCAGCATACTTGGAATTCCACCGAGGCCGCGTCCTTGGTTTGGGGGAAATTTCGAGGCTGCACATGGACACGGACCAATTTCAAAAACCCTTGCGGAGAATGGCTGAACCGACGTAGCACACATTGAAATGTAAGTATGTAGTGGCGTAGAACATGTGTTGGTAAATATGTTACTTTGTTACATTTGTTATCACGAAAAATGTGTTCCATGAAAGTAAAGCAAGTTCATAATTAGATAGACGTCGTGAGGTATTTCTTTTCGGTACAGTTTATGTTGAAACCGTCAGAGAGAATGGCACACTTTTTAGCCTGGTCCATTCTTCTTCGTTTTCCCGAAGCCATGGCTTGGAAGCATACTTGCTTCGTTTCTGAAGGAAGTGACTTGGAAGTACGCGACTACCAAGCCAGCATCCTCGAGATTGAGAAACGGCCCATATGCCAGTCTTTGTTTCATGCAAAGAGACCCAGTAAACACGGAGATACGATGATATAAAGTTAATACAAATATATGTCAAAAGTATGAAAAATAGAAGCACATATATTTTAATATCTTCGCCGTATTTTATCATTTTACGTGAGATTAGTGAGTTTATTTAAGGTAATTAGTAGAAGCCCTTTTTTATCAGTAACAAATTTAGCAGTTGAACATAAAAGTAAACTGAGTGTGACTTGTAATGACAGAGTTGTGTTTTTATTTTATGAACCTTTTAAATGAAAAATTGTTGTTGAATATATAAATATTATTATGAATATGGATAAATACTAGGCTATTTATTATAAACGTTAGTCCTTAACATCTATCACTGTGTATATCACCATTCTTTAATTAAATGTTTCATACGTTTCTATGAAATAAGAAATGAATACAATTAAAATGTAATTATCATATCATATATCATATTATATATGTACAAGTTGAAACATATTAGAGAATTGTAAAACATTAAGAAGGATTATACTGTAGAACAAAAGGCTTCTGTGTGAGGTTGGTAAAATGAGGTCATCCTCGAACATTAGTCAGTTTGCTAGTTAGGTAACTGTATGCATTGATATTGTTAATTTAAATTCGCTATGCTCGACGATGCAGACAGCTAACGTCACAGTAGTGTTGAAGAACAGCGTACTGTATATGAGATTAACCTCACTATAAGATCTGTGTATCTGAAAAATATGAATCTCACATTTCCAGATGGTTCCAGAAATAACGTTAACGTAGATATTGCAATATGGTTTGTTGAGCTGGAGTTGATTATTGAAGCTTACTGGTTAACATTACCATCATAATAAACGAACAAACCCAAACGTTGTTGTTTTTATTAATATTATTACCAATACTTACTAAGCATTTTATTATCATTACACTGGAGAAACAGACTTATTGTGGCAGCAGAACGTGAACATGTAACTTAATGCCTGCATTTAACGATGAAAAATAGCGTAGTCAATGCTTTATTTGATAATTTGATACAATCGACCATGATATCTTATTGCAAAGACTAGAGCACTTAGTTGGCATACAGGGAACTGCTTTAGGCTGGTTTAGGTCCTATCTATCTGAACGGTCTCAGTTTGTACATGTCAACGATGAATCTTCCATGCAAACCAAAGTTAGCCATGGAGTGCCACAGGGCTCAGTGCTCGGACCTATTTTGTTCACATTATATATGCTTCCGTTAGGCAATATTATAAGGAATCATTCTGTACATTTTCATTGTTATGCGGATGATACTCAACTATATTTATCAATCAAGCCTGATGAAATTAATCATCTAAATAAAATTCAAGACTGCCTCAAGGACTTAAAAACGTGGATGACCTTAAACTTTATGATGTTAAACACGACCAAAACTGAAGTTATTGTACTTGGCCCGAAGAATCTACGAAACAAATTATCTAAAGATATACTAACTATGGATGGCATTAATTTGGCCTCCAGTGAGACTGTAAGGAATCTTGGTGTTATATTTGATCAGGATTTATCCTTTAACGCCCACATAAAATCAAATTCAAGGACCGCCTACTTCCATCTACGTAACATTGCAAAAATCAGGCATATCTTGCCTCAAAACGATGCAGAGAAACTAGTCCATGCATTTGTTACTTCAAGGCTGGATTATTGTAACTCCTTATTATCAGGGTGTACCAAGAAGTTAGTCAAGTCGCTTCAGCTGATTCAAAATGCTGCAGCTCGTGTACTAACCAGAGTTAGGAAAAGGGACCACATTACTCCTGTTCTGGCTGCCTTACACTGGCTCCCTATAGAACACAGGATATCATTTAAAATTCTTCTTCTCGCCTACAAAGCCCTTAATGGGCAGGCGCCATCTTACCTTAAATAACTCATATACCCTACTGTCCTACTAGGGCATTGCGTTCCAAGAATGCAGGGTTGTTGGTTGTTCCTAGAGTCTCTAAAAGTACAATGGGAGCCAGAGCCTTTTCTTATCAAGCTCCACATTTGTGGAATTAGCTTCCAGTTTGTGTTCGGGCGGCAGACACCCTATCCGATTTTAAGAGTGCGCTTAAGACCTTCCTTTTTGATAAAGCTTATAGTTAGGGCTGATTAGATTCAGCCCCTAGTTTTGCTGCTATCGGCTTAGTTTGTCGGGGGACATCTTACTTCTTCCTTCTCTCTGTCTATACCTGTGTACTCTCATGTTCCGATTAATCCAGCTTCCCCAAATGTCTTTCTTTTTGGTGTCTATATACGCCGGGATCCGGAGTCATGGATGATCCTGTTGCTGCGGTCCTGTGTCCTGGATCGTGAGCCCTGGATCTTGAGTCGTGGCTGTGGTCCTGGATGGATATCCTCGTGGATTCATCTTCCTATCATACACACATGCATTTCCAAACATTTGGACTACCTATGTTGCAAATGTGTTATCTTTTCAATTTACAGATGGCATCTATTGCACGTCTGTCCATCCTGGGAGAGGGATCCCTCCTCTGTTGCTCTCCCTGAGGTTTCTCCCATTTCCCCCTTTAAACTGTGGGTTTTCTCCGGAAGTTTTTCCTTGTACGATGTGAGGGTCTAAGGACAGAGGGTGTCGTATTGTCATACTGATATTCTGTACAAACTGTGAAGTCGACTGAGACAAATGTAACATTTGTGATATTGGGCTATATAAATAAACATTAATTGATTGATTGATCTTCTCGCTGTGCGAGAGTACCGTGGCTACATTTTTGTAGCCTATAGCGTTCAGGTTTGAACGTTTGATCTGAGGGATTTCTCTGCAAGCAGCTGGCCGCGTGCAGCTTCGCAACTGACAGTCGGAGCTACGGGTTGTTAACGCGTCCTCCGGGAGCTGTGGTCGGCTGTTCGCTGTGCAGAGCCTCGACAGACAGGTCTATGTCAACTTGTTGCTGGTGATGGCTGTGTCCCCGCACCCTCTCCCAGCTAAGTTGTCCTGATTGCTGTCTTATTTATTGTTTGCCTTAGACTTTCTGGTGGCGACAGTGTTCCCGCTTCCTCTCCCATAAAGTTGCCCTTATTATGCTCTTTTGAAAGTTCTGCTCGTGACGTTGTGCCCGAGCTATCATTAGCATTTGAGTCCCAGCTTTGGCTGCGTCTCTCATTCAATTTAGTATGGAAAGCCCAGGGTGCCATATTTTGCCCGTTTTTGGTTTAGATGCAGAGAGTAAGGTAAGTACTGGTCATAGTTACTACTGTAACTACGGTCCTAGGCCATGTAAGCACTGGCCATGGTTACTACTGTGACCATGACCTACGGTTCTATGCGGGCTGTTCTATTCCATAGAAGCAAATTATCTGGTCTTAACATTTGTGTTTTGACTTGGTCGCTTGATTGTTAGCAGCAGCCGCTTGGCTAACACCTTGCATATACTGTTAAGCTTAATTATTTAACTCAGCCGGTGAGGACAGTGCTCTCGCTCCCGCTCCCGGTAACATAGGGTTTTGATTGCAGTAGCGCTATATCGTTGTATTACTGCTCCTAGTACTAGACTCCTAGCACTAGGATGATATGCAGGGAACAATCTTCACTGTGTGTGCTGTGTGCTCTGCATGTGCGGTTACTACTGTAACCATGGCCTACGGTTCTATGCGGGCTGTTCTCTTTCTTAGAAGATAATTATCTGGTCTTAACATTTGTGTTCTGACTTAGTTGCTTGATTGTTAGCAGTAGCCGCTTGGCTAACACCTTGCATGTACTGTTAAGCTTCATTATTTAACTCAACGGGTGAGGGCAGTGCTCTTGCTCCCGCTCCCGGTAACGCATGGTTTTGATTGCAGTAGCGCTATATCGTTGTATTTACTGCTCCTAGTACTAGACTCCTAGCACTACAATGATATGCAGAGAACAATCTTCACTGTGTGTGCTGTGTGCTCTGCATGTGTGGCCATTAAAGAGGATTTCATCCTCCCAATATTATATTATCTAGTGTGCACACTTGACACTTTTAGGCACCGGCAACAGTTACTACTGTAACTACAGTTCTAAGCTGTGTAAGTACTGGCCATAGTTACTACTGTAACTACGGTTCCAAGCCGTGTAAGTACTGGCCATAATTACTACCGTAACTACGGCTCTATGCTGTGTAAGTACTGGCCATAGTTACTACTGTAACTACGGTTCTAAGCCGTGTAAGTACTGGCCATAGTTACTACTGTAACTACGGTTCTAAGCCGTGTAAGTACTGGCCATAGTTACTACTGTAACTACGGTTCCAAGCCGTGTAAGTACTGGCCAGAGTTACTACTGTAAATACGGCTCTATGCTGTGTAAGTACTGGCCATGGTTACTGCTGTAACTACGGCTCTGTGCTGTTCTCTTCTTTAGAAGCTAGTTATCTGGTCTTAAACATGTGTGTTATTTGACTTGATCTCGCGTGATTGTTAGCAGCAGCCGCTTGGCTAACGTCTTGCGTGTACTGTTAAGCTTCTTTATTTTACCCAGCTAGGTGAAGGCTGTGTTCCCGCACCCGCTCCCGGTTACGCTGCATCTGGCATTCGTCTCTAACTCAACCAGTGAAGGCAGTGTTCTCGCCCCCGCTCCTGGTAGACGCTAAACTGCCGTGTTTATTAATCCAGCCAGGTGAAGGCAGTGCTCTCGCTCCCTCTGCCGGTAACGTGGGTGTAATTACATCCCTCTTTCTGGTCGGCGAGTAGCAGCAACGCTCTACTCTTCCCATTCAGCAGGTAGCTGGTGAAGGCTGTGTTCCCACACCCGCTCCCGGCTACGCTGCATCGGGCTACCTACAGAATGGCTCATTCATGTAGCGCCTGTATGGCTTCTCTTGAGCCTGAGGACGGCCATGACCACTGCCCCTCTTGCCTCGGCCACCTCTGGCGGTCAGTAGGGACGAAATTTGAGCATCCAAGGGAGGTTCTCACGGTAAATGCCTGCATGAGCTGTAGCTGCATGCCTCGGGCGCTCAGAGTGGTTAGAATCACTGAGGTGGAACGTCTGGCAGCAGCCAACAGACACCTCTCCTTGTCACATCCTCCTCCAGATCAGTTCGGCCGTTCCCGGCGACTTGAGGGAGCGATGGCTATGGATGCTCCCCCCAATAGAAGGACTAGAAACAGGCTGTCCTCTAAAGTGGATCAGCTAGCTGCCGATATGGGCATGATGAAGTCGGTCCTCTTGGCCCTTCAGCCTGGGTCCGGTATAGGGGCTGCTAGCGTGCCGCCTGCCCCTCCTTCGGTTGACGCCCCTCCTGCGGTTGACGCACCTCTGTATGAGGATGCCTTGTCGCTAACGGCTTCGGCTAATCTCTTCAATGAAGAGATGGAGGTCGAGATCCCGCTCGAGGAGGCTTCCCTCTCCTCTGCTCAGGGTTCTCTGCAGGGCGTGGAGGACGACTCCATGGCGGCCACTATTCGTACGGCCCTGGCACACTTGCAGATTCCACAGGCCGACTTGGCTCAGGCTAGCGCCTTCTTCAGGCGTAGCCCTGCCCCTGTCCCCCTCACCGTTCCTTCTTCAGAGGAGTACCTGAGGCAGCTCCATGCATGCTGGAGGGACACCTGGGCCCTCTGCCACGCTGGCTCTGACGCCCGGGCCTTGGCTGCCATGCAGGATCCGGCGAGGGTGGGGCTGGGTGGCATGCCACCCATTGAGCCTGACATCGCCTCCCTGATTCTGGCTCCTGACAAGGCTCTAAGGCCTGAGGTCAGGTGCCCTCGGCCTCAGTGCAGATGGGCTGCTCTGTAGGGCCTACGACGCAGCGGCACGCATGGGTCGTATCGGGAACTCCCTCTCCCATCTAATGCTGGCTGTCTCCACCTCTCTGCAGCAGGCTCCGGCCGAGCCTTCTTTGCTGGGCCTCAATGATGCATCACTGCAGGCCTTTGCCCTAATGGCTAGGGAATTGGGACGAGTTATGTCCTTTCTGGTACTGACTCGTCGCCAGGTTTGGTTGCACCAGTCACCACTAACGGGGACATGTAGGAGAGTCTTCCGTAGCGTGCCAGTCGAGCCAGGGGAGCTGTTTGGGTCAGCTGCCCTGGAGGCACTGGAGCGTGCTGCCCAAGCTAGGCAGGCCAGGCAGCAGCTCTCGGGTCTTCGCAGACCGGTGCCCGCTCCCAGCAGGCCCAGGGGCCGCTCTAGCAGCCACACTCAGCCACTGGATTACAGGGGTGGTCTGCAGAGGTCCCAGCGGCCCACTCAACCGCCTCCCAATGAATTTCGTGCCCCAGGTCGCCTGCCTTCCAGACGGCCTCGTGCCTCAGAGCCTTACCGGCACCCCCCAAGGGGCTCTAGGGGCCGGGGGGCTAGGCCCTGCAGTCCCGGGGCCGGTCGTCGGCTGCTTTTCCAGCAGCAGCTCAGCTACTGGGCTGTCTGTACTTCCGGCCCTTGGGTCGTTTTCACCTTAACCCAGGGGTAAGAACCACAGTTCTTGCCCCTAGCCTTCGGCTGGGCCAAAATGACAGTTGTCAGCGATCCGGCAGAGGCCCTAGCTCTGGCCCAAGAGTTGTCCGTCCTTCTGCCCCAGGACGCAATCGAGCCAGTAGACCCTCTGCTTAGCCCAGGGGGTTCTACTCGGCGTACTTTCTCGTGAGCAAGAAAGTCGGCGGATTTCGCCTGATCTTGGACCTCAGAGGAATCAACAGATTCCTGAAGGTGCTGCCATTCTATATGCTGACCACAGCACATGCACAGGTGGAGTGGTTCTCAACCATGGACTTGAGGGATGCCTACTTCCACGTGGGCCGGGCAAGATGGTGTCTTATATTCAGTTCCTCCGGCCCTTGGGCAGACTGACAGCTGCCTCGGCCGCTGGGCCCTTAGGCCCGCTGTCGTTGCGCCCCATGCAGATGTGGCTGAACAGCCTTGACTTGGACGCCAAGTGGCACAGGCACAGGGAAGTCAGGGTGTCGCAGCGTTGCCTCCACTCTCTGTCACGCTGGAGGGGCAGGGCCTATCTCCTGATGGGTGTGCCCATGGACACCATCCCATCCCGCCAGGAGACCATCACCATAGGTGCATGTCTCTCAGGGTGGGGTACAGTGCGGCAGGGCAGGACCGTTCAGGGTCAGCGGTCTGCCCAGGAGGGTGTGCGCCATGTCAACGTGCTAGAGCTTCGGGCTGTGCAGCTTGCACTTTCTACTCCAACTGGGGGGAAAGAATGTGCGTGTTCCTTGGGACAGCATGTACGCTGTTTCCCAGACAACAGTCCCTTCTAGATAGTGGACGTTCTCACTCCACTCTGAATTTATGTGGCTACTATTTCTTCCCGACATGTTTGGGTCGACGGTGCCACGGCGGGGTGCCACAGGTCGGTGTCCCACTTTATGAGAGGGGCTTTACGGCAGCGTCCCACTAGCACCCCGAGGGCTCCCGCTTGGGACCTGCGCCTGCTGCCGGACGCCCTATCATCTCCTCCCTTCGAGCCCCTGGCCCAGGTGGGGCTTAGGTGGCTGCCCTTGAACGCAGCATTTCTGCTTGCCATAGCCTCAGGGAAGCGAGTTGGGGAGTTGCATGTCCTCTCCATAAACGATACATGCCCGAGGTGGGACTCTCAGGTGTTGCCCTTTGGGCAAATGTGGCATTCCTGCCCAGGGTCCTTCCACAAACCCGCTTCAATCAGCCTGCGCAGCTGGCACGCTTTGACATTCAGGAGTACGGCACGTCGAAGTTGTTGTGCCCTGTGGGTGCCCAAAGGGCGTATATTGTGGCTACTGCCTGTATACGGCAGTAGGAGCAACACTTGATTTTGCCATGGCGGCACTAAAGGAGGTTATGCCCTCTATGCCCCACTGGGTTGTCGATACCATCTCACATGCCTACGGGCCACTGGCCGCCCCCTGCCATCAGGGCTGAGATGCCACTCTACAAGGAGCATCTCAACATCTTGGGCTTCCCTGAGAGTGGTACCCCTGGAGACCATCTGTGCTGCGGCGTCGTGAGGCGTCTTCTGGCACATTCTCCAGTTGTTATCAGGTTAATGTCGCCACTCCCCATTCTTTGGGCGTGGTCCTTTTGCCGAGCTCCGCTGCTTCCAGTATAGAGCAAGGGCTTGGATTCTTCATGACATGGTTGGTATAGGTCATCCAGTGCTAAAGCACCGCCTCTGGCGGTTAGTAGGGACGAAATAGAATGATAGTTACGGCTGTAACTACGGTTCTATGAGTCCCGGATGACCGCCAGAGTTTCCTGTCACTCAGAATTCTTGTGTGCTCGCGAGAAGATTCTGGGAACAGATCCTCTGACGACACCGGCTGATATAGCCGGTGTCACGTGGGTCACAGGTGACTTTGTTGTTATTGGTACTCGAGCTGCGCATGCGCGCAATGGACATTTCCAGTGCTAAAGCACCGCCTCTGGCGGTCATCCGGGACTCATAGAACCGTAGTTACAGCCGTAACTATCGTTTTACACACCGTCTTATTTGACTTTCTCAGGACTTAAAACAGTTTTTTGGGGGCAGACCCCCACAAACAAAAAAATATATTTACACACGTAAGGTCATCATCTTAACAGTTTGTTATGCTCATCGAGTCATCCGTGAGCAGAGCATCAAGTTGGCATGCCTATAACAGCTGAATGCGGCGATTACCATGTTGTTCAGCAAAACGCCTCACAAACGTATATTGAGATCTAAAGCTTTAGTGCGTTTTGATTCAATGCTGAGTACAGCCAAACTTGACAGTCTCTTCCTCATTCCTTCCGTGTACTTGGGTCCGAATGCGCCGTCCCGATCAAATGAAATCGTCGCCAATCACACACACAAAACAAAAGCTGCCAACTGTGATGGCAAGGCTATTTTTAGGGTGGCAGTTAACACCCCGTGCCACCCCGGTAGATCCGCCCCTGCTTGACCGGTACTTGCTTTTGATCAAAGTGCGGAAAACTCACACAGGTAGGTAGAAGTAAAGGGAATGAGCACTTTTACAGCCTTTTTGGCGAGGTGGGGGAACTCGGTCTCCTCAGACAGCCAAGAGTGTGCAAGTGACGTTTTCTGCCAGACGCTATCTCCTCTTTCACTTTAGGTAACTTCACTAAAAATCGATCCATGTTGCAGCTCGCATAAAGTTAGCTGGAGTTATCTAGCTACATTTCACTGTTTCTCGTTTTTTTTTTTTCACACTGCGCCTCCCCTGAAGCTCTCTGGCGCCCCCCAGGGGAGGCGCGCCTCACACTTTGAAAACCGCTGCTTTAGACAATAAGAAATATGAAGTTAACTATTAGGAGTAGGGTTGGGTACCGAAAACCGGGCATCATTTAGAAATGTGAATTTCGGTTCCGCTTTTCGATGCCTGAGGAAATGTTTCTCGCAGCTCTCCGTAGCCTACTGTATGACTGCGGCGGGGCGGGAAATGTAGCGTTGTACCTACACATCCTACAGCGTAACCTGAGACCAGGGCCGGCCCGTCGCACTGGCGTTATAGATGTTCGCCTAGGGTGCCAGATCTGTGGAGGCGCTGCGCTGACAGCTCTGGGAGGGAAAACAAATGTTTTGACCGTTGGTGCTCATCCTAATTTTCGGCCTTGATGTAACAACATTCATAATTAAGTAAATGTAACACCCTTTTCATCCCGGTTACACGTTTCATTCGCCCTGTACGATGGGCGCTGCAAGTGATGAAAATGGGGGATGTTGGCTTATCTGGCGCCCGCAGCTCACAGCCAAAGTGCGAGTGAGCGAGGGAGAAAGGGAGGGTGCACTGGAACCGGCGCTGTTGTTATTAGTATCTGGTGCTAGCTGCTCTAACGGAAGAAGAAGATGCTTCTACAATGATGTGGAGGGAGAGTCCTCTCCAGTCAGACTGAGTGGCTGATAACTACAGCTCAGTGAGGTAAAGGACTCTGAGTGTTTAGATAGTTCACTTTAGTCTAAGTTATCTCAGTGGGTCTCAAACGTTTTGATCACAATTTATGTAAACACATATTTCCAAGGCACTCCTTTATAATTATTGGGATAAAACAGGTTTGAAATCATTCCAATGCATACTATAGGACAGTAAACCAGATATATCGTTTTAAACTGGAGAGATAAAAAAATATGCATAAATAAAATAGTAAAATAAGATATGAATGAACAACAAAAATAAAATACGTTACATGTATTTGTTATTGGCTATGGGTTATTGGTTATGCTCACATACTTATTTAATTATTCAAATGTAAACCGATCTTTTTCATATGGGTGTTTAGAGTTGTACCCCCTAGATCTAGTCTCTAGTAATTCTGCTTAAAGTGCACCAGATTGAAGCATTTTGCTTTAAAATGTTCAAACATTTCTTCCTGGTATGCCTGAGAAGGCAGATATGCTTGTTTTTCTCAACAAGAACTTAATCTTTTTTTTTTTACCCTGCCCCTCAAAGAATCGGAATTGAGAACCGTTAAGAACCGGAATCGAAAAGTAGAATCGGAATCGGAATCAGAATCGTGGAAATTCAAACGATACCCAACCCTAATTAGGAGTGGCTCAGTTTTTTTAGATAAACAATGCTATTACTGTATTCCAATATCTCACGTCTGAAAGTTTAATTTAATAGAAGAGGCACCTAATTAAGATTCATATTTCAATACATTTAGTTGATTGTCTTTTTAATTGTTTAAAGTAAAGTAGATAGAACAGGTACTTACAGTAAGAGTTGTAATACAGTCTGGTTGTGGAAGAGGCACACAGGTAAGAGCACTCACTAGCTACCATCACATGTAACTAAGCTTGACTTGAATTTATTAAAAGTATAATTAAGTAACAGCAACAAATCAATAACTAAAATCATGCACATATTTGAATCTTTGAAGTATTCACTGTTGAATTTACTACATATTATACATTTTAGAAACCTGAAGGCATTTTAAGATTTGTATGCAAGTATTATCCCAAAAACTCAATACCTTCGATTATGATTGAAAGTTTGGCTGAATAGTTTCATGTTCTCTTACCTAAAGCAATGTAAAACGTGCATACCGGGAGCAACAGATGTAGGTTAGCCGGCTAGCATCACAGAACAGCACTGCTGAGCATTTTAGCTTAGCTTGGTAACCTCAGATAGCTCCGAAACTTCCAGCACGGTGGCAGCAGGTCCCGCCTTGGCTCCGCCTCTTTGCCCTTATTTGGAGCAGGAGGGAGTTAGACTCTGACGTCACTATCGAGCCGTTAGTAGCCGACACCGCCTACTTTAGGCTTCTCGGCAACTCTGCAGAATCATATGGGTGACGTCACCAGGTACGCGGGAAGTCAGTCAGAGTTGGGGGTGCGGGAGGTGCCGGGGCGTTTGCGCTTCAGATGAGGCTCCCTCCGCAAAATGAGCCACATTTTGCCTCACCTCAGCCTGCCTCACAGTCTGCGTGATCTGCGTGCCGTGTAGGGAGGGGCGGCCCTGTATAATAACTTAATATCAAATGCAGTCATTTGGTCTTTAGCAACAGCTTGTGAGAGCAGTGCATTCATCGGTGTTCTTTTTTAATGCTGCCAGTTTGTTGACGGCCTGTGTGTTGATGGGACTTCTCATGCTCCCTACATTTTCCCCCTGCCTTTCGCCAGTTGTTAAATCCTCCTTTCACAAAACTCCCATCCCTGATCTTGTCTGCACTGACGAGCTTCTTTTCTATAGCAGCTTTTTAAGCTTTTTATAGACTGCTTACACTAAAATGCTAACTCAAAAATAGTAACTCAAAATAAAACGTTTGTATTTATTTGTTTAGTGAACTTTTTGGCATTGCAGTTACAACTCTCCGCCATTTATATATACAGTTTATAGGCACGTTCACACCGGAGTACTTTTCCTCCGTACTTTTCCTCCGTACTTTTCCTGTTTAGTTCCGTTAGTACCCCTGATGTCACGTTCACACCAAAAAGAGTACTTAGTGCCGCAAACTTTTACCCCCATTTTCAGTGCCTGCTAGAGAGGTGGTACCAAAAAAGTACCAAAAAAGTACCAATCTCTATTGGCTGGGCGATTTGCAAACCACGCCCCGTAAAACTCTGAAAAGTTTTTTGAAGCCGCCATTGTATTTGCTGGCATTAGCATTATTAGCATTAGCCCCGTGCACCAACGGAGAGAGAATAGCTTATGGCAACACGAAAAAAAATGGGAGTGGTGGAGATGAGGAGGTGTCGGCGTTCTGGTGATTTACTCGGAAGCGCCAGGGTATGGCTGGGGTAGGCTACACCCATACCAAGAAATGGCTTAGCCCCACCTGGCCACCATGAAAAATGATGTTAAAGTAAGCAAAATAAAGTCCGCCAACTCGCGCCGAGAATTGCACAGACAGCAGTTAATAAGATTGATTTCAGTAGCCACTTGTCTGGAAATACCGAAGACCAGAAACGGTTTTGAAAACTTTTGTCACGTAGTGATCGTCTTCTCAATAGAACATCTTTGATAATGTCTTCTGGCCAATCAGAATCAAGATAACGGCGTGGTGTTGTTGCAGGAAGTCCCGACGGAGAATACTTTTGCTGTAGTACAGGGGTGCACTAACTGGTACGCAGGTTATGTGCGTAATCTGAAATGCGTAATCTGAAATGCGTACTGTCTTTCACTTGTGTCTCAAAGCGCATTTGCGTACGTACGTACTTGTGAAGCTTTTCCAGAAGGCGGTTAGATCACCGGACGAAAGAGTCGGTCTCCGTGTGCACAGACATGGCTGCTGTTAACGTCGGTCTGTACAACGGGATTGTGCCAAAACTACGCCAACCGGCTGCGGAGGGAGACTCCCCCCCTTCACTGGAGAACTGCGCTAAAACAGCTGATCACAACGTTCACACTCTGTGGTCACGAAGTACTCCCCCGTCGACTTTCCTGAAGTACTCCCCCGTTGATAGAAATCAACACGTAATGAATTAAGACCCCACGGTTTGATGATTGATAGGTGTGTGTGGTGTCTTTCATTTTGACACACAGAATGTTTTTATAATAAACATACATACTGTATGTTAAATGGATATATCCGCCTTCTTTCATTTATCTTTCCATTCCCACAACAATATACATAAAGAAATGGCATATTTTGGACATAGTTCGAATGGTGATTAATCATGATTAATACATTTTTAAGCTGTGATTAATCTGATTAAACATTTTAATCGTTTGACAGCCCTAGAAAAAAATGTAACCTTTCATCAATCATCAATCATCAATAATTAACATTAATATAACGTCATATTGATAATGTACTAACTAAACTTACGATTCATTTACTTATTTTCTTCCAAAAGTTAATTATCCAAAGCATCGAACACCCCCCTCTATTTACATGTAATGGTTTGGTCCTGCCTCCAAATGCTGTGCCGCACCGGCCCTTTCTAGCAGAGAGTGACAGCATGTGAGGAGGGATGCGAGTACTTACGTGTGTACGATGTCTCAACGACTCACAAAGTCAGGCTTTCAAAAGAGAAAAGAAAGGAGAGAAAGACAAGAGAGAGGGACTAAAGGGCGACAGTATGTCACCCAGTTTTTCAAAACAAAAGGTGGGTGTGGTCAGGGGAGGACTGGGGGGGAAAAAGTGGCCCGGGGATTAATTGACAGACAGGCCCACTTAATGCGCGGCATGCATCGGCCGGCCGGCAACAAAAGTATGTTACTTAACAAAAAACCCTATGCATTTAATGTTATTTTGGACCATTATTCATATAGTAATCACATTACCTGAGCCCTTGAGTTGCCGAGAGCAAAATAGTTACAGCATATATTTAGTGATTTTAATGTTAACAGATCATTGATGCAATAACATTTGGACCCAATTTGCCTGACTTGACACATGGAATAAAACATGGGCGTAGGAAGCATCCTCAATGTGGGTGAGACAATTTAACAGGGGGTGTGGGCAGGTGGTGGACCTCACCTCCTCTAGGGGGGTCCGGGGGCATGCTCCCCCGGGAAGATTTTTTTTTTTAAATGTTGAAGTTAAATGCATCAATCTGGTGCACTTTGAGAGCAAAATTAGGGACTACATCTATGGATACATCTCTCAACACCCATATGAACAGATTTACTTTTTCTTTCAACATCTATTTGAACAGCAAGTGGAGGCAAAAGTGACTGCACCCAAAACAATAAACCTGCTAGCTAACTAGCCTACACTCAGTAACAGAATGTGGGCAACACGTTCTTCTCCGCAGCCGCGCGACCTCTGAGTCAGACGTCACTTCCCCCTTTTCTATCCTCCGGGTACAGCCACTCCCCCCTGAACCCCGTTTCCCTGCACGACCAATCATTTTAGCCGGCCCGGCTAAAATAACTGGATGGCCTACCTGCCTGTCAGCCTTCCATCTGTGCACAAACTTATCTCGTGCCCTCATTGGTCATGTGCGCGTTCGTGTGTGTTGGAGGAGGGGCTCTGTAAGGATGTGGCAGATTTTTTCCGGTTGTGTATTTTCAAATTCTAGCGCACTCGAGCTGGTTTCTCCAAAATTATCTACCCCACCTGTACTGTTAATATCTTCACAGAAAATTCAGAGGTTTTTCATTTCACTCCTCTTTTAGCTGACATTTAATAAATGCAGGTACATTTTTAGCAGCTATTCATACTAAATCAGTTTTCTCTCCCCCTGGTGCCAGGACCAACATATCCATCTTTAGGCTCCGCAGCCCTGTCCCCCCATAAGGCTTTGCAGTCTTGCCATGCTGTCCATTGAAAGCCAGTTGGCTAGAAAGCTGGACTTCAAGGACTTGATCAGTGACTTTGCCTGTAAGAAGGCTAGGCGCTGGGCTCTTGGTGAGTAAGGCTGAGCCAGGGCTCGTAATAACTGTTAAAGGGCAAGGCTATGGTAACGATATTGGATCACTACACAGAAGATGCATGATGAGAAAAAGACTGAGAACAGTTATAGCATTTTATAAATGATAATATTGGTGTTAATGTTCACTTTATTTTTATTTAAGAGGTCATGTATATTTAAGTTATATTTATTTAGATTTTTTAATGTTCCATTCAAAATTGTTATTAAAAAGGCATGTACACCATAACAGATGACTATTGAGGTCTATTGTCAGGAATGTTAGTGTTATATAAAATAGTGAATTCTACTTCAGTAGAATGTTGCACGTCTACACAGTGTTATATGTTCACAGCTCAGTGTCAGTAAATATTGTGCAGTTAGTATTGGACTACAAGATAGATGCAAGCCTGTACAGTTAGAGTTATTTAAAGCATGAATGAGTCGGTTGGGTTCTGGAGGTGTGGTTACAGCATTGTGCTTGGTTGGCGTGGCCTGTGCCTGGTGATGGGGCCCAATGTGATATCTTTTCATGGGGCCCAAAATCCCTGGCAGCGCCCCTGAGTGCCGGGGTACTAAGTGCCGGGGTACTAAGTGCCGGTGTCAGTACCATAGAGGTTTCTCAATACTCAAATTTCCCCTCCTCGACTCCTCGACTCCTCGGTCCTCCGGTAGTGACCCGGAAATGAATTTCAGCGCGCCATTTTGAAGGACATCTCATTTCTCTAAATGCACATCGAGGACTGAGGATCGAGCGTCGAGGAGGCTCTCTGGAGGAGGCTTTCTGGAGGAGCTCTAACCGAGGATACACTGATGGTTCCTCCACGGATGCATTTCCGGGAACAGTGGAGGCGTGACGCACGGCCGGACATATCTCAGCCAATGACAGCTCTGCATGCATCCCCTGGATATTATTTTAGAAACTGCTTTCATCGCGTCGCGATGTTTCCAGAGAGAACAGCTGTGAGGTCCGTGCAGAAAGCAGAGCAGTGTGTATAATATATATCACTCAGTAGAACAGGCCTACTCTCTTTATTTGCTTTAGTTTAGTAGATATCTACAAACAAAGAGTCTGAGTCATCTCCTGTGGGCGGGACTAAGTATCGAGGATAGGAGTCGAGGAGGGGACATTTAAGAATTGAGAAACCTCTATGGTAGGCCGTGTCACTACCCGTTCTGTCCCCCTGCCCGATCTGTACTGCGCATGTGCGAGATGGTCCGCCATATTGGACAACTCCGGACGGCAACCCAAGTAGGACACTTGACACAGTGGCTTTTGGCAAAGTTAAAAAAGAAAACTCGAGAGAGATGAGTTATTGTTATTACAACGTGACTTCACTATTATTTAACAACTCTTTTTATTGGGTTCTTTTATTTGGGGTTAGAATTGTCAGAATAAGTGAGAAATGGAATTAACTTCTGTTAGACAGCCATATGCCATACATTTTTGCATACATTCACAGTAAATATGTATTCAGTATGATAGCTGTCTAACAGAAGTTAAATGTGTGACACCAAAAGGCCAAATGACCTTGCCCCTAAAATGACGAAAATTCAAGCCTGCTTCCCACTCTTTTATAGTTTAATTTCCCTTTGATCTTCAACATTAATGACCTGTTTTATCTTGAATATCAATGTGCGGTTTTATATCATGTTCCTTTTTATTGCTCCTCATTCTCTGACTTAGGGTGTGGACAAACTTTCACAAGAGAACCTTATTATTTCGGCTCAGGGACAAAGGCAACATTTAAGCAAAGAATGTGTTCCCTTTGGCCAGGGCCTGAACTTCCGACACTCCCTCAGTGAATCACAGCCATATTAATTCCGAGTGGATTCAAAAATATGGTGGCTGAAAGAGGGGTTAATGTGTTGAGCTGCATGAGAATCAGAATACAATGAAACAGATTCAGAACACATTTAATCAGCTCTGTGTGTTCACTGAAGTGCTGCATGAACATCATAGAGACAATCCAACATACTGTTAGTCTGGACCTAACTTTAAATTAGTTGACAGAATAAATCTCTGTGCAACATGGTGATGTTATTTATTTTGTTGACGTTTAAGTAACAAGCTGGTTAACAGTGAAAGTCACAGTTTAAATGTTTCTGGGACTCTTTAGACATGATCAGCAGTACAAGGACTTTATATTTTTAAGAGGCTTTTAGGGGGTTTCCTTCACCTGTAGTGTGTTGTATGGGTTTGTGTGCATATAAATCCCCCAGGGGCGGCGCCAGGGGGGAGCTAGGGGGTGCTGAAGCACCCCTAAGGATTGCCACAGCACCCCCTAAGCACCCCCAAGAAATATGTTTTTTTTGTTTTTTGTTTTAACAAATCAAATTTATTTAGACAAATCAACTTCCGGTGAGACCGAGACCGAGGAGCGAGGAAATTAAAAATAAGAGAAGTGAGAAAGTCCCACTACCCGATCTGCAGCTCTGCCCGATCTGCAGCTCTGCCCGATCTGCAGTGCGCATGTGCGAGATGGTCCGCCATATTGGAGAACTCCGGACGGCAACCCAAGAAGGACAATTGACACAGTGGCTTTTGGCAAAGCTGAAAAATAAAACTCGAGAGAGAGATGAGTTATTGTTATTACAACGTGACTTCACTATTATTTAACAACTCTTTTTATTGGGTTCTTTTATTTGGGGTTAAGTACATTGTCAGAATAAGTGAGAAATGGATTTAACTTCTGTTAGACAGCTATCATACTGAATAAATATTTACTGTGAATGTATGCAAAAATATATGGCATATGGCTGTCTAACAGAAGTTAAATCCACAATCACACAATAAACAACATATAGCCCTGTATATTTGTAATATGAACGCTGTTTTTTTGCAATTGCATGTCAATAAGCTCCCATTGTGACCACATATTTTCATTAGGCCGTTTTATAGCCTATTTTATTAAAAAAACACACACAAGAACATTAGATAACAACATTTGGAGAACTATTAACATGAAATTGAGATAAAAACAAGTACAACAAATATGATTAGAGAATGGTGAATGACAAATTGTCCTCTTCAGTGATTCTTTGCTGATTCTTAAGAATTATAATTTTGAGTCTTAATTTCTCCTTCTCCAGCTCAATGTTGTCATGTTCCGCTCTCAGTTTTGCGGTCTCCACCTCCACACAAACAATCTCTTTCTCCACCAGTTCACGCTGTAGCTCTGTAAAATCCCTCTTTGTTTTTCGGGGTGTGGGCGTCATTTTTCTCTTCTTTTGGTTTCCGTTATCCATGACTTCGTTATCCAAGTCTTAGCTTGCTCTGAATGGAGGAGTTCGAGTGTTAAATTATGTAGACGTGTGTTGCTTGGCAACAATTACTGTTTTGCGTGTGTTCACGTGGACGCGCATCTTAAGACCAGGCGCATCTTAAGACCAGGCGCATCTTAAGACCAGGCGCATCTTAAGACCAGGCGCAGCTACGACCGAGACTAGTCAGGCTTAGTGCACTCGGTGTAAATTTGAATCACTAAGTCGGACGTAGCTAAGCCCGACGTTAGAGTTAAGACCTACTTTTTTACGCCCTGCTGGTGCACTCCACTCCAGGGCTGTACACAGTTTAATACTGTCAACTTCTAATTTTGGGAAAAACGTCTTTTAAAACTACAATTCCCAGTAGAGATGTGCCATAGTAGAACATGTTGCGAAACACAATAGCCAGCATGTGTAGTTCTGGGGGTGTGTTCGAGTCCAGTTTTGAATAGTCTGCCGTGGTTTCGTTCCATTTCAAAGAGCTTGACGCTCGGCGTAACCTTGGCGCGCTGCCACTCCAACATCCAATCCCAGAGCTTGAAGATTAATCACGGGTTTTGTCAACGGGACTGTAGTCCCAAACGATAGCTGGGGATTATGGGTAGTGTAGTGTCTTCGGCCATCCTAAACTGAATTTTTTGTTCGGATATCATATCGCATTAACAACACCACATCTGGCGTCACAGAGATCTTCTTTTACTGTCCTTTCTTCTTAGAGGAAGTACAGAAACACGTAACTCTGGATTTGTTTTAATGTTTGAGGTGCAATAAACGACACGGCAGCTTTTTGGCATGTTAAAACTATTATTTTCTGCCTCGCTCATGAGAGTAACAGCTGGCGAAATTACAGCCTCGCCTACTGATTTCAAATGTGTGCTCCAAAATGATATTTATAAATGACTATTATCATTATTATAAGCAAGACAATAAATGGCAAAGATATGTAGAAAATATACGTACAGGGGCAGCCCTGTTTGTAAATGTCACATGTTGATTGTAATAAATCCTATGGATTTGATTATGTTGAAGGTGTCTTTATCTGTTGTATTTGGGTCAATGGTGGACATTTGTTAGCCCAATAGGATGGGGCGTAACGGAATGTGTTGACATCCACAGGGGAACCAGTGTGTCATGAGTGCATGTTGCACGCAGCACCAACTGACTGTATTTCACATGTAATGCTATAATAATAAAGTGCATGTTGCATGCAGGGATGCTTGTGTTGCGTGCAGTGAGAGAGGCAGGCGGGCGATCAAAGCACCTCCAGAACATTCCAGAGAACTTCAGTGAGAGTTTCTGTGGTCGAAGCCTGAGGAGACACAAGGAAAAACAAAACTTAAGTCCACACGCAAGGAGAGGAACGGGAACAAGGAGAGGTGAGGGAACAAGGAGAGAGGAGAGGAAAAATGGCAGAAGAGAGGAAGCAAGGAAAGTCGAGGAAACAAGGATTCAGAAAAAAAAGATGACGGGTAAAAGGGAGAGATATGAGGAAAGAAGGACATGAGATGAAAAAAGCAGAGGAGAGACAACAGGGAGAAAGAGGTGATGAAACAAGGAGAGAGGAGAAGAAAAATGTCAGAAGAAAGGAAACAAGAAGAGAAGAAAAGATAATAGGAAAAAGGAGAGAAGAGAAAGGTTGGAGGGGTACAGTAAATTAAGGGAGAGGAGAGAAAGAAAGAGGGAAGAAAAGGAGGGATAGAGAGGAAAAAAAGAGAGCAGAGAGGAAACAAGGAGAGGAGGAAAGACAATAAGGAAACAAGTACAGGTACAGATAGATGGGGAGGAAAACAATAGGGAAATAGGAGAGACAAAGACAAGAGGGTGAAACAAGGAACTGAGAAAGGGGGAGCGGGAAGTAAGAGGAGAAAGGAGAGGGAACAGGAGAAAGAGGAGGAATCAAGGAGACAAAGGAATGCAAGAGGAGAGGTAACAAGGAGAGGACAAAGGAGTTAAGCAGAAGGACAAGGGAGAGAGAGAGGAGGAAGCAAGGAGACAAGGAAATGCAAGATGGAGAGGAGAGGAGAGGGAGCTCCATCCAAATGTACTCATGTATTTTAAGAGACAGAAATCCTGGAGCCTGGCACAGACCCGGCGGCAGACATACGTCTCTGGGCGGGCATTTGATTTACCAGGGCGGGCCCACCACGACACTTACATTTCCCGGGAAATCTGAATTGTCAACGGGGGGGGGGAGGCGCTCGTGAATTGTTGAAAGAGAGGGGTTTTAGGTTGCCATAAGTCTGTTGACGGTCTTATGTATCCATTGGTTGGTTTTGTGGCACATTTGTAACGCAGGCAAACTTGAGCGCACACCGGGTGGAGAGATGGAGTGAGGTTGAGCGATGGAGAGAAAGGGAGGGAGAGAGATTGAGCGAGGCAGAGAGCCTGTGCAGCGGTCTGCTTGCGCACAGAGCAGGAGTTTGTGAGAGAGCCGGCTTGAGAGTACATTTCTCTTCAAAATATAATTGATTGCCAGCTGACTTGCTTGCTCGTTGGTAACAGGCCTAACTGGTTTCTTCTAATGTGCCTGCATCTGGCGCTGAGTTGCCAGATTCCTTTCGTGAACCTCTAGCAAGAGTAAACTAACTGACAGGCTGCTGTGCCGCATCTCACTCAAAAACCCACACGACTCAACCCAGCGAAAAACCAGTCTTGCGCGCAGCCTTTCATTCAGAATTTCCTAGCAAAATAAATAAATGATATTAAACTAATTCAAAAATAAATATCTAAAAATAATTTTAAATTGCAACAAAATGATCTCCAGAAGTGGGCGGGGTTTACCTGGCTCAGTCACGCTGACAACACCTACTCTGCATACAGTATACTATAAATAGAGTCTTTGCTGAATGGTAAACTAGATTGGTGATAAAGGTAGACTTTCAGAGCAGGAAAGAGAGAACGGAGAGAGCGCAAAATATAAAAAGGGAAAAATATAGTGCGAGACAAACTCAATTCTGAAGGACAGCAGCAGAAGATGCTACGTGTTTAAGCTGCACTAAAAGGAGATTTTCAGGTTAAGACAAGGCTGAAAGAAAAACTGAAGCAGAGAAGGCTGAGAGTAGGACAGCAGAGGACCACCATGCCTTCCTCCTCCTCCTGCCAACAGCTCCCTGGGGCCCTGGGGCCTTTGGAAGCAACCATCTCCTCCATCCCCTCCTTCTCTTGTTCCGGTTCCTCCCTGCACCCCCCTCCTCCACGGGGCCGTCGCCCCCGCAGGGTCCTGTACCCGGCCTCTCGGAGCAGGAGGCCCCCGCAGAGGGAGGCCCCGGACCAGGCACACCGCTGGCTGCTGCTCCTCTCTGCTCTGCTCTTCCTGCAGATCTACTCTGAGGAGACGCTCACCTGCACAGGTATTTATAGGCTCACACCTCATCTGCAAGATACTTATTTCCTTTTTTCCTTTTTGTATTGAGTGATTACAAGACAAGTGAAGACACGTCAGGGTCACATATACAGTGAGAGAGAGAATTTATAAAGTGATACAAATGACAAAATACCAAGCGGGGCATAGACTTATTTAGTCTTATTTTAGACTTATACAGAGCTAACCAATCAAAGCAGACTGGGCTCTGGTTTCAGACAGAGGGTGAAAAGAGGTGCTGCAGCACAGTATGAGAAAAATAAAGAGCTTTTTGAACATTAAAGCATGGAGACATGTCACAGTATAGGCAATAAAAACAAAAATGAAGCAAAACAATGTGCAGAAGACGTCCTCTTTAAATGTAAATTAGCCTGGTTTAGTCAAAGAAAAGTTCCATTTTTTTAATAGTCACAAATTTGAGATTGTTTTAAGTTAAAAGAATGAAGTCCGACCAGTTTCTTGTCCCTCAAACAATAAAACAGAACATTTTGTTAACTTTTGTATCTGTAAATGCTTCACTTTCTTTGTGTAATTTCAGAGCTCCAGGGCCAATGTCCAGAAACGGCAGCACCTCAGCCCCAGGAGGGGGAGGGGAGCCTGGGCACGGGGCAGGGATGGGGCGGAGAGGAGCCCTGGAGGGTTCAGATGGGGGGTGGAGTTTCAGAGACTCAGCCGGAGTGTGTTGTGGCGTGAAGGAAGAGCAAGTCATTTTCAATCAGCCCATCTTTTTTTCTCCAAAGACTCTTAATGCACATAGAGAGATGAACAAAACCAAGAGGCTGACACAGATACTAAAGACAATGTTAGTCAATGATATAAAGATGACATTTCTTCTTCTTAAATAAATGTCAAGGGTTGCAAAAAAAAAAGGTTGCAATGGAAGTTACTTCTGACCTTTGACTTTTGCGCATCTGGGGGCCTTAAACCTGCATTCTTTGACATGGCCAGTAGGGGGCGACTCCTCTAGGTGCAGAAAGAAGTCAGGAAATGTCACTATACTTCTCACTTGGTTTATTATCTCAGTATGTATTATACCTAACATGTTTATGGCTGATGGTCCATTTCTTATACACAGTCTATGGTTTCTTGCAATGATGCTGATTTAGAACGAGGCCATGCTGATTTTTTATTAAGTTACTCCCTGGAGAAAACACGTAAAGTACAGAGTGATGTGTGAATTCTTTGAAAAGACTGAATGTAAAGCTGTTGAATTTTTTTTTTCATTGTCTTTATTCGTTTTCCACATTTACAAGCACATTATATATACTTACAATGATAATAATAATAAATTGAATAAAAAACGGAAATAAGTTGTGAATAAAAAAAACAAGTCTAACTGTGGAAGACAAGTTTGCAGGATGTTTCGTGAATATGAAAACTGTTTAATATCTTGAATTTTATTAATTTGTAAAGAATCAAATTAATCAGTCGTGAGTAGTTAAAGTACTGTACTTAAGTACAATTTTGCAGAACTTCTTTGAGTATTTTCCTCTAATTCTTCTTTATTCCTCTACTCTTGTACATTTCAGAGGGAAATACAGTACAGTACAAATTTTGTTAAAAGTCACCATAATGATTAAGATTTTACACACAAGACTTATGTGATATATAAAATATCAATTGCATATTGCTAAGTTGTAAAAAATGAAACCTCATGAGAGAAAACAGCTTTAACATTAATGCATTAGTAAGGATAATGATATTTAGATGAAAACTCTATTCAACATGAGGAGAATAAGTTCACATCATTTCAATACAAAATAAAATAAATAGTGCAAATAAAAGTACATGATAAAAATAAGGTCCAAACCCAAAAAATATACAATATATACAATGCAACAATCAGTTATTGATGATAAACATTATACTGTAAACATTATAGAGTAAAAATTATATTTTGTCACTGATTTTTTTGGAGTACTTTTACTACTCTTAATTGTATGTTCCTGATCATACTTACAATTTGAAATTATACAATTTTTTCTACTGTGACATGTCTCCATGCTTTCATGTTAAAAAATATCCCTCTGGAGGGAACACAGGGATTTTTATGGGGGTTATTCCCTATCTTTATTCAAGAGCGTGGTCTTTAAATTTGAGAGCATACTTTATTGATTTCACGTTCAGAATATGTATTTATTTCCCCTCAAACCCTGTCCTCACACTCAAATAGTGCCTGCTTGCACTTAGATTTGCTCTGCTTCTACTCAAACTGTCTTGCACTCAGATATATTGCTGCTTACAGATTTCCTGTGTTCCAGCTTAAAACCTTCTCCTCGCACTCGGGCTGTTTCTGTGCGCTCGTGAAATGTCTGCTCTCAGATTTATTCTGTGCGCGCTCGGATCTTTTGTGCAACAACCCGTCAAAATCCCTCAACCAATAGGAGGCCAGGTGTCCTTGCGGGTGCGTTAGCTTTACTTATGGTTTATGTGTATGCACAGTTAGTATATATTTATAAAACGGACAAGTCAAATCAAGCAATCTGATGTTTCTTAGCCGTGATATAATGAGCGTAGGCTATATCCCGGGTATAATTGTAGTTACTTTTCACAAGTCAGTATCCCTCCACGTCTGAGAAAAGCTACAACCGTACAACTGTTACATTAAGTCCGTTACGAAACTAACTAACTAACAAAGCTTAAGATGGAAACATTTAAGTTTAACTTCGACCTCCGGGGTGGCCTTACTATGGAGGAGTGGATTGAGAAGTGCCTACCTCCAGAAAAAAAAGCACCTAAACGACGACAATGCTGTCTATCCAATATGTTCGCTAGCTGTTATTGTTGTTGCGTAGCAACCACCTCGCATTATGTTTTGTGCAGAAGGCAATGGCGGGACTATTTTATTGTCCGGCAGTGGCTCAGTCAGTAGGGGCTTGGACTGGGAACTGTAGGGTCGCCGGTTCAAGTCCCCGACCAGACCTAAAAATATGGAGTGTGGACTTCTACTTGGAGAGGTCCCAGTTCACCTCCTGCCCTGCCGTGGTGCCCTTGAGCAAGGCACCGGACATCCCCCTTCCCCCCCTCACTCCCATTGCTCAGGGACTACGGATGGAAATTAGCTCAAAGCTATAATCCGGCATATTTACACTGGAAACATAACCTGTCTAAAGTGTTCATTAATGTGCATTGTCCCTCATCAAATAAACGATTAAATTAATTAAATTTTATTGCCGGGCTGATTTTTTGTCCCAGTCCGCCACTGAACGTAGCTATTATGTAAGGTGCTGGTATATATATATATTAACTGTGCTTCCCCCCCCCCCAAAAAAAGTTGTACATTCAAGAAGTGAAGCGAACGCACCCGCAAGGACACCTGGCCTCCTATTGGTTGAGGGATTTGGGTTGTTGCACAAAAGATCCGAGCGCGCACAGAAGAAATCTGAGAGCAGACATTTCACGAGTGCACAGAAACAGCCTGACCCCTAGTTTCCACTGGGTCCATCTGCGGCGCGTTACGGGCGCGTTACGGGCGCGTTAAGGGCGCGTTACGGGCGCTTTACGGGCGCTTTACGGGCGCGTTACGGGCGCGTTGCGGCTGCGCCGCGGCGTCAGCAAGGATCGCGGCCACTCTAGTCAATGGGTCAGAAGCTCAGAAGCGTCCCAGAAGCATCTCGCCGCTGGGCTCCGCTCGAAATAGGATTGAAGTCTATTTTTCGACGCGACGCAGCCGTAAGGTAATGTCGGAACAGTGACAACATCCGGCCCACCCCCCAAAACCGGTTCCTTCTCCTCCCCCCATCCCTCCTCTGTAGTCTTTCCAGTAGGAGAATAAAGGCCAGCGTTCTCCTTCTGTTTACAGGCACTGTGTGTAAATTATATAGAATAATTATAATGATGAATGCTTTTTATTTACCTCTAAAATACAGCAACCCATCTTTGATTCATGTTATTTTTAACTGGACTATTACAATTATTATTAATTATGTCTGCAGTCTACAACACAACAAAATAGGAAATAACAACAATAAACACGATTTAAACAGACACAAAAATAAACCATTTAACTACGTAGCCTACTTACTTTCTTGTAGAAGTACAAATGTCCAGGAAATATGCCCAAATCAACAAGAACTGCGAGCCGGCATGCACGACGCTCCGCTTCCGTAATGCTTCTGAAACGCTTGTGAAACGCGGAGGAGGCCGGACCAAAACCGCGGCAGAGCCGTAACGCGTCGCAGACGGACCCAGTGGAAACTAGGGGTGAGTGCGAGGAGAAGGTTTTAAGCTGGAACATAGGAGATCTATAAGCAGCAATATATCTGAGTGCAAGCGTACAGTTTGACCAGAAGCAGAGCAAATCTAAGCGCAAGCAGGCACTATTTGAGTGCGAGGACAGGGTTTGAGGGAAATAAATCCATAAATTATGCTCTCAAATTTAAATACCACGCTCTTGAATACAGATAGGGAATAACCCCCATACATACATGGGCCTCTATATAGTATTCATACGCAGTACTTATGATAAGATTTGTTTATCTCAACTTTGATTTTGGTAGAGAATGTAAAAACGTATCCAGCACTGGTTGTACGGTGGCCGGCAGGTGCAAACGCGGAACAACGGCCAAAAACGGATACATAAGCAGGAAACAGCTGCAAATAATGAAATGAAAAACACAAACCCGAAAACAAACGCAACAGAAAAACGCTGCAAATACAAAAACGATATGCAAAGTCAAAAACACATACAAACTCCAAAACACATACAAACCCAAACACACACAGTGCTCCAGGCCTCTAGGGGGCGCGTCAGATGGAACAGATTGATGTCTGACCAGACATAGTGAGAACGAACGAGAGTGATGGAAATTGAAGCCGGAGGAAAGAAAGTTGATCGAAGTGGACAAAGTCGATATATAAGAAGGTAAGTTTTGTTTTGTTTTTTATACAAAGAGCGTCATATTTACGCAGCTAGCGTTAGCGTCCCTACAGTAACTACTACACCAGCTGAGGAGAGGAGAGCTTCACGTGAAGAGAAGATAAAGTGAGGGAAGAACATAAAAGAGATGACAAATCGAGTGCAAGTAAATAACACGGGCCATACAGAGTACCGCGGTGTGTGTGTGTGTGTGTGTGTGTGTGTGTGTGTGTGTGTGTGTGTGTGTGTGTGTGTGTGTGTGTGTGTGTGTGTGTGTGTGTGTGTGTGTGTGTGTGTGTGTGTGTGTGGGAGGTTGTGTTTACTTTTGACAGTGACTCAGAGGGCCGAGGTTATCCCTCAGTCAGTGGGGGCGGGCTGTGAGAGCAAACAAATCTCAAACTGTCAGGGTGAATCTGGAACTGGCTGGTATCACTGTGTGAGAAAGTGTGTGTGTCTGTACATGTCTCATTATGTGAATGTGTGTGCAGCACCAGCTGACTAGCCTTTAAAATACTGTTTATATCATGTGTAGTCATATAAAATACTACTTTTTTTTAACTAAAAGACTTATTCTTCATTGAAATGCATGTATCAATTCAATTCAATCTTTATTTCAGACTCAATGTCCATATCACATACAAAATGACAAGATACACATCAATAAATAAGATTAAAAAGCTAAACACAAAACAAATAAAAACAAACAGATAAAAACATAAAATCAGTCCAATCACAGCTAGCCACACATGCTCACTGTCTGTAGAGGCTGTTGCGCCAATGTCTCCAAATCATGGAAGAGAACCGGGTAGAACTCTTCACAGGGTTAATTAAAATCGAGATAACATGATTGTCAGAGTCTTCTAGGCGACACATGAATTTGTACATTAACTTTCTTAAAAGGGCTTGACAGGTAGGTACCCCCAAGTTAACAAACAGCTGGCTGGCACTGTGCCACCTTGGTACCCTCAGCAGCAACCGTAAACCATCATTGTATGCAACTTTTAGTTTGTGCATGCTGCTAGCCTTGTAGTTACTCCACAGGTGAGCCATGTAGTTACTCCACAGGTGAGCCCCGTGTAGTTACTCCACAGGTGAGCCGTGTAGTTACTCCACAGGTGAGCCTTGTAGTTACTCCACAGGTGAGCCGTGTAGTTACTCCACAGGTGAGCCGTGTAGTTACTCCACAGGTGAGCTGTGTAGTTACTCCACAGGTGAGCCGTGTAGTTACTCCACAGGTGAGCCGTGTTCAATGGTGGACAGAAAGCTTTCAAAAGTGATACCTTGACATCTACAGAGCACTTGTGAAACTTCCGCATTAATATGTTTTCCTGGGCATACAGTTTACAGCGCTGTCTATGGATGTCTTTGTCCTCTGTGAGATCATCAGAGATATAATGACCAAGGTACTTAATCTCACTGCACACAAGTAGAATGTTGCTACTGAGAATACAATTAGGAAATACAGCCTTTTTATCCTCTTTACTTCGCACAATCATGATGCTACTCTTCTTGGCGTTATACTTAATATTAAAATCAATGCCATACTGGGAGCAAGTCAGTAGTAGTAATCATGCCCCTTTCGTCTCATTAGTATGCATAAAACGTGACATATGGACACGCCCCCAATTATGCAAATGCGCTAAGTCCCGCCTCCCATTGTTCGAGACCCTTTGATGTGAGATAACAGGTAGGTGTGAAAAGCCCCCCCTGTGTAGTGCCTTGGTTGTCTAATTCTTTGATGTGTTGATAAAGGCAGTCTCTTTGAAGTTATGTTGTCTGGCCCCCTGCCCCCTTTGTAGTCTAATTATTTGATGTGTTGATTAATGCAGTCTCTTTGAAGTTATGCTGTCTGGTCCCCTCAGGGTTGTCTAATCTAATTAGCCTTTGATGTTTTGCCCTTTGATGTGGTGTGTTATAAGCCTTTGATGTTAATCTAGGTGTCTCTTTGAAGTTATGCGTGAGACTGTCTAACCCCCTCCCCGCCCAGGCCTCTCCCCCCTTTCTCCACCCCCCTTCCTTTTGGGCTATGAGGCTAGCAGATAGTGGGGGAGGGAATTAGGTGAAAATAGAAATAAGCTCAAAACGAATTAAAAATGTTCGGTTGTGTACTTTTCAAAATACGTAAAGAGGGAAACAAATAAAACAATTTAAAAAAACATGATCTTTTTGTCTTTTTTATAATTACTATACACCACTATAAGAATTTCCTGTATGCAACAAAAAAGGTTTGACTGGTGAAAAAGACTCTCACTTTTACAGGGGGGCTCCGCCTCCCCCTCAACATAACAAGTCCCGCCTTCCTCACCAGATCATTTAAAAGTAAGGGGGTGGAAATAGATGAAAAAAGAAATACGCTCAAACTAAATAATAAGCCAGTCATTTACACTCACCAAGTCACCTTTTCAAAAAAAAGAAAAATGGCCAAGAGACGCCTAGATATGGGTTTAATCAGCGAGACGCCTGTGACAACTTACCGCCATCTGTCCGGAGCACCAATCAAGAAACGAATGCAGTATCTGGGCCGGGTTCAGACACCTCCAGCCGAGGAACTTCATGAAGAGTGGACTCTGAAAAATGGCGATGTTTGGGGTTATGTATTCAACTATATGGCGAATGAACTGCATTTCTACAATCTGAAGAATGGAGAAACGTATGGACCCCGTAGTGTTAAAGCAACACTGACCTCAACAGATTGGGTTGTGTTAACTCTGGTGTCTTCCAGAGATCTCCACGCAACCACTGTATCGGAAGAAGTAGTGCATCAAGAAACCATAGTGGAACCAGCGGTGTACAAGATATTTGCAAAGAAAAGCAAAGAAACGCAAACAGCATGCGAGATCAAAGAAGAGTTTTCACCGCTGCCCCTCAATGTGAAGGAAGAAGAAGAAGGAGATATCCCCCCGCCGCCAGAAGTGAGAAGAGTTCTGACAAGCACCGTCTGGGAAACTAAAAGCGGACCATCGGGGCGATGGTATTATCGTGCAAGCCGTTTGGTGACGCTGGGGAAGTACCCCTCTGATCATTTTGTTTTGGAGTATTTCAACTCTACATGCAGGGTTTTTCAGAGATCCTTGCGGGTGCCTCTGACTGCTTGGCTGAAAATGATTGATGGAAAAGCTACAAAGCTTAAAGAACTTTTTAAACAGAGTCAGACATCGATGGACATTATACTGGTGAAAAATACTCTCACTTTTGCAGAGGACTCAGCCTCCCACTCAGCATAACAAGTCACACCCTCCTCACCAGATCATTTAAAACTAAGGACCCCTCAACGAAAAGCATTGTGTTTTCTACCTATGGAAAAGGTCTTACGAAAATGTGTTATCTCTGTATCAAGATGATGTGTTTTAAAATGAATCTTGTGAAAAATACCAACGGTGTGAGAGACGCCATAAAGACACTCATTTTAACCACAGTGTTTGGTCTCTACAAATGTTTAAAGATTGTTACAAAATGTAAAAAAAAAAAAAAAGGTATGGAGACAAAATTAATTCAGGTGACTCGGTCTTTATTAGGAAAACAAAAATATAACACAAAAGTGTATCTTTTCAGTAACTTTCTCAGAGAATTTAAGTATAAATCTGTCAAATGTTCAAAACAGCCTTGTTTCACTGAAATAGCCTCAAAATCACAAACTGCCATTAAGAGTCAGAATCCTAACGAAATCTACTCAAACAGAGTACTTCATGGTAGTGGTCAGCTTTTAAACACAAACGTGTATCTTTCAGTAACTTTCTGAGAGAATTTAAGCATAAATCTGTCAAATGTTCAAAACAGCCTTCACTGAAATAGCGTTAAAATCACAAACTGCCATTAGGAGTCAGATTCTTAACGAAATCTACAGACACAAAGTACTTCATTATCTACTTTTTCAGCTTTTAAAAAAGAAAAGTGTATCTTTCGGTAACCTTTTGAGAGAATTAAGCATAATTTTGTAAAATGGTCAAAACAGCCTCTGTTTCAAGCCTCAAAATCACAAACTGCCATTAAGAGGCAGAATCCTAAAGAAATCTACTGACACAGAGTACTTCATTATCTACTTTTCAGCTTTTATACACAAAAGTGTATCTTTCAGTAACTTTCTCAGAGAATTTAAACATAAATCAGTCAAATGTTCAAAATAGCCTTCACTGAAATAGCCTCAAAATGACAAACTGCCATTAAGAGTCAGATGCTTGACGAAATCTCCTGACACAGAGTACTTCATGGTAGTGGTCAGCTTTTTAAACACAAAAGTGTATCTTTCGGTAACTTTCTGAGAGAATTAAGCATAAATCTGTCAAATGTTCAAAACAGCTTTCACTGAAATAGCCTCAAAATCACAAACTGCCATTAAGAGTCAGATTCTTAACGAAATCTACTGACACAAAGTACTTCATTATCTACTTTTTCAGCTTTTATACACAAAAGTGTATCTTTCAGTAACTTTCTCAGAGAATTTAAACATAAATCTGTCAAATGTTCAAAACAGCCTTCAGTGAAATAACCTCAAAATCACAAACTGCCATTAAGAGTCAGATTCTTAACGAAATCTACTCAGAGTACTTCATGGTAGTGGTCAGCTTTTAAATACAAAAGTGTATCTTTCAGTAACTTTCTCAGAGAATTTAAGCATGAATCTGTCAAATGTTCAAAACAGCCTTCACTGAAATAGCCTCAAAATCACAAACTGCCATTAAGAGGCAGAATCCTAACGAAATCTACTGACACAGAGTACTTCATTATCTACTTTTCAGCTTTTTATACACAAAAGTGTATCTTTCAGTAACTTTTCTCAGAGAACTTAAGCATAAATCTGTCAAATGTTCAAAACAGCCTTCACTGACATAGCCTCAAAATCACAAACTGCCATTAAGAGTCAGAATCCTAGCGAAATCTACTCAGAGTACTTCATGGTAGTGGTCAGCTTTTAAATACTAAAGTGTATCTTTCAGTAACTTTTTGAGAGAATTAAGCATAAATCTGTCAAATGTTCAAAACAGCCTTGTTTCACTGAAATGGCGTCAAAATCACAAACTGGCTGAAACTATACAGTGAATTGGAGAAATTACAGCACAGAGTTTTCTACTACGACACAGATAGTATAATCTATGTGACAAGACAGGGGGAGTCTCCAGTACTTTCATGGTAGTGGTCAGGTTTTTAAATACAAAAGTGTATCTTTCGGTAACTTTCTGAGAGAATTAAGCATAAATCTGTCAAATGTTCAAAACAGCCTTCACTGAAATAGCCTCAAAATCACAAACTGCCATTAAGAGTCAGATTCTTAACGACATCTACTGACACAAAGTACTTCATTATCTACTTTTCAGCTTTTAAAAAAGAAAAGTGTATCTTTCGGTAACTTTTTGAGAGAATTAAGCATAAATCTGTCAAATGTTCAAAACGGCCTTTACTGAAATAGCCTCAAAATCACAAACTGCCATTAAGAGTCAGAATCCTAACGAAATCTACTCAAACAGAGTACTTCATGGTAGTCGTCAGCTTTTAAACACAAAAGTGTATCTTTCAGTAACTTTCTGAGAGAATTTAAGCATAAATCTGTCAAATGTTCAAAACAGCCTTGTTTCACTGAAATAGCGTCAAAGTCACAAACTGGCTGAAACTGTACAGTGAATTGGAGAAATTACAGCACAGAGTTTTCTACTATGACACAGATAGTATAATCTATGTGACAAGACAGGGGCAGTCTCCAGTACTTTCATGGTAGTGGACAGCTTTTAAAAAGAAAAGTGTATCTTTCGGTAACCTTTTGAGAGAATTAAGCATAAATCTGTCAAATGTTCAAAACAGCCTTGTTTCACTGAAATAGCCTCAAAATGACAAACTGCCGTTAAGAGTCAGATGCTTGACAAAATCTCATGGTAGTGGTCAGCTTTTAAACATAAAAGTGTATCTTTCAGTATCTTTTTGAGAGAATTAAGCATAAATCTGTCAAATGTTCAAAACTGCCTTGTTTCACTGAATTGGATAAATTTATCCGAAAATAGTGTCTCTTAAGGCGGATATAGTCCCCTGATAACTCCCGTTACATTCCTCCAGAGTCAGAAATAGTGTAAGTTAACTTTTGGAAGAACCAGAGAAAAGGGTGAAAATGGATAAAATATATCCGAAAATAGTGTCTCTTAAGGCAGGTAGAGTCCCCTGACAACTCCCCTTACATTCACCCAGAGTCAGAAAAAGTCTCTACGTTAACTTTTTGGGAGAACCAGAGGAAAGGGGTGAAAATGGAGAAAGTATTGTAAACGAAACATTTAAAGTGTATCATGTGCTCTCATTGTATGCTCTGTTTTTTGACACAAAGATGCATTACATCTAAAAAAACAGAGCATACAATGAGAGCACATGATACACTTTAAATGTTTCGTTTACAATACTATTACTATATATGAAAGCAAAAAAAATAAAAACACATTTTCATTTTGTAATGGTTGTTTAATTGAAAACACAACCTTCAACACATTTTCATTAAAAAAAAAACACATTACATTTTACCAAGTTAGTGTCGTAGTGCATACAAGGTAATAGACTTAACGATTTGCACTGCTGCTTCTCTCCGCATTTCATTTACAGTGATCGGTTTATCATTCAATTCCCATACTCTACCCGCCTTAAGAGACACTATTTTCGGATACAATTTCTCAATTTTCACCCTTTTCTCTGGTTCTTCCAAAAGTTAACTTACACTATTTCTGACTCTGGAGGAATGTAACGGGAGTTATCAGGGGACTATATCCGCCTTAAGAGACACTATTTTCGGATAAATTTATCCAATTCAGTGAAACAAGGCAGTTTTGAACATTTGACAGATTTATGCTTAATTCTCTCAAAAAGATACTGAAAGATACACTTTTATGTTTAAAAGCTGACCACTACCATGAGATTTTGTCAAGCATCTGACTCTTAACGGCAGTTTGTCATTTTGAGGCTATTTCAGTGAAACAAGGCTGTTTTGAACATTTGACAGATTTATGCTTAATTCTCTCAAAAGGTTACCGAAAGATACACTTTTCTTTTTAAAAGCTGTCCACTACCATGAAAGTACTGGAGACTGCCCCTGTCTTGTCACATAGATTATACTATCTGTGTCATAGTAGAAAACTCTGTGCTGTAATTTCTCCAATTCACTGTACAGTTTCAGCCAGTTTGTGACTTTGACGCTATTTCAGTGAAACAAGGCTGTTTTGAACATTTGACAGATTTATGCTTAAATTCTCTCAGAAAGTTACTGAAAGATACACTTTTGTGTTTAAAAGCTGACGACTACCATGAAGTACTCTGTTTGAGTAGATTTCGTTAGGATTCTGACTCTTAATGGCAGTTTGTGATTTTGAGGCTATTTCAGTGAAGGCCGTTTTGAACATTTGACAGATTTATGCTTAATTCTCTCAAAAAGTTACCGAAAGATACACTTTTCTTTTTTAGAAGCTGAAATGTAGATAATGAAGTACTTTGTGTCAGTAGATTTCGTTAAGAATCTGACTCTTAATGGCAGTTTGTGATTTTGAGGCTATTTCAGTGAAGGCTGTTTTGAACATTTGACAGATTTATGCTTAAATTCTCTCAGAAAGTTACTGAAAGATACACTTTTGTGTTTAAAAGCTGACGACTACCATGAAGTACTCTGTTTGAGTAGATTTCGTTAGGATTCTGACTCTTAATGGCAGTTTGTGATTTTGAGGCTATTTCAGTGAAGGCCGTTTTGAACATTTGACAGATTTATGCTTAATTCTCTCAAAAAATTACCGAAAGATACACTTTTCTTTTTTAAAAGCTGAAATGTAGATAATGAAGTACTTTGTGTCAGTAGATTTCGTTAAGAATCTGACTCTTAATGGCAGTTTGTGATTTTGAGGCTATTTCAGTGAAGGCTGTTTTGAACATTTGACAGATTTATGCTTAATTCTCTCAGAAAGTTACCGAAAGATACACTTTTGTATTTAAAAAGCTGACCACTACCATGAAAGTACTGGAGACTCCCCCTGTCTTGTCACATAGATTATACTATCTGTGTCATAGTAGAAAACTCTGTGCTGTAATTTCTCCAATTCACTGTATAGTTTCAGCCAGTTTGTGATTTTGACGCCATTTCAGTGAAACAAGGCTGTTTTGAACATTTGACAGATTTATGCTTAAATTCTCTGAGAAAAGTCACTGAAAGATACACTTTTGTGTATAAAAAGCTGAAAAGTAGATAATGAAGTACTCTGTGTCAGTAGATTTCGTTAGGATTCTGCCTCTTAATGGCAGTTTGTGATTTTGAGGCTATTTCAGTGAAGGCTGTTTTGAACATTTGACATATTTATGCTTAAATTCTCTCAGAAAGTTACTGAAAGATACACTTTTGTGTTTAAAAGCTGACCACTACCATGAAGTACTCTGAGTAGATTTCGTTAAGAATCTGACTCTTAATGGCAGTTTGTCATTTTGAGGCTATTTCAGTGAAGGCTATTTTGAACATTTGACTGATTTATGTTTAAATTCTCTGAGAAAGTTACTGAAAGATACACTTTTGTGTATAAAAGCTGAAAAGTAGATAATTAAGTACTCTGTGTCTGTAGATTTCGTTAGGATTCTGCCTCTTAATGGCAGTTTGTGATTTTGAGGCTTGAAACAGAGGCTGTTTTGACCATTTTACAAAATTATGCTTAATTCTCTCAAAAGGTTACCGAAAGATACACTTTTCTTTTTTAAAAGCTGAAAAAGTAGATAATGAAGTACTTTGTGTCTGTAGATTTCGTTAAGAATCTGACTCCTAATGGCAGTTTGTGATTTTGAGGCTATTTCAGTGAAGGCTGTTTTGAACATTTGACAGATTTATGCTTAAATTCTCTCAGAAAGTTACCGAAAGATACACTTTTGTGTTTAAAAAGCTGGCCACTACCATGAAAGTACTCTGTGTCAGGAGATTTCGTCAAGCATCTGACTTTTAATGGCAGTTTGTCATTTTGAGGCTATTTCAGTGAAGGCTATTTTGAACATTTGACTGATTTATGCGTAATTCTCTCAAAAAGTTACCGAAAGATACACTTTTGTGTTTAAAAGCTGACCACTACCATGAAAAGCACTCTGTTTTAGTAGATTTCGTCAAGCATCTGACTCTTAATGGCAGTTTGTGATTTTGAGGCTATTTCAGTGAAGGCTGTTTTGAACATTTGACATATTTATGCTTAATTCTCTCAGAAAGTTACTGAAAGATACACTTTTGTGTATAAAAGCTGAAAAGTAGATAATGAAGTACTTAGTGTCAGTAGATTTCGTTAAGAATCTGACTCTTAATGGCAGTTTGTGATTTTAACGCTATTTCAGTGAAGGCTGTTTTGAACATTTGACAGATTTATGCTTAAATTCTCTGAGAAAGTTACTGAAAGATACACTTTTGTGTATAAAAGCTGAAAAGTAGATAATTAAGTACTCTGTGTCTGTAGATTTCGTTAGGATTCTGCCTCTTAATGGCAGTTTGTGATTTTGAGGCTTGAAACAGAGGCTGTTTTGACCATTTTACAAAATTATGCTTAATTCTCTCAAAAGGTTACCGAAAGATACACTTTTCTTTTTTAAAAGCTGAAAAAGTAGATAATGAAGTACTTTGTGTCTGTAGATTTCGTTAAGAATCTGACTCCTAATGGCAGTTTGTGATTTTGAGGCTATTTCAGTGAAGGCTGTTTTGAACATTTGACAGATTTATGCTTAAATTCTCTCAGAAAGTTACCGAAAGATACACTTTTGTGTTTAAAAAGCTGGCCACTACCATGAAAGTACTCTGTGTCAGGAGATTTCGTCAAGCATCTGACTTTTAATGGCAGTTTGTCATTTTGAGGCTATTTCAGTGAAGGCTATTTTGAACATTTGACTGATTTATGCGTAATTCTCTCAAAAAGTTACCGAAAGATACACTTTTGTGTTTAAAAGCTGACCACTACCATGAAAAGCACTCTGTTTTAGTAGATTTCGTCAAGCATCTGACTCTTAATGGCAGTTTGTGATTTTGAGGCTATTTCAGTGAAGGCTGTTTTGAACATTTGACATATTTATGCTTAATTCTCTCAGAAAGTTACTGAAAGATACACTTTTGTGTATAAAAGCTGAAAAGTAGATAATGAAGTACTTAGTGTCAGTAGATTTCGTTAAGAATCTGACTCTTAATGGCAGTTTGTGATTTTAACGCTATTTCAGTGAAGGCTGTTTTGAACATTTGACAGATTTATGCTTAAATTCTCTCAGAAAGTTACTGAAAGATACACTTTTGTGTTTAAAAGCTGACCACTACCATGAAGTACTCTGTTTGAGTAGATTTCGTTAGGATTCTGACTCTTAATGGCAGTTTGTGATTTTGAGGCTATTTCAGTGAAACAAGGCTGTTTTGAACATTTGACAGATTTATGCTTAAATTCTCTGAGAAAGTTACTGAAAAGATACACTTTTGTGTTATATTTTTGTTTTCCTAATAAAGACAGAGTCACCTGAATTAATTTTGTCTCCATACCTTTTTTTTTTTTTTTACATTTTGTAACAATCTTTAAACATTTGTAGAGACCAAACACTGTGGTTAAAATGAGTGTCTTTATGACGTCTCTCACACTGTTGGTATTTTTCACAAGATTCATTTTAAAACACATCATCTTGATACAGAGAACACATTTTCGTAAGACCTTTTACATAGGTAGAAAACACAATGCTTTTCTTTGAGGGGTCCTTAGTTTTAAATGATCTGGTGAGGAGGGTGTGACTTGTTATGCTGAGTGGGAGGCTGAGTCCTCTGCAAAAGTGAGAATCTTTTTCACCAGTATAATGTCCATCGATGTCTGACTCTGTTTAAAAAGTTCTTTAAGCTTTGTAGCTTTTCCATCAATCATTTTCAGCCAAGCAGTCAGAGGCACCCGCAAGGATGTCTGAAAAACCCCGCATGTAGAGTTGAAATACTCCAAAACAAAATCATCAGAGGAGTACTTCCCCAGCGTCACCAAACGGCTTGCACGGTAATACCATCGCCTCGATGGTCCGCTTTTAGTTTCCCAGACGGTGCTTGTCAGAACTCTTCTCACTTCTGGCGGAGGGGGTATATCTCCTTCTTCTTCTTCCTTCACATTGAGGGGCAGCGGTGAAAACTCTTCTTTGATCTCGCATGCTGTTTGCAGTTTCTTTGCTTTTCTTTGCAAATATCTTGTACACCGCTGGTTCCACTATGGTTTCTTGATACACTACTTCTTCCGATACAGTGGTTGCGTGGAGATCTCTGGAAGACACTAGAGTTAACACAGCCCAATCTGTTGAGGTCAGTGTCGCTTTAACACTACGGGGTCCATACGTTTCTCCATTCTTCAGATTGTAGAATTGCAGTTCATTCGCCATATAGTTGAATACATAACCCCAAACATCGCCATTTTTCAGAGTCCACTCTTCATGAAGTTCCTCGGCTGGAGGTGTCTGAACCCGGCCCAGATACTGCATTCGTTTCTTGATTGGTGCTCCGGACAGATGGCGGTAAGTTGTCACAGGCGTCTCGTTGATTAAACCCATATCTAGGCGTCTCTTGGCCATTTTTCTTTTTTTTGAAAAGGTGACTTGGTGAGTGTAAATGACTGGCTTGTTATTTAATTTGAGCGTATTTCTTTTTTCATCTATTTCCACCCCCTTACTTTTAAATGATCTGGTGAGGAAGGCGGGACTTGTTATGTTGAGGGGGAGGCGGAGCCCCCCTGTAAAAGTGAGAGTCTTTTTCACCAGTCAAACCTTTTTTGTTGCATACAGGAAATTCTTATAGTGGTGTATAGTAATTATAAAAAAGACAAAAAGATCATGTTTTTTTAAATTGTTTTATTTGTTTCCCTCTTTACGTATTTTGAAAAGTACACAACCGAAAATCTGCCACTTCCTCACACAGCCCCTCCTCCAGCACACATGAACGCGCTCCACAACCAAAAGAGGGCACGAGATAAGTTTGTGCAAAGATCTCTGGCTGTAGGCATCTGACTCCCGCACAGCTGTGGCATTCGTTTCTTGACTGGCGCTCCGGACGGATGGCGGTAAGTTGTCACAGGCGTCTCTTGGCCAATTTTCTTTTTTGCAAGGTGACTTGGTAAGTGGAAATTACTGTCTTTTTAATTAGTTTTGAGCTTATTTCTATTTTCACCTAATTCCCTCCCCCACTATCTGCTAGCCTCATAGCCCAAAAGGAAGGGGGGTGGAGAAAGGGGGGTGGAGAAAGGGGGGAGAGGCCTGTGCGGGGAGGGGGTTAGACAGTCTCACGCATAACTTCAAAGAGACACCTAGATTAACATCAAAGGCTTATAACACACCACATCAAAGGGCAAAACATCAAAGGCTAATTAGATTAGACAACCCTGAGGGGACCAGACAGCATAACTTCAAAGAGACTGCATTAATCAACACATCAAAGAAATAGACAACAAAAAAGCCCTCCACAGGGGGGCTTTTCACACCTACCTGTTATAACAACTCATATCAAAGGCTTAGACTACAAGGGGGGACAGGGGCCAGACAACATAACTTCAAAGAGACTACCTTAATCAACACATCAAAGAATTAGACCACCAAGGGGTGTGAGGGGACAGACAACTTAACTTCAAAGAGACTACCTTAATCAACACATCAAAGAATTAGACTACAAAGGGGGCAGGGGGCCAGACAACATAACTTCAAAGAGACTGCCTTAATCAACACATCAAATAATTAGACAACAAAGGCACTACACAGGGGGGGCTTTTCACACCTACCTGTTATCTCACATCAAAGGGTCTCGAACAATGGGAGGCGGGACTTAGCTCATTTGCATAATTGGGGGCGTGTCCACCTGTCACTTTGTATGCATACTAATGAGACGAAAGGGGCATGATTACTACTACTCAAGTCCTCAGAAGCTGTTGTAAGCCAGCACTGCATGGGGAGAAGATGATTAAATCATCTGCGTACATAAGGTGGTTGACAACAGTAGCTCCGATGACACAGCCAGTTTTACACAAGTTCAGTTTCCTAGACAGATCATCCATGTACAGATTAAACAACAAAGGAGATCAAATCCCACCTTGCTTGACCCCATTACCAACATCAACATGTTCAGACACAGTGTTGCCCCACTTCACCTGCATAGTCTGATGTGCATACCAGAAGGCTAAGATCCTTATTATGTACTTGGGTTCCCCTCTCTGGCACATTTTGTCAAATAATTGGAAATGATCCAGTCAATCAAATGCCCTGGAAGCATCAATAAAACACAGAAACATGGTGGAATTATGGCTTCTATATTTTTGCTATAATGTCTTTTAAAGCAAAAATACACATATCTGTGCCGTGTTTTCTTTTAAAACCGAACTGGTTGTCAACTGTGGTAATATACCTTTCCAGCCTGTCCAACAGAATGTTCTCCAACACTTTGGAGAGAATGCTAGCTAAAGCAATGGGTCTGTAATTATCAATGCCATTAATCTTCCCAGCTGTATCCTTGATGACACAAGTAGCACAGATAACATGGAATCTGGTAAGATGCCATGATTAAGGAAACCAGTAAGACACAGAGCAAGAAGAGGAGCAAGCTTAAGACTGGCATATGTTAAGTGTTCAGCTGAGATGAGATCCGGGCCACAAGCTTTGTTATTTTCTAGATTCATTATAGTGTTGTAGACTTCCTCTGATCTAACTGTAACGTTTTTAGTGGAGTCAACCTTTTCAACCACAAATGCATCACTCTTAACACAGTTGAACAACTCATGATAGTGTTGTCGCCACAGTTCTGCAATGTTGTCTTACCCACACACTCCTTCAATGGAAGACGGTAAGGGAGTCTTACAGCTGTTTATGACTTTGACCTCTTTCCAGAAATCATAGCAACTATTGTTGCGCAGCTTTCCGGCAAGTGAGTCAGCCCTCATTGTGTCCTCATGTTTTTTAATGAAGCGGACAGCATACTGCATTAGTGGCCTGTACAAACAAAGACCCCTGTCTCTGCCTTCCTGATTCTGACCACAATTTAAAAGCATCTCTAGCAGCAGAGTGTAGCTCAGACACATGTTCATTCCATCCAGGTTTTATACTATGCTCCTTTTTCTTACTGTTGTAAAAACCCTTTCTTGAGGCATTTAACACATCAATAATAAGATCATATGTAAAACATAGATCTCTACCATGCTGCGCATTGTTACAGTTGGTGTCACTGCACAGCATTGCTTCTCTTGGAATTACAACCGATTCTAATGATTTGTCAGTGAGTGAGGTATAGTGATTAATATCCTTCTCACTTAACCTTGACCAATCCAGCCTCCCTGTGTATGTTTTATTGTCATCAACAGATAGCACCGGAATATTTTCAACATTTAGGGTCAATACAAAAGGAATGTGATCTGTAGTGGCCAACTCATAACAAATGTCAATGTTGTCCAGAGAAGCATGTGCATCAGCTGTGCATATACAGTGATCTAGCCATGACACAGTATGCCATGCTTCACTAATATATGTAAAGCTTTTCTCAGGTAGAAGAGATTTACTTGACAGTATGAGATTATTATCGTTACAAAAATGCAGTAAACATTTGCCAAACAGAGACTTATCATCCGAAATGTCAGCATTCAAGTCCCCCACTACATACACACAGGTCGTGGCATTATCCTTAATGAATGCGTTAAGAAATGCCATTCTATTGCGATATTCATCTTCATTTTCATATGATTCATAAGGTTTGTAAATATTTACGATAATAAATGACCTATTTTCATACTTGATCTCTATACCAATGGCCCAGTCGATGTCAAATCTTACCACTGTAACCAAAGGATCATATTTACTGTTCCAGAGAATCGCCACACCACGAGGTATCCTGCCATGGGCTATTTTATCACACAGATCAGTAGTTGACTCTCCAACACCATGAAAATTAGCATGTAGTTTATTCAGCCTTTTCAAATCTTGCTTAGGTAACCATGTCATGAATATCACATTCCTCCAACAGTTTATCAACAACCAGCCGCTTTATCACCAGCACTGTGCCCCACACGTAGGCCACGCGTGTTACATGACACCACCCGCATCCTATTGTTTATGTACTACAGTCATTTACATCAGCAGATGCATGATTCCCGTGTTGTACAGGAGCGACCACATTGTTTGTAGCAGTGCTATCACCCGCAAGCACCCCACTAGCAGGCCGTCTTGGCTCATAATAGCGTCGGACATCTTATCATCAAAGAAACAAGATAAGAGCTAGGAAAATACTAAAACACAATAGATAACATTAAATTAAAGGATGTACAATGTCACTGCAACACAGAAAACCTAATTAAAGCATGCAATATTGAAATAGAAAAAGATAATTAATGTGTATTTAAGACATTGATTTAGGTATGAATAAAATATAGTAAAATACATTTTTTTCCCCGCAATATAGCAAATCCAATAACTTATCTATATGTTATAATTAATTAGATACTTATAATTCTTAACATAATTAAGGCTTATATATTGTATATACAGAAAATCAGGGATGTTAGAAATTAAGAAAAATAAGTGTAGAGCTGACATTACTTCTGTTAGTGTCAGGTATTAATGTGAAACCTCAAGAATCAAGTACAAGCTTTGTGGCTATATACACACCGGTGCTCTAGCATTGTTCACTATAGTCACCCGGGTGCAACTAGCATCTGCATGATAAAAATGCGATTTAAAATTATATAAACATCTGAAAATAATAATCATAAAGAGATGGAAAGAAGCAACCTGAAGAGCTGTCCACAAACATGTAATAAATCTATTTATCCATCTTTATAAATTATCACATAATAAATCATCATATATCTAAAAATCTGCATCAATGATTTATTTCACAAAACACGAAGAACTGTATATCCTTTATAAACACATATATTAAAGAGACATAAGAGATCCATACAATCTGCCTCTGGTCAAAGGGATGTCATTGTGGATAAGTCATATTTCTGTCTGTTCAGTCATGTAAAGCTGTGAATCTGAGCTCACCGTGTTGTTCATTAGAACCAACCCAAACATCTCGTCACAGCAGAGATGATGACGGACGGACAGTTGACAGCACCCAATCCGAGAACAGCCCTGTCACAGGATTGGCTCGGCTGCTGAGGCAATCACTCTGAAAGGAAACCTCTGCGGCGAAATATGTCTGTTTCAACTGTCTACAATGTATTGCATTGTGCTTCAGATTCAGCTGCTGTGTTTTAGTTTCGATTACCCACAACCTTATGCAGAGCTGTCAATTTCACTGTTAATGTCATAAGCTTCTTTCCCACATGCTTTGCAACATTGAAATGACATAGATAGGTAACAAAAAAAAAAAAAATTACACATTACTAGTTACTTTTAAAAAGTGCGTGACTTTACTAAATGTATCACTGCTGAAAGTTACTTAGTTACTCTACACATTACATTACGTTTGGACTACTCTGTACAATTACCTGAAAGATAACAATATCAACTTAAACCTAATTTATGCCCAGATCAGCACAAATCCTTAAACTTATAATGACAATACTGAACAGACATCTGTTTTCTGCAATTTGAACATCAGG
Source organism: Pogonophryne albipinna (assembly GCA_028583405.1). Taxonomy (NCBI): domain Eukaryota; kingdom Metazoa; phylum Chordata; class Actinopteri; order Perciformes; family Artedidraconidae; genus Pogonophryne; species Pogonophryne albipinna. The sequence continues at coordinate 57,760 of JAPTMU010000069.1, forward strand.
GTTGTTTTCTTTAGCTCAGTTTCCATCTGTAACAATTTAAATCTCCCCTCTGTGGGACGAATAAAGGTTTTCTGATTCTTATGGTGGCATGACACTGGTCTAGATAGCATGGGGCTTAACAGGAAAGTGTTCCTGTTTGATAGCCGCCGCCAGCCCGTTACCTGTATCTTGCTCAATATGTTTCAGAACGATGGCGATTCCACCGTCGAAAAAGGCAACATTTCCTCCACGATGTATTTTTTCTCGGTCTCCTCATCCATTTGATTTATTTTCTGTCCTCCCAAATGTCACCTAATATCAGTAACGCATTACACTAATAAGAACGCAAGCATTCAAATCTTTCAGATCAGATATTAAACAGACTTAAGCCTGCCAGCTACAAATGTGTTAATAAAGCCGCTTATTTATCACAAGCGAGTGTTGGTGACGTCATTCAGAGCAGACTGGGCTCTGGTTTCAGACAGAGGGTGAAAAGAGGTACTGCAGCACAGGCAGTATGAGAACAATAAAGAGCTTTTTGAACATTAAAGCATGGAAACATGTAGAGGCGCAAAATACAAATTCAAATGTTGCTTTTTTTAAATGGACTCTTCAATATTTGGCTTTTTAAAATAGGTCACTAGCAGCAATGATGTGATACCGGCTTCCAGTAACTGCTAGAATCCACTTCAAGACAATGGTACTTGCGTACCATGCTGTGAATGGATCTGGCCCTTCCTACATCCAGGACATGGTTAAACTGTACACCCCAGCACGTGCACTCCGCTCTGCATCAACCAAACGACTCGCTGCACCCGCACTGCGAGGGGGACCCAAGTTCCCATCAGCAAAAACACGTGGGTTTGCTATCCTGGCTCCAAAATGGTGGAATGAGCTCCCCATTGACATCAGGACAGCAGATAGCTTACACACCTTCCGGCGCAGACTGAAAACTCATCTCTTTCGACTCCACCTCGAGCGATAGAATTACTAACAAAGAACTGCAAACAGAGCACTTATATACTAATAAAGGACTGGCTTATCTATAGCCAGTTGAGTAGCACTTGAAATGTTTGGCTCTATGAAACCTGATGTACTTATATGATTCTGTTTTCTTCAAGGTTGTGTCTTCCTGGTCGATTGTACGCGTCAGCTAAATGCAATGTAATGTAATGTAATGTAATGATGTAGACAAACAAATACATCCTAATCTAATCCCATTTCTTTGAGGGTTTAGTTGTATATCGTAAGAATGCTGATGTCATCCAGCCTCACTGTAAACATCCAGCACGAGGTGATGACTTGAGAGGATCCCTGAAAAGAGCCATATATAGAGACATAAACACACATGTTGTCATAAATCCTGTCATCGTACCATGAGTCCCAAAGTGACTAAAGTTGAAACATTTTCAATGAGGAAGTAGAAGAAGACGTAATGTCTCCTTCAGAGTGGGATGACAGTTTGAAGAGCACTCAGTTTCTATCAGGGCGGCTTAAATGGGTGTGTGTTTGTGTATGTGTTGGCAGAAAATAAATTGCTCATAAGTGTACATGTGTGTGTTTGTGTCACTGTTGTTCCCACGGCGCTTCACATAAACTCTCACAACATTCAGGTCAGGGGATTTGTTCAAGCTTATTTGTCAAATGTGGCAAAAATATTACCTGAAACTGTTAAAAAAAAAGTGAAATACCACAGTGCCAAACCACTTTATTACGTGTAAAAGTACACGCAGTATGTATGTGGAGTATGTACTCCTACAGAATGACACATTATGGAGTCTCTGAGGTTTTTAAAAGATAAAGGTAATCTTATGCAAACAAGCTTTATCTTGTGCTACAAGATGAAAACCATATTTTCCAAGTCTTCAGGGCCTGTTTTGTTGCCTGGCAATTCAAAACATCACAATTTGTATTAGAATGCATGAGGACATTTCTGCAGGAAAATAAAAAACTAAAGGCGTTTTTTATTGCCTTGCAGGAATGTGTGCAAGAGTGTTTATGTGCATCGTCAGCATTAGATATTAAGTTTCAGAATGTCTATCTGAGAGTGACTACAACTCCAGTTCATCTCTTTCCGGCAGAAAGAACTTTAATTTCTGCCATTTTTGCAAAGTCATGTCTTAGCCCCAATATTTTCATAATCCTTTTAACAGTGTCTTTGGAAACAATTCTGGAGCCTAACAGTATTTAACACTTACATGTTTTTTGTATCCTTGGGGATAGTCCTTTGACAGACTGTGTCCATTTGTAAAGTGAATGTAATAACAATGTAATTACGATATAATATGAGTGTCTTATTTATGTTACATGTATTATTGGTGTTACATGAGTGCAATATGGGTCTATTAAATGTGTAATAATAGTGTAACATGGGTGTAATAGGGGTGTATTAATGTGTAATATTGGTGTTACATAGTTGTAATATGGGTCTAATAACAGCGTGGATGTAATAACAGTGTAATACGGGTGCAATGTAGAAAACAGCAATCAATCAATTAATTTCCCAAAATATTAATAAATTGCCCATTTAAAGGTTAATGCATACATTAAAGTCACTTCACAGTAACATTGTCCATTCAAACTATTTGGCACCTGTTCTATCAACCACACATCAGCCTAGTGTTAACAGATGTCACCCCTTCCATTTATTGAACTGCCTTGATATCTGCATTAACATCAACTTCATGTGATTTTAACATGTTGGTTCATGTTCATAACATGTAGTGTGTCTCAGTTCTTGCTAAGTGGTCAGACATGACTGTGGATGAAGCCGGGTTAGAGTGTGTTAAAAGTTTAAGACCAGTCAAACAGACACTGTTAAACTTTTTGAGCTAAACAGATATCTGTTGTGAGATCTGCACTCAAGATGGATTTGAAAAGCTTGGAAAGTTGATAAATCACATCAGTGTAATGTCTTGTGGCGTCTTTAGGAAACGAACAAAAGACTCAATAATCAGGTCAAACTAGTTCAGTTAATCTTTGTGTGTCACTTTCCTACTTTTAACCACAGGAAACTTAAACCTCTGCAAGTCATTACAACCTGTGTGAAGATGATCCAACAGTTTGCGTTGTAGGACGTCACCATCTGGAAACTTCTACATTCGTTGCACGGAATGCTGCCAGTTTACAATCAGCTGGCTGTCTCTGCAGCACACCAACAAAGTGTTTGTAAAATAGCACATTTAAGAAACCTACACATGGAAGGAGACATTCCTGTGCTACCATTCAGGTTCATTACAGAGCAGTTTACAGGAAAGCAGAAGAGCAGTTGGAAGCTTGCAGGTATTATGTCATCTCAGGTGTGATATTTCCACCCATGCACCTCTGATTCAACAATTGTTGCGCCTAATTTTTTAATATTCAAAGTGATTTCACAAAGGATCAAAACTGCTTCAAAACACATGCACTGCGAGCTAAATCACAAACTCAAAGTATACTTAACAGCCCTTGCAAAGTACATACTGTTGCCTGCACTTGTATTACTTCATCATAACATTGACCCTCTTGCTCTAAGTTCCGCTGCTATACAGTGGATTGTGCGTCCAAAAGTGCATGCTAGCTAGCAACATTTGACTAGGTACATCCTGGTATTTTTGGCATAGAGCATTTAAAATACCATGCATTTGGTAATTCTAAATATTTGTTTGGCATACTCAATAGTGTAGACAGAGAAAATGTATTCACTTTAAAGTGATACAAATAAGGTTTTGTCATATTCTGTAATTACTTTCAGCCCCAGCAAGGACTGTTAAAGAAACGTGTTGCGTTCAGATACTGCGTGTTTGAAATACCTAGTAGCATTGTTCTGTTTCATTGTTTCTTCTGCAGAAAGAATCAGAAGCATCTGAATTCACACGCACACACACACACACACACACACACTTTTTTGTTTTACTTATTATACTTTTCAGAAAATCTATTGTTGCTGTAAGTATTTAACTCTATAGCACATTAAAGGGGCCGTATTTTGATCATTGTCAGGTTTTATATTAGTGTGTAGTGTCTCTACTGGGAGATGTCTCCATGCTTTAACGTTCAAAAAGCTCTTTGTTATTCTCATACTGCCTGTGCTGCAGCACCTCTTTTCACCCTCTGTCTGAAACCAGAGCCCTGTCTGCTCTGATTGGTTAGCTGTCCGGCTCTGTTGTGATTGGTCAAGCGCTTAGAGACCATTTTTAAACGAAATGTAAGTCATCTCTAAATTACATTTCAGAGCTCAAATTTTCCAAAAATGCAAGTCACTTCACCGTCAGTAAGGTCCTGACCAATGCTTGTATGAATGAAGCACCTATGTCAACATTTCAGAGTATGTTTAATTTCACAACAGGAATATTTTGGTCAGAGCAGATGATCAATCGGTCAACCTTCAACTCAGTGGCCCCTTGGATTTAACGGCTGCCCAGAGTTTACAGGAAGTGGGGAAAGAAACAGTGACACAGCAGCAGCATGACTGAAGATCTCCCCATGTGTGTTTTCCAATCTGAGGCAAGCCGTGCTGCTGACGTTCAGTCGGGAGTTACTCAGAGGCAGGAAGTCCTCTGTTTAGATTGCAGAGGTTGGGGTTAGCTGTGAAAAGCAGCACGTTTCTGGACGGTTCATAAAAAACCTCAGCTCTCCTCAAACCAGACACTGCCGGGATTTGCCAAGAGTTTCCCCCCGGCCCCTCCCCCTTCTCAAACCTGCTGGTCGAATCCGATCCAGATGGAAAATTCCTGCTCTGGAACCAAAGAGGAGGCGAGATGCCAGAACCATGTGCTGTCTAGATTTAACACGATAATGGACACAAGCTCTAAAACAGACACACTGTCGCTTGCACAAAACACACTTACGGTTTGATTAGAGGGTTTTGCAAAGGTTTTCATGGAAGGTCAGAGCTCCATTGAAACAATTCAATCATGAATAATTTCGTCAAGTTTTCACTTTTTTGAAGCTTTTAAATAAACCACGCGCTCTTCCTCAGTATGACCTACCAAGCATGCACATAAAGAAATCCATAGAAGAATGCAGTGGAACATTCTAAAAAAAGTTGTGATTAACGGTCAAAGTTTGTGATTTCGTGATAAAAGAAGAAGCTCCACTAGACACCAAGCAGAGGGATTTAAACTCTCTATGGTCCAGCTCTGTGGGTCTTTCAACCCCTTATCTCTCTCCCTTCAGCCATCATGACTCTGAATGTTTGTGCACTCCACAAACATCAAAGCGAATATTCCAAAGGTATTACGCAGTGTTTTTTGAGTAATGTTTTTTAGATTGACCGGACTTCTTTTTGCAGATTAATATGTCTGCACATAGTCCCTTGATAAGATCGTCTTAAGCAAACATATGCTATCAAAAAACAGCAGACCGCTGAATGTCCAAATTGACTAATCAGAATCGAGTATTCAACTAAGCCATGTGATCAAAATAAATAATAGTAGGATCTTCTCTATATCTAATACGTAGCTTATTCTTTATTATTGCATGCTTTTTCTTACCTGCTTTGCCACTTGTGCAGTAACACCGTAAATATCCCCGCTGCGGGACTAATAAAGGAATTCTGATTCTGATTGTCGTATATAAAACGTTTTTAACCCTTTCAAGTTCTGGACTTTCTACTTCAATTTCACTCAAACCTTCTTTGATAACAAATATAGAAATGAAATGTTCCTTAGTAAAGTTTGACTTGGTTGTTAATCAGATCATCGCGGATGAGGCAGAAATCAACAACGACATGAGTCAACACAAATGTTTTGAATTAGAGCGACAAGCCATCCAGACACAAACATGTGACTTGGTCTTCGGAAGGTATTTTGTGTGTAGTGAAACGGGGGCCTGTGTGATCATGAAGCCCCCAAGCCCGGGCCCCCACAGCCGGTTGTCGCCTGATTTTCGGCACGTAGTCCCGTTCACATTGCAACAAGCCAGGAACGAGCCAATCAAAAGTTTATTTGAATAGAATTAGCGCACAGTGACCCACTTCACATTGTCACCATGATGACCTGAAAGCCGCCTGATCAGTGAAAGCGACCAGTAAGAGTGAGTGTGTGTGTGTGTGTGGGTGTGTTTGTGTGCATGTGTGTGGGAAACCATCCATGAGCCTGGTGGACTAAAGGATCAGGAAAAAAAACTGTAGAAAGAAAACAGAGCCAAGTTAAACACATGAAGACGGCATTACAATCATGACTCAGCTTAAAATAACTCTGCTGGAAGTCAATTAATCTTTTACAGTAAAGGGGGAAATGGAAAAGAGCTGACCGTGTTGCATCAGAGTGTAAACCAAGTGAAATACCAGACAGCAGACAGGGGAGTGAGTCTGTCTGTGCACACACGCACAAAAGGGAGATTATCGGCATAAAAAAGGAGGATCTTTACAGACTTGAATGCTGATGTTGTATTATGAATGGAGTCTCTCTTGAGTCTACCGTCAGACAGCGAAAACGTTTTCATATCGGAGTGCCTGAGCTGGAAGTTGGAATGATTTTTTACAGTTTCCGTGCCCTGTATTGAACCCTCTTCTCCACTTTGCCCTTTAAATTAAGTGAGCTTTTAAGGGAAAATATGCAGCAAGACGTTCATTATTGAGAAAAAGAACCCCGAAAAGGATCCTGATGCACAACACTACATAAATGACGGCAGCATTGATCGGGGTTTTCTATAAATGTTCAAGTCTGTTCACATTTAGTTTTCCATTAAAAACTGCTGCTGTTCCCTTTACTTCCTGTCTGTCTTCTTCTGCTTTAACCTTTTCTCTCCTCTTGCGCTGTTGACTTCTTCTGGTTGAGGATGGTTTAGCAGTCAGGAGTCAACATTTGTATGTGATCCCAATTAATACAAAAGAATATAAAGCTGTTAAACTAGCTGTTTCAAGCTAAAAACAAACTGCTAGCTTAAAACAGCTAAAGCTAATTTGAATCTGGATAATAAATCAGGACACTTTCAGTGTTGCAAACTGAAGCAGGAGTCTGAGATCAGCAGAGTTGTTCAAACATTTAAAAGATCTATATCGTTCATGTTTTTACAAAGGAGTTTCCATAACTTTATTCCATAACAAACATCTTTGTATCTGACACGGCCGGTTTCACTCATAGTTGTCTGCACAAACACTCAGACTCTCACTCTCTGCTGTCAGACTTGTGTGGACATGTTTTAGACTAATAAAGCTAAATGTCAGGCATTCACTCGAGCCACGTCTACAGGAAACACAACAACACAAAATCAACTGCAGAGTTAATACATCGTTTTTGAGGTGTACTGTATACATCCCAACACGGGTATATGACGAACACATGATCCGTTATCATTATGATTCACTTAAAGAGCCTGTGACAACCTCCCAACAACTGTTGTGCAATGAAATATTGGGCTACTAGTCATCTCGAACCGTCAGTTTAAAAAAGAAGGTGCGATACCGTTCTGATAAATATCAATAATTTCGAACATCGCGGGGAAATTCCTTCGACTCATTTTGAAGTTTTGGGGGAAGCCGGAAGTGACGTCAATACGGGAACGCTTCACTGTGCGGCGAGAGAGCCAAACACGGACAAAGTGTGTTGTCATGCGTAGAAATGGTGAATTACTGAGTTTAGGCACGTTAATAACGTTTTAATGAAATTGACTACAGTATATTCATATTTGTCAGTGCTTTCATGTCAATTCGGCGAACATAAACATAAATGATCGTGGTGAAGATGATGATTAAATTAGGATTAAAATCGGAGCTGCTGAATTTCCTCCCGTAGGATGTGATATAAAAACAAATCGATTATTTTTGTAGTTGTAAACTCAAGTGGATTAAACTACATTTATTAGTGCTTTCATGTCAATTCGGCGAACATATGATACATTAAATGATCGTGAGGAGGATGATTAAAAATCGTTTGTTTGAGCCGGTCTGCATTTCCTGATGAGAAAACAAACCGATGCTTTTTGTAGTTGTAGTACACCAACATGGATTAAACGTGTGTTTTTTTTTACCACAATGTTGGGGAAATTAATGGATAAAATGCACGGATTATTATTATTATTCCCACTCCGATCGGGACACTCGGCCCACCGTTTCCCCGCAGCGAGGCTCCCCCCGTTGACAGTTTACGTGGGCTGGGTGCAGTGGCGGACTGGCCATCGGGACGAATCCCGATGGGCCGGTACCGAAGTGGGCCGGTCGGATAAGTCACTAGCACATCCCCCATAGGCGGCGCGTGAGGCTCAGGTTTGGGAAGGCTCAATAACTTTTTTTACCTGACGCTGCCCGCCTCCGGCATCTATAGAAAAGAGATCAACTCAGTGTGCGGAGTTTAAATCTCTCAAGTCATATTACAGGATAAAGGAAATACAGTTTAAACTGCCGTATGCAGAGAAGACGCCGACGTGTCGCACTTATCATTCATATTACATCATCAATCATATCATCGATCATATAATATCATAATATATCATATATCTCCTTATCTGAGTCAGCTTCTCCAGCCGTATCTGGCCGTGCAACACTTACAGTGTCACATACTGTATGCAGAAGTATTATTTTAAGCAACACATTATGTTGACGAAACACTTGAGTCAAATGTAATTAAAGTCAGATCCACTCGTGTCTTAGATGGGGCAGTGATATCATGAAACTATACGCTTTCAAACACTCGGTAGGCCTAGTTATTTTTTAACCAGTTGTTCTGTATTCAGCTTGCAGGTGCAACTCTGTGGCTTGTATCCTGGATTATATGTTTAAGTCATGGATGTTTAAAGCTCATATTTGTCTAATATTAGTTTACTTTTCATTAATGAAGTATGACGCTGCGCTGTCAATACACTTGTCCCTGTTTGTGATTGGTCAAATGTAGCTAACCCCGCCCCTTTCACGTGAACGCGCTCTCAGCTGGAGAGAGAAACCCTGGATTGATTTACCGAGTTAATAACCAGCGTCGTAGGACCGCTTAGCGAGATCTCGTTTGTTAGTTTGTTGTTGTTAGTTTGTTTGTTACTCAAACATATCCAGGGTATGTTGAACTGGCTTCGTAGTACAGGGCACAGGTGGCTAGCAGCGCTAATGTCAAAAACACAGACATTATACATTATATTTGTATTTTACCAGGATGCAGTGACACAAATATTTGGGAAGGCTTAGCCTTCCCTAGCCTACAGCACCCGCCGCCCCTGACATCCCCCACTCCCCCCGTTGACAATTTAGTAGCGGTACCGAAGTGGGCCGGTCGAGAGTCCCGGGCTGATTTTTTGTCCCATTCCACCACTGGCTACATGACCGTATTATCGCCCATATTGACGCACCTAATTCCTAAACTTCTAACAGATACAACATAAACCGATCCTTCAGCCTCATATGAGCTCTCAGACACGTTCAAAATTAAACTGTCATCGCTGTCTGAGCTTGCTGCTGTGTGCGCCATCGTGCGTTTACATGCAGATGCTGGGATCCTGAACGGTGCAGCTGGAGCGCTGTGCCCGCAATGACGTCACACATAATTTGGCGGGACTTGAAGAATCCCCGAGAAGATCCAGAAAATGGTCAACATTGAAGGGCAGATTAATGGTTATCAAAGTACAAATATCCAAAATCAGTTCAGTAACGGTTTCAAGGGGACAATATTTACTCAAATTGATGGGTTTGGATGATGGGGGAAACTCGTGTCACAGGCTCTTTAAGACATCATCAAATAACCACAATTAAAGTAAAAAAGGACACACAACTATAAACAAATATTACATGAATGTCACAAAATATATAACTCCTCATTTAGCCAATGAGCGCATCCGTTTGCAATCAGATGCAAAACCTCTTTTAGAAAATGTGATGAGTCAAGCTCCCTAGGATTTAAAGTCCTTAAAAGAGCCGTTTCATTCCCACATCATTCTCAGGTACCATGACAGAGACATGTTTCATTAAGGTCATATGGTCCATTTCCAACATGCCACAATCCGCTGTGATGTACTTTTCAAGAGAATTTATGATTTTTGTTCCACTTCACATTTTCTGTGACTTCACAAGCCTCTTACCCTTTGCTGATTATTGATATGTATTACTGTATACTGATTTGTTTTACTGATTAACAGAACCTGCGTTACTGTACGAGTATATCATCTGCCATTCCAAATGAACCCCGATTCCAGAACATTGGCTATCTGGGATCATAAGTCATTTATGTGTCATCTCATATTTCTGTCCACTTTTCGCCTCACTGCCTGCCAACATTGGTATGTGTGTGTGTGTGTGTGTGTGTGTGTGTGTGTGTGTGTGTGTGTGTGTGTGTGTGTGTGTGTGTGTGTGTGTGTGTGTGTGTGTGTGTGTGTGTGTGTGTGTGTGTGTGTGTGTGTGTGTGTGTGTGTGTGTGTGGACATGATGTACAGTGTCAGGAATCTCACGCTATGCTGAGAGAAAATCTTTGTGACACATCTTGCAGCGACGTTCTCCTCCTGCCACCCAGATATTAACTTAAGGTTCCCACTGAAGGGTGTGTGTGAGTGTGAGTGTGTGTGTGTGTGTGTGTGTGTGTGTGTGTGTGTGTGTGTGTGTGTGTGTGTGTGTGTGTGTGTGTGTGTTATTCCTGCAACCTCAGATGTTTCTGATTCTTTCTACAGAAGCTCACATTGAAACAAAAGAAACAGAACAATGCTACAGGTATTTCGAACACGCAGTATCTGAACGCAACATGTTTCTTTAACAGTCTTTGTTGGAGTGAAAGTGATTAGAGAAGTGAGGAAACACTGCAACACGGAGCATGTAGTCCAAACAATATGAAACAGTCTCTTTAGAGAAAGCGGCCACTCCCTGGTCTCAATCTGAATCATTAAGGCCTCTACATTACTGCAGACATTTGAAATGCTTAACAAACCCTTATTTATTTGTTCTGCGTAAATTCACGATTGTTCAAATCTCTCCAACTGATCTGGTCCGTCTAAAGTTAGCCTGACCCATAGAGTCACAAAAGTCACATTAATGGGAATTCATCAGATCCTAAAATACTGGAATTGTACTTTAATATGAAGGGCAGTGGTAGAAAATAATAAAAAAGTAAATACAAAAAAAGTAACAGAAATTCTGAAGTACTTTACTTAAGTATTTACCTTTATTTAAACTTTAATCCATTATATTTATATGGAGAAATATAGTTCTTGACACTGCTTTTTACTTAGATACTTGGTACTATGCAGATAAGGATTTAAAGAAAAATGATGTATAACATGCAACAAAAACGTGCTAACACATTAAAGCAGGGGTGTCAAACTCAAGGCCCGGGGGCCAAATCCGGCACACAACTTCATTTTATGTGGCCCCGCAAGAGCTTGCAAAGAATATAATATGTTTATTATACGGTTACATGAAATTGAGTTTGACACTCCTGCATTAAAGCATCAGTGATATTATTCCAATAAATGATATATATATATTTTATGTATAGAAAATGTCATTAAGAAAGCACTGGGACAGTTTAAAATGCACAAACACATTTGTATTTCTTCAAAACAAAAAAGTTTCACTTCAGATAACTTTAATATTTGAACGATCTGCAGAGAGTAGCTTTAAGGAAATGCCTTGTACTCAAAAATGATAACGCACATCCAGAGTTCAAGCTGCAGGTGTTCACTGATATAACTGTTGATATCAACCCTAACAATTCCCCTCCGGCTAAACCAGGCCAAGAAAAGATGTATGCAATGAGGAAATACCAGCAGCGGGTTGCGGTTATGTTCATTGCGACACCGGTTTTTCTTTCTTCCTCATAATGTTTTCCATTGTGAAAAACCCAATCATAAAAGAGTTTAAATTCTAGAGAATAGCACTTTGTCATGTCACGTAGTTGAGAGTGAACAGTTTACAGTGAAACCATTGATGAGCCAAACTGTACTGAGTCAGTGAAATGACTCAAATAATTCCTGCTTATCATTTGGAAATCTTTCTCTGTTTTTATAGTACCGTCAGTTACTGTTACATTAAGGTGTTACATGGCAGTAATTGTAATCCTCTAGCAGTGATACTTTAGAATGGCCATGAGGGTTTGTGCATTGGATCCCCCTTGTCAGTATATATATATATATATGTATATGTACAGAATCTTATCTTCTTTGAAGCTGCAGGACGGAACAAATTCACTTCCACGACAATAAAGTACATCATATCGTATTGTATGCTAGGTTTCCTAACTGTAAACAACTTTCAAACCTTACTCCCAATTGCAATTTGCATAGAAACTCACAGTCCTTCTCAAACTCATAACTCAGTCACAGGAAATACACAGACATGATGTGTCATATTTTTAGATTCAGTGTGACAATCTTTCCGATTCTTTATGTTCCAACCAATCCTCATGTTGATTAAATCCAGATTTTCCCATCGTATCTTGAGAATGTTTTTCCACTTTCTTCAGTTTTCTGGATGCAACATGTGATGATGTCATTTAAAGATACACTTACTGGTTTTGCTGGAACATTCTTGAAACCACAGAGGTCGTGCCACAAGACTCTAAAACTTGAGAATCACAGTGCTAGGGGGGATTGGAAGCGATATTCATATGTTTATAATTCAGAACAAATTGTGTTTATAAATTGGCAAACCAGTCTTTTGTCAGAATGCCATCTGTCAGTCCATCTCTGGGAAGGAAGTGCCAAAAAAAAATTCCCACATTTTAAATCCTCTCTATATTTAGACTTTATCGACACATCTGACTTCCCCATGCAGCTGCACATAACACAGAAGGTTATTCAGGAAGACATTCAGGAATGTTTGGGTTTTGTTTCTGGTATCTTGTTATGTTTAGGACTGGTCATGTAACATCTCCTAGTGTGGAGTTTAAGGGGAAGTTACCAGCAGAGGAAATGTGTGTGTTTACAGTCAACTGAAACCGAGCAGATTCACTCAATGACTTCTGAATATCATGCGAATATCATGTGTAGGTTATATTGCTTCAAACATGTGCAACAATAAAGAGTTAAGGCACTTTATGATATATTATCAAATTATACTCAATCAAATCAAATTAATACTTTATAACAATTAATAAAATTGAATATTCAACATTTAACAGCATATATGTGAACCTGGTGTAGACACAATGATGTAAAAGCTCCACGTCTATACAAGACTTAATAAATAGGAAAAATGTGCTCTTTATTATTTGTTGAGACATGGTTCTATAAAAATATACGTTTAGATGCCTTTACAAATATATATTTTTTTCAAATGTAAAACCTGTGTTATCCAAATTCTCAAGAATCAGTGATTCGTGAATTACATTTGGCATACTCCTTAATCACTAAAATATAGGCTTTCCGCTTTTGTCAATTGAAATGCCTCTCTATGATGAGGCCATATGATTTGGTGTAATTATTTCACCAAACCCTGATGATTCATTCGGCTCCTCGGCGCATAGTGCCGCAGCATTCCAGCTGCGGTCACAAACTCCAACATTATGCAAATATTTCGTTTTTTTCTCACTTGAGCAATACCGTCAGGGAGTGGCCTTCTTACTATGGGCGTTTCTAAAAGAAAACACAACCTGAACATGTAGCTATAAAGTGTGAGCTGTTCGCTGGGTGTGACATATTCAACTTTCTGAGAGCTCCGAGAGAGTAACACAGAGAGAGAAAACGACACAAAACTCAAAGAAAATGTACTCACGATCAAACAGCATGACACTGACTGTACAGCAGGAGAGATATGGCTTATCCAGGATGGCGACCCGCAGCACGGAGCCCGAGGTCTTCACCTTCGAGCGGATACCGACTCAGGCCACCGCCGTGCGCTCCTGCGTGCCGATCCGACCGAAGAAGCGCTGCACCCGGGTGATGTATCCCGCTAAAGTCCGCATGCACCTTCCACCACAGGAGACATCCCAGGTCAAGCGCTGGCTGGTCATCCTGTGTCTTGTGGTGCTGTGGCAGATCTACACCGAGGAGCCCTGCGCCGACACGCCATTGGGCAGCTCGGACAGCTCTGTCAGCGACTACCAGGGGTTCCCCTTCCAGGGTGCGGAGGATCAGGCCCAGCTTACAGTGTTCAGCGACAGCTCAGAGCTCATGTCATCCACACCGAGCAGCTGTGAGGACGACGGCTCATTCAGCGAGCAGATCATCCCGAACACATGCCCCAAGCCCGGCCAGGAGACGGAGAGCAGCCAGTTCGAGCAGAGCGCCGGGAAAAGCTACGTGGTGGCTCTGCTGGTCTACCACAGACTGGGCAGCGACAACTAAACCTACCTGGACTGGGTTACCTGTAAACCACCACCTGTGTGTGGAAATAAAACACAGCAGGAGTTGATCCTGAGCAGCTACCTCGACACGCAGCTCCATGCGCCGGCTTCTCCCTGCCAGCAGTCCCCTTGAGAGAGGAGGATGACACAAGTCTGGAAAAGAAACACTTGGAAGAAAGAATGAACTGTGAACCCTGACAACAAACTTGAACTTAAAAAAACTTGAACTTATGTGTGTGATTTACACACGGACTTTACTGCACTCTAACTTTATGTTTTACATTCTGGTTATTGTCATGAAAAACCAGCTGAAACTGACACTGTCTTGTCTAAATGTCTTATTTAGTTATTTATTCTATTTGCTATTTATTGATTGATAATTTAAATAAAAAAATGTCGAAAATAAGTTCTTGTTTCCAGCCTTTTTACTGCACTAAATTTGTTTTTTACGGTTATTTTTTGTATTCATCTAGACATTGGGATGTTGTGTAATAGATTACAGACTGATTTAGCTTATAATCATTACATCTGCAAACTTGTTCTCAGAATGTTTGGGGGAAAGCCCTATAATTACAAACGAAAGGTATCAAACATGTCTTTTTGTCAAGTTTATACAATCATTCAAACAACTACATTTTACCATAGGCAACGCTTTTCCAAATTCTCTAAATAGACCAAATGGTTTTCTGCTATTTGAATATTACACTTTGATTAAGCATCAAAGACTTCATCCAGATGCATATTTTATACAGGTGTGCTAACACTCTACGAAATATATATTTAAATGCAAACATTGAGCTGATTTAGAAATAAAGTGTATGATCATCATTGAGAATGATACAGAAAGAGGTCCAAATAACTCAACTTCATAGTGAAGACATGGTGACATAGTGTCAACATGTCATAAATATAGTCTATGGTAAATACTGAATCCAAACCAACGCTTTTGTACAAGATATTTAAGGACATTTGGGACAAAGACAGGAAAGGGATTTCTGTGGATTAACTTTCACTTTTTTAAATGTTCATGGTCATAATTCCCAGTTATATAAGTAATGAGCTGGAGCTGCTCCAGCTTTAGCTAACCCACTGATGAGTAACAGTCCATTACAACATTCCACCTGTTATTTTAATGATTAATGTCTAGCAACTCATATCATTTGCCTCACACATACATGTTGATGTGTTACCATGATGTCATGTTAGTCACCGAGATCCCCTTATCACCCCGGGGCATCTGGGTAAGACCTGTTGACGGTGTTGCCATGTAAGCACCACGTACACTTGGACAGGTAACAGAAAAGGTATGTCAGGTACGCGGTGAAGCGAAAATATATGGTGTCTGTGAAAATGTTCTAGAATTGACAGAAGTCTTCTTTATTTCTTTTTTGTTTTTAGAGCTTCCTGACTGAACTTGTTTTACTCATTCTATTATTAGCTCAGTGTTTATGTACTCCACACCTGGTTCAAAACAGATCAAATAAAATATCAAATACATAATATCAAATACGTAATATATTTTATTTAATGTTGTTTCTAACTGTAGCCTTGTGATGATTTTTGCCTGTGTTTTTATTCACAGTTATGTTCTGGCATTTTAATGAGCTTGTTGTCAATGGATGCTCCGTAACGTACTTTGATAATATTGTTTTAAAGTATGTTTTACATTTAATTTTCCACGGAGGTTAAGTTTGTTTTTTTGGCATGCTTGCACCGTTCTACAATATGAATTTATAAATTATGGTTTGTCATTACGCACATACATATTTACAATGCAATCAGATGTTTCATTTGGGAATTACTTAAACTTCTGTAAACCTGTCTACCCGACAGTATTTATATATATATGTACATGTATTTTTAGCATGTAAATAGTCTGCATAGGTTAAAATCCCAACATTCCCTCCAAAGAGAGTATCTCTCCACACACTCCTCCCTGCCTGAAACACCTGCATTGAACTCTTTTATTTATATCAGCAACATAGTGACATCACAATGTAACAATCACACTTCTATTGGTTAACGCCTCCACACATTGTACTGAACGTGCTATGCTTAGGGGCTGGACATTTTCAACACATCTCTAAATGGTTGACCAATCACAACAGAGCCGGCCAGCTACCAATCAGAGCAGACTGGGCTCTGGTTTCAGACAGAGGGTGAAAAGAGGTGCTGCAGCACAGGCAGTATGAGAACAACAAAGAGCTTTTTGAACAGCATGTAAACATGTCACGGTAGAAGCATGACATACAAATATGAACCTAAAATGAACACACCTATGTCCTCTTTAAGAAGCAGAACTCAGTCAGCCTGTTGCTGGAAGTTTTTCCGAGGAGATAGACCAGAATGTTATAATCATTCAAATACATCCTCATGTTCCTCAGCTAAATATCTCTGTTCAACTTTCCTCCCATTGATGGAAAAGTGCAGTGTGTGCATTTCAAAGACAAAAGTCAGTCTACTGTTTAATAATAACCATTTAAAGATTACAATTTACAAAATATATTAAATTAATTTTAGTAAAATCATATTGTAGTTTAAACAACTTAAAATACTCATTATAAACTAACCATTTCATGTATGTTATTGGAAAATCACTATGGAGAAGCATTAAATCTGACTCTCATGTAAATGACACTTGTTCTTCCACAGATGTTACATAATACCGAGGGAAGAGTCTGGACTTGTCTGAGCCTCATTATCTGAAATGGTTTCAGCCGCAACTGTTGTGGAAAATTACCCCAAATCGCCTCCTTCTCCTTCCTCTTCCCTTTTTTGAATTTTTTTTTTACAGAAGAAATGTTAACTTGACATTAAACCAGTTTACAGAATATAGGCTTTAGTTCAGACTTTATGCTCTGGTCAATCTTCCAAATGTGGTGAAATAAGGGTTTCGCTAAGTAAATATCAGATTTTAATGATTATTTGTTAAACTTTTAAATAAAAAAGACTAGGTTCACTGTGGCATCATCAAGGGGAATGTTAATACACCACATCTTCTGTATTGTTGAATGAGGACTCATCTGTGCATTTAATGATGAAAACCTTTTACATTTTTAAACATTTAGAGTTAAAGGGCTTTGTAATTAGTTATTGTATTCACTTACTGATGGGTTTATGTAAAAAAGCCATCAAAACTGTCTCAGCCATCTATTCACCTCATGCTTTCTTGCTCTAGGGGGCTTCATATTGCCTCATTATGTGTTGGTACTTCTGGTTAGAGCATAGATGCTTTTACTTTGCATAGTGTTGCCACTTTCATCAACATTTACTTGCCAAAGAAACAGTTTTCAAGCTTTTAAATATTCTGTTACTGATTTTCGGAGCTGTGAAGAGCTGGCTGTATGACAGGCTTGAAAAAGAAAATGTCAACAATGTTTTTATAATTACTCTCTAGACACAGGTCCACACTGCAAGTTTAACCATATTGGGTTTGAATAATAATACACATTTAAATGACAAGAGCCAGTCATTTGGCAATAGCTAGCTAGCTTTTCAAATGGGTAGCTAGATCTATGCGCTTGGACCGGAAGTGGCAAAAGGGGATAGCCTACATAAGGTCAAAAGCAACTGGTAATATCATGCATGCTCATTTTTTAAGGTTATTGTTTGGAGTAGCCAAACAAAATATACATGTTTGACAAAGAACATTTACATCTTTAGCACAGTCGATTCACTCAATACATGTTCAAGATGAAGTGCTCAAATTGAGTCTTAAGTCGCACTCTTTACAGAAGAAAGTTGCTATTTTTTGTTAGACTTATGTAACTGCTTTTATTTTCTCTAATAAGATTTACGACTTTATTCCCAATAAATTAAGTCTTGTAATACAATTACATTCTCCTCAATGGGACCCTTGTAGATTACATTTGTTGACATCTTTGTAATTAAGTATTTTATTTCCATTTGTAATGATATGTCATTATCAAGTTGTTATTCATCAGCACAGATTATGATACATTTCTGGTAAACCTTTGTCTAATTTTCATGTAATTATCAACTTTCTTTGGAAAAAATTGGTTATGGTTGGGATTAGGGTTAACACCTTTATTTTGCAACCAGTGGAATAGTCAACTCCTTCAGAGTTTTTGATAATACAATACAAAGTATACCTAAATATGATATATTGTTCTTCCAAGGTCATTTCATTGCTTCATGTCTTTTACCTGTAAAAACGTTAAGCTGCAGTTGTAACACCAAACTACTGGAAAGAGTTTCACAGTTTCATGCTGTGTGTTTGTGTTGGATATCAGCCAAAGGATTTTGGGTATTCGTCCTGACCTTGGCAGAGTTTACTCACAAACTATTATTTACATGAGAGCTCTTATCTAACCGCCAACCACACTGATAACACTAAGTGATAACACGCTGACTTATAACACAGTCTGCTATCATGCTCATTTACTTCTTGAAGCTTTATGTAGCTATTGTTATGAATTTCCAGGATACCAAAGCACGAATAGTTAACTGTTTGATTTGGTTGTTGTTGGGAACTTAAAAGATAAATCACTTTTTCTTTTGTTTCATTGTTGATGTACAATATTGAATGATGTGTCTGTTTTCTGCATTTTATTGAATTCATTCAATGGTGGTGAACTTTACTTGCAAGTTTTAGTTCAACTTTGTTGATATCGTTCTCACACATGCTGCTCAGAATAATCTCAATTAAAGAGAACTCCAGACATCAGAAGTCGACTTTAACATAATTTTGTAGCTCGAGAATCAGCTTGTGAAATCCTGTTTAATTTTCACGTACGCTGATGAGGTTATTGGGTTTGATTAGCATAATATGCTAATTCTGTACTACCTGACCCACCTTAAATTGAGTCTCAACTGACATGATAAGTCTGAATAGGTCAACTGCATCACTTTGTGTGCAGCTTGATCAACCAGCAAGTGTTTAAATCAGCAAAACTGGACATAAACTGGATTTGAAGCAGAAGCAAAAGAAGACACATAGAACTTTAAAACACTGCTTAATAAGCCGTTAAAGTATTTTATCAGTAACTATGTATACTTTACCTTTCTGAGTGCTGGAGCACCCCCCAGGATAGCCATAGCATCCCCTAAGCACCCCCAATAAATGTATGTCTTTTTTTTTTGGATGTGTGAAATTCATAATTTGAAAAAGGATTGATTCGAAAATAATATGCTACAGTACAAGTAGCCTACTTCTGGGTCTCTGTGTTTCATTCAAGCTCTGCTCTGTGTGTGTGTGTGGCAAGAGCGAGCAAGAGAGAGAGAGAGCGCACACCGTTACCGGAGATCGTTGTGGTTAGCATCTGGTGCTAGCTACGCTAATGGATATAAGGAGCTTTTTCAACAACAAGGTGGAGGGAGAACTCTCTCCTGTCAGACTGAGAGTCTCAGATAACCTCAGCTCAGGTGAAGTAAAGGACTCTCTCAGTGTTTAGATAACTTAGTCTAAGTTATCTCAGTGGGTCTCAAAACGGTTTGGTAACGATTCATGTAAATAAGTATTTCGGCGGCACACGTTTATATATATATATATATATAATTTATATGACAGTAAAACAAGAATACAGTTTAAAAGGGGAGTGATTTGTAAAATATCCATAAAGAAATAGAACATCTGTTTACAGTTCTGTTTCATATGGGTGTTGAGAGGTATCCATAGATCTCTTAATTTTGCTCTCAAAGTGCACCAGATTGATGCTTTTAACCTGTTTAGCCCTGAGCCTGTTTTTCAGGTCTCAGACTCGAAAATGAATTTCACAGAACAAATGACCATAACTTCCCTTCTAAAATGGTTAAATTAATAATCTTTTTTCTCAAAGTAATGATAAACCTGTGAGTTGGATGTAGAAAAGTGAGAATCAATATAGATGTTTTTTATTTTAAAGAAAATTCAGATTGAACATAGTAAAAAACTGTAAATTATAGTGTCCGTCCAAAAATTATTTTTTACTTATAGTGAAAACTACCCTTGGATCATGGTAAGGTAGACTAAAAGCTTTAGGAATCCAAAGTACAACATATAATAAGTACCCTGTATCAAGATTGATGCAAAACAAGTGACATTTTACCTTTTTAGAGAGGTTTAGCAAAAGAAACTCCACCTCTGAGGTGATTTGGGTGGAAATGGGGGTTTTACCGTTTCTCTGGAACCCATTGGTCGATTTTGGTGATTGACATCTCTTTCTGACCGTTAGAGCCAATAGAATCAAAGGGGAATCTCCCCACTCACACACAGTCTAAAACAAAAAGGTGTGGGCTTCGTACACACAGTTTTGCACCAGAGTGAAGCTGTCTCTAGCTCTGAGTTCTAGAAACGGAAACGCAGGTTTATTGCTCATGAATGATCAGAAATCATTTCAAAGGGACACAGACACATTGGATTAACCTATGGATTAACTTCAGCAGCGTTTTTATCGTTTTAATGCCATTGAAGACCACTTTTGACCAGACTACGACACAGGTGAGCCATGATAGCGTTTTTAGCTACCTAGCGCCACATGTTTTGATGTCTGTTCTTGTTATTATCTCCGCGAGTTTGTATAATTGAGTGATAATGAGGGTACCCTTCGATTGTGTCACCTCACGATGGGTTGGATGTGCAGAGATAAATAGATAAATAATAAGGTTTTGTGAGTGAATTTCGGTGCAGTCATCTGTTAGCATGTTTCGCTCGTTGCTAATTCAGAGGCTCAGCGTTAGCATTGTGGGTTTTCTTTTGAAAAAAAAATTAAAATTATCTATAGATGAGTTTCTTTCCGTTACATTGATATAAAACATTCATAGTTTATTAAATGAACATGCCCTCAGACACTGTTTCCTGCAAGATTTGCGGCAGTGCTCTCGGGCTTAACAGGTTAATTTCAATATTTAAACAAATATCTTCCCGGACCCCCCTAGAGGATGTTAGGTCCACCCTCCACTTATAAAAAAATAGCACTTTACCCCTGCTTACACCTATATGCCGTGAGCTGATTATCGAGCCTTCATTGTAACAGTCGCGGGTACACTGTGTGTGTGTGTGTGGGGAGTGTTGCAGTAGAAAAATTCAACTGTAGCGCGCGGTACATTAATGGGAAACCCTAAATGTTTGAGCACCCTCTATGAAACGTCAAGCTACCCCACAGCACCCCCAAAAGAAAATATCTGGCGCCGCCACTGACTGTGAATTACAATAATTTGTAGTGTGAAAGGTTAAGAGCCTAAAATAAATGTCTGTGTTCCCTTCAGTTTTAATGAATATAATTACACCATAAGATTCATGAGTCTGCTCATAGATTTTCACACCACGTGGACATTAACCTGTTGAGCCCTGAGCCTGTTTTTCAGGTCTCAGGCTCGAAAATGACATACCCAGAACAAATGACTATATATTCACTTCTAAAAGGGGTAAATTAATAATCTTCTTTATCAAAGCAATGATACACCTGTGAGTTGGATGTAGAAAAGTCAGAATCAACATATAAAAAAAAACATTACTTATAGGGAAAACCACCCTTGAATGATGGGATAGTAGGCAAAAACCTTTAGGAATCCAAACTATAACATATGAGTACCCTGTATTAAGATTGATGCAAAACAAGTGAAATCTGATCTTTTTAGAGACGTTTATAAAATATCTCTACCCAACCCAGTCTCACGGCATTTCGTGTTATAGTCACGACATTTAATCTATTGATTCGTGTTCACCAACACGATTTTCCCTTTTTTTCGTGTCACACACGATTTTAAAAGCAATGTATTTCTATTGGTAGTATGTTTCGTGCCTGCACCACGTTTTTTTGTCCGTTCAGGTCTTGGAAGACCGGAAGCTGTGGGGTTCATAAAAACATCTTCTTACTCAATATCAAGCCACGATTATTGTTTTTATTTTAAATCGTATAATGTCAGACTTTTTTTGTCGTCTGTGAGGAAAAGAAATGGGGCTCAGAGCGTCAGAATACTGAAATCTGTATTTAAAAAAAAAAAAAAATTCCTTCTAATTTGTTATTCTTTTCTAAATAACACACTGTTATTTACTCAACAATAACACACAATTATCCTTGTTTTTATTTATTTGATTCCATAATCTCGGGCTTTTTTGGCGTCCGTCAGGAACTGAATTTCAAAATAAAAATAACCGGAAACAGACGTAGGCCCATAAGGGACATTTCGAGCATCATTGCGATAAACAGACACTGAACTGATTACCCAAGATCCTCAGCTATGGTTTAAGCTCACTGATTGGATGTTTTATCCGCAATGCACGTAGGGATATGGTGTTAAGGCGATATGAAATCTGAAAAAAAAATTTTTTTAAAAGAAGAACATAATACTTTATTCCGAGTGTTCTTGCTTTTCTCTTTGAAAGTCATCACATAACGGCATTGTAATACACGGTTCGGCTGCATTACATATTACAGATCTGCCGTAGTTATTTATTTATAGAGCCCTGATGAGAAGACCTTTGGAAAAACTGGAAGAAATGCCGCCGAAACTGAATACTTGACGTGGATCATAAATATATCAACAATTAAACAACATCTTCAATTTGTCTTCACACAATACGTCTCCTTGCAGTATCAACACTAATTCGGCTGACTTTTACATTTGATCTAATTCGTAGATAGATTATATTTACACCATAACGGTGCACAGCTGATATAAAAGGACTTGTGGTTTTTAAAGATATTACTGATTTTCTTTGAATATAAGAATGTAAAAACTGAGTCTGAAATAGTATAGCAATATGCTGTAAAATTATGTAAAAACATGAATAAAACTACACATCTTCAGATGTTATACATACATAAGTGTCCTACACTAATAATACAAAGTTATTATGGCTGTGTGTACCTTGTGTGCACCGCCTAGTGGTTAAAGCACGTTATTGAATTATTGATTTTTTGTGTTATATGTGACCCGCTCTACCGAAATCAGTCCGAAGTCGCAACGGCTCATTTCAAAATAAATGTGGATTTACGTAAAAAACTATTTTTTCGGGGTTCGGGTGTTTTGTTTGATTTTAAACAAACAAAGTCTTGGCTTTCAGAATATGAAACTTTTATTTCCAAAATTACACGATAAATACATTTTTGAAGCTTGTAAAGGGACGAAGACAGGCACCTCTCACTCGCAATCTGCTCTTCCGCAGCGCCGCCCCCCCTCCCTCCGGCTGAAATTATGAATGTAAGAGTATAGTAATCATAGATAACACGGCAGGGTCCGTTACAGTTTGTTTTCATCTGATTTCAATTAAACAAAGTCTTGGCTTTCAGAATATCAACAGATACATATTAAGCCTGACAAAGTACTTAACTTCTAATATATTGCTTTCCTGCAATGTTAACTATGTTGAAGCACTTATTTTAACTGATATTATACACATTAATTATACTCTTATGTATGTAGATAGTATAAGAAATGTGCAGAATATGACAGTTTAATGGTGGATGTATACACACATATTGATAGATGTCTTGTAATGCACTGTTGAGGAACCTGTGACCCAAGTTTTTCATTCATTGCAGAACTACACCGTAGTTGTGGATATGATATGTCAATAAACCTTAGAAAATCTTGAAATCTTGAAAGGGATGTGCAAAATAGCCATTATATACAGTATTTAATGAACTATTAGTAGAGAAGAACGAGTAATGAATATACTTTATTACTCATTTCCATTCATGTCAATTGCAGATAAATGTTTAGTCTTCTCAAGCACCAACTATCAAATATCTCTCCTGATTGTTGGCACTTGACAATCACCTTACCTGAATTTTACTCAGGTGTAACTAAAGTCTGATTTAAGGGTTGTTTATAGTTCACATCATTAATCAGAATCTGCAAAGTAACTCAAATAAGTGTAGTGGAGTAAAAATACCAGGTTAACCTCTGAATTGTAGTGGAGTAGAATTACAAAGTATCAATGAGCTGTCATGTGGATATATATTAATGCTGCGCATTATGGACACAAGCGATTTTCACCCATTTATGTTTTACATTTGATAACACCAATGTGTTTAACATTGGCAACTTCTAATTGTGGGAAAAACGAAAACGTTCAGTAGAGACGTCCCATTGAACATTTGCCAGCATGTGTAGTTCTGGGGGGGGGCGTTCAATTCCAGTTTTGATAGTCTGACGTGGTTTCGTTCCTTTTCAAATAGCTGTTTGACGCTCGGCGTAACCTTGGCGCACTGCCACTCCAACATCCAATCCCAGAGCTTGAAGATTAATCACGGGGACAGTAGTCCTAAACGATAGCTGGGGATTATGGGTAATGTAGTGTCTTCGGCCATCCTAAACTCCGAAATGTTTTTCGGATTTCATATCGCATTAACACCTCCCAATCTGCATTGCGGCTAAAACATCCAATCACCGAGCTTAAACCATAGCTGAGGATCTTGGGTAATCAGTTCAGTGGCTGTGTATCGCAATGATGCTCGAAATGTCCTTTATAGGCCTACGTCTGTTTCCGGTTATTTTTATTTTGAAATTCAGTTCCTGACGGACGCCAAAAAAGCCCGAGATTATGGAATCAAACAAATAAATAAAAATAAGGATAATTGTGTGTTATTGTTGAGTAAATAACAGTGTGTTATTTAGAAAATAATACCAAATTAGAAACATACTACCAATAGAAATACATTGCTTTTAAAATCATTCTGTGTGACACGAAAAAAAGGGGAAAATCGCGTTGGTGTACACGAATCAATAGATTAAATGTCGTGACTATAACACGAAATGCTGTGAGACTGGGTTGCTCTACAGTGAGTTATGTGCTAAGTGCGTTAGCATTTTTTCGCTTAGTGCTAATTCAGAGGCTTGGTATTACCCTTTTGTTTCGTTTAGCTAAAAATGGTTAATATCGTCAGTTAGCTGAGTTTATTCCCGTTAAGAGGTTGTTAAATGTTAAGAAGCCCTGAGACACAGTTTCGTACAATATTGTTGTGTTCACCGACGGGGGCAATTGGGCTTAAGAGGTTAATAGAAATCAGCAAATAACTGGAAAAACACAATTGTTAATCAAATATACCGAACCAAGTTGAACAATAAGCTAACATTAGCTTCATTACGCATCCCAGTTTCCATTTTGAAGTGTCAAAAGGGTCAGTTGATTGACAGACTCAATCAAAATAAATACCAGCAAATATTTCTAGGGAATTTTTGGAGGAGTTGCATAACTGCTGTTTGGTCCTTTGACCACCACAACAAGCAGCTGGAGGTTTTATCACTGTGACCTGTTATACTATTCATTGTGGTTCCACAGTTTTTTCCATTGACTGTGTGACTAACAGTCAGTATCTGCTGAGGTTTAACCCACATAGTGATAACACACTCAATAATAAACATTAGAAGCAGCTGCAGCGATTTTGAAGTGTTTGTGTTAAAGGGACACTTGTACTACTGCGTGTGTGCAAGGGTAACATTAAAGGCTTATAATCGGAAGTTTTGGTCGTCCGCCACCCACACACGCATACACGCATACACGCACACCCCACGCACACAGCTGAAACATCAGTGGAAACTCTCGCCAAGCTCCTCGCGTGACAGATCTTTATACACAACAAGCAGTTATCTTAACACACTTCATCCATATTATCTCTGGTAAACACACTTACACACACTCGCACGCGCACAAGTAACAGATGAGGACAAGAAGTTTTTGAAATTGGTCTAGTAGTGTGTGTGTGAGAGAGAATGATAGTGTAAATTAGAGAGGAATTGTAGTATATATGAGGGTATACAGTATAGTGTGTGTGTGTCTCTCACACACACACTATACTGTATACCCTCATATATACTGATTGAATGATAGTGTATGTGAAAGACAATGCTTGTGTTTTTGAGAGCTTATGACAGTTTATGTGAGAGGACATTGTACTGGTTGTGAGAGAGTATACTTTAAATGGAAGTCAGGTTGATCCAAGAGGAAGCCAGTTTAAATATTCATTCCACATTTGTGGAATCAGCTTCCAGTTTGTGTTCGGCCGGCAGACACCGTATACTTTTTTAAGAGTGCGCTTAAGACCTTCCTTTTTGATAAAGCTTATAGTTAGGGCAGATTAGATTCAGCCCCTAGTTTTGCTGATATAGGCTTAGTTTGTCGGGGGACATCTTACTTCTTCCTTCTCTCTGTCTATACCTGTGTACTCTCATGTTCCGATTAACCCAGCTTCCCCAAATTTCTTTCTTTTTGGTGTCTATATATACGCCGGGATCCGGAGTCATGGATGATCCTGCGGTCCTGTGTCCTGCATCGCGAGCCCTGGATCTTGAGTCGTGGCTGTGGTCCTGGATCATAGGTCCTGGATGGATATCCTCGTGGATTCATCTTCCTATTATACACACATGCATTTCCAAACATTTGGACTACCTATGTTGCAAATGTATTATCTTTTCAATTTACATACACGGCATCTATTGCACGTCTGTCCGTCCTGGGAGAGGGATCCCTCCTCTGTTGCTCTCCCTGAGGTTTCTCCCATTTTTCCCTTTAAACTGTGGGTTTTCTCCGGAAGTTTTTCCTTGTACGATGTGAGGGTCTAAGGACAGAGGGTGTCGTATTGTCATTCTGATATTCTGTACAAACTATGAAGTCCACTGAGACAAATGTAACATTTGTGATATTGGGCTATATAAATAAACATTGATTGATTGATTGATTCCTTGACTGGTTTACAGCCTTGAAAACAAAGCCTGAAGCTGCTCAGAGCACTGCTAGCTAAATTTGAGCTGCAATAAGAACTTTTGATAACACTTTATATTAAAGCTACACAAATTCCCCATCAACTAGTTGTTAATTAACATGCATATTAGCAGTATATTGGCTCTTTGTTAGTCATTATAAAACACTTATTAATGCCTTATTCTGCATGACCATATTCTACAAGTAATAAGCCATTAGTTGAGAGTTTTTCCTCAATAACCCTCTAATTAGTGCTTATTTATTGCAAGTAAGGAAGTTGTTGTACATGAGTTTTGGTCTTAATATGCTCTGCTCAATATGGGCCTAATAAGGCAGTAGTACCACAAGAATAGTAATTCTCCCATAATAACACTACTCTTATGTAACAAGACATGAAACTATGTGTTAATTGTGTCTAAATAACTCAAAATTAGGTATTTCTATCTAAGAATATGTTCCATATTTTAAAGTGAAGTCTTGTTCATAACCAATAAGCTAGTAATTTGACTCTAATTGACCTGAACAGGTTCCCTATTCTAAAGTTGCCTCCTCTTCACACTTTACTGTTCTCTCTATAATAATAATAATATATTTTATTTATAAGCGCACTTTTCATTTGCGTAAACAAAACTCAAAGTGCTACAAAATTAAAAAGGGTGAAACAAAACAACAAAAACAATAAAAATAATTTAAAACAATTAAAACAACATAATAAAAGCTGTGACATTCATGCCGGCATGGCATAATGTGGGGGATTTAAAAATCTAGTTAAAGGCTATTCTAAAAAGAAGCGTTTTTAGGCCTTTTTTGAAAGCCTCCACAGTCTGTGGTGTCCTCAGCTGGTTTGGGAGGGCATTCCACGGTCTCGGAGCAGCGGAGCAGAAGGCTCGGTCTCCCATGGTCTTCAGTGTTGTCCTTGGTGGGATGAGGAGGTTTGCCTTTACTGAACGTAGGTTCCTCGTGGAGGTTTGTGGGGTGAGCAATTCCTTGATGTAGGAGGGAGCATTTCCATATATGCACTGATGAGTGAAGAGGGTGATTTTGTAGTCAATCCTGAGTGAGACCGGGAGCCAGTGCAGTGATTTGAGGATGGGTGTGATGTGTTCGTACTTCCGCACTCTCATCAGGATCCTAGCAGCGGTGTTTTGGATGTATTGCAGCTTCTGGATGTTCTTACTAGGAATCCCAATGAGAAGTGCGTTACAGTAGTCCAGCCTGGAGGAGACAAAGGCGTGGACAAGTTTTTCAGCATCTGGCAGACTGAGTGTGGGGCGGAGTTTCACAATATTTCTCAGGTGGCAGAAAGACGTCTTGCATATTTGCTTGATGTGGGCCTCAAAGGTCAGGTGAGGATCCATTTTAACTCCCAGATTGGTAACCGTTGATGAGAGTGGAATGTTCTGACTGGAGAAGGTGATGCTGGTGATGGCGGATGAACGAACCTGATGTGGATAAACTAGTTATAAATATGTTTATTCTTCAATGTCGGGTCACTCATTAATGGATCAGTGAGCTGCATGAGATCTGAACTTTTCGATCCGTTCCGATTATAAACTGAAGCATATATAAAAATGAGCCCCATTAACTGAGTTTTAAACATCACTTTAAATGGAAGATCCCCATAGCCCCCACCCACCCTATGATCGGCGATCGGTATCGGCCGATACTGATTCCGGTGATCGGTATCGGCCCCAAAACCCCTGATCGGAGCATCCCTTCATACACAGATTAACACATAGGACCGCTAAATGTAAACAAGGTAAATATAGCTAATCCTAGCTGTGCAATAAGCATGTATACAGGCTAGTATGGCTAACGCTAGCTCGTCGATACTGCTAACGCGAATGCTAACGCATTTTCTTATTGAGTTTAAACATCTCCAAATGTCTTCGCATAAACACAATACATGTTACTAATCCTTACAGTGTAAGTGTAAGGCTTACACTTACACTTACAGTCATTGCTTTCTGACGGACTTGACCCTTTTACTCTTCTGGTTGCATAGGGAAAATTAGTAGTAGTCTACTGCCTTGCTAGGGTGGTGTCCGTCAAACAAAAAAACGTAGAGACAATCAGGAATTGAGAATTTATTCCAACTTCCTTTTTAATCAAACTAGGTTATTATTCTGTCTTACATACATTGTTTACCGATTACACACATACTACTATCCTCTTTCACATATACTATTATAATGTTCTATTAGATTATAGTTGTTTGTGAAAGACGATAGTGGTGTGTGTACGAGAGTATGATGGTGCGTTTAAGAGATTTTGTTTTTGTGTGTGAGAGAGAATAGTTATTTATGTATGATAGTATGATAGTAAATGAAGGAAGGAATGACAGTATACGTTAAAGACGGTATGATACTGTGTGTGAAAGAGTCTGGTGGTGTACATGTGAGATTCTGATATTGTTTGTAAGACCAAGTATACTGAAATGTAGTCGTTACAGCTTGTTATAAGTGTCCAATAACATTATGAAAAGGAACCTTCAAATAAATAAAACACTTTTATTTACCTTGTGCTTGTTCAAGTTTGTTTGTTATTGTGTCGGACCAAGTCTCACTACGAAATCTATCCATCAATGAAGGTACACTAAAATGCTTGTTTTTGGGACTAATGGGGTCCAGTTGTTATAAGTGTCCGACTGAGTTATGGAGAGAACCCTACAAAGAAATACAACGTTCTTCTTGACATTGCGCTTATTCCAAATTGTTTGTTATTGTGCCTACCCAAGTCTCATTCTGAAAACTCACTATCAATGTATAGGTCCACTAAAAGTGCTTGTTTTGAACACTAACTGCTTGTTAAACGTGTCGAAAAACATTATGCAGGGTTCTTACACCTTTTCCAAAGTCAAATTCAAGCACTTTTCAAGCATTTTCAAGGTGCATTTTCCAGCTTTTCAAGCAGCTTACAGCTGTTGTAAATTACATATTTATATACACATACTCAAAAGATTATTTCCCTACCACATTAAATCAGATGTTCTTTATGCTATAAACAACCAAGTGTGTGTTTCGTGATAGCCTTCTACACGAGGATGACAAATTAAAGAAAAGAAAACTAAGTTTAATATTTCAAAATGAGTGATCTGTACGTAGACTGGGCCTCCCATATAACCTGTCTGAGCCGATATAAAACAGCCAAATAACTTTTCAATACATTATTGATTACTATTTTTGAGGTACTTTTAGGTTGGCAGTGAACATAAGTCAGAGGTAAATGGTGTACTTTTCCTCCACTACATGTATTTAATACCTTTAGTTACTTCACAGATGTGGATGAATGATGTGAAATCTAATCAAGTGTTAAATCAGACTTTAGTTCCACCTGGAGTAAATCCACAAGCTACCCTGCAGTATACAAAGTCATTCAGACTAGCTGCACCTTTCCCAGCTTTGAGAACACTTTCATGATCAATCATTATAAAACATATCATATATATTATTCTGAAATGGACCAATCTGCACAATCAATACTTTTACTGTCGCTACTTTCACTATATTTTGATGATAATACTTTTCTACTTTCACTTGAGGAACATTTTGAATGAAGGACTTTTACTGTAACAGAGTATTCCTACACTCTGGTACAAGATCTGAGTACTTATAATTTCACTACAAGATCTGAGTACTTGTACTTTTACTCAAGTACAATATCTGAGTACTTATTCCACCTCTAGTAGCGTATTAGCCTGAATTGTAGCCACAAAATCACGCAGAGCTGCATACAAATAGACTCACAATGGTAACAAGTGGAAAATAATATTTACAAATGTGTAAAATGATTTGTAGGTAATTTTGACTACTCAAGACACCTGACTTATACATCTTCAAAGGAAGACTGTGTTCATTCTACAATGACATGGGATTAAAGCAAAATGTAGTTTTACTTGTATAATACTTCAATTTTATATAAAAGACAGTTTGTTTTCATCTGTTTTCAAATAAACAAAGTATTGGCTTTCAGAATATTAAACTTGTTTCGGCAAATTCAGATGATAAATACAACTTTGAAGCTTCGGCATAATTACAAGCAGAGAACGGACTAATGTAACGTCACAGCAAGCATAACAACAGCCGGTGTTTCTTGTGAGTGTTTCCCCGGTACACAAACGCAAAAATACACAAACACACTCGCGAGCTTCCCCCAGACCAGTAATACAAACGAAAATGTGTCTTCGGGTCAATGTGACTGATTTCGATAGAGCAAGTCAAATTTGGTTTAGGCACGAAACATACTACCAGTAGAAATACATTGCTTTCAAAATCGCTCTGTGTCGAATCAATAGATTATATGTGACCTGCTCCATCGAAATCAGTCGCTTTGACCCGAAGACACATTTTGAGTTGTATACACTGTTGGAAAGAGGAGATTCCTAGCTTTCTAATGATATCAGGATTGTTTTTGTACTCCAAATATTAAGCGAAATATGTTACATTATATAATGACTGTCACCGAGTCATCATTTTGAGAAAAAGGCCTTCAAAGTTTTCTCTTCTCTGGAATCAATCGATCTGATTGATTATTAGCGGAGCAAATGATCAAAATACTACGGAGGGAAGATATTTTCGTTTGGAGGGGAAGCTCGCGAGTGTGTGTGTGTGTATACGTGTGTGTGCGTGTGTGTGTTTGTGTAATTTTGCGTTTGTGTGTATTGTGTTTGTTTCCCGGGGAAAACACTCACGAGAAACACCGGCTGTTGTTATGCCTGCTGTGACGTTAAATTACTCCGTTCTCCGCTTGTAATTATGCCGTTACAAGCTTGAAAGTTGTATTTATCATCTGAATTTGCCAAAACAAGTTTAATATTCTGAAAGCCAAGACTTTGTTTAATTGAAATCAGATGAAAACAAACTGTAACGGACCCTGCCGTGTTATCTATGATTACTATACTCTTACATTCATAATTTCAGCCGGAGGGAGGGGGGGCGGCACAGCGGAAGAGCAGATTGCGAGTGAGAGGTGCCTGTCTTCGTCCCTTTACAAGCTTCAAAAATGTATTTATCGTGTGATTTGGGAAATAAAAGTTTCATATTCTGAAAGCCAAGACTTTGTTTGTTTAAAATCAAACAAAACACCCGAACCCCGAAAAAATATTTTTTTACGTAAATCCACGTTTATTTTGAAATGAGCCGTTGCGACTTCCGACTGATTTCGATAGAGCGGGTCACATATTTCGTGACTATAACACGAAATGCCGTGAGTGCTTCATCCTCTGAACACCACACGATGGCGACTGTAACGCACATAACATAGGTACGCTCCTCTGAAATGATTGTCCCCTGCAATTATTATTATCCCTCAATCGAGTTCGCTATTCAGCTAGCTAACGTTAGCTTAAACAAACGTAACATGCAACGTTAGCCTAATCTAAAATGCTTTACTACGGCGTACATTTCATGTGGCTCGTTAGCGCAGACTCTTGCATCGTTATTTTTGCAAACTTTGCAGGAGGCTACTCGTGGGCTTGACCCTCGTCTTAGCCATGGCTTGTATTTGTCTTCTGCTAGCCAACGCTCGTTGAAACTGCAACCTCCTGGCACACAGTCATCTATCACTCATCAGAATGCCCAGGACACACGTAACACAAACACCTGCAGGTCGCGCGCATAGCGCGGGAAGGCCGCAGCGGAGCTGTTTTATGTAGAAGCGAAGCAATTCTTTTCTTTTAATCTAAAAAGCGAACTATTCAGTCAGACAGCAATTTATTGTAAAAGTAAAGCATTTACATTTTCAAGCACTTTATCTCAATTTCAAGCACCATTCCCAAAATTCAAGCACTTTCCCATCCTTGAATACACCAGGTCAAATTTCAAACATTTTCAAGGATTTCAAGCACCCGTACGAACCCTGATTATGGAAAGATGCTTACAGAGAAAAAAAAGATCTTCTTTAACTTATGCTTGTTTGGTCTGTTGGTTATTGTGTCTAACAGCCGGGTAGGAAAAATGTCAGGTCACATCCAAATTGTTTAAATCAGCTAAATATTCATCACCACAATTCTGCATCATTAATGTACGCCTTCTAAAAGTGCTTGTTTTTGCCACTAATGGGATCCTCTTGTTATAAGTGTCCGACAACACAATAGAAAGGACCCTACAAATAATTACAAATGTTGTCCTTCAACTTACACTTCTACTTAGACTAACAAAGTTAGCTATCCAGCTAGGAAATATTGTGTCACATCCACATTGTGTAAATCAGCTAAATATATTTGTTCATGACATCAAAATCAACAGCAAACTCTTCCCGGCCCTTCTCTCTCGAAATTTCTTCAGACAAAATATAACATCTCACAGCATTTTTCGAACAAGAGTTAGATATACCAGACCAGATCAAGCAAAAAGTAAATCAAAGCATTTCATTTATCCGTTGGCTCCTGTCCATATTGTTGTTGAAGAATCTTTTAGTGGACGTAAGTACTGTACCAGTTTCCAAAATGATTGCCCCGCAGTCCCCGAGACACAATACCATTCAGAAAAGGGTTTTCTTGCACGGTTTAAAAGTATCCTGTAAAAAACCTACAGGTGAACTTAAGATCAGATGTGGAGGAATCTCACATTTCAGTATTTAAAATGATGCCCATCAGAAACATAAGGATCCTATTGCTGTAAATCAATCCCTATTCTCTCCCTGGTGTAATCTCCACATGCAACCATTCAAATGCCACATATCTTCTCATGTGTATATGATGAGGTTATATTACTATAGGTACATATTTGTCCTGAGAGCTTTCAGCATTAATTGTGGAGCTATACAGCTGCAACACACACAACTAATGAAACATTCAATGCAAACAATGCATTTTTCTCATTTCATTACATTTCCTTCAGCAGGGGCTTTTATCCAAAGCATCGTAGAATAAGTGCAAGATTCCTGTAAATATTAGCGTACTATAAGCCCAACCATTGTAAGTGCTATTGCATCAGCTTCAAATAAGCCAAATTAAGTTTTCTCCTTGTGGAGGTTTCTGTAGAAGCTTTCCTTGTTCAGAACTTGTCATATATCAGACTTCCTGCTTTTCTTTAGGTAGATGGTTTATCGCAGCTTGCTTAAATCTGAAAGGTTCCATTAATGGGATAAGAAAAGCAATGTGCTAGGATTCTACTCACCTTAAATCATTATGTTACTAATATTACATTTACACATGTTTTCAGGCCAGTTTCTTATAAAAATGTTTTAATTTGTTATGCTGTTTGATTCACAATCCCCATTAAGACCATGGTCAAAAGTGAACATTCAAATGAATGGCTTACACACAAGATAATCCTACATTTACATATCTATTGCTCAAACCACAGGGCATATATTGGTGTCATTCTTACCTTCTCACCACACATTTTGTAATGAGGGCATTCATTTATAATATAAGGCAAACCTGCTGCATGCAATTCTATGTTCTATGTTGTATCATTTCTTAATTTGTTACTGCAACCCCCTTTATTTTTCTGCACTGGTTCACTGCAGTTTCTTTTGAGCTACTCACTAATAGCATAGTTTGTAATCGTTGCAGGTAAATGAACGAATTAAAGAGAAAGAGTGATTTTCTACATGTGAAAAAAAGAAAAACTAAGTCGTGAAAAGGTTTTTCCCAATTTCCTTCGAGTGGGAAGGGTAAATGATACGTTGTAAAGAGGACAAAGAGGAGGTTTCCCTCTCAACAGACCGCCTCCACATCTCCTCCTCCTATTCTTTCTCTTCATACTAACACAGTGAGTCATCTCTGGCAGGAAGAATCCAGTTCAACTGTAAAGGAGAGAAAGGGAAGGGTGCGGGAGAGAAAGGGTAGCAGAGAACAAAGCAGAAGAAATAGAGTAATACAAAAATGAAAGGTATCCGATGGGAGATTCCCCAGCTGCATCAGACAGGAAGCAGAACACAAGGGATTTCACAAGATCTTTTTATTTGTTTATGTTGCGGAATCAGAACAGTGACATTTGAAGCTCTTGACTTCAGCAGAAAATCTGTCATTCAGCAGTAATGCCTTATTCATTTAACGTAAAATGACGGTTCTTTAGAAAGTACTTAATCATACTTTTGATTGTATTAGGCTTTCACAACACCTGAAAAAAAAAACGTCCTCTCTCAGACCCTCTTTGAGGTCAAGTTTCACGTTTTTTGAAAGTTCTGTAAGTTAGAAACAAGTCAAAAATACAACTTCAGAGAGATGGATTCATCCAGCAGGACAGAGGAGATAATAAACACGTACAACTAAAGTCAGTGTTTAACCTGTTACAATAACTTACAGTTATTGAAACTTTAGGAGAAGTCAGTATGAAACCTAACTGTTCCCATCTACTCCTTGTAAATGAGAAGAAAAATAAATAGGAGAGAAAGCTCAAACTGAAGCTGTCTTAAGGGTTCTATTTTGCAAACAGAAAAAACAATTCATGTCCTTCTATTGGCTCCATAAATATTGACGACTCAAAGATCTTTTAGCCACACAAGCAGGTAAATCCTTACTTCATTAATTCAATCCGAACCTCAGTGGTGAGTGGCGATCAGGAGGCATGGTTCTGGACGTGGACCTTTATACTGAGCAAAACCCAGAGGTATCACGCTCAGTGGGGCATGAATAATCCCCGCTATAGCAATTCACAGACTCTGCGGTGACAGCTTCTTCTGGTAGCATGTTCCGCTCTCTGATTGTTCTGGGAAAGGAGGAGTATTTCAGAGTGTCAATAGAAGCGAATATTCTCTGGTAGCTTTGAAGTTTGGTTTCTAACAGGCTCTAGGTACATACATCAATGCATCAAGGACTGAGATGTTATGGACACAACAAGTCCTCCAACTCATACGACCAAATAGGTCATTTGTTCAAGCGCTTATTACGACCTATAATCACGTTTTAAAGTTTTCTACCTCTAGTGCTCCCGTTGATTGCAAACGCTACGGAGGGTCGTATATTTACAAATAACCCTCTCTGGAAAATCCTAAATTGTAGGATAGTTTGGCCATTAAAATGCTTTTTGATTAGATTTCTAGCGAGAAGTGTATATTGTACTTTTAGAATCCACGTCCAGTCGACATGGAGGATCTATAGTTTGATAGATATTACGAAGATGATTTGAGGTCTCGCCAGGAGAACGTGTAACGGCAGCGTCCCTGTAAAGTTAGTCAACCCTCACGGGGTGAAAACAGTATTTCCGGTCTCGAAGTTTTCATAATAAAACCGTATTCCCCTCACTGTCAAATGATTTTACAGTGATATCTGCCATGCTCATCCACTAAAACACATCCGTGTATCCTAGTTAATTACACAACATTGATCAGTTTAAATTGTGCACACTGCTTTTGTGTTTTTCCCATAGGTTTTTCCCTCTCGATTCTGAGAGACACATTTCTTTTTTCAGAGGTTTTGATAGGCTAAAACATTGAACTATACCCATAATACTCAGCTATCGTTGAAGCTCGGTGATTGGATGTTTTAGCCACAATGCACGTTGGAATATGGTGTTTATGCGATATGAAATCCGAAAACATTTAAAAAAAATAAGATAATACTTTATTCCGAGTGTGCTTGCTTTTCCCTTTGAAAGTCATCACATAACGGCATTGTAATACACGGTTCGGCTGCATTACATATTACACATCTGCCCTGATTAGAATACCTTTGGAAGAACTGCCACCGAAACTGAATATGTAACGTGGATCATAAATATATCATCAATTAAACAACATCTTCAATTTCTCTTCACACAATACGTCTCCTTGTAGTATCAACACTAATTCGGCTGACTTTTATATTTGATCCAATTGGTAGATAGGCTGTATTTACACCATAACGGTGCACAGCTGATAGAAAGGGACTTTTTCAAGATATTACTGATTTTCTTTGAATATAAGTGTGCAACTCGATTTTGACAGGAAAGCAACTGGAGACTTCTAGAATTGTGTGAGTAACATTCTGTTTTTAGACTTCTCTGTTTCAGTGTGTGTACTCTGTATCAATGCTCTGTAGTTGATCTGACTGAAATTGTGATTTTAAATCTCAAAACCGCTACAGTATCTGTCAGGCAGAAACTTGGGACAAGTCATTTGACTGAAACCTTAAAACTGAACTAACTGACTGCTAGGGTTAACTTTGATTTAAACATTTGTAGAATACTAAGAGCTTTATTGAGTAGGTGTAACTGTATTAAGGGTTAAACTCATAACTTTATAACTTAGGGTTTAATGTAATTGTAAAACCATTGGGCCACTTAAAAGACAATAACAAGTCAGGAGGGAGCCAGTCTAGATTTCCTTTTGAGGGCCACCAGCTGCAGAGAGTTAACTAATTAAAGGGGCGTGGCCCCACATCTGTGAGAACTCAGCAATCAGGTGTCCATTTTAGGTAGCACTTTCCTGGAGCGTCAGACAGGCTAAGACTGACAAAGACATTAGAGTCCTGCTGGAGTAAGACTGACAAAGACATTAGAGTCCTGCTGGAGTCACGAGGGTGGCAAAGAGGAGGCAAATCCTACTTTGATTGAGCTAAGTATCGCTGGTGTTTTATTTTATTTGGTTGTTTAGCCCCTCATGCTATAATCATGTGTATTTTCTCCATTCCTGTTCATGTGTCTTCTCGCAATTATCACTGGCCCCGTGTATCTCGTAATCAATATAACCGGCCTGCTCTCGTCTATCCCACATGCTCCACTGACATCCAACATCTAGTTTCAGGTGGCCTGTGGAACTGCCAGTCAGCTGTCCCTAAGGCTGACTTCATCTCTGGCTATGCTTCCCTGCAGTCTCTGGATTTCCTTGCTCTCACTGAGACGTGGATTACTCCATCCAACACATCCACCCCAGCTCTCCACAGCATATTCCTTCTCCCATACACCCAGACCCACTGGCAGAGGAGGTGGCACTGGTCTCCTGCTCTCTCCCAAATGGAGCTTTTCCCTCTTCAAGCTACCTAACTTCACTCCTTCCATCTTTGAATTCCATGCCGTCACAGTAACCCATCCTATACAATTAACCATTGTTGTTCTCTACCGTCCACCAGGCGCCTTGGGGGACTTCTTGGAGGAATTAGATAATCTCCTCTCACACATCCCTGAAACTGGCCCTCCCGCTGTACTTCTCGGCGACTTCAACCTCCAGACAGGGAAGATAGACGAACTAACATCTCTGTTAACCGCCTTTGCTTTCTCACTGTCTCCGTCCCCACCAACTCATAAAGCTGGCAATGTCCTTGATCTCATATTCTCAAGGAACTGCACTACTTCTAACCTCTCTGTAAACCCGCTCCACACATCCGATCAATTCTTCATTTCATTCTCTCTACCCCTTTCCAAACATAACAAACTAATCTCTTCTCATCCTGCACCTGTCCACCGTAACCTTCCTCTGACTCGTTCCAACTCCTGCCTCCAAACTCTGCTGCAGAAACTCTCCTCTCTACTCTCTCTGTCCTCTCACATCTCGGCAGGCTCGTCAGTCCCCTCCTGCTCCCTGGCTAAATGATGCACTGCGTGCTAATAGAACCGTCCTTCGGGCAGCAGAGCGGAAATGGTGGAAATCCAAACACAGTGACGACCTCCTAACCTATCAGGCTCTCCTCTCCCCTTTCTCTGCTTCCATCTCACAGGCAAAAAGCACTTTCTTTCAAGATAAGATCCAATCTTCCTATTCCAATCCCAAAAAACTATTTTCCATCTTCTCCTCCCTCCTGGACCCTCCCAAAGCCCCTCCTCCCTTCTGTCAAGCGACTTTGTTAACCACTTTGAAAAAAAGGTTGATGATATTCGCTCTTCTTTTTCTGACTCACCTCTACTCACCGCTGGGTCACCAGACCCTCCTTTCACCCACACACTGACCTCCTTTTCCCCTCTCTCTCCAAGTGAGGTTCTTACCCTCATTACCTCTGCCTGCCCTACCACCTGTCCTTTGGACCCTATCCCTTCAAACCTCCTTCAGACTATCGCTCCTGATATTCTACCGTTTCTCAGCCATTTCATCAACACTTCTCTAACTTCTGGTCACTTTCCAAACAGTCTCAAGGAGGCAAGAGTAAACCCTCTCCTAAAGAAAACCACTCTCAACCCGTCTGATGTTATAAACTACAGGCCTGTCTCTCTCCTCCCATTCCTGTCTAAAACACTTGAACGCGCTGTCTTTAAACAACTCTCCTGTTATCTCCATCAGAACAACCTTCTGGATCCGCACCAGTCTGGTTTCAAGGCAGGTCACTCCACAGAAACTGCCCTCCTTGCTGTCACTGAGGAACTGCACACTGCTAAAGCAGCCTCCCTCTCCTCTGTCATCATCCTTTTGGACCTGTCTGCTGCATTCGACATGGTGAATCATCAGATCCTCCTTCGCACTCTCCAAGAACTTGGAGTTTCAGGCTCTGCACTTTCCCTCCTCACCTCATACCTCAAAGACCGCACCTACAGGGTTACTTGGAGAGGGTCCGAGTCCGACCCTTGTCAATTAACTACAGGGGTCCCTCAGGGCTCTGTTCTTGGTCCCCTCCTCTTCTCCTTGTACACAAACTCGCTCGGATCAGTCATTAGCCCGCATGGTTTTTCATACCACTGCTACGCTGACGACACCCAATTCATTCTGTCCTTTCCCCGCTCAGAGACCCAGGTCGTCGCACGCATCTCTGCTTGTCTAGCTGACATCTCTCAGTGGATGTCTGCTCATCACCTCAAGCTCAACCTTGACAAGACTGAACTGCTTTTCCTTCCGGGAAAAGATTGTCCCACTCTTGACCTAACAATCAACATCGGCACCTCTGTTGTTTCCCCGACTCAGACTGTTAGGAATCTGGGTGTGACCCTAGATAACAACCTGTCCTTCACTGCAAACATCGCTGCTACAACCCGCTGCTGCAGATACACGCTTTACAACATCAGGAGGATGCGTCCCCAGCTGACCCAGAAAGCAACGCAGGTTCTGGTCCAGGCTCTCGTCATCTCACGCCTAGACTACTGCAACTCCCTCCTGGCTGGTCTAACTGCATGTGCCATCCGACCTCTGCAGCTCATCCAGAATGCAGCTGCTCGCCTGGTCTTCAACCTTCCTAAATTCTCCCACACCACACCGCTCCTCCGCTGCCTTCACTGGCTTCCGATAACTGCTAGAATCCACTTCAAGACAATGGTACTTGCGTACCATGCTGCGAATGGATCTGGCCCTTCCTACATCCAGGACATGGTTAAACCGTACACCCCAGCATGTGCACTCCGCTCTGCATCAACCAAACGGCTCGCTGCACCCTCGCTGCGAAGGGGACCCAAGTTCCCATCAGCAAAAACACGTGGGTTTGCTATCCTGGCTCCAAAATGGTGGAATGAGCTCCCCATTGACATCAGGACAGCAGATAGCTTACACACCTTCCGGCGCAGGCTGAAAACTCATCTCTTTCGACTCCACTTCGAGCGATAGAACTATTAACAAAGCACTTATATACTAATAAAGGGCTGGCTTATCTAAAGCCAGTTGAGTAGCACTTGAAATGTTTTAGCTCTATGAAACCTGATGTACTTTATGATTCTGTTTTCTTCAAGTTTGTATTTTGTTGGTCGAACGCACTTATTGTAAGTTGCTTTGGATAAAAGCGTCAGCTAAATGCAATGTAATATAAGAATGTAAATACTGAGTTGAGAGAATATTCAGGGGTTTTGGGTGATGGGAGATACATCTATGGAATCAGAATTTCAATAGCTTACCATTACATGAGGGATATTCCTTTCTGTCTGTGATGTTTTACAAATCAGATATATTATAGCAATATCCTGTCAAATGATGTGAAAACATAAATAAAACTACACATCTTCAGATGTTATACATACATAATTGTCCTACACTTATAATACAAAGTTATTATGGCATTGTATGCTGTGTGTTATTTGTCTTGGTCTATGCAGGTTCATGGTACAATGCATAAGCTTCAAATCGAGAGACTGAAACTGTATTTTTCTTTACCGTTCTGTTTTAATTTCACAATAAAGTTTGATATTATTATGTTTTATTAACTAGACCACTGGGTCATGTTTGGTGTTACAAATATCAAAACAATATATGTGTGGATAACAAAATAAATCCGTCATAAACTAAACTGGAAATTATACTGGAAAGTATAATTGATTGTGTTAACACTGTAAACTTGACAGTTTTTTAACCCGCACCGCCTAGTGGTTAAAGCACGTTATTGAATTTTTTTGTTGAATATGTTATATTTGATGAAAACATTTAAATATTAAGAGTAGCCTACATACAAAATAGGGGGAAAGTAGAAGGTCAATGATAGAAATATAGAATAGAAAATATCTATAAAAGATACTGTAGTAATCTCTACAATAAAACAGCTAGTGGAGGAACGTCCAAAGATATTAATAGGAGGATGTGCAAAACAGACAAACTAATAAGGCTTTATTTAAAAATTATAGAATACTTTAAGGTTAAGGTCTTCTTTTGAATAAGAAAAAAACTTTGGGGGTATCAACAGATAAATATTAAGTCTGACAAAGTACTTAACGTCTAATATATTAGACTCTCTTGTACTCTCATGTTCCGATTAACCCAGCTTCCCCCAAATCTCTTTTTTGTGTCTACATATATGCCGGGATCCTGAGTCGAGGCTAATCCTGTTGCTGTGGTCGTGTGTCCTGGATCCTCTATCCTGAGTTCTGGATCTGAGTCCTGGACTTCGAGTCGTGGCTGAACCTGTCTCTGCGGTCCTGCCTGGGTCTCGTCATGCTGCTTCCTTGATGGCTCCCACAAGATTGTTGACATCCTCGTGGAATCATCTTCTTATTACAGACACATGCATTTCCAAACATTTGGACTACCTATGCTGCAAATGTATTATCTTTTCAATTTACACACGGCATCTATTGCACGTCTGTCCGTCCTGGGAGAGGGATCCCTCCTCTGTTGCTCTCCCTGAGGTTTCTCCCATTTTTCCCTTTAAACTGTGGGTTTTCTCCGGAAGTTTTTCCTTGTACGATGTGAGGGTCTAAGGACAGAGGGTGTCGTATTGTCATACTGATATTCTGTACAAACTGTGAAGACCACTGAGACAAATGTAACATTTGTGATATTGGGCTATATAAATAAACATTGATTGATATATTGCATCGTTTATTTTGGCACTTGACAATCACCTTCCCTGAATTTTAAAGTCTGCTTTAACGGTTGTATATTTCACATCATTAATCAGAATCTGCAAAGTAACTACAATAAATGTAGTGGAGTAAAAATACCAGGTTAATTAACCTCTGAATTGTAGTGGAGTAGAATTACAAAGTAACAATAGTGGCATTTTGTACATGCTGCTGGACCCGTTCGAGGCCAGTTTTGGATAGTCTGCCGTGGTTTCATTCCATTTCAATGAGCTTGGCGTAACCTTGGCGCACTGCCACTCCAACATCCAATCACAGAGCTTGAGGACTAATTACAGGGTTTGTCAAGCAAAGCGGATGTTGTAGTCCCAAACGATAGCTGAGGATTATGGGTAGTGTAGTGTCTTCGGCCATCCTTAACTCCGAAAATACGATTTGTTTCTCCGAATCGAAGGTTAAAAACACAAAAGCATTGTACACAATTTAAACCAATCTATGTTGTGTAATTAACAAGGATACACTGATGTTTTTTAGTGGATGAGTCATGTAGAGATCACTGTGTAATCATTTGACAGTGAAGGGAATACTTCCGGTTTTATTATGAAAAGTTCGAGACAGGTAATACTGTTTTCACCCCGTGAGGGTTGACGCCAACTTTACATGAATGCTGCGGAAAGACGTAGTATATTAACGTTCTCCTGGCGAGACCTCAAATCATCTTCGTAATATCTATCAAACTATAGATCCTACACATCCACTGGACGTGGATTCTAAAAGTACAATATACACTTCTCGCTAGGAATCTAATCAAAAAGAATTTTAATGGCCAAACTATTCCACAATTTAGGATTTTCCAGAGAGGGTTATTTGTGAATAAACGACCCTCCGGAGCATTTGCAATGAATGGGAACATGTTGTTTCTTACACGACCACTAGAGGTGCTACACTTTAAAACGTGACTATGGGTCGTAATAAGTTGCTGAACAATCGACCTATTCGGTCGTTTTTTGTAGGAGGACAGGCTGTATGGACAATCTTGAAGAAAAATACTCACATAGCCGATCTCCGCATTTCACTAAATTCCACCCAGCTCAGTTCGGTTTGAGCATTTCTGTGACACTGCTATACATTTGTAATCTACAAAATACATTTCTGTCACATCTGTCTGTTTCCTGTTTTATTTTGAAAAGTGTTCACCCCCTGTTCAGTCTGTTTTTACTTCCTGTCTCTGTGTTTTCCCGCCTGTTTGATGACCTGATTCTGTTCACCTGCTGCCCTTGTGTTTTCTGCCCTCCCCAGCTGTGTC
This sequence comes from Pogonophryne albipinna, assembly GCA_028583405.1. Taxonomy (NCBI): domain Eukaryota; kingdom Metazoa; phylum Chordata; class Actinopteri; order Perciformes; family Artedidraconidae; genus Pogonophryne; species Pogonophryne albipinna. The sequence goes on from JAPTMU010000069.1 coordinate 100,930, forward strand.
TTGTCCTTGTGATTAGTTCTGATTGTATTTAAGCTCGGCTATTCCGTCACCGATTTTCAGATTATTGTTCTTTTTTGTTTAACTTGCCTTGCTCTGTTTTTGCTTGGAAAACCAACAATTACATTTATTTTCTTCCAAATGTTTGTGTCCTGTATTTGGGTTATAATTTCCCTCAAAACGTAATTGAAAATGGATTTTATCTGTATCGGGGCTTCATTTTGTGGAAGACAGTGTTGCCTACTTTGTTCAATATTCAGATATGTCCAGGTAACCAGTGATCAAATATCAGGAAAAGCAGTTTTGCAAAAATACCAATTAATCTTTCCAGTTCTGACTTGCAGTAATGCTCATACGATTTGACTGCTCTGTATGAAATAACTGAGAGAAGCATTCCACACATAACTGTTTAGTAAATGCTATTTTAAAGCTGAGTTTTAAATAGCATTCAGTTTCTTCAAGGCCTCAGACACCATTTATACGAAAACTTGAAGTCATTTTTAATTTGTGAATGTTTTTTTGTTGGGGTAGAATACACATTTGCCCCATTATTTCTGTATTTATGACCACTTCCTATTTATTTAATTCCAGGTTAAAAAGGTTACTAAATGTGTCGCATATATTGTTTGAAGATAACTGTTTGTCAAATAAAACTGCTACTTTTAAAATGTTTCTATATGATGCGTACATGCTTGCATTAAGGTGTAAGAACATGTTGATATTTTATGATTCTGTTGAGTTATTCCTTACATTTGATGAGTCATATGAACACCTTTCAATGAGTTATGTTTAAATCTCCAGGGTTAATTATGCCTTAGAGCCACAAAAAAAACAGGATTAGAAAGGAATGTCAAGTACTTGTGTGGTGGGGAACGCCCAGAGGCCCGGAAGGGTGGAGCTGCGTTCAGGTGCGCAGTCATACATCCGACCGCTGAAGAGTCAATGTATTAGTGTTGCAAATCTGAGCTATAGTCCCCGCCACCCACTCATACAACAATACAAATTCACCTGAGCCCAGTTCACACAGGAACGCAGCCATTCATCTGACATGACCGTTAAACGTGCCAACATACCTGAGGAGTCACCAGCGCCTGAACTCAGTGCGACTATGACAGCAGCATTTCTGAGATAACTAAAGAAGGTGCAGCATGAATGCACACCTGAACACATCACATCCTGCTGCTTTCATAGGATTATTGTGCCTTGTTCTCACCACAATTTAATAACCAGGTAAAAAAACTGTCTATTTGGAGCCTAACAATTCACAGGCCTCCTTTGTTCCCTGCAGTTTGGTTTTGCATCCAAGCATCTTTGCCTGGGTGTGGTTCCTCACATGTGGTCATTAAATATCGCACTTGGGAGTGTTCAACCAAATGAATGTGGTGAATTACTTTCAGTTTATGTTGCCCTGCTTTAACCAGATAAAAGGATCCGAGGGGTATACTCCAAAGCCAGATTAGTCGGTTAGCGATGTATGTCAAGCCTAAGCCAGAGTTTTCCGAACGAACATGGCTCTCTTTTAAGCAGGCTAGATCACCATGGTAACATATAATGCAGACATTACCTGCTCCGGACCAGGTTATGTTCAGAGTTTAAGCTTAAAATTAGCAAATACCATTAATCACTAACGAGTAACTTTTAGAAATAGCATCACTTTAGAGTTAGTCTATGAAGGGTACATATTGTCAGCTGACAGTGTTAGTTATCTGTAAGTGTGGAGCAGCAACGCTGTTACATTAATGCCACCAATAAAAGTCCAGCAGTTACACTTGCGCATACTCTATGCAACTTTTCTCAGTGGCAAACTGTATCAGTGATGCAGAAAATCAAGAAAAGAATACTGTTTTGTGACTTTGATATTTGAAAGGTGGGTATCATTGTACATTAGTTTTCTTTCCTCCTTTTTAAATGTGTGTGTTTTGTCTTATAATATTCATATAATATCAAGGGGTGAGAACCAGACAGCATATTTCATGCAGATCATGTACACTGTAAAAATATTCACCGTGAATTCATAATAATTACCTGGCAACTTCTTGCATGACTTTCACAGTAAGGTTCACAGCAATTTACTGTGAATGTCTTCACAGCAATGTATTGTAATTTCACATCCATGATATTACAATGCATTGTTGTAAAGGTAAAACTGTATACTGTAACTTCACAGCTTCAATGACTAAGGAATTACTGTGATATTACAGTATGTTACTGGGGAATTACATCATTTTGTTGTACATGCATTACAACAAGGGCCAGTACTTTTACATTTCTATTGTTAAAGAAATGTAGGAGTTGCCAGTAATTTACTGTGAATTTACAATGTGTACTGTGAAAGTAATGCATAAGAGTAGCCAGTAATTTACTGTGAATTTACAATGTGTACTGTGAAAGTAATGCAAAAGAGTAGCCAGTAATTTACTGTGAATTTACAATGTGTACTGTGAAAGTAATGCAGATGAGTAGCCAGCGATTTACAATGATAGACGTGCATAACTGTAGTCCCCAGCTCCGGTACTTCCTGGAGGAAGCTCATACAATGGTTTCCTGTCAAATACTATTGGATGACGTGACTAATCACGTCATCCACATACAGCAAGCAAAAATGCACAAAAAGCATCTCACCCGTGAGTCCAGTTGGGTCAAATCAAATAGGCTACACTGTACACTTACAACCATTAATGAATACAGCATTTCATATTTAAACATCTACTTATAAACATTATAAACAAAAGGTAAGTTTAATTTGTTATGATTACTTTGAAACATTCTCAACTGAAAATAACAGAAATTACAAAATGGCGACATATGTTCACATTGTCAATTTGAAGGAGCAGTGTGCAGGATTTAGTACGTCTAACAATGGTAGGTTCCAACCAATGGATAACTTGTTCACACTTTGTAGGAGAATGTATATTGGCTGCAAATAACTTGAGGCCCAATCATGTTTCCTCTGTCCATTCTGCGCTACTGTAGATGTGGCAGTGCAACCTAGAGGACAAAAAGACAACAATTAGTAAACCATAATGATGAATGTTATTATCAGCAGCTGCCAATAGGTCCCCCATCTTGTATGATGGACCTTTGAAGCAGGGTTGGAATCTTAAACACACTATTGATTGTAAAACAGTTCTTGATAGCATCCCAAGGGAATTGATCCTATGCTAAACCCCTTCCAGAAAAACAAACTTTCTAATACCTTAGACACTACAACTAGGCGCTGGCACGAACACAATGCTTCAGCTTCCTACAACTTTAAAGCAACTTTAAAGCTATATGCTTGGTCAATTCTTAATAAAAAAGCAAAAGTAACAAATTGAGAACTTGAGTTTTCATTAGCAGCGCCTAGCTACAGCTGCAGAGCTTCGGTCAATACCGCTAACAGTTCCTTAAAATGGTACATATCGCTGAATCTATATTTTCATCTTCAGTTGATGAAATCTGCATAATGTCCCTGTACAATAAGATTCGAGCATTTTGTAATCCAGTGAGGAAATTCAAGACCAGTAAATATTGATTGATTAAACAAGACTAAATAAAATTGTAGGGTTTTCTTCAAACTCAGACTCTCTGCTGCGGCTGTACCTCAAAAGACAAAACAATTGTCTGATGATCTTTGTTGAACAAGGTCTGATTGTCCTGTACATGTACAATGTGAGGTATTTTTAAATACTTTACTAAACCAAATTCAATATTATGTTAGACACAAGTTAGTTATTACTCACATATCAAAGTCTTTTCATCTGCAAGATGGAAGAATAGCTGGGTGCTGCCTGTAGAAACTGATGAGGAGTCACCGGCTGGCTTCAGCAGCTTTCCACACAAAGCTATCACATCTTCTCTTCCATAGTCTTCACTGTCCACTGGTGCTCTGTCAAAAGAGTGAACATCACAGCTGTCATGTTAACGCTTTGTTACACAACCAACATGCGTCAAAAGTTACCCGAATTAATTTCAATTGTAAATATCTTTGCAATAAATTACTTTAATCATTCAGCATTCCAGGTATTCCCAACATGGGTCAAAAATGATCCGTATTATTTTGCTATGTTATTTCATGCATGGCTGAGTGTTTCTTTACTATACATTTTCAAATATATTTCTTTAGTCATTAATATTCAAAGTATTAATTAAATGCCTTGTTTTTGATTACCACAAATCATTATTTTTATTCTCCTGTTACCTGTTAAGCCAGAGAGACCCCGGTACTGGGGGCCTCCTGCAACATCTTGCAGGAAACAGTGTCTGAGGGCATGTTCATTTAATAAACTATGAATGTTTTATATCCATGTAACGGAAAGAAACTCATCTAACTGATCATTTTAAAAAATAAATTTAAAAAAAACCCACAATGCTAACGCTGAGCCTCTAAATTAGCAACGAGCGAAAAATGCTAACAGGTGACTGCACCGAAATTCACTCACAAAACCTTATTATTTATCTTTGCTGCACATCTCAACCCATCATTTCACATCGTGAGGGGACACAGAATCGAGGGGTAAACTCATTATCACTCAATTATACGAACTTTCGGAGATAATCATAAGAACACACATCAAAACATATGGAGCTAGGTAGCTAGACACGCTAACATGGCTCACCTCTGTTGTAGTCTGGTCAAAAGTGGTCTTCAATGGCATTAAAACGATAAAAACGATGCTGAAGTTAATCCATAGGTTAATCCAATGTGTCTGTGTCACTTTGAATGATTTCTGATAATCCATGAGCAATAAATCTGCTTTTCGGTTTTGAGATGTCAGACCTAGAGACAGCTTCGCTCTGGAGCAAAACTCTGTGCGCAAAGACGCCATTTTTTTTTTAACATGAGCGTGTGTGTGACGATTTCCCTTGGATTCTATTGGCTCTAACGGTCAGAAAGAGATGTCACATGTCAAAATCGAACAAGGGGGGCCAGAGATAAGGAAAATCCACCCAAATGGCTCCAGAAGAGGTTTTTTTGCTAAATCTGTCTAAAAAGGTCAAATATCACTTGTTTTGCATCAATCTTGATACAGGGTACTTATTATATGTTGTACTTTGGATTCCTACAGCTTTTAGTCTACTAACCCATCATCCAAGGTTAGTTTTCACTATAAGTACAACATCTTTTTTGGACGGACACTATAATTTACAGTTGTTTACCATGTTCAATCTGAATTTTCTTTAAAATAAAAAACATCTATATTGATTCGGACTTTTCTACATCCAACTCACAGGTTTATAATTACTTTGAGAAAAAAGATTATTAATTTAACCCTTTTAGAAGGGAAGACATGGTCATTTGTTCTGGGAATGTCATATTCGAGCCAGGGCTTAACAGGTTAAAATAATAATTTTAGCAGTGATTTGGACCAAGCATGTATGATGTAGTAATACAAAAACTATTTTAGTTCATACTGTGTGACATTAGCTAGTCATGTTAGCTTGTAATATATAGAGCAGAGCTAACTAGTAAGTTAGCTAAACGTTAGCGGTTAGCCGTTTATGCTATGCTAGCTGGTGGCTACTGAACATTAACTGGATACCGCTGTAAGAAAGCTGTGAAACTTTACAATAAACTTGGTGACAACACTGTGACACCCCGCTGCATGTTTATGTGTCATTCTCCCGTGTTGGAGACAAGAGGGTGGCGCGGCAGCACTGCAATAAGCTGTAAGCTAACGTTAGCTGCCACCTGTTAAACCCGGTTTCCCGGGCGCAAGATCTTGCAAGAAACAGCATCTCAGGGCTTCTTAACATTTAACAACCTATTAATGATGCATACCCACTTAACGGGAAGAAACTCCGCTAACTAGAAGAAGAAACGTAACCTTAAATACAAAATAAAACATTCACAAACTAAGGATATTCTAAATACATGTTTAACTCAAGTACAGTCACAGGACTCACCAGATCTCAAGTCTTCTGTTCTTTGTTGACGTCCCGATGCTCATATTTAACGTGTAGATGTAAAACGATCCCAATATTAATCCATAAACTCCTGCAGCAGAAATAGACGTCAAACTGACGTGGATGTTTCAAATGTGAACAACAGGCGCGGACAGTTCTCATTGGCAGGTTTCTTCGATGACGTTTATATTAACCAATCAGGAGTGTTGTGGACTCATTCCAATCCTGCCTGACTTGTCTGTCGTGTTTTGGCTGAATTCTATTTCAAGTGCCGTAGCTCTGGCTGTCGGCCAGAATCCGAAAACCATACATTATACTGCATGTAAGACTATCACTAACCCTTATGACTGTATATTGACCAATGAAAAAAAAAAAAACAGCAACAGAACACATAAATAAAACAAGGATAACTGTGACTTATTGTTGAGTAAATAACTGTGTGTTTTAAACCTTGGTCCTCCCTGCAGAGATTTCTCCACTTTCTATGATTTTTATTTTTTTAAATGATATTGTCAACTGTAGATTTTTACAATATAGTAAGTTAGGAATTTCATGAAAACATATTTATTTACTTTTGTTTCAACATTGGATATTTTGTGTTTGTGGTGGATTCAATCGAATATTGAGAAAATTATTTATGTAAAAATGTTTTACTTACATTTTACGTTTTTTTTATTTGACACTTTTGTTTTGTTTTATGTGTACCTTAAAATTACAAAGAAATATCTTAAAGTATTATAATAGTAATACGCCTTTATAGTACGAGTTACATATTTAATTGCAGATAATAATTTTTATTTTACATACATCTGCATGTATTTTCTGAAAGTGCAAAAATACTGTAAATATGATATAGTAAATTTACTTTAAAAAAAATGAAATAAATGTTATTTGTTGTTATTGTCAAAATACTTTAAATAATGTTTTGGGTTGTTAATTTATAGTTCATATCTGTAATTTTACAGGATTTTGCAAGTTATTTTAAAAAACGTGATAATTACTATAACAAATGTATTATATCCTGTAAAATTAGGATCTTTTTTTACAGTGTATAGAATGTCTCAGTTCAAATCTTCCAGACGGTTTGAGAAGTAGGCTGCAGGACACACGCCGGTTAGAATTGTCTATTCTGCACATGTGCAATGCTGCACAATTCAAATGTTACAGTAATGGCTTGTGCTATTACAGATGATTTTGAGTACAGTGCTTTACTGTGAAATAATAGTTAAATAATGTAAAATCCAATTTTACTGTAGCTTTATAGATATTTTGTTGTGATATTACAGGGGCTTTCATATCGCATAAACACCATATCCCGACATGCATTGCGGCTAAAACAATCTATGTTTTAGCCAAATGACACACTCTGTCACTCTTGTTGGCCTCTTATGATGCTGCTGTCTTTTAATATATGATTATTTCTCAGCCGCTAATTCGTTCCTCGCAGATTCTTCAGTCTCATCAGCCTCATCCTTCCATCAGTCCCAGTCAATGCCTCCAGCACACTTCCAGTGTCTGACTCCATATGATATTGTCCTGATGCTGTATACAAGGGTGATACCCCATGATCACAAAATGACCCCTCGAGAGTCTGAGTGCCTCATATTATTTCTGTCATTAATGTTACATCATGCAATTTTTTTTTTCTCTTCTCTTAACTGTAAAGTCCTTTTCCTGCATCATTTTAAGGCTTCAAAACAGGCATTTTTACTGTATGTGTTTGGAGAAATGACACAATAGAATTGTACTTTTTAAACTATGAATCTTGTGGTGCTTGAAAAAATACACACTGGCTAAGCCGACCAGGATATTTATATACGTATGCCTTTTTTGGAGCCCTTTTTTGCAATATTTATTAAAATGTCACTAGTTATTTAAACAAACCACTATCTGAGGATAATACAAGCAACCATAAAATGCCCTTTTTCTAGAGAGCCATTGAAGCTCATGAAGAATTTATCCTTCCACAAATCTTTTCAACTGCTGTATTAATAAAGTTGCCACGTGTTTTCAAATTTAAGTTAAGGCACTATCTGTGCAGAGACCCAGGTCGTCGCACGCATCTCTGCTTGTCTAGCTGACATCTCTCAGTGGATGTCTGCTCATCACCTCAAGCTCAACCTTGACAAGACTGAACTGCTTTTCCTTCCGGGAAAAGATTGTCCCACTCTTGACCTGACAATCAACATCGGCACCTCTGTTGTTTCCCCGACTCAGACTGCAAGGAATCTGGGTGTGATCCTAGATAACAACCTGTCCTTCGCTGCAAACATCGCTGCTACAACCCGTTGCTGCAGATACACGCTTTACAACATCAGGAAGATTCGTCCCCAGCTGACCCAGAAAGCCACGCAGGTTCTGGTCCAGGCTCTCGTCACCTCACGCCTAGACTACTGCAACTCCCTCCTGGCTGGTCTACCTGCATGTGCCATCCGACCTCTGCAGCTCATCCAGAATGCAGCTGCTCGTCTTGTCTTCAACCTTCCAAAATTTTCCCACACCACTCCGCTCCTCCGCTCCCTTCACTGGCTTCCGGTAACTGCAAGAATCCACTTTAAGACAATGGTACTTGCGTACCATGCTGCGAATGGATCTGGCCCTTCCTACATCCAGGACATGGTTAAACTGTACACCCCAGCGCGTGCACTACGCTCTGCATCAGCCAAACGGCTCGCTGCACCCTCACTGCGAGGGGGACCCAAGTTCCCATCAGCAAAAACACGTGGGTTTGCTATCCTGGCTCCAAAATGGTGGAATGAGCTCCCCATTGACATCAGGACAGCAGAAAGCCTGCACATCTTCCGGCGCAGACTGAAAACTCATCTCTTTCGACTCCACCTCGAGCGATAGAATTACTAACAAAGAACTGCTAACAGAGCACTTATATACTAATATAGGACTGGATTATCTATAGCCAGTTGAGTAGCACTTGAAATGTTTGGCTCGATGAAACCTGATGTACTTATATGATTCTGTTTTCTTCAAGGTTGTGTCTTCCTGGTCGAATGTACTTATTGTAAGTCGCTTTGGATAAAAGCGTCAGCTAAATGCAATGTAATGTAATGTAATGTAACATTTAAAAATATTCTTAATTTGCTGTATTTTATTTAAAAAGTGTTCAGAAAGACTGCATCAATGATATGCTATATATCTATACAACTATATAATATCAATATTGTTATTAACTTCAACCAAAGTCAATTTAAATAGCGGGCAGAAATGGGTTAATTGCCATGCATGTGGTGTTTGATATAGTTTACGTTCAATTTCAACTATTTTAGGCAGAAAAACGTATAGACTAAACGTTTTTTAATAATTTACTATAATTTAGAAAGATTTTTGTGAGAAATCATTTCAAAAGTAAACTTCTTTCCTTTTGAATTTAAATTTGAAATGTTTGCACACAACATTATTCATTTATACATTTTTATCAATTTTTTAAAATTATGAATCCATTTATTTTATTGTATTTCCTTGAGGCTGGGGAAGATATCCAGCAGGAAATTCAACATGCAAATGTTGTAATACAAGTAAGTATATAAGTATAACATGGAAAAGTAAATCAAATAAGTTTCATAGGAGGATGTGGATTTATTTTCTCTCACCTTGTAAATACACAATCAAACAATCTATAATTTAGCTCTGGCCTTCACTCACAAAAAAAAACATTTAGTTGAATTGGACACATTTTTCGAAGCTCTATTGACTGACATGCGATGACTGGGACTGATGGAAGAATCTGAGAAGAACGAACTAGGAGCAGAGAAATAATCATATTTAAAAGACAGCATTGTCATAAGAGGCCAACAAGAGTCACATGGGTTTGTCACTTTGCTGAAGGATATTTGTGACCAGCTATCCAGGCCAGACTCTAAAGACTTTCCAAGGTGTAAAAATGCTGCTGCTGGAGTACTGACTGGAGGTATTGCTGATATCATGTCTACCATCCTCTTAAAATACTCTGTCCAACAATATCAGTCTCATGAAGAAAGGTGTTTTAACGCTTATTCAAAATAGCAAAGAAACATGCATTTGTGTACTCAGGAGGGGACATTGACAGAAAAAACTCAAAAAGTACACAGTAAAAGTACTTCATAGTACATGTGGGAGTTGTTTCACTCGTACTGAGTCCAACAGTGTCAATCTCAAGAAGAACTAACAGATCAGCAACATAACATAATCAGCAGATTGCACTAAAATAAGCTTTGGATGTTCATGCTCCCCAGAGGACGAACACTTAGATCTGATCTGTAACTCATGACCCTGCAACTGTACGTTAAAAACCCTGTCTACTTAAAATTATTCTATACAGTACACATGTGTTAATGCCTGGATAATGTGCACACTGTGACCATATGTTCAGTATCTAATATCAGTTTTTAGTTTTTACTGTAGATAATTTCTTATGCCTTTTTAGTAAATGTATTTATTTTTGCTTGTTTCATCCAGATGCCAGTGTATTAGGTGCACCTAAATCTAATGCAGTAAAAAGCAAAAGTCTTGTTAAACAAATCCACCTTTGTGAGTGTTATACAGTAATAGACACTTTTTGGTGATTTGGATGCGTAACACTGATGTTGTTTATTTACCTTAGTATAACCTTATTGTTTAGAATTATAAATCTCCATTGCACTTTTACACATGTAGAGTTACACAGGGCCACACAAGAGCACTGACTCAGTGTCTTTATCTCTTTATAGTCACACAGAACACGGACACTCCCTGGTGTGATGCAAGCGGAGCTTCCCGCTCTGATGAAACCGTTTTGCATCAAAGAAGAATGAAACATAATATTTTTCGCAATAGCATCCGTTTACGTCATTCTTTTGGCACTATACTATCACGGTATATTAAAAAAGACTTCCTGATGGTTTATTTAAGATATTAATTTCTTATTTTTAAAACTAATGAAGAGAATTACTATTATTATTATGATTATCTCTTTTAAAACTAATAAATGTAATGGTGAAAATACAATAACAAATGAATAATAATAATAATAATAATAATAATGTATACATATTTATTATTATTATTATTATTATATGTTGTTATATCTTTTTAAAACTCATGATAATGGTAATAATAATAATATAATAAATAACAAAGTTATTATAATCGTTGTTTTTTGTTATATCATTAATATTATCATTACTACTACTAATACAAATAAAGATAATAGTAATAATTATTATCATTATTAATAGTGGAAGTAGTACAAGTAATAATAATAATAGTATTATTAATAATAATGAAATAGAAGTTATAATTATAATATTAGCACTATTTGGTTTTTATTTCATTGTTTAATAAAATGCTTAATTTATTTGTTAGAAAATGCGAATATTATATTTCACTCATACAGATATATATTTAATAGTATAAGTCAAAAGGTTATACATTGAAAGAGATGTTGATTTAGTTAGAAAGTCAGTATCACATGCATCAAACCAACGTTTTGATTTTGGATATTTAATTGACATCAGTAGAATCAGAATAAAGAGTAAAACTTCCTGCTAGGAATCGCTTCCTCCTTTTCGAGCTCAGAGGAACGACAGGAATGTTGGCAGAGAGACACGGGGAGAAAAGTGTTGAGTTCACTTTCCTCTGCGTGTATCAACATCTTTTTTTAAGACCTTCCGCTATCCGATGATCCTCATCAGCCCGCAGCAGGAGAGAGGGCACCTGGTGGAAAATTACAGGCAGAAAGTTCAACATTTTTAAATCTGAATATTTATCAATCATTAGGGGAAAGTTAATGTTGTGTAAAACAGCATTTATTGGCCAGACAGTAAAAATATGATTTCGATAAGTAGAAATCACCACATTAAATCCATAAAAGAATGTGTCAGCAGTCAGGACACGGCAATACAAGTTAATTAAGTGTGGTAAAAGTGGATATTTGGCATCAGATCAACAATTTAACAACAATAGAAATGTTGAAATGTGAAACCAAGAGAAGAAGGAACACAAGCTGAGACACAGCTGATCAGTCCGGCTCAGAGAACTTGTTTGAAGAGATTCTCGGTTCCCAGTAAAGGTCCCATGTCCAGTGGCGGAGCTGGGGGGTGGCTGGGAGTGGCCACGGCATGTTCATTTATCTAAATTAATTTGCCATTAAAATTAGTCAGGTCATGCAGTACAAGTTGATTAACAAAAAAGTCTTACAGTGTGGTGAAACTGGATTTTTGGCATTAGATCAATATTTTAACGGCAATTAAATGTTGAAATGTGAAACCAAGAGAGAAAGGAACACAAGCTGAGACACAGACCGGTTCAGAGAACCGGTCTGAGGAGATTCTAGGTTTCCATTAACAGTTATAAAATACCTCTCATTGTGTGGTTCATTCAGACTAGTGATAATAATGCACTGCCTCTCCTGATGAAACCTGAGGTGAAAGCTCAGGGTCAGAACAGAATCCCTGGAGCAGGAAGAGATCCAACTCAGCTTCTATATCCTCCAAAATGATCATTTCAAGACGTAATATGTCAAAACACCAACAATGTATTTTGGTGTAGCGTATTTCCATGGCTTCAGGCCAGGGTCCCAGATTGTCATTGTGTTCTCGTCATTTGCTAAAGGAATACTTCACCTAAAAGCAATATATATTTGAACCAGTGCTCACAAGCTCTCTATGGTCTTGGAATTGCGTTTTATATAATAATAATAATAATAATAATAATAATACATGGGATTTATATAGCGCTTTTCCTAATGCTCAAAGATGCTTTACATAAAATATATGGAATGGCGTCTTGAAGAGCAAAGCTACGGTGGAGGACAGGTGCAAATTCAGGGACTCTAAAGTTGACCAACTGTCACTGGAAACGTACCTAAAATGTATGTTTTATGGCTTATTTTTACAATGTGATCGCATGCTTTCTTCAAATATCATTGCAGATCTGCTGTATGTAGCTAACCTAGTCAATTCAAATAAACTGATCAAACCTATCCAACTATGAAACCGGCTAACTCTGCGAGAGTGACAGTTGACCAACTTTATAATCCCTGAACATAAACAATGTTTTGGGCTGTTGTAACACATTTGCCCGTGTTGGCCAGAGTATAATGGAATGCCGTTTAGTAGAGCACAACAGCTAAGAAATGAAAGAATATCAGTGCAAACAGAGTTAGAGAGAGTTCAACCATCAAAAAGGTAATGAAAATCCTCAAATCCTTTTTTTCTCTTTTTCTTCTCCTTAATAATGTGTGGATTGTTAGTTATTTAATGTATTTAAGTGTTCATTTTCTTATTTATGCTGTATTACCAAGTAATTTCTTAAAATGCAAATCAAAAAATTATGAAATCCGTAAAAACACTCACAAATCACACTTTTCCTCATGTAGAGAAGCTTTGTTTAGAAATAGTATGGCAAAAGTATAGTTTTGTTTCATTGTCCATGAGCCCACAAATCGATAGAAGGATTGGGAACTTTTCTGGGACATTATAACCCTATTTATTTATTTTATTTTGGGTGAACTATTCATTTATATTGTTCATAACACACTTTCAAACGGACACAACTTTGTCTACTACACTCTCTACACTACACAAGTGTATACTCCACTCATGATTGTGCAGACTGAATGAATGAGTGAGCCAGCTGGAATGTGTCCAGATAAAGCTCCCTCTGACCTCCAGTCCTCCTCCGCTCTGCCTCTGGTTGTCTCAATGAATCATAAAGGGTTTGTGGATAACATGAGCAGCAGCATGGCAGGAAACACTGCAGCATTACACTGTGACGCTCTGAGTTTCTCTCTCCCTTCCTCCTCCTCCACCACAATGTTAAATAATGACCGTTATCTCGAGACATTCTGATGAGCTATTTTAAACACAGACGCTGTAGTAATGTGGGTTTTTTGGAGCAAAGGTGGATCACATGATATCATTTGAAATGAATCTGGAAATAACAGATATATGTATAAGTCCTGACTAATGTTTTTATTATGGTTTTGGAATGAATGATTTTTACTATCCCCTTCACTCTTAAAAATATTGTAATACGGCCAGTTTAAGAAAACACATTAGATGATTTTGTGTAAGCATTAATGAAGACTATTGGTCCTGTCCTAAATGAATTCAGTCTTTTGTGTAAAGAACAGAAATGGGAACATGAAGTTTGGGTCAGACTACAGCCAGCTGGACTCAGTTCATCTGTTAAATAATCTGATGTCCTAACCTTAGAGTCTGCAGGTTTTTGTACCAAACACAACATGATGGATGATTTCCGCCCGACGATACACTTGTCGGTACACTTGTCCATGTTTCGGATTGGTCATATGTTGCTAACTTCGCCACTTTCATGTGAACGCACATGTAGTCGGACTGGGAAACCCTGGGTTGAGTTGATAACCAGCGTCGTAGGACCACTTAGTGAGATCACGTTTGTTAGGGTTAGGTAAGCCATGATAACACAAAGAACCAGGGTACCCAAGTTAATTCAGCGTCCATTTCAACTTGTAAATGTTATCAATTATTATGTCTAGCTAGCTTGATGGGCTTTTATATAGCTTTTTCTCTCAATTTAACATTATCTGCAGCGTTTTACTCTGCTGGCTGTTCAATGGCCTTATTAAGGCTTTTGAATGGATCATCTACAAGGTTGCTCTCCCAGTCCAAGTAACACAGTGCAGTGCCATAACGGCTGCCCTATATGGTAGAAGAATCTCTACATGCTACTGCCCTTCTTTGTTTAGTTTTTTCCACTACGCGAGCCAAATGCCACCATCATGACCTTCTGGAAGATCATGTGGCTCATGTTATGTAAGGCTTTAAGACTTTTTAATATGAGGATGAGAAGGGTTAAACTGATGATGAAATGAGTGATGACGATCATGTTTACATTCCCTAGAGGTCACAGCTGCTCTCAAAGCCACATTTGGCAAAGTTAATATGAAACGAAAAGCTCCTCTGGTTCCTGCTGCAGTCCACACTTATTATCAGCTGAAGATGACCCGCATGTGTTTTTTTTATTTGTGTCTTAATGCTGTGGTTTTTTAGTCACTTGCCTTGACCCACTTTCCTAGAAGAATTCATGTTTTGTATTTTGAACTATATTTGTCAGTTAAATTAAATCATGATGTGTAGTTTTTCGCATTGCATCTGCTTTTAATAATTCCTTAATTATGTTTTGTCCCATGCTGACTAATATTTTAAAATATATTTATTGATGTTTAGCACTTTGGTCAACTTTGTTTTTGTGTGTGCTGTATAAATAAATGTGGATTGGATTGGATAATAGTGAGCTATTGGAAGAGTTTCAAAGAGTTCTGTTTTGGCTCACAATTTTTAAACAGGAGACATTTCTGACTTGATAGGAATTCTTGTTCTCTGTGGCCTCAAAACATCA
Organism: Pogonophryne albipinna; assembly: GCA_028583405.1. Classification (NCBI taxonomy): domain Eukaryota; kingdom Metazoa; phylum Chordata; class Actinopteri; order Perciformes; family Artedidraconidae; genus Pogonophryne; species Pogonophryne albipinna. The sequence continues at coordinate 116,164 of JAPTMU010000069.1, forward strand.
TCATTTATCAGGTTAACATGGCCTTACTGGGCATTTTTGGGCCTGGCTTACTCCAACATAACAGAAACCGATAACATTACACTCTCTGAACATTACACTTACTCATTAACTCAAGATCTGATAGCTGCACCGAAAGAATGCCAAAAAGTAAAAAGTTAATCCAGTAGAAGAACAATAATGAATAACATGACATGGCTATTTCTTCTTAACTGTGCTCAATGATACACTGGGTCTAATTGCTTAATATCTACATAATCAAATAAATACTTTTACGGTTGGAAAAGGACCCTGGCGGAGGTGGAAACTACAGTTTCCTTGTTTGTGTTCTAACTGCAGTCATTTCATTCCATGACACTCCCATTTCTCTGCCCTCCCAACAGTTAATTCACTTCCCCTGCTTATCCTCTCCACTCACCTGTTCCTCTTTCCCTAATCAGCTCCCAAGTATATAATGTATACCAGTCAACTTCCACCAGTTTGATGCCAAATCTTCATGTCTTCATGCTATATGCCTTAGCTTTACAATGTTTGAACTATAGCCTGCCAGTACATATACATATCTTCAACCTGTATTTTCCAGATTTCAATTTAGCCTAACCTACTGCTTTGTTTGCTTGCCTGGATTGCTGTACACATATTGTTTTTGTTAGTAAATACTTTGTTTTTGGACATGCCCCGTGAGCTGCATGATTGGGATTTTGTCCTTGAGTGTCCTTGAGCCATGACTCGTGATAACCGTGTACTTGGTCTTTTCTGCATTTAAAACCAGTTAGTGATAGCGCAGTGATAATTAGAACGCATCAAAGTCAGGCTGAACACATAAGTCAAATAATGGAGATTGAAGTATATATTAGGAAGAACTATGTTTATAAACAGCAGTGGACCAAGGATAGATCCATGGGGCACCCCATTTATGATAATGAGATGGCCTAACTGAGTACCTTCAACAAAAGTTCCCTCTGTGACGTAATAGTGTTAATTCATCAAGACATATTAACTCTACATTTTGGCGTAGGATTTGATGATTTACACTATCGAAAACCTTTGAGCTTTACAAAATATATTTTTTAGAAGAGAAGACAATTTTATCAATTAGTAAATCACCAAACTTACAAAATGTAAAACTATTTTGAATATTTTTTTTCTCATTTATTTATACAATCATTATATTTGAAATGCTAGTTTAGCAGCCAGCACATAACCTTTACTTACTTAAACGTTTCAGACAGATATCAATATTGTAAGGGCCGAAAAAATAAACAGAACATGTAACCCTCTTGTTTTAACCTGTTAAGCCCCAAGGTCCCCGCCCGCGGGTACCCTTGTTTTTTTTTCTCACGACACTGTGTCTCAGGCAGGCCCGGTTCCAGAACAAAATGACTCAGGGTGCATCTGGGATTAGAGAGGGTGCAGTGGTAAAGTGCTATTTTTATAAGTGGGGAGTGGACCTAACACCCTCGAGGAGGATCCTCACCTCCTCTAGGAGGGTCCTCACCTCCCCCAAGGGGGTCCGGGGGCATGCTACCCTGGGAAGATTTTTTTTTAAATATTGAAGTTAAAAGCATCAATCTGGTGCACTTTGAGAGCAACATTAAGAGATCTATGGATCTATGTGCTCTTTGCTTGATTCATGCTTTCCCAGTTCCTTACCACGTACAAGAGCATGGCGCCAGTTGTAGTAGCCAGTTGTGGTGAAGGCATCTGACTTACTTGAACCGAAATGTCTACATGCATAGCAGAAGATGGCATCTTTTTTACATGAATATTCCAGCCAATCTCTGTTTTGTAACCATGAGCTGCAAAATGAGCGCCTTACCCCACTGTACAAGCGAGTTGGGAACTTTTTTAAATATACCTGGGCAGGCTCTGTTTTGCAGAGGTCCTCTGGCACTTGCGGGCCGCTGAGGGGTGGCGGTGTTTGGGGCAACGAAGACGGCTGCGGCTGCTCCGCCTCCGTGGGCGTGAACCTTATGTCACACCTGACATAATAACGTTACTTACCGTTTAAATTGACCAAATAAATGCAGCAGACAATTTTATTTAACCACAATTACAATTTATTTTATCCATCCATCCATCCATCCATCTTCTCCCGCTTATCCGTGGTCGGGTCGCGGGGGTAGCAGTTCCAGCAGAGAGCCCCAAACTTTCTTTTCCCTGGCCACATCAACCAGCTCTGACTGGGGGATCCCAAGGCACTCCCAGGCCAGCGAAGAGATATAATCCCTCCACCTGGTCCTAGGTCTACCCCTTGGTCTCTTCCCAGCTGGACGTGCCTGGAACACCTCCCTAGGGAGGCGCCCAGGTGGCATCCTAACTATGTGCCCAAACCACCTCAACTGGCTCCTTTCGACGCGAAGGAGGAGCGGTTCAACTCCGAGTCCCTCCCGGATGACCGAACTTCTCACCTTATCCCTAAGGGAGACACCAGCCACCCTGCGGAGAAAACCCATCTCGGCCGCTTGTATCCGCGATCTCGTTCTTTCGGTCATGACCCATCCTTCATGACCATAGGTGAGGGTAGGAATGAAAATGGCCCGGAAGACAGAGAGCTTTGCCTTCTGGCTCAGGTCCCTTTTCGTCACAACGGTGCGGTAAAGCGACTGCAGTACCGCTCCCGCAGCTCCGATTCTCCGGCCCATCTCACGCTCCATTGTTTCCTCACTCGAGAACAAGACCCCGAGATACTTGAACTCCTTCACTTGGGGTAAGGACTCATTCCCTACTTGGAGTGGACAGTCCATCGGTTTCCTGCTGAGAACCATGGCCTCAGATTTGGAGGTGCTGATCCTCATCCCAGCCGCTTCACACTCGGTTGCGAACCGATCCAGTGAGTGCTGAAGGTCGCAGACCGATGAAGCCATTAGAACCACATCATCTGCAAAAAGCAGTGGTGCAATCCTTAGTCCACCGAACTGCAGACCCCCTCCCCCACGACTACGCCTCGAAATCCGACCCATGTATATTACAAACAGGATTGGTGACAAAGCGCAGCCCTGGCGGAGGCCAAACCTCACCGGAAATGGGTCCGACTTACTGCCGAGGTCCCGGACACAGCTCTCGCTTTGGGAGTACAGAGATTGGATGGCCCTGAGGAGAAACCCCCTCACCCCATACTCCCGCAGCACCTCCCACAGTAACTCCCTGGGAACTCGGTCCTACGCCTTCTCCAAGTCTACAAAACACATGTAGACCGGATAAGCGTACTCCCAGGCCCCCTCCAGGATCCTTGCGAGAGTAAAAAGCTGATCCGTCGTTCCACGACCAGGACGGAATCCTCCTCAATCTGAGGTTCGACAATCGGCCTGACCCTCCTTTCGAGTACCTTAGAGTAAACTTTCCCGGGGAGGCTGAGTAGTGTGATGCCTCTGTAATTGGCACACACCCTCTGTTCCCCCTTTTTAAAAAGGGGAACCACCACCCCGGTCTGCCACTCCTTCGGTACTGTTTCCGACTTCCACGCAACGTTGATGAGACGTGTCAACCATGACAGTCCCTCAACACCCAGAGCCTTCAGCATTTCTGGGCGGATCTCATCCACCCCCGGGGCTTTGCCACTGTGGAGTTGTTTAACGACCTCAGTGACCTCCCCCCGGAAGATCGGTGTTGATCCCCCGTCATACTCCAGCTCTGCCTCTAACATAGAGGGCGGAGTTGTCTGGTTCAGGAGTTCCTCAAAGTGTTCCTTCCAACGCCCTAACACTCCATCAGTTGAGGTCAACAACGTCCCATCCTTACTGTACACAGCTTGGATGGTTCCCTGCTTCCCTCTCCTGAGGTGTCGGACAGTTTTCCAGAACAACTTTGGTGCCGCCCGAAAGTCCTTTTCCATGTCTTCTCCGAACTTCTCCCACACCCGCTGCTTTGCCTCGGCCACGGATGAGGCTGCTGCTCTTCGGACCTGTCAGTACCTTGCAACTGCCTCGGGAGTCCCCCGGGATAACAAATCCCTGAAGGCCTCCTTCTTCAGTCAGACGGCTTCCCTGACCACCGGTGTCCACCAGGAGGTTTGAGGGTTACCGCCCCTTGAGGCACCTAGGACCTTGAGACCACAACTCCCCGCCGCGGCTTCGGCAATAGAGGCTTTGAACACCGACCACTCTGGTTCAATGTCCCCAACCTCCACAGGAATGCCCGAAAAGCTCCGCCAGAGGTGTGAGACTCAGCTGTGTTTGCTCCTGTCATTCAAACAAGACGCGCTCGAGAGGGGGCGGGGCGTATCTCCATGTAAATCCTATGGGAGATACCAACTACAACAAAATGAACATATTTGACCGTGATTTAATTGTAATACACGTTTCAAAGTGATGCCGAAGCAACTACATACTGATAACGGTTAGTAAAAACAATTAATTAACGCTTTGACAAGTCTGCAGACAAGACGGCAGGCGAAAAGCTTTTAAAATGCGTGTTTTCTGAATGGAATCGGATCCATCAGGCTAAACTAACCTGTAGCTGCTCCGTCCACACTCACAACAATGTCATACAGTCATAAATAAAGCAGCGACTGTATTCGCCATGACACAGACAGTCTGTGGTTTGTACTTGTTTAACTTTTGTCCAGTTTCTGAACATATATGAGGAGCTGTGAGCTCTGAGTGTGTGCTAACGTCTGATGTGTTGGGACCTATGGTTGGGACCGGTTGGGACATATTGCGCTGTCGGGCGTTGACCAATCACGAAGCGTCATTTCTTGACTGGCAGCAAAAACAACCAATCACAGCAGTGCTTCTCTGGCTGGCTCTGTCCAATCATAAACAAGAAGTGTTCTCCCTAAAGGAATACCCTTTCCATCCAATGTGAAATGCTGTGGTGTTTTCTGAAATGCTGTAGCGTTTTCTGAAATGCTGTGGTGTCTTGCACTTCAGGGCCACCGTAATAAAGCATATCATATCGTATAATATACAACAAAATAACACAACAATTTAAACATCTTGTTTTAGTGACCTGTTGTATTTTAATAATACACTTGTTAATAATAATAATAATAATAATAATAAGATGATTCATAATTGTTTGATAATGTGTACAGTGTTGTAACACTCAGAGGTCGAGAGATCAGCAGGATGAACTTCACTGTGAAGAAATATCAAACAACAGCCTGTGTGTGTGTGTGTGTGTGTGTGTGTGTGTGTGTGTGTGTGTGTGTGTGTGTGTGTGTGTGTGTGTGTGTGTGTGTGTGTGTGTGTGTGTGCGTGCGTGCATGTGTACCCCCTCTAATTGCCATCTTTGTTTTAGTGTACACAGTGAAGAGGCCTCTTGCGTCACTAGGGGAATGCTGTCAACAGGGGATACATGAGAAGCTTTAGAGAGGAAGGGACGTCACGTGTCGGATGATGAAACGTGTATTTTAAGGAGAAAAATAAAAAAACGAGTAACACCTCTCTCTGCTGGAGGATTTCATCTGCTCGTGGAAAAACACAAGAAGAACAGAGGAAGGAGTCCATCTGGACTGAATGTAAGACTAAGTTATGAAAAGGAAAGAAAAAAAGAAACGTACAGGTTTTCAAAATAAAATAATGTTATAAAAAGCTAAAGACTTCTGCGTCATAACTTAAATGCTAAAAAGGAAAAGAGTTAGAGTTCCTGCAGCTTTGAAACTGTCTGTTTTAATTTGAAACTCTGCTGCCCTCTGCTGGCTCAAGCACACACACACACATGCGCGCACACACACACACATGCGCGCACACACACACACACACACACACACACACACACACACACACACACACACACACACACACACACACACACACACACACACACACACACACACACACACACACACACACATTACTGTCAGAAGCTGAGCCTTCAGAACTGCTAAGCTTTTATGGAGAATATGGTACTTCACATCCAAACTTTACTATTATTTTGTCAGGCTTGCGTGACTTGTACTGTGTTTAAGTTGGTTATTTATTCTGTCATCTAAAGCATATATTGAAAAGCCCTGTATATGTAATGTCTATTATTTGTATTCAATTGCAACAGTGAGAAATGTATTGAGAATCATTTTGTTTGCAATGATCTTGAGGTTTTTCCTCCACATTTTTTTTTTATAACAAATATAAAAGTATTATAATCTAAAGTTGAAATATTAAACAGTAACATTGATAAGCTTTTCAAAAAAAAGATTATATGTTTTAAGTCAAACTCACCTGGCGTACTGAGGTCCAGTGGTCTCGTACCATTGGCTAGATGCTGTGATGTCATGGTCTGTAATCCGTCCATCCTCCATGCCCAAGGCATTCTGACACAGAATCAGCCAAAGATACAAAAAAAATACTTTCTTCACTTTGTAAATATGTGTGTGTGTGTGTGTGTGTGTGTGTGTGTGTGTGTGTGTGTGTGTGTGTGTGTGTGTGTGTGTCGGAGCTTAGGTGAGAGGGCTCTGATTACAGTACACTGTAGGAAACAGTTCAGAACTGCCGCACAGTTCTTTAAGTTCGTCGTTCGCGAACGAATCGTTTTGTGGGAGGAATCAGTTCATCTCGTTCACTTCAAAGATTCGTTCAAAAAGAACGAATCGTTCGCGAACGACCCATCACTACCTAGGACCGTAGTTACAGTAGTAACTATGACCAGTACTTACCTTACTCTCTGCATCTAAACCAAAAACGGGCAAAATATGGCACCCTGGGCTTTCCATACTAAATTGAATGAGAGACGCACCCAAAGCTGGGACTCAAATGCTAATGATAGCTCGGGCACAACGTCCCGTGTGTGTGTGTGTGTGTGTGTGTGTGTGTGTGTGTGTGTACCAGGGTCAATCTGTCCGAAGGCTGCTGTGGCTGGAAGGATCAGCAGCAGGAAGAGGTGCATGATGGTCCACCGATCACACCAACACACACGCTACATCTCTGACAGAGAGACAGAGAGAGAACAATTAGAAAATGTCATAATTAAAAATAATTGATTCTTTATTTTGCCAATGTGTTCAGAACTGGTAAAACAGCATAGTGAGTCACTCGGTGTGATTATGAACGAGAAACCAGAAAGGACAAAGATATGAAAACAAACAATTTAAGTCCACAAAAAGAATATAAATACAAAATATGTGCACTTTTCTATATCAGGAGCCATCAGAGTGAATTATGCCATGGCAATTTACCAAATGCAATCAAGTTAGGTTGCATTTAAATCATCCGTTTATAACACATGTTTATACTTATTATGGGGTATTCGATGGGGACTAACAGAATACATGTAACAGGATACAGAAAAGGTAACGATTCTCTTACAGTTACAGATTACTGTTACATTTTTTTAAAAATGGGCAGGATTTATTTCTTCTCTTTGGTTTCAACAAGTCCTCCAACTCATACGACCAAATGGGCCGATTGTTCGGGTCCTTATTACGACCAAATACAGTTGCAAGAAAAAGTATGTGAACCCTTTGGAATTACCTGGATTTCTGCATAAGTTGGTCATAAAATGTGTTCTGATCTTCATCTAAGTCACAACAATAGACAAACACAGTCTGCTTAAACTAATACCACACAAACAATTATATGTTTTCATTGAACACACCATGTAAACATTCACAGTGCAGGGTGGAAAAGGTATGTGAACCCCTAGGCTAAAGACTTCTTCAAGAGCTAATTGGAGTCAGGAGTCAGCCAACCTGGAGTCCAATCAATGAGACGAGATTGTAGGTGTTGGTTAAAGCTGCCCTGCCCTATAAAAAATACACACCAGTTTTGAATTTGCTATTCTTAAGAAGCATTGCCAGATGTGAACCATGCCTCGCACAAAAGAGCTCTCAGAAGACCTACGATTAAGAATTATTGACTTGCATAAAGCTGGAAAGGGTTACAAAAGTATCTCTAAAAGCCTTGATGTTCATCAGTCCACGGTAAGACAAATTGTCTATACATGGAGAAAGTTCAGCACTGTTGCTACTCTCCCTAGGAGTGGCCGTCCTGTAAAGATGACTGCAAGAGCACAGCGCAGAATGCTCAATGAGGTGAAGAAGAATCCTAGAGTGTCAGCTAGAGACTTAAAGAAATCTCTGGCACATGCTAACATCTCTGTTGACGAATCTACGATACGTAAAACACTGAACAAGAACGGAGTTCATGGGAGGACACCACGGAGGAAGCCACTGCTGTCCAGAAAAAACATTGCTGCTCGTTTGAAGTTTGCAAAAGAGCACCTGGATGTTCCACAGCACTACTGGCAAAATATTCTGTGGACAGATGAAACCAAAGTTGAGTTGTTTGGAAGGAACACACAACGCTATGTGTGGAGAATCCAAAGGGTTCACATACTTTTTCTTGCAACTGTATGACGATTGTTCAAGCGCTTAATACGTCCTATATTTACATTTTAAAGTTTTCGACCTCTAGTGCTCCCGTTGAATGCTGACGTTACAGAGGGTCATTTATTCACAAATAACCCTCTCTGTAAAATCCTAAATTGTAATTAAAACGCTTTTTGATTAGATTTCGAGTGAGAAGTGTATATTGTACTTTTAGAATCCACGTCCAGTCGATATGTAGGATCTATAGTTTGATAAAACATTGATTGTTTTGTATGCATGTCGGGATATGGTGTTTATCCGATAAGAAATCGGAAAAACATTTGTTTTAAATAAAATAATACTTTATTCCGAGTGTTCTTGCTTTTCTCTTTGGAAGTCATCACATAACGGCATTGTAATACACGGTTCGGCTGCATTAAATATTACATATCTGCCGTAGATATTTATATATACAGTAGAGCCCTGATTAGAAGACCTTTTGACAAACTGTAAGAAATGCCGCCAAAACTGAATACGTGACGTGGATCATAAATATATCAGCAATTAAACAACATCTTACATTTCTTTTCACACAATACGTCTCCTTGCAGTATCAACACTAAGGATGGGAATGATTAATCGAATATTCGAATATACATTTGCTTTCAAATTCCCATCCCTAATCAACACCAATTCGGCTGACTTTTATATTTGATCCAATTGGTAGATAGGTTATATTTACACCATAACGGTGCACAGCTGATAGAAAGGGATTTTTTTGTAGTTTTTAAAGATATTATTTACCGAACTATCTTTCCAACTCCTCATGCAGTTGACTGTTACAGGTCTATACAGGTTCATGGTAGAATGCATAAGCTTCAAATCGAGAGACTGAAACTGTATTTTCCTTTACCGTTCTGTTTTAATTTCACAATAAAGTTAATAGTCATATTATGTTTGATATTATTATGTTTTATTAACTACACCACTGTTTTTTTAACCCGCACCGCCTAGTGGTTAAAGCACGTTATTGAATTTTGTTGTTGAATACGTTTTATTTGATTAAAACATTTAAATATTAAGAGTAGCCTACATACAAAATAGAAAATATCAAGAAGATACTGTAGTAATCTCTACAATAAAACAGTTTAGTGCAGGACGTCCAAAGATATTAACAGGAGGATGTGCAAAACAGACAAACTAATAAGGCTTTATTTAAACATTAAAGAATACTTTAAGTTAAGGTCTTCTTTTGAATAAGAAAAAAATGTTGGGGTTATCCACAGATAAATATGAAGTCTGACAAAGTACTTAACGTCCAATATATTGCATAGTTTATTTTGGCACTTGACAATCACCTTCCCTGAATTTGACTCAGGTGTAACTAAAGTCTGATTTAAGGGTTGTTTATATTTCACATCATTAATTAGAATCTGCAAAGTAACTAAAATAAATGTAGTGGAGTAAAAATACCAGGTTAACCTCTGAATTGGAGTGGAGTAGAACAAAGTATGCTGCTGTAACAAAAACATTTCCCAACTTGGGATCAATAAAGTATATCTTATCTTATCTTAAGATGATCGATGGCTACTGCCATATTTTCAAAATGTGCCTCTGAACCTTGACAAGTGCATGTTTTAGGCTTATCAATGAACAACAGGCGGGGGTCACAGACATAAGACCAGCTGTTAAATAAAGCTCTTCTGACCTTAGGTGTCATGTGGGTATATTAATTCACCCATTTATTAATTATATGTTTTAAATTTGATAACACCACTGTGTTTCGTATCCCCTAAACTTCCAGGGTGTACACAGTTTAATACTGGCAACTTCTAATTGTGGAAAATACGAAAACGTCTTATAAAGAGATGTGCCATAGAACATGTTGCGAAACACACAATAGCGAGCATGTGTAGTTTTGGGGGGGGAGGGGGCTGGACCATGGATGTATGGGCTGGACCCGGGGGCTGGAACCGTCCAATTCCAGTTTTGGATAGTCTGCTGTGGTTCCATTCCATCTCATAGAGCTGTTTGACGCTCAGCGTAACCTTGTCGCACTGCCACTCCAACATCCAATCACAGGGCTTGATGAATAATCACGGGGCTTGTAAAGCAAGGCGGATGTTGTAGTCCCAAACGATAGCTGGGGATTCTGGGTAGTGTAGTGTCTTCGGAAACTGTAGTGTCTAAATTCCGAAAAAACTATTTATTTCTCTGAATCGAAGGTTAAAAACACAAAAGCATTGTACACAATTTAAATATTGTGTAATTAACAAGGATAAACTGATTTTTTTTAGTGGATGAGTAATGCAGATATCACTGTGTAATCATTTGACAGTGAGGGGAATATATCCGGTTTTATTATGAAAACTTCGAGACTGGAAAAACTGTTTTCACCCACGCTAACTTTACATGGAAGCTGCCGCATATACACGTTATCCTGGCGAGACCTCAAATCATCTTCGTAATATCTATCAAACTAAAGATCCTACACATCGACTGGACGTGGATTCTAAGAGTACAATATACACTTCTCGCCAGAAATCGAATCAAAAAGCATTTTAATGGCCAAACTATTCCACAATTTAGGATTTTCCAGAGAGGGTTATTTGTGAATGAACGTCCCTCCGGAGTGTTTGCAATGAACGGGCCGGGAGCATGTTGTTTCTTCCCAGAGACACGTTTTAAAGTGTATGTTGTTTCTTACACGACCACTAGAGGTGCTCTAGTGGTCGTGTAAGAAACAACATACACTTTAAAACGTGTCTCTGGGTCGTAATACGGGCATGAACAATCGGCCTATATGGTCGTTTTTTGTAGGAGGACAGGCTGTTTCGTTTATCTCAAACAGCGATTTTAAACAAGGCTCAATAGATCTTTATTCAAAGTCTCCTCTCATCAGTTTTTACAAACACCTGCCACCCAACCAAGTATTTCTGATCTGATTTAATGATCACCAAGCCAGCCTCAGCTAATTTTTGAGACATCTCTGAGGATTGCGTTTCATTGAGTTGTATCTGATTATATTATCCAATGAGATCCAGCTAGTGTGAAAAGCATTTTTATATCAAGCTCCACATTTGTGGAATCAGCTTCCAGTTTGTGTTCGGGCGGCAGACACCCTATCCGTTTTTAAGAGTGCGCTTAAGACCTTCCTTTTTGATAAAGCTTATAGTTAGGGCTGATTAGATTCAGCCCCTAGTTTTGCTGCTATAGGCTTGGACTGTCGAGGGACATCTTACTTCTACCTTCTGTCTGTCTGTACCTGTGTACTCTCATGTTCCGAATGATCCTGAGTCGTCGCTGATCCTGTTGCTGCGGTCCTGTGTCCTGGATCCTGAGTCCTGATCTGAGTCCTGGACTTCGAGTCGTGGCTGAACCTGTCACAATTTTTTACAATATGTTCTTTTAAAGTACAAATATAGCAGATCTCTGTCAATGTGATCAATGCAAAACATGTTTTCAAAACCTCTTCATTTGTAACATTTCATTGCTATTTTATACACCCCGAATTTGGGATCAAGCTATTAAAAACATGAATAAGCATCTGTCAGGGTTGAGAGAGGCAAGCAGGACCCAAATGCAGATTAACAGAAAATACATTTATTTCAAGGTTTAAAGACAGAACTCTTCCCAGTGAACACAGTCCAACAACAACAAGGAACTAACAACGACTAACAGAAAACACAGAACTTAAATGCACACATGACTAATCAAACAAACAAGAGACAGGTGAGGAGGGAGGAGAAAACACAGGGGCACCAGGTGAACACAATCAGGTAATCAGGGAGGGAAAACAGACAGAAACCAACAGGCAAAACAGGAGGTGAACACTTTTCAAAATAAAACAGGAAACCAAAGACAGAAAAAGACAAGACAAAACACAACACAGACAGATCGTGACAGCATCCTTTAAAATATCATACATTTCCAGCAGAAAATACAAGATTATAGACCTTTATAACTCCTAAATTGTATAACAAATTAATTTACAAAATATTTAAAATATATAAGTCAAGGGGAAAGTTATTACTAAATGTATTTATTTATAAAATAAAGAAGGGTTTCAACATCTATAGCAAATGTAGTGATATCTGCCCTTCTACAGTAAAGCAGCTAATGTCCAAATCCAGATACCAGATATGGTTCTGCTTTAGGGTTATTTACAAGCTTAAAATGACAGTATACTGGTGCAACTGCCCTATACTCAGTGGTGCAAAGTAACTAAGTACATTTACTCAAGTACTGTACTTAATTACAATTTTGAGGTACTTCTACTTCATTTGAGTATTTCAATATTGTGCATTGTACTTCTACCCAACTGTAATTCAGAGGAAACATTGTACTTGTACATGTATTTAATACCTTTAGTTACTTTACAGATGTGGATGAATGATGTGAAATATAATCAAGTGTTAAATCAGACTTTAGTTCCACCTGGAGTAAATTCACAAGCTACCCTGCAGTCTACAAAGTCATTCAAACTATATAGCTACACCTTTACCAGCTTTGAGAACACTTTCATGATCAATCATTATAAAACACATCATATCTGAAATGGACCAATCTGCACAATGACTACTTTTACTTTTGGTACTTTAAGTAGGCTACTTTGAAGCTAATACTTTTATACTTTTACTTCAGTAACCTTGTTTAGAATGCAGGACTTTTACATGTAACAGAGTATTCCTACACTCTGGTACTTCTACTTTTACTCAAGTACAAGATCTGAGTACTTCTGATATAATCTGCCCTCCGTAGTTCCCTCTACTGCGGATTTCCTACAAGTTCTCAGATGTCAGAAACTCGGGGGCTTATGTTGCCTCCTCCTCCTCCTCCGCCTCCTCCTCCTCCTTTTCCTCTTTGGAAACGGGATGTGATGTAAATACAACTTTTTTTTGTTCCCCTCTCTCTGGATTTTGCTGCCCTTCTTCTTGCAACACTTTGTTGAAGGAAAACCAGAAGAAGAGGAACAAAAAGCAGGAAAACACGGCGGACGGTGAGCCATCGCAGAGAGTAAGTTCCCGTTAGGTTCCTCCACCATGATCCTGTGATTCCTCCGCCTGTCACCGACGACTCCCCCGCTGACCTGCCGGACTGCACGCAGAGAAAAGCGGATCCCACCGGAGAGAGGCTCGCTGCTGTTGTGGATCCGGAGGGAACCGCGGACAGGTAACCAGCTCACCGTTTAGCTTTAACCGTGTTTAACTGACGGGAACGCTGAAGTAACGAGAAATCATGGTGCGGGAACTATCTCTGCAGAACAGATCTGAGATCAGTTCTGCACACCGAGGCCTACAGGAGATATCAACAAGTACTCAAATCTGGTACTTGGGTAAAAGTAGAAGTATAGAGTGTAGGAATACTCTGTTACAAGTAAAGGTCCTGCATTCCAAATGTCACTCAAGTAAAAGTAAATATTATCATCAAAATATACTTCAACTAGTAATAGTTAAAGTAGTTATTGTGCAGATTGGTCCTTTTCAGAATAGAATACGAATTGTTTTATAATGATTGATCAGTGTTATCAAAGCTGGTAAAGTTGCAGCTAGTTTTAATTACTTTATATAATGTAGGGTAGCTTGTGAATTTACTCCAGGTGTAACTGTTTGTGAAGTGTTGTTCATATTTGACATCATTAATCAAAATGTGTATAGTAACTAAAGGTTATAAATAAATATAGTGGAGTAAAAGTACAATATTTACCTCTTACCTATTGTAAGAAGGGTAGAAGCACAAGGTAGCAAAACATTGAAATACTTAAGTAAAGTACAAGTCTCTCACAATTGTATTTAAGTACTTGAGTAAATCTACTCAGTTACTTTACACATACTTAGTTTTATGGATGTCTGCAGCATCAGTGCAATGCTATCCCCTCTCATAAAGTTTAAATTCATAAAGATATTTTAATGCAACACCAGATTCATATGAATATCTTAGAAGGTACATTATAAGAATGTACAGATTTGCAGCGTTTACGTGGAAAATATTGAAGTACATAATAGTAATGCTATCAGAATATTATGGTGCTGAAGGAAGATTAAAGTGATGCTACACATGTTACTGATGTAATTAAAGTGATGATGTATGAATATTATAGTGATAATAAAGGAGATATAATAGTGATGCTGTGGGAATATTTAATGTGTAGTAAAGTAATATTGTGATATTTTAGGAGAATATATTTGAATCAGAATCCTATTGCTCTATCTGTCCCAAGAGAAACGCACCGTGACAGTTGCTTTTTCATTTAAGTCTTAATTACATTTAAATAAATCAAAATTAAACTAAGTAACAACAACTAGTAACAATAATTCTATACGTAAAAATATATTTCTCTAAATATAAAACATTCAATGAAATATCTGCAATATAAAATAAAGATACTTATGTTAACATAAGAAATTAAATTAACATGTGCAATCAAACATAAAATAAATAATATACAGTAGAATATACTTTTTAGCTTACAATATTGGTGTTTTCATATTGGTAAGATATTAGGAATGCATTAATGTTTTATGAACTGAAGAGTAATACTCTAGAGGTTTTTAAAGTGAGTCTATATGCATATTATATTGATGTTATATGTATGTTATAGGGGATATTAGTGATGCTATAGAAATAATATTGTGATATTAAAGGGATATTATACTGATGCAATAGGAAAACTATTGTAATATTTAGAGGATATTGCTGTGATATTATAAGGGATATCATATCATATTAATATTATAGCAAAGATTAAAGTGATATTATAGGGTTATTCTAGCGAGGCTAAAGAAATATTACAGATATTTTAAGACTGTTGTCCGGACAAAAACTTTGCTCTCTGGGAACTTTTCATTATCGCTTTTTTGAGGATGTTCAACTACTAAAAAGTGAGTTTTGTCAGCCAATAATCAAGTCATAAATACCCCCCTCCAGGTTTACTTCTACAGCTTCATGATTGTGAAACTCAGATTTAATATCTGTTGACTGAGAGCTGCCTGCAGCTACAGAGACTCTCCGAGTGATTTCACAACAGAGCTCAGTGTTTGGCTCAGACTGAGAGCTCCCTTCAAACCAACAACAGAGCCAATCAGATAGAGGGGGATCATTCCACAGCTGATGTTTAGCACTTCTTCCCTTTACTGACACTTTCAAGGTGTATCCAAAGCCCTAAAGATGTGCAGTGTATAGAGTGGTGCAGGAAGTCCTAAACCCGGGAAATTAGTTAGCACTTTAGCAAGTTCAGTTCCTAGTTTTTTGGTTAGATTCCCGATTCTGGTTAGGTTTTGGTTAGAACAAAGACTGACAATGTTTTTACGTGTATCAGTCATGTTTGTAAAATGATAGGCCTTGTGAGTAACGGATTACATGTTACGGGATTAGGTAGTCAGGATACAAAAAAATGTTATTTGACGTAATCAGATTACCTTGGATTTTTAAGAATTACTCACAGGAATACAATGTTACTAAAAACAAAAAAAGCATATATTGTTTGTTGTAAAATGACTTATTTCCTTTCATCACGCTTTTAAAGGTGTATCCAAAGCCTTAATAAAGGTGTATCCAAAGCCTTAAAGATGTAGAGTGTATAGAGTGCTGCAGGAAGTCCTAATCCCATGAAATCAGTTAGCATTTTAGCATTTTCAGTTCCCTAGTCTCAAAGTCAACGTTTTTTTCAAACTTTTTTTGGTTAGATTCCTGATTTTGGTAAGAAAACAGACTGACAATGAAATACGGTCTGTTGTTAACACAATCTTAAGCGATGGGAAAGAGAAAGAAATACGTCAGTAAATACACCATTGGTGAATGTCCGAAGTTTCTATGTGTCATAAAAACAGCGGTTATTAAGAAGTGACTAAATTAGGCTACTAAATGTCATCACACTGAATATTAGCCGCTTTTAGCTTAGGGTTGTAAGGAGGAGTATTCCAAAATCCCATTGCTGTTTGTCAAAGGAGTATTATCAGTAGCAGTGTAGGATTGTATTATTGTAAGTCCGGTAGTCCTGTTGTAAAAACCAACATGTATTCAGGTCCAATACTCTCCTAATGCTGCTGTCTATATTTAGTTGATTCTCTTCAGCTTACAAAGAACGTAAGTCAGATACCGTAATGTTAGTTAAAGAAACTGTTCTTGGATTTTCTTTTCAAGGGAAAATGAAATTCAATTGGATGTTTTTAAAAGACATTAACTATTAAATGACTCAAATGTTCTCAAAACTACAGGACCTTCTCAGTGCCCACCTGGGCTATCCCAGTAAAAAAGGTCTCAACAAGCCACTGCAGTTGACATCAAACTGAATTTCAACGAGAGTAAGCACTCTTGCTTTCCAATAAAAGATAATTCGTCCCATCCATGTATTGTTTCGGCATTAGATCCAGATTTCCTCTCAGATCTTTCTAACAAGCCCTGCAATAAATACAGTGATGTATCTGGGAGATTTCTCCCAAAGATGGAACTTTTTAACACATCATATGTTGCATGTTAGCAGCAGACAAACAGAAAACGCAATTCAGGTCCGTCAGACGTTAAAAACTGTTAAACTCACACTTACAGGGAACAGTCAAAGTGGTTTCTGAAGAAGAGCGTGCAGATAGTAGCTGTGGTGTAGAAGAAGCAGATTACAGATGGGTTTAAATGAGCAGCTCATTAAACCATTAAGTAACCACACGGAGAACCATGTGGAAGAAGCATGTGGGACGAAGAGAAGGAACACTGAACATGGCTGCTGCTGTGGGGAGCTGATAAAGGCAGGAACCCTCTGTTCAATCAGGTGGAGCTTTAGTGGAATGTGGAGTTGAATGTCACACAGAACCAGGATCGTTTCCTGGATAAAATTACCTGCAGGGATGATAGGTTGAAGGACTATTTAGCATGTAAATCTGCACAATCAATCAAACATTTTACCAAAACCGCAATATGAAATAGCAGTAAACTCAATATTTGGTAAAGGCAAAATATGTCAAAATATCTTTATTGTGTAGCTGAAGAGAAGTCCTAACTACCAATTGTATTCTACAGACATATCTTAAAACATCCCACCATGATCATGTTAAGATATTTTTCATTGATAAGGTGAATAATGTTTAAAAAACGATCATTCCCATAAGTATCTCGATTGCAATATCAGTCAAAGTATTCGCCATTCGTGCAGCTCTATTGGCATGGATGTTAGATTAAATTCCCTTCAGTGTCACCTGTGAAAGTATACTATTCGATTGTTCATGAACGTTGCCAAATTAAGATGTGTGTTTGATCAGACTGCTGAAACTGGATCTGTGTATTGTTAGATTTCAGATTTTAATTCCAGTTTTGTTGAATCTGATGTGGCACTATGAATTGCAGTCAGAAATGCTTTAACATGTGAGACAGACATTAAATTGTTTTTAAAGAACAATCACAATTAAAGAGGCCCTATTAGGCTATTGGGGTTTTCCCTCCCCTGTAGTGTGGTTTATAGGCTTTGTGCATTTAAATGGTCTCCAAAGGCTGCAATCCCTGTGTTCCCTCCAGAGGGAGTTTCTCTCCCACATACCCCCCCCCCCCACTCAGCCTGAAACACCTCCATTGGACTCCGTCCGTAACTCTCACTTCTATTGGCTAGCACTCCAACACAATTTGTTGGATTTGCTATCGGTCAGGACATTTCCAACACATCTCTACAGAGCTGGCCAGCTAACCAATCAGAGCAGGCTGGGCTCTCGTTTGTTTGTCCTCTTTATGTAAATCCCTATTATTGCCTTCGTGATGCAAATGTCTCTGTCAGTAATCTAGAAGTGGAATCTTGCAGCAAATTCGTCTTTTCTCATTAGATCCTGCTTTCCCTGTGACTATATGGGTTTTGTAAAAGCAGGTGAGGTGAACTGAAAACTCTAAATTGTAGTTTTTTTTTGTAAAGCTTCGGACTCAGGTCAGGTTGAATCATTTTAAGTATGTATTAAGAAAGTTCCCTTTGTGCATGCTTGGTATGTTGGTAGAAGTTTTGCCACATTACTAATGGGAAGAGAGAAAGAGGAAGAGTGTGGTCAATGCATTGCCTGGTGAACTTCCTGTATCGTCAGTAATGGAGGAGACAAAGCAAAAACATAGCTCTGGGTTTCAATCAGGTTCCGTGGGAGTTTGAGTGCAGAACTTTAGTTGGTTAGTGACAATGGTCTTGTTTTCCTCAACTTTCATGTTTAAAGGGGCCCTATTTATCTCATTCATAGGTTAATTATGTATTTGTGCCTCTAATGTTCCCATGCTTTTAAGTTCAAAAAGTTCTTTATTTTTCTCATTCTGCCTTTCCTGATTTTAGCCTTTGAAGACCATTTACATGCACAAAAACCGATATAACACACTACAGGAAAGGGAAAACCCCAAAAATCATAAAAGTGCCACTTCAAGGAATATTGTACCCCAAAACCATATAGGCACTTCATATTGCGTGCCTGCGTGCCTGCGTGCGTGCGTGCGTGCGTGCGTGCGTGCATGCATGCATGCGTGTGTGTGTGTGTGTGTGTGTGTGTAAGATTTAAAGTTATTTTCTGGAAAAAAAACATGACAAAGCAAGTTTTAAATTAAAATATATGTATTTACTCTCATATTGAGGAATCTTTGGTTTCATATTCTTCACCAATTTCTACATCCTCTTCAACCCATCAAATGGAGATTTCCACATTCAGGTTTACAGGTGTGTTTGATAGTGTTGGCTGTCAGTTCAAAGCTCTGCATGTTAAATCAAGCACTCTTACATTCTTCAGATACCAGCAGCTCTTTTTAAACCATCTGCTGCTCTGCTCCAGTCCGACCTCGTAACCGTCACCTGTTCTCAGGTTACATTTGCAACTCGGGCATTTGGCTGATGCACATGTGAAATGTTACACCCAGTGCGACGGGAGCGAAAGCTGAAACGTCCACCTGGACTATTGGAAAGAGCAACCAGGCCAAAGATTTAAACTATGATTCAACTGCCAAAAGTAAAAGAGTTTCTCCACTGACTTTTCATGTCATGGTTAGAGCCACTTAACTGCTGAAAACAGTTGCTTAATATCTCTGTTGCTCTTTAGCCCAGTATGACCTCAACGTCTTGAAATGTTATGACCAGTGGTTGCGTTAAACCTTTTCGTTGTCCGTCATTTTGACGACAGGATCGTAACATTTCCGTCATAATCCATTATTATCCGTCATTTTATTTTTCATGTTTTAATGATGAGATGATACCTATTTAATATTTATGTTTGGGTACTGAGCAGCAAATGTTCATTCATTCATTTTTTTTAATGATTCATACAGAACCTTTAAGGGCATGGAGAAAAAAAAAGATGAACAGAGACACCGACCGTGTGGTCACTTTTCATGTCAACACGAACATGAATGATTTATTTGTTCCTGCACTGACAGCACAGCAGAGGGGGGCAGAGGCCGCTAAAAACACCGCGACCATTGGGCCTAAACAGGCAAATATGAACAATGCCATCGTTTTAAATGAGACAATTACAATCAAAATATGAACAAAACATTTACAAGAACAACTAAATTGACCTGCTGTAGCCTGAACGCTGATTTCTGCATCGTCGTGCACCCTCGGACAAATCCGTTACTCATCTTTGCTTTTCTACAGATGTCGCAGAACATTTTGCCATCTTCCCTCCTCAGCCACTTAAACTCTTGCTCCCACTGAACCCGGTACTCCCGCTTGAACTCCTTGCCACTTGCTTGCCCCTCTGCCGCTTGCTGAACGTTGTCAGTTTTAGTCTTACTGGCTTATCCTTCATCCTCCACTGCATCAAACCCTCTTTTCACCTCGTTTATCCACACCATCACAATTACTGGGCTTATTAAAAAAGCTGCCGTGACATTTTGCGATTGCTAAAGCCGGTTAAACAACGAGGTAATCAACGAGGTCAAAAACATCTGCCAGGAAGATTTGTTGAAGTATTCCGGTTTACAAAGGCACACCTAAAACGCTGCAGTCATTTCAAACACACTGTGAGAAAAAAAGTTTTCCAAATGGTACCCTCTATCTCAGTTTGCTGTTTTCTGTTAACAAGCTGGGAGACTAGAGTCTGATTGCCTGACAGTCTGTCATTACAGGCATCTGGACCCAACTGAGCTGTGTGTGTGTGTGTGTGTGTGTGTGTGTGTGTGTGTGTGTGTGTGTGTGTGTGTGTGTGTGTGTGTGTGTGTGTGTGTGTGTGTGTGTGTGTGTGTGTGTGTGTGTGTGTGTGTGTGTGTGTGTGTGTGTGTGTGTGTGTGTGTGTGTGTGTGTGTGTGTGTGTGTGTGTGTGTGTGTGTGTGTGTGTGTGTGTGTGTGTGTGTGTGTGTGTGTGTGTGTGTGTGTGTGTGTGTGTGTGTGTGTGTGTGTGTGTGTGTGTGTGTGTGTGTGTGTGTGTGTGTGTGTGTGTGTGTGTGTGTGTGTGTGTGTGTGTGTGTGTGTGTGTGTGTGTGTGTGTGTGTGTGTGTGTGTGTGTGTGTGTGTGTGTGTGTGTGTGTGTGTATAGTGTGTCTTCCATTGTTTTTGGTGTTGCATAACCAGTGGTGTGGATAGGGTAGGGTTTTGTTCAAGCTGAAAAGTGTGGACTTTTAGAGGTGTGTGTGCGTGTGTGTGTTTGTTGCTGCTGGCATAGGTGAAACATAAACTACACACAGGAAGTCAAGTTTGAATAGTTTGATTTGATGAAGTGTCAGGTTATGTTTTCTGTTAAAGTGTTCAAATTGCTTCTTCCTACGTCATTGGCTATTTTCACTTGAGCTTCAACTAACAGAAAGACAGGCAATTTAACATGTACTTGCACAGCTCACTTACTAGCATAACTGCAAAGTATACTTTGCACAGCTGTGAAGGTCTGCTGGATGTAAATCTACCAAGGGTCAGCGTAGGCTATTTACATACAGCCTAGAATTTACGAGCTAGCGTGTAGTAGACATGGACCATAAGCAGCTACAAATATGTGCTTAAAACTGGATTACAGGACCAGTTTTATTTAAAGAGGACATATTAGTGTGCCCCATAGGGCGACTGTGGCTGCGAGGGAGTGCGGTCTTCTTTCAACCAGAAGGTTGTGGGTTCGATCCCAGCCATGCAGTCAACATGTCGATGTATCCTTGGGCAATATACTGATGGCCAATGGTGTGTGAATGTTAGGTCCTAGAGTAAGGTACACTGCTCGGTGTGAATGGGTGAATGACCTTTGAGGGGTCTTAAAGACTGGATAAAGCACTATATAAGTACAGTCCATTTACCATTGACATGATGATGTCACAATGTTGCAGAAGTAAACAAAGGAGTCCAGTTTCTAAGTTTATGTTAGTTTTGTCAGAAGAGTGTTTTGGGAAGCTTATTATTCATGTAAATATGTGTGTATAATGAGACATTCCGGTGGAGCAGGTCTTATTTAAAAAATACAAGATATAAGAAGATTCAATCATTCCTTCTCATGACTGGCTATTATGCATTTAAAACTGCCCTCCTGAGCATCACAGATTTTTTTAAATATGCCTTTAATTATGTTTAATCTATTATACCAGCAGCCCCCAACATATTACCCTTCATCTCTACAATTTGTGCTTAAGTTTTAATGTTAAAATCTACCTGCAGTGTTTATATATTTGAGGAGTCAACACAGTGCATTATTGGATTTCACTACATTTCTCAAAACCAGAGAGAGAGAGAGAGGCAAAGAATGAGAGGGAGAGACTGGTAGAAAGTCATGTAAATTCCTGTGTGTTTGTGAGAGAGAGAGAGAGAGAGAGAGAGAGAGAGAGAGAGAGAGAGAGAGAGAGAGAGAGAGAGAGAGAGAGAGAGAGAGAGAGAGAGAGAGAGAGAGAGAGAGAGAGAGAGAGAGAGAGAGAGAGAGAGAGAGAGAGAGAGAGAGAGAGAGAGAGAGAGAGAGAGAGAGAGAGAGAGAGATCTGGGTTGCGTTGAATGTTAGGAATGTTGAGGCTTTTGGCTCCAGTTTTTTTTCTGACAGGAGGAGGAGGAGGAGGAGGAGGAGGAGGAGGAGGTACAAGGGGCAGAATGAGAGGAAGAGTAGGATAGAGGGAGGGACGAGGGAGGAGATAAGGAAGGAGGAGGGGAAATACAGAAGAAGACAAAGGAGATGACGCAAAGATGGGGGGGAAAGCAATTCAGAGGAAAATAGGAAAAAGGTAAAGTGTGTCAGAGGCGTACAGTTATACAAGCCTCAACCACTGTTTCATATCACTGTCTATTTCTGTTGTTCATTAATCAGATGACTGTAAATGTCCCGTTGCAGAACAAATAAAGGATTTCTGATTATAATTAAAGGTACCCTATCACGTACAATGTGTTGGAGCACTAGTCAATCGAAGTGCGGTTGTTACATAGTGATGCCATTATGTTACAGAAGTAAACAAAGGAGTCCAATGGAGGTGTTCAGGTGTTCAGGAGGGCGGGGGGGGGGTACATGCATCACCCTCTGTCTGAAACCAGAGCCCAGTCTGCTCTGATTGGTATGTGAGACAGTGGTACTTGGAAGGGCGTTTTTATATATCTAAAATCAATATAGCATGCAATACATTTACAAATAACATGCACTCTATTTTTCAACAACTTTTCCCGTAGAACAACTTGGAACTGAACGACTTATAAACAGAGCTAGAAAATGCATTTCCTGCAGAAAATGCGTGCGAATGCTGTAAACTGTGAACATTTGTGGCTACATTTAGCTGAAAATGCAGAAAGAGCTGAATATTTTATTAGCTGAATGGTCTCTGCTTTTAGCTACAAAAACCAAGTAAGTGTGTTGCTGAACTTAGTGGAGAAATGTAGAAAAGTGAAATGATTTGAATCAAATTGTTACAGCTCAAAAGCATTTCAATGACTTTCTTGAAAACTTGAAAGTGAAATGTTAAACTGGAAGAGTAGGAAAAATAGTGAAGAAGCTTCATATTTAAAAGAAAAGGTTTAAAAAAGGTATAAACAACTAAATGTATAATAATAATGCATTACATTTTTTATTAGAGCGCTTTTACAGGTGCTCAAAGCGCTTTACAAGTACACATTACACATATTAGACATTAGGGGTGTAACGGTACACGTACCCGTACCGAAATTATTCGGTACGGGCCCTTCGGTTCGGTACACGTGTGTACCGAAGTGTACCGAACGAATATAACGTTAAACGTAAAAAATTGAGAACGTGAACAACTTCTTGGAAGTAATCTCAGGTGCTGCGTCGCAGCATTCAGAGTAATTTGCTCCCATTGTGTTCAACGCGTCATAGAGCGAGCAAGTCATTTCATTGGACGAGCTGGTCAGAGGGATGCGTTCAAATGTATTCAGTAATTTGAGGAACTGTCGAAATGGCGAACGCAGATAAAGTTGAGCTCGAAAATCCTCCAGCATCATTGAAGTCTCCGGTTTGGGAACATTTTGGTTTCGCAGTTACGTACAAGGATGACGGACAAAGACAGGTGGAAAAAGCTGTTTGTCGGCATTGTTCAACTAAAATTGGTTACGCGGCTGGCAATACATCAAACTGGCACACTCATTTGAAAAGGCATCACCCGAACGTGAATATCACCGGTACCAAAAGACTGAAGTGCAAACCCAACTCCCGCTAGCATTTAAGCCTCCACCACTCGCAGAAAGTTCAGACCGAGCCAAAGCTATTACAAACGCCAAATATCCTTATGTTGCCATGTTAGCAAAGCGCTACCTGGCTGTATCTGCTACCTCTGTCCCTAGAGAGGGTGTTCTCCACAGCAGGAGACATTGTTAGTGCCAGCAGATCTGCTAATCTAATTTTTCTTAAAAAAAACATGAAAATACAATGACAAGCAAGTCATAATGTCTAACTGGCTGCTTAGGTACTAGTACAGTACAGTTCAAATACAGATTATTTCAGTTCATCGAAATGCTGCACCTTAATGTTTATTTTATTATATTTTATATTTATTTGAGTGAATATTCATAGTTTAATAATAATTAAAAACCCAAAACTAATAGTTTATGTTTTGTGAGTACTAGTACAGTAAAGTTCAAATACAGATTATTTTAGTTCATCGAAATGCTGCACCTTAATATTTATTATATTATATTTTGTATTTATTTGATTAAATACATTATTCAGTTTAATTAAAAAAATATATGTTATGTGATAATTTTTTCTGCTGTACCGAAAACGTACCGAACCGAACCGTGACCTAAAAACCGAGGTACGTACCGAACCGAAATGTTTGTGAACCGTTACACCCCTATTAGACATGTAAGAGTCATTACTGCGGACATTACCCACAGGAGCAAATGCGGGTAAAGTGTCTTGCCCAAGGACACAACGGCCTGACGCAGTGGCGGGATTTGAACTGGAGTTCACCAACGCCCCTTGATCTGATGACCAACGCTCTAACCACTGCGCCAGAACTGCCCCAATATATAGCCTCAATGTCCTGAAATAGCGGATAAGTTAATAGTTGAATAGTTTCTGCAGCTGAAAGTAGGCTGAAGGAGTTACATATCAGATGTAAGTAGTAGTGAATGAAAGTGTATTAAGAAGAGAAAAGAAAGTAAAAAGGCTTGGGAAAGCAGCAGAATATTTTGACTGCAAACTTTTTGACTAAAACCATATGTCACCAATAATGTATAAAATATGTGGAGCATGTTGAAGTCAGTATGAAGTCTCCATCAGACAGAAAATAATAGGCTGAGACAGTGTGTGAAAGTCCAGTCTGTTTATCAGTGTTTGTTTCTGTGCTGAGCACCTAATCATAACACCTGTGCTTGAGCCCAGAGATCAAAGGTTTCCATGGTGATGTGCGGTAATCAGTGAGAGGAGAGCCTTTCCATTGATCTGAATGAGAGATAAACCTCTTACATGTGAACGTTTTGTTGAAGAACCGTAGCAGATATCGGTGAAATTTCAATGCGTGAACCGTCTCAGGAACCTGACGAGCGTCTGAGTCTGCTTTTGATGTACTTTCGGGTCAATAATGTGGCCTTTTTGGTAGATTAACTAAAGGTGTGCGGCTGCTGCTGTGAGGAAAGATCAGGTTGTATTTACAATGGGCTTTAATGGAGACATGTTGAAAGTTTTTGTCACTTCAGTTCATGCCCTCAAGAGGCATTTTGTTGAATTATTTTGCTTAATTTTTTTTTCAACGTAAGAGAGGTTTTCCTACGTTTTTCATGAAAAATGATGTCTCAGGAGTGTAGGGTTTGGGAATTATGGCAAGTTTAAAAAAAAAAATGAAGGCGAATTTCAAGCTGTGACATCACGCACTCTAACCTTAACGAGCTTCGCAATACACACTGATGTTAAAATCTGAAGAAAGCCTCTTTACCAAGCTCCAAACTAAGTTAAATATCTAAAAAATTGTAAAATATATCAAAATTCTGAAGAACAAGTTTTATAGCTGAAGGTCTTGTGATCATTTTAAAGTTGGAATGAAGTCTCTAGCTGAAAGTATGTGGAAGGAGTAGCATTCGGCGCACAGTGTAGGTAAAAGAGGATTTGAAGGTTCCTCCTATTGAGTTACATGTTACAAAAAAGAGTTTAAAATGCTGAATATTATAAAATATTTTTTGATAAGTTCAAAGTTTCCCATCATGTGCTGAAAAGGCTGAATATTTTTGATATGTGAATGGTTTCTGTAGCTGAAAGTAGGCTGAAGTTATTGAGAGCCAAACATTGGTTGAAATAATAATAATAAGATTTAAGATTCAAAGTGGGTCTGTAAACAGCATTCACTCTAATGATAGTTATGTTACACTTTGAATTCATCTTTTCAAAGCACTCAAAATATTTGACGCTAAAAAATGATATGGTGTAGTACCTGGAATATCTTGTTCTTCGCTATATATTTTCTTACACGATGAACCCTACATAGATGTTGAGGATGACTTCCTGTCTGGAACATGTTAACGTAAATATAACTTCTGTAAGCCTCTGTATTTTAACATTGTTTTAGCCTTATTGTGCAAATGTGTAACCCTTGTAGAGCAATATCATTTTAAAAGCTGTGTCCTATAAAGTGTGACTGGATAATACGGTCTTTGTTTTAAAGTTAGCATGAGCTAGCAGGATCGGGTAGCCATCATTCACACAGAGATATAGGTGAAAAGTATATCACAACCCTTTAAGGTCTGTTTGACATCAACTATTCCCCAGTATTACCGGAAAGGTAGCTGATAAGAAAACTTGAGAATAATTTTAAATCGTTTTCTTGTCCTGAAAAACTCCAGCAAGAAGCAATAATTCATAAAGTTAGATGTGTTTCTGTTACAAAAAGAGATTATTGGTGTTGATCTTAAGTAAGTTATCTTCTAGACTGGAACAAAGAACAAAAGTCTTTGTCCTTTGTCTTTATGTCACAGTTTTTCTGTCTTTTCCTGTCTCTCTCTTCATGTTTTTCTTCTCTCCCTCTCTCTGGTCATGTGCTTTTACTGTAGAGATGAGCAACAGTGCAGGAATCTGAGCTGCAGCCAACATTACATCAAGCTCTCTCTGCCCCCCCAATCGTTGCCAGAAAGTAAAGAGCGAAGGGCTGCATTCTGCTGCAGCTCGGCTCAAGTGAATGAACTCACTTCCTGAAGGCGCTTACATCAGGAGGAAGGACTGTCTCAAGAACCGACTGTATTTTTCTGAACTGGCAGTTTTTTCATACTCAGGACAGTCTGTATGTAACCGTTCTGTCACAGTGAAGTCTGATCAGATTCATTTATTTCTCAGGTCGCTCAGACTTGGTGAACTGTCCTGTCCTGAAGTCCAATCTACAAACTCACAGCAGGATTTACCCCAGACAAAAAGTCAGATCCATGCTCCACTGCTTGAGTTCTCTCACAAATCCTTTTAGTCCTAGGAGCCACTTTCCAGGGAACTAAAAGTCCCT
Organism: Pogonophryne albipinna; assembly: GCA_028583405.1. NCBI lineage: Eukaryota > Metazoa > Chordata > Actinopteri > Perciformes > Artedidraconidae > Pogonophryne > Pogonophryne albipinna. The sequence continues at coordinate 143,228 of JAPTMU010000069.1, forward strand.
TCATCCTGTATCCTCTTAAGTCTAAAGACCCACAAAGATTGGGTTCTCTTTTCTACCAAGACTGGGCCGTTCTCAATTCACCACGCAAGTGACTCTGAAAACATTGAAGGTATTTCCAAACAAGCGCTATTTCGTAGACATATGTCTTGATGTCGGTTGTTGTGTTTCCTGTTTCATTTTGAAGTTTTCTCTACCTGTTATTTTCTGTGTTTTCCTGCCTTTTTTAGAATGTCTGTCCTCGCTTTATTATTTTCAACTGTTCCCCATCAGCCCTGCCATCACCTTACCCCCTGTACACCTGCACCTAGCCCCCTCATTAGTTTCAGTTTCGCCGTGGTTTTCTGGTAGCCTATGTTCGGAATCTTGTACATTGTTTGTCATGATCGCAAAGTTAGTTTTGCTTTGCCTTGTCGGGATCAAGCCTTGAATAACGATGTTTTCTGTTAGGTGCTCCTGTGTCCTGCTTTTGGGTCCACCCTGCTTCACTCACCCTGGGCAACCTATAGTGAATACAACAAAATCTCGCCTATAAACATATTAAATCTTACTAAAGTGACACATTATCAGCTCTTATCACATGATGGCCTGGTGCTGCTGGTTTTATAAACAGGTGGTTGATGGCTTCCTGTGATTCAGGAGTACTCGTCCAATCAGAACTGTTCAGCACTGCTAAACTAAGCTAAGCCCACAATGTCAGAACTTTCAAAGACTGCTCTCCCCCCAGTCATGCTAGGGTTCATCTCTTTTTAACTTCTGTTTAGTTGACCATCACTTTTTATCACTTAAAGGGCCAAACCGTACCAGCAGCATATTATGTTTATAGTACATGAACACAACGCATCATTTTCAGGACAATGTCACAGTTATGTTCTTATTTAAATCACACCAATACTCTAATCACATCCACTTAATGTTCTTTGTCAGTCTGCTTTTTACTTTACTTTTGTACTTTTGCTGAGGTAAGATTTTGAATGCAGGACTTTTCCTTGTAAAAGAGTCTTTTTAAGTGTGGGAGAGAAACTCCCTTTGCAGACCATTCACATGCACAAAAACCTATAGAACACACTAAAGGAGAAGGAAAACCCCCAAAACATAATAGAGTGCCACAGTGACGCGTCCTAAAACCCGGAAGTAAGCTTCTTCCGGTTCCTTCGACAAAAAACGCAATGCAATTTCTCCATAGGATTTTGGGAAATAGCTCGAAATAAGGTCTGTGGTTGACACACATTTAAGAGACGTATCACGTTTTGTTCAGTCGGATAATCTCCACATGTCTACCCTACTTTTATAATTTTCGTATCATAAATATAATTGATAGATTTATGATCAATGTGTTTATGATTAAAAAATTCTAAAAGTAGGGTAGACATGTGGAGATTATCCGACTGAACAAAACCTCTTATAGTAAAACATCTGAGTAATTATTCCACCTTTGGTAATAGGTCTAAGCCTGAACACCATGTAACACACGTAACCCTGACAACATCAGTGTTTACCTCCAGTGTTTTAACTTCTCAATGATCAAAAGGTGTACTCTGTACTCTGTGACATCACTGTAGTTGTTCTCAGCTCAGCTTTCAATAAGCCTCAGCCTTTCTCAGCTTGCTGATAGTAACTCTTTAACTCTCTGCTTCTCCCTTCCCTCCATTGTTCTCTTCTCCACCTTTCTCCCCCTCCTTCCTCTCCTTTGTTGATGTTATCTCCCTCCTCTTCCTCCTCCGTTTTCTCCTCCTCCTGTCTTTGTGTTTTCTCCCATCAGCCCGCAGTCTCCCTCTCTCTTGTCCAGCTGTTTCCTCCAGTGACTTAATCTTCGCAACACCACTTTGATTTTCAAATATATAAAAGTACATTTTGATTGAGAGAAGATATTTCTGCTCTGTGTGTGTGTGTGTGTGTGTGTGTGTGTGTGTGTGTGTCTGTGTGTCTGTCTGTCTGTCTGTCTGTCTGTCTGTCTGTCTGTCTGTAGTATTGCTTCTGTAACCTCTGTTTGTGTCCAGTATTTATAGAGTGCTCTGCTCCATGAGCAATAACATTGTGAAATCTCGCACACGCACACAAACACAAATAAATGAAGTTAAGACTCATTCAGACTGATCCCTTTATGTTTGGATAGGTTTAGTTTGTTCCTTAAATAAGGAAAAATGCTAACTTTAATACTTGTTATGATCTATTTTTAAAGAGGCCCTTTTATGGTAATTTTCAGGTGTATATCAGTATGTAGTGTCTCTACTGGGACATGTCTCCATGCTTCGATGTTCAAAAACCGCTTTATTTTTCTCATACTGCCTGTGCTGCAGCACCTCTTTTCACCCTCTGTCTGAAACCAGAGCCCAGTCTGCTCTGATTGGTTAGCTGGCCGACTCTGTTGTGACTGGTCAACCGCTTAGAAATGTCCCGCCCCTTAGGCTATCATGAACAATTTGTTTTTAGCCTTTGCAGACCATTTATATGCACAAAAACCTATACAACACTCTACAGGAAAGAGAAATCCCCCAAAGAGCATAATTTAAAACTCAAGTTTTCCTGCTGTCAGCTGGTTGGTTTAAAAAGTACATGCTTTTGGTAATTTGTTGACAAATAGCTGAGGATGTTGGCTTTAGTGAAGAAGCCTACAATCATCAATCAATCAATCAATCAATGTTTATTTATATAGCCCAATATCACAAATGTTACATTTGTCTCAGTGGACTTCACAGTTTGTACAGAATATCAGTATGACAATACGACACCCTCTGTCCTTAGACCCTCACATCGTACAAGGAAAAACTTCCGGAGAAAACCCACAGTTTTAAAGGGAAAAATGGGAGAAACCTCAGGGAGAGCAACAGAGGAGGGATCCCTTTCCCAGGACGGACAGACGTGCAATAGATGCCGTGTGTAAATTGAAAAGATAATACATTTGCAACATAGGTAGTCCAAATGTTTGGAAATGCATGTGTGTGTATAATAAGAAGATGAATCCACGAGGATGTCAACAATCCTGGTGGGGGCCATCAGGGAAGTAGTATGATGAGAGTCAGGCAGGACCACAGAGACAGGTTCAGCCACGACTCAGGATAATTCGGAACATGAGAGTACACAGGTATAGACAGAGAGAAGGAAGAAGTAAGATGTCCCCCGACAAACTAAGCCTATATCAGCAAAACTAGGGGCTGAATCTAATCAGCCCTAACTATAAGCTTTATCAAAAAGGAAGGTCTTAAGCGCACTCTTAAAAACGGATAGGGTGTCTGCCGCCCGAACACAAACTGGAAGGTGATTCCACAAATGTGGAGCTTGATAAGAAAAGTCTTTTCACACTAGCTGGATCTCATTGGATAATATAATCAGATAAAATTCAATGAAACGCAATCCTCAGAGATGTCTCAAACATTAGCTGAGGATGGCTTGGTGATCATTAAATCAGATCAGAAATACTTGGTTGGGTGGCAGGTGTTTGTAAAAACTGATGAGAGGAGACTTTGAATAAAGATCTATTGAGCCTTGTTTAAAATCGCTGTTTGAGATAAACCAAAGAGCTACATAGAAGAAATAAATCCTGCCCATTTAACAACAAACACAATATTTTTGGTTTGTTTTTTTAGTAACATTCTAATCCTGTTTTTAATCCCCATTTTTTTTTAAATGTAACAGTAATCTGTAACTGTAAGGTAATCGTTACCTTTTCTGTATCCTGTTACATGTATTCTGTTAGTCCCCATCGAATACCCCATAATAAGTATAAACATGTGTTATAAACCATTTGTAAGAAATGGATGATTTAAATGCAACCTAACTTGATTGCATTTGGTAAATTGCCATGGCATAATTCACTCTGATGGCTCCTGATATAGAAAATTGCACATATTTTTTATTTATATTCTTTTTGTGGACTAAAATTGTTTGTTTTCATATCTTTGTCCTTTCTGGTTTCTCGTTCATAATCACACCGAGTGACTCACTATGCTGTTTTACCAGTTCTGAACACATTGGCAAAATAAAGAATCAATTATGTTTAATTATGACATTTTCTAATTGTTCTCTCTCTGTCTCTCTGTCAGAGATGTAGCGTGTGTGTTGGTGTGATCGGTGGACCATCATGCACCTCTTCCTGCTGCTGATCCTTCCAGCAACAGCAGCCTTCGGACAGATTGACCCTGGTACACACACACACCCACACCCACACACACACACACACACACACACACACACACACACACACACACACACACACACACACACACACACACACACACACACACACACACACACACACACACACACACACACACATTTACAAGGTGAAGAAAGTTTTTTATGTTTGACTGATTCTGTGTGTGTGTGTGCTTTCAGCACACTGTCGCTATGCCTTGGGCATGGAGGATGGACGGATTACAGACCATGACATCACAGCATCTAGCCAATGGTACGAGACCACTGGACCTCAGTACGCCAGGTGAGTTTGACTTAAAAACATAACAAAAAAAATTTAAACTGATTTTTCCAAGGAGTTTTTCAACTGAAGTAATATCTGTTTAACAAACCAATGAACAAAATGATATATTATGCAAAACTATACAATACACAAATGTGACATGTTTATATGAGGACCCCCTTGGTGGTTCTAGGAATATTTTATATAAAATTGTGTTTTCTATTTAACTTATTGTACTAAGGTTATTTTTGTAATCATGCATGGTATTCTTTTAATTAACTTTTTTAATTTTTTTTCAAATCTCACGTACCCCCTGCAGTACCCTAACGTACCCCTAGGGGTCCGTGTACCCCCATTTGAGAATCACTGCTTTAGATGACAGAATAAATAACCAACTTAAACACAGAACAAGTCACGCAAGCCTGACAAAATAATAGTAAAGTTTGGATGTGAAGTACCATATTCTCCATAAAAGCTTAGCAGTTCTGAAGGCTCAGCTTCTGACAGTAATTATAAAATGTTCTTAAGATCGCCTGATGATTTCTATTAACGTGTGTGTGTGTGTGTGTGTGTATGTGTATGTGTGTGTGTGTGTGTGTGTGTGTGTGTGTGTGTGTGTGTGTGTGTGTGTGTGTAGGATGAATCGTGAGGAGGGAGATGGCGCCTGGTGTCCTGAGGATAATCCTTCCGACCCTCAGTACCTGCAGGTCTGTGTCTGCTCACTGCTTTAAGACACAAACTCATATTTTATTTAATATTTTGTTTTCTTGTGTATTCAGTGTTTGAACGTTGTAATGTCTGTGTGGATTCTCACAGTCACGTAGGTCAGGATATATTGTGAAGTCCAAAGTCAAAGGCTGATGTTGATGATTGAAGTTCACACTGGGTGACTGTACAAATGTAAAATACTACCATTCCTGGGCCTTATTTAACTTTAAAGAGGAAATATGACGCTTATTTTCCTGGTCATACTTTTACCGTTGGTGTCTACTAGAACAGGTTGGCATCCTTTATTGTTCAAAAAAGACATTACTTTTCTCATAAAGTCTGTCTCAATTTACCTGTATTCCCTCGCTGCTCAAATGCTCCATTTTGGCGCCTGTCTCTTTAAGAGCCCTTTCCCAAAAGACTGGTCTGAATACTGTGTGTACTTCTCCGTGGATTTAGCATTTTGATACTTTCACAGTATTTAAACGGCACCTAGACTTGCTTTATAATAAAAAGGATTATATTCTATACACTATATGGGAAATGTTTAGCTTATCATTATGTGAAAGTTAAAGGTCCCATGTCATGGCCATTTCTACTGATAATAATTCCATTGTTGAGGTCTACTAGAATAGATTTACATTGTGCAATTTTCCAAACTCACATTGGTTTCTCATACAGCATCTCTGTATAGTATGTGTATTCACTCTCTGTGCTAAACGGCTTGTTGGAGCTCCTGTCCCCCCCCCCCCTCCCTGTGAGCCCAGTGTGCTCTGATTGGTCAGCTCGCCCATTCTGTTCAGCTCGATCGGGAATCGATGGCTATTCTCATTATCTCACTCATAATTTTCATAATTCCCGAGATACATCCCATAATCCATCACATTTTTAACATGGAAATCAATGGAGAAACTCTTCAGACTTGAAAAATCTTCATGCGACTTCAACTGTTAACTGTTCCTTCATATTTTCACTCAGAAACCTCATTCTAACTTTAAAATGTTACACATCCTTCTGACCTTATTCATATTAAACAACTTTTAAATCAGATTCACACTTTTAGAGTTATTAAACATTGTTCAGACCTTGGTAAAAAGGCCTTCTTCAGATTTTAACATTAGTGTGTATTGTGCAGCTCGTTAAGGCTAGAGTGTGTGATGTCACAACTAGAGTGGAGGATAGCTTGAAATGTGCCTCCATATTTGTTTTTAAACCTGCCATAATTCCCAAACCCTACACTCCTGAGACATCATTTTTCATGAGAAACGTAGGAAAACATCTTGTAGCTTGAAAAATAAAAATAAATTAAGCAAAAATAATTAAACAAAATGCCTCTTGAGGGCATGAAGTGACAAAAACTTTCAACATGTCTCCATTAAGAACCATTGTAAATTAAAGCTGATCTTTCCTCACAGCAGCAGCCACACACCTTTAGTTAATCGGCCAAAAATGCCACATTATTGACCCGAAAGTACACAAAAAGCACACTTCAGATGCTCAGGGTCCTTGATATGCTTCACGCGTTGACATTTCACTGATGTCTGTTACGGTTCTTCAACAAAACGTTCACATGTAAGAGGTTTATCTCTCATTCAGATCAATGTAAAGGCTCTGCTCTCACTGATTACTGCACATCACCATGGAAACCTTTGATCTCTGGGCTCAAGCACAGGTGTTATGTTAACGTCGTTAGCTCAAATATAAACACCTGTGTGATGGAACACGATGATGTCATAACTCCAACCAACATGCTCAGAACGCCAGAAAACATCACATAATGGTTAACACCATAGCTTTATATATATATATATAAACACTAGATGACTCACCCGCGCTGCTGGCCAATGGAGACCGACGTTGCCACAGGCAGCTCGCTCATTCATAACATTATGTCTATGGTGCACTATTGAAATAACCGTAGATTGCTCAATTTCAACGGTTTGGTTTGTTATAAACATCAAAGATGTAGTTATGATACTGCATACTTATAATTATAATCATGAACTTTTTTTTTTCAACATGTCTTGTTGTCTCCTGTATCATAGCCATGCTAATAAACCAAACCGTTTGTAAATCAGTCAAGATTTCAGCGAGTTAAGAGTATTTTTGTGCAGATCACTCACCTTACAACAGCTGTAGCAGTAGTTGTTGACTGTGGCAAGATGGCCGCCGGTGAGCTACGCTGGCGACTCCCCCTTGAGCCATCTAGTGTTTATATATATATCTATGGTTAACACTGTGGCCCTGAATCTGATGTTATGTAATGTGGTGTTGCCATGACAACGCATCCCTGGCCATAAAACACGATGTCGCTGTAACTCCAATGGACACGGTCCGATCGTCCCCCAATCTTCACCTGTATATCACCTCTCCATGCGTTAACAGCTCTACGTCAAATCTGATATCTCACCATATGCCGTTTCCATGGAAACGCATCCCTAGCCATAAAACAAGATGTCGCTATAACTCCAATGGACACGGTCCAATCGTCCCCCAATCTTCACTTGTATATCACTGGTCCATGCCTCAACAGCTCTATACGAAATCTGAGCTCTCAATATAGGCTGTTTCCATGGAAACGAATCCCTCGCCAAAAAACATGATGTTGTCGTAACTCCTATGAAAATGGTCAAAACAGCACCAGACTTCATATGATGGTTAATGGTCCAGCCCTCAACAGCTCTACGTCAATTATGGGGTGTCATCATATGTTTCCATGGAAACGCATCCCTCGCCATAAAACACGATGTCGCTCTAACTCCAATGGACACGGTCCGATCGTCCCCAAACTTTGCTTGTTTATCACCGGTCCATGCCTGAACAGCTATACGCCAATTCTGAGATCTCACCATAGGCTATTGCCATGGAAACGCATCCCTCGCCATAAAACACGATGTTGCTGTAACTCCAATGGACACTGTCAGATCGTCCCCCAATCTTCACCTGTATATCACCTATCCATGCCTCAACAGCTCTACGTCAAATCTGACTTCTCACCATATGCCGTTTCCATGGAAAGGCATCCCTCGCTTTAAAACACGATGTTGTCGTAATGCCTATGAAATGGGTAAAAAAAGCACCAGACTTCAGATAATTGTTAATGGTCCAGCCCTCAAAATGTCTATTTGCCAAATCGCCAATAGTGAATTTTCCTCAAAAGCTATTGCCATGGCAACGCATCCCTCGCAATAAAACACAATATTGCTATAACTCCTATTAAAATGTTTAAAAAGTGCTCAAACTTCACATGTATGTTAACAGTCCAGCCGTGAAGACATCTACGCGACAGTTTTGAGATTTCTTCAAATGCCGTTGCCATGGCAACACAATGCTCGCCATGAAACACGGTTTTCTCATAACTTCAGTGAAAATGCTCCAAACGGCCCAAAACTTCACAGGTTTGGTAACGATGCAGCCATCAACACATCTAAGCGTATTATGGGGTTTCATCAAATGCCGTTGCCATGGCGACAGCTTATTCACCATCAAGTTAGTTCAAACGTTTGCAGTTCAAATATTCTGCTGCTTTTCCAAGCCTTTTTAATTTATTTTCTTCTCTTATCACACATTCAAGCCCCCAGTGTTCATGTATCATTTCAATCTAAATTCTTCACTTTCTTCTTACACATTACATTTCAGCATAGCAGTTCAGCATCAGCTTTTCGGCATAAAGCATTCATAACGTAACGGCTCTGCGGACGTAACGTAACGGCTCTGCGGATTGGTCCATTTGGACCAATTGGTCCATTTGGGTATGGTTACGTCACCATACCCAGGAAGAAAGAAATAAAAAATCTCCAACGAGGCATTCTGGGGCAGCACAGACAGGTCTTTTCTGTGTTAGAGTTTTACTCGCTACAGGGTGTACTTTGAGGATGTTTTACTCTGCAGACCGTTTACATGCAGAAAAAGCTACATAACACACAAGGGGATGGGTAATAACTGGAAAAGCATGTCATGGGACCTTTAAGCAGTTTCAACAACTCTAATTTTCACTCGTGATGGATACATTTTCCATCATCAGCAAACCCCTGTAAATGTTTCCTTTTTCACAAGTATAAATACATTTTGTGTCGTTTACTGGACTGTTATCCAATTGTACAGTACTTCTGTGGATACTGAAGTGCAGAAGACAAGTGATATACTGTCAAAAATGGTAAAAAGTGTAATCATTCTAAGGGCATGAGTTAAACGAAGCAGGGTTTGGATTATCAAATCTAAAACACTCTTATGATTTGTATTGATCATTTTATTGAGTTTTTTTATCCAAAGCGACTTAAATACACTACCGTTGACATGCCAGCAATTCGGGGTTCAGTATTTTGCCTAAGTACACTTTGACATGTTTACTTCAGGGGCGTGGATTGAACCGCTGGCCCCTTGATTGGCAGATCAGCAAATGTTTTGTTCACAGCCTTCTTCAGAAATCCTTCAGAAAAGTTGACTCAGTATTGTCCGATCAACATTTGATGAATCTACTATTTTCCGCATTTAGCTGCACAGTCTTAAAGGTCCCATGTCATGCATTTCTACTGATCATAATTCCATTGTTGAGGTATACTAAAATAGATTTATACTGTGCAATTTTCCAAACTCACATTGGTTTCTCATACAGCATCTCTGTAAAGTATGTGCTTTCACGGGTATTCACTCTCTGTCCTAAACGGCTTGTTGGAGCTCGCCCCCCCCCCCCCCTCCCTGTGAGCCCAGTGTGCTCTGATTGGTCAAGCGAAGTGCAGCTGCTCGTGAGGCTGTGAGCCTCACGAGCAGTGAGGAGCTGCTGTGAGGAGCAGACAGGGCTTCCGTGTCGGCGAAACAAATACAGCAAGAACAAGCGAAACTCATCCTGAGCACACACAAACGCCGAAATAAAAACAATATGTGTGGCTTGATATTGAGTAAGAAAAAGGTTTATAACGCTGTGAGAATGGGTCTGCGGAGAGCATTTCTCCGCGATCCCAACTTAGCAGTCAGAAAAACGTTTACCCATTTAAACAGTCGTGGTGGATACCTTGTTTGTTTTAAACATCATAAATACACAAACAACAATGAATACTTACAGGTTGTGTACCCGAATCTCCCGCTGGTCCAAACAAAGTAGGAACAGCATCGTTCTTCAGTGCCCTACGCTGTACATATCCGGCATGAATCGTTGAAAGGTTTGGGAAGCTTTGTTTCGTGAAAGGCTGGCAGAGGGTGCGGCCATAGCTCTGGGCGTGGCTACTGGGTATCCCTACGTAGCGCAGAGTCCTGCACGGGTCTGATTTTCAAGACCCGCTCCCGCCCCGCACCTGCGACGTGCAATACCGAACCCGCCCCGCTACCCGCACATATTGCCAATTAGTTCCGCAACCCGACCCGACCCGTCGGCACAAGATCCGCAACCCGACCCGAACCCGCCTATATATGAGCAGTCAAAACGTGCAATTATTAACACACGCAGTTGCATATTTGTCTCAAAAAGCGTGGGATGTTGGTTATTTTCTCCATCTAGGATGACACCAAAAGCCTCCCAGACGTTGGATTTCGCTCTTGAGGAAGTGTTATTGAAAATGCTGTATTCTCCGCTAGAGAGCTTCACCTCAGCCCTTTCGAATGTGGCGCGCTCAGCAGCAGATTGATGCGCTGCAGAGGTTATGAGTATGCGCGGTCCCACGGGGGGGAGAGGTCTGAGGATTTAAACATTAAACTAAATGATTATTATTTTTAATATATTTATTATGCAGCGACCCGACCCGCATCATCTTTGTTTTACCCAGAACCGAACCCGGAAAAAAGCGTTTGAGAAAATACCACCCGCGAATCACTTTTTTTGTGTGTCACCCGATGCAGGACTCTGACGTTGCGATACCCAGGAAGTAAATGAGAAATCTCCAACGAGGCGTTTTGGGGAGGTCTTTTCTGTGTTAGAGTTTTACTCCCTACAGGGTGTACTTTGAGGGTTTTGACTCTGACCGTTTACATGCAGAAAAACCTTCATAACACACAAGGGGACGGGTAATAACCGGAAAAGCATGACATGGGACCTTTAATAAGGAAAACATTGAACAGAGTAATTGACTTTTTCGAAGAAGACATTTGAAATATAAACTTGTGCGACTCGGCAGAATACTTTTAGTACCATAATAAACTAACTCAGCATAATGTTATTTGCATCGTTCAGGTGGATCTGGGCAAGCTGACCTTCCTGACGGTGGTTGGGACTCAGGGACGATACGCCAGGTACTCAGGGAACGAGTTCGCCCGAGCCTACCGCCTCAACTACAGCCGGGACGGCCTGTTGTGGAAGTCCTGGAGGAACCGGCTGGGGAACATGGTGAGTGGCACACATTTCACAAAGCACTGTGCGTAAGCACTGGCTAGGGTAGAAGGGAAATGGAGGAAAGAACATAATCAAATATGGAGCGGAAACCTGGCGGCTTGTTATAACAGGGAAGAATAAGAGAAACAGGAAGTAAAAGCAAAGAAAATGACGCCTTTTCTACTCTGAGCAGCTTCTGGTCATTCAAGCTGGAATCTCAGGAAATTACATTTAAAAACCAACTTCCTGTTGGCCTTTAAGCTCCCTGACAGCTATAGCAGACACAATTTGAACATAGACATACTTTATTGTCATTTCAACAAGACACAGAATGTACTATTAAACGAAATGTCGTTGTACTGGCTTACAGGAACAGGACAATATAAAAACTTGCTAAAATTGTACATATAAATAAATAATAGTGACGTGGTGCTGATCAAATTAAAGATAAAGTTACTATACATATAAATAAAATAGACATACTATATAAAAAATATGTGCTCTTTACACAGCGTAATGTAATCTTTATGTTACTGGTCTACTTGCTGTTCAGCAGTCTGATGGCATGGGGGAAAAAGCTATTGCAGAATCTGGCTGTTTTGCTCTTAATGCTGCGGAACCTCTTGCCGGAGTGCAGCAGGGAGAACAGAGCATGGTGAGGATGAGTGGGGTCTTTAAAAATGTTCTGGGCTTTTGTCAGGGAGCGTTTCTGAGCGGTGTCTCTGATGGGAGGGAGAGAAACTCCGATGATCTTCTCTGCTGTCCTGACCACTCTCTGCAGAGACTTCCAGTCTTTGGCGTTGCAGTCTCTCGACCAGATGGAGATGCCGCTGGTCAGCACGCTCTCTATGGTTCCTCTGTAGAACGTGGTGGGGATGGGAGGGGGGAGCTGTGCTCTTCTCAACCTGCGCAGGAAGTGTAGGCGCTGCTGTGCCTTCTTAAATAGTGATGTAGTGTGAGTAGACCAGGTCAGACTGCTTGTGATATGCACCCCCAGGAACTTGGTGCTGTCTGTAGTCTTCACTGCTGTGTTGTTACCGACCCGAACATACTGGGGTCTCTCTATTAGGAAATCCAGAAGCCAGTTACACAGGGGTGTGTTGAGTCCCAGGGATCCCAGTTTGTTTACCAGATGCTGGGGGATGATTGTGTTGAACGCTGAGCTGAAATCCAGGAACAGGATTTGCACATGAGTGTTCTTCTCCTCCAGGTGGGCCAGGCTCACATGGAGCGCAGAGGAGATAGCGTCCTCTGTAGAGCGGTTAGGGCGGTAAGCAAACTGGAACGGGTCAAGTGTGGGGGGAAGTATGGAGACGATATGGTTCTTTACCAGCCTCTCAAAACACTTCATCATGATGGGGGTGAGTGCCACAGGCCGGTAATCATTCAGGCAGGTCACTGAGGATTTCTTTGGCACAGGTACAATGGCTGCCGTCTTAAAACATGATGGAACAATGGCCTGCAACAGCAAGTCATGTTTTAGATATTTATTCCTGCTTCAAGACTATTGATGTTTTTCATTTGTAATGTGTCTCCAGGTGATGGAGGGCAACAAAAATGCCTACACCTCTCTCATCAACGACCTTCACCCTCCGATCATCACCCGCTACGTCCGACTGATCCCTGTCCCCAAGCTGTCCACCACCGTCTGCATGAGAGTGGAGCTGTACGGCTGTCTGTGGGAGGGTATGACACACACACACACACACACACACACACACACACACACACACACACACACACACACACACACACACACACACACACACACACACACACACACACACACACACACACACACACACACACACACACACACACACACACACACACACACACACACACACACACACGTGTTAATTTCGTCAGCTATTTTTTTATTTAGTTTTAGTCTTAGTCCTGTGTTAAATTTTCTTTTTAGTTTTAGTCATATTTAGTCACCTTCATCCTGTTTTTATTTAGTCAAGTTTTAGTCGACTAAAAGTCTGAGCATTTTAGTCTTATTTTAGTCAAAGAAAACTAATTATTTTAGTCTACTTTTTGTCAATGAAAACTGTTGAGTCTTTTTTAGTCATCAGATTATATAGAACATTTCAGTCAAACTAGTCTAGCCAAAACCAATAATTTGTCATTTTAGTATATATAAATAAATAAGATTATATCTTGTCCTTATTTGATGAAAAACACAGGTTGAATGATTAAGAAGCTTTGCAGAGAGTCTCTGGTCAGGTTTGTGGTGTTTTTACCTGTGTTATGGCCACATTGATTCCCTTCTGATAAAACAATGCATTTGCTTTTTTTCTCCGCCTCATTGTAGCGAAAATGGGCCCAAATATCACGTCGTTTCTTTCTCCCAAGCAGCGGTGGCTTTAGACTTTTTCGTTGTCAGTCATTTTGACGGACAGGATCGTAACATTTCCGTCATAATCCATTATTATCCGTCGAATGCACAATTTATCAATCACTCGCGCTGACGGGGGGTATTCGATTAACGCGAGTGCGACCACTGCTCCCAAGCCCTGTTGTTGCCATTTTATTTTATGTTAAATAAGGTTAGTTAGAGACCACGAGTTAGACCCATAGACTGTATATATAAAGAGACCCGAGTCTTCCTGACAGTTCACAGTGTGCCGCTGCCCGGTGTAATTCAAATCTACCGCCGCGCGCAGCACAGACACACAGCTGCTGCCCCGCCGCAGCACCGGAAATGGAACTGCTGGGAGAAAAAATGACTATCAGAGGTGTAACGTTATCTTTGATAATATTTCGTCTCCTCATTTTTCGTCAACGAAAGTAAAGAGAGATTTTGGCATAGTTTTTCTTTAGTAAACTACATTTTCGTCTCGTCACTTTTCGTCAACGATATTGCATGATGATTTCGTTACAGTTATTGTTTACTGCCGTCGGTGCCGTCTCGTTATCGTCTCGTTTTCGTCATGGAAAAAAAGGTCGTTGACGAACATATTTCGTCATAGTTTTAGTCAACGAAATTAACACTAACACACACACACTGTCACACTGTGAATGTGTGTGAGCTCTGCTGACATGAGAGATTGTTGCCTCAGTGGAGTTAGACCTTTCCAAGCAATGTTATCTCCTCCTCACATAAACTCCTCAGAAACTTCCTAATTTGGTAATAGCCACAAGTTTTTTTTAAAACTCTTTTTTCAAAAACTGTTAATACAGCTATGTTTTATATTTTTATAGCACCTTTCATACAAGATTTGTAGCCCTAAGTGCTTCACAGCAGTTAAATAGACAAATGAGTATAAAAAGGGTAAAAGCAACGTATACAATAACAAATATTGATCGATAAGAACCAAACCCGCTGCTAAAGTTCAACATATACGTATATCCATTCAGATTAATACTCAGTGGCTCGGCTTCTTCTTAGTGATTCGGAGTTGGACTTGGGCTCTGGCTCGAACACAGGTAATGATGCCTGGACCCTGACTCTTATTGGGTGACTTGGACTTGGACTGGAACAGCGGGGACTGAAGAGTGACTCGGAATCAAGAGTTGGTGACTTGACTACAACACTGGCGTCAGTCGTGGGACAACTACCATTTTCTGCAGATGAACTACGAAAAGCGGATTTGGATACTTTGCTCTGTGCATTTTTATCATGTTGTTTCATGCAGGATTAATAAACTTGGACAACGTTGAACAATAAATGACCTCATTACCAAGGTATGAACTCAACCCTTATGTTGTGTTTGGGTCTCCCGTGACCCGTTTCAAGTTAAAATTATATAATAACTATGCTCTAGTTTTTTTTAACGGAACAAGGCTTCATGGTATCCTCCACAACAGCTATATAAACACTACAAAACAGATGTTGACAATTTTTGCCACATCTGAAGGTCTCTAAAAAAAAGTGTATCATTTGGTGTTCGGGTCTGGGGAGAACCAGCAGAATTGTTTTGGGTGACTCGAGATCAAATTTGGCCCACTCAAGATTCATCTTTGACTTTAGACTCCCCAGCCCCACCCCCTTCATCAACTGTAACAATACTTTTTCGCAACGTGCTTCTACTGTGGACAATATTTTTTCAAAGAAATAGGCAATCTGTTCAATCCAAATTATCCAGAGTCCCCCAAAGCTTCAAAATCTACCCAAAATGCATCAAAAATAAACCCACAGAGCGAACAAATACAGTATGGCTACTTTCTGGTTAAAACTGCCATATTTGATCCATGTCTGAAACGGACTCCCCCAATAACCCCAAAAACCACTCCGAAATTGTCCAAATACTTAGGCTATAATGGTAATTAATGCTATTCAACCCAAATTATGTTAATCGTGCAAATTGCCCAACATATGCAAGTTAGCATCCGGCTGTTTCTGTTTCAACATTTCCTGGTTCAATACAGAACGCTAGGAGCTGGAAACTAAACAATATGTGACCACAACCCCTAGACCATGAACAGGCCAACATAATGGAAATAATGAAAGTATAAACTGGTCAATACAAAGCTTTGACACAATTCCAACAAATTGATTGAGATGATTTGATTTGTGTTTCAACATTTGCTGTAATAAAGCAGTTGAACAATTTTCTCATCTCCCCCCCCCCTCCCCTTGCAGACGGGCTGATCTCCTACAGCGCTCCGGAGGGTCAGCTCATGATGCCCCCTGGTTATCCCATCGCCAGCCTCAACGACTCCACGTATGACGGAGCGCACGAGAGGAGGTGAGCCACGTGAACATCACTTAACTGTCTCCTCTGCCCTCCACTCTCTGTCACTGACAGCTGTTTCATCCTATAGGAGGCTGCTAGGCGGGCTGGGTCAGCTGACGGACGGTGTGATCGGCCTGGACGACTTCCTGCTGACCCGGCAGTACCACGTGTGGCCGGGCTACGACTACCTGGGCTGGAGGAACGACTCTCTGGGAAGTCAGGGGTTCGTGGAGATGGAGTTTGTGTTCGACAGGAAGAGGAACTTCACCTCTATGAAGGTTGTCAGTTCTTACTTTACCTAATCACAGCCACAAAACAAATAATACATTTTTCTCCACCGCCTTAGGTCTTTTGGAGCGAGTAGACAAATTCTTCTGTTGTTCTTTACATCTGTGATTTTGTCTGTTCTACAGTACTGCAATACTACCTGGTACAAGTGTTTGTCAACTGCTTTACAATCTGCTCAAAGATTGTTGCTCAACCCTGTCAGAGACTTTATGACTCAGCATACCATAATAACCTAGTGATGCTGTCCAACAACATCATCTCGGACCCAAACCATGTTCTGAACAGTGAATATGAACTGCTACCATCTAATCGGAGATACAGGGTCCTGCGATTCAATAAAGTCAGACTGACGAATCCTTTGTGCATCAGTCGATCCTCACAGTAAATACAGAGCTGAATCCAAGGTCAAATGCACACTAAAGGGTCTTTGAGTATGTTTCTCTCGGATTGTGATGTTATGTTAAATGTTTTTTTTCATGTATTGTGTCTTGATATTTATCTATGTTGATGTTGCAAATGGAGCTGCTGTGATGCAATTCAAATTTCAGACTTGATCTGATCATTAGTATTATCGTATAGTATTATACACACACTTCTAGTCCACAGCAGCTAAACAGATTGCAGTTCTCTTACTGATCTCCTGTGTTTTGTACTAGTTTTGTGGGAGTGCACCAACCTTAACCTTTCCAAGGTTTTGCTAAATGTTTAGCTATTTATATTTCCCTTGAATGTTTTACTTCTGTCATACATTCTTTAACTAACAAACTCTAAAATATGCACACAAGTTTTTTCTGATTGCGGTGATTGTAATTGAATAATGTGCACAAGGGACCCCCGTGAAAAATAAAAAATGCCACAAAATTACTTCAGGCAAAAGATTGGTTGAATTTAATGAAATATCTTGGTTTGGCTTGAAAATAACTAAGTTTGTTATGTAATTGGAGATATGTATATTTAAAGAAAATTACCTTTGACTTTGATTTGAATCGTATATATGTGATATGTCAAAAACATAATCTGGGTCAAAACACAAAATTAACATTGCAGTTCCATTTTTATGGGGGTATATATATATATATATATATTAGGGCTGTCAAACGATTAAAATTTTTAATCAGATTAATCACAGCTTAAAAATTAATTAATCATGATTAATCACCATTCGAACTATGTCCAAAATATGCCATTTCTTTATGTATATTGTTGTGGGAATGGAAAGATAAATGAAAGAAGGCAGATATATCCATTTAACATACAGTATCTATGTTTATTATAACATTTTTCTGCGTGTCAAAATGAAAGACAGCACACACACCTATCAATCATCAAACCGTGGGGTCTTAATTCATTACGTGTTGATTTCTATCAACGGGGGGGTACTTCAGGAAAGTCGACGGGGGGGGGGGGGGTTAGTGGAGTACTTGTGACCACAGAGTGCGAACGTTGTGATCAGCTGTTTTAGCGCAGTTCTCCAGTGAAGGGGGGGAAGTCTCCCTCCGCAGCCGGTTGGCGTAGTTTTGGCACAATGCCGTTGTACAGACCGACGTTAACAGCAGCCCTGTCTGTGCACACGGAGACCGACTCTGTCGTCCGGTGATCTAACCGCCTTCTGGAAAAGCTTCACAAGTACGCCGGTACGCAAATGCGCTTTGTGACACAAGTTTCAGATTACGCACATAACCTGCGTACCAGTTATGTGCACCCCTGTACTACAGCAAAAGTATTCTCCGTCGGGACTTCCTGCAACAACACCGACATTATCAAAGATGTTCTATTGAGAAGACGATCACTACGTGACAAAAGTTTTCAAAACCGTTTCTGGTCTTCGGTATTTCCAGACAAGTGGCTACTGAAATCAATCTTACTAACTGCTGTCTGTGCAATTTACTCCGCGCGAGTTGGCGGACTTTATTTAGCTTACTTTAACATCATTTTTCATGGTGGGGCTAAGCCATTTCTCGGTATGGGTGTAGCCTACCCCAGCCATACCCTGGCGCTGCCACTGGTGGCACGTATGTGGCGGGCCATTCTGCACATGCGTTAAATGCGTTAAATATTTTAACGCAATTAATTCAAAAAATTAATTACCGCCGTTAACGCGATAATTTTGACAGCACTAATATATATATATATTAGTGCTGTCAAAATTATCACAAAGCGCATTTGCGTACCGGCGTACTTGTGAAGCTTTTCCAGAAGGCGGTTAGATCACCGGATGACAGAGTCGGTCTCCGTGTGCACAGACAGGGCTGCTGTTAACGTCGGTCTGTACAACGGCATTGTGCCAAAACTACGCCAACCGGCTGCGGAGGGAGACTTCCCCCCCTTCACTGGAGAACTGCGCTAAAACAGCTGATCACAACGTTCGCACTCTGTGGTCACAAGTACTCCACTAACCCCCCCGTCGACTTTCCTGAAGTACCCCCCCGTTGATAGAAATCAACACGTAATGAATTAAGACCCCACGGTTTGATGATTGATAGGTGTGTGTGCTGTCTTTCATTTTGACACGCAGAAAAATGTTATAATAAACATAGATACTGTATGTTAAATGGATATATCCGCCTTCTTTCATTTATCTTTCCATTCCCACAACAATATACATAAAGAAATGGCATATTTTGGACATAGTTCGAATGGTGATTAATCATGATTAATTAATTTTTAAGCTGTGATTAATCTGATTAAAAATTGTAATCGTTTGACAGCCCTAATATATATATATATATATATATAGCTGGATTACTTTATTCACATTTCCTTTTACTTCTATTTTACTCTAATTTCAAAAGATATATTAAAAACATATTACAATGTATGTATGTATTAATAGTAGATACATAATTTGTATACATATTCATAAACAGCTTCCACCATATAAGTAAAGTTCTGACTTGGAAATCTGTCTATCACACTTTCTAATGAATGTATTTTCTCCCTGTTCCAGGTTCACAGTAACAACATGTTCCGCCGCGGTGTGAAGATCTTCTCCTCTGTTTCCTGCTGGTTTAAGCCCCGCCTCATCGCCGACTGGGAGCCGGAGCCTGTGTCGTTCAAGACGGTGCTGGACGATAGGAACCCAAGCGCCCGCTACGTCACCGTGCCACTGAACCGCCGCGCAGCCAAATTCCTCCGCTGCCGCTTTTACTTTGCCGATTTCTGGATGATGTTCAGCGAAATCTCCTTTCAGTCAGGTAACAAACGCACAACTCAGACACACAAACATAAATACAAATAATTGTTTTCAAAAGAAGATTAAAAGAATAATACCCCTTAATTTCCCCCCTCAGAGGACACCATACTCCCGACTCTGATACCCATTGTGTCGACCGTCCCTCCAATCAAGAAGGAGAGCACCATGTCAACCCCATCTGTGATGACAGGTATTCCCTTTGACCTTACCCTTTTCATTTCACATACAAAAATCCCTCAAATCTAAACATATAAATGCTAGGGTAGGCAGTTATTGGTCAATACATCTGTAATAACCTTGAGCATTGTGATTGTAGTGGTCTAAGAGAAAAGTACACCCCTGCTCCTCGTATTGGCTGTTCTACTAAAGCAGATGTGTGTACACAGCCATTAAAGAGGCCCTATTATGTTGTGGGGTTTTCCCTTTCCTGTAGTGTGTAATATAGGTTGTTGTGCCTGTAAATGGTCTGCAAAGGCTAAAATCCCAAAGTTCCTTCTAGAGGGAGTTTCTTTCCCCCCCTGCCTGAAAAGTCTCCATTGGAGCCCTTTGTTTACTTCTGTAACATAGTGACATCATTATGTAACACTTGTGCTTCTATTGGCTAGCTCTCAAACACAGTGTACTTGATAGGCGGGACATCTGTAGGTAGTTGACCAATCAAAACAGAGCCGGCAGCTAACCAATCAGAGCAGACTGGGCTCTGGTTTCAGACAGAGGGTGAAAAGAGGTGCTGCAGAACAGGCAGTATGAGAAAAATAAAGAGCTTTTTGAACATTAAAGAATGGAGACATGTCCCAGTAGAGCAGGGGTGGGGAACCTTTTTCCTCTCAAGGGCCATTTCAATTTTTTAAAAGCATTGTATTTCTATTGGTAGTATGTTTTGTGCCTGCAGCACGTCTTTTTGTCCGGTCGGGTCTTGGAAGACCGGAAGCTGTGGGGTTCATAAAAACATGTTCTTACTCAATATCAAGCCACGATTATTGTTTTTATTTTAAATCGTATAATGTCTGACTTTTTTTGCCGTCCGTTAGGAAAATAAATGGGGCTCAGAGCCTCAGAATACTGAAATCTGTATTTTTTAATATTTTTTTCCTTCTAATTTGTTATTCTTTTCTAAATAACATACTGTTATTTACTCAACAATAACACACAATTATCCTTGTTTTTATTTATTTGTTTAATTCTATAATCTAGGGCTTTTTTGGCGTCCGTCAGGAACTGAATTTCAAAATAAAGTCACCGGAAACAGACGTAGGCCTATAAGGGACATTTCGAGGGACATTTCGAGCAACATTGCGATACACACCCACTGAACTGATTACCCAAGATCCTCAGCTATGGTTTAAGCTCGCTGATTGGATGTTTTATCCGCAATGCACGTTGGGATATGGTGTTAATGCGATATGAAATCCGAAAAACCCTCGAAGCGGAGGGTCGACAACCCCCTTAACTGTGATATAATGGTCATATACCACGGCCTGTCCTGAGCTATTGCTTTTATAAAACGGTTACCAAGTGTGGCAATATGAAAGAAAAATACACACTCTAATTTAAATAGTTGTTATTATTAAATAATGATGTTCAAAATAAAATAGTCCCTCCGTTGCCTTCTGCACAAAACATAGTGCGAGGTGGTTGCTATGCAACAACACTAACAGCTAGCGAACATAGACAGACAGCGTTGATCGGTTATTTGGCTATTTATTTACATTAATTTGTATGTTGCCGTTTATTGTGCACCCACTAAAAAACTGTGCAGCATCAGTAGAATGGCTTACAAGGTTACTTGTACAAGGCTGAGGTTGTACTCGGCTGTTGCTGGGTGTGGAGAGAATATTGCTCCATTTTCTCCGGTCTGCGAGATTCGGCTTCCAGTAGCTCTGGAGAGAGCTTTCGCACCTGTGGCCACTAACGGTCATAATTTCTCTGCTTTCAAGACCCGCATCAGAAAGCTTTTGAATGGTGGTACTGCGGAGGCAGTGGTTGGTGTATTTCTGCTGTGTTCCTGCTTGCTTGCACATTCTAGGCAACATTGTCGAAAGGTGATTCACGCCCATTGGCTCTCGAGTGAACCTGTAACAGAGCAAATGTGATTTTTAGTAGCTATCCTAATCCAGCCTAATCTATTAAAATAATATGCACTACACATCATTCACCAAACATTGTTGACATCGCAGTTCACTTGTCTTCTTGGGTGTAGATAAAAGGCAGGTGCGTCCGGGGGTAGGAGGGAGATGTATTTTTCTAACAAAGAAACGGGGGAGAGAGTATCACCAGGCAGTTCACACATAAATCCCCTTGAGCTCTCTTTATTTCTCGCCTGCGGGTCGTTGTGGTTTTTTGTGTGCTCATTGAACGTCAGCGTTGCATACTTAAGCCCGTTTTCGTCTGTTTTGGTGGTGAAAGACGAGGGTTTGAGCTGCCGATTACCCTAATTTCCCCTGCGTCCAAAGTGCAGTTGAATGTCAAACCACACCTTGTTTACTAGCCCCTCCGGAGTTTTTGGATCAAGTACTTGCTTGATAGCTTTGAAGTCATCTTCTGTTATGGAAGAGTGATGAACTGAAGTGTTGAGTCCCTTCTTTCTCAACATTTTCACAACGCCGATGAACACATTGTTGCAAGTTGTGAACTCGGTGTCTTTGAGGAGGGACCAGGACAGACTGAGTGGTGGGTCATTTATGTGCCGGTTGAGTCCAGCACGTAGACCGATATAGCTGCTCAGGCCGTATATTTCGCCTTTACCGTTTCTGACAGTTGCATAAAAATCTCTCAAGGTGTTATTGAGCTGCTGTTTTGTCGACGTCTGAAAGTCTATGACCACAGAATTATCCTGACACCAGTCTTCAAAGCACTTAACTGCCCATTTTGTTTGCTTCACGGTGTTCGTTTAGTTTTATCCTAGTTGGTCTACCTGCTCATCACGTAGCTCTGCATGTCGTCGTTTAGCAGGGGGCTTTTTTTCTGGAGATAGGCACTCCTCCTCAAGCCACTCCTCCATAGTAAGACCACCCCAGAGGTCGAAGTTAATCTTAAATGTTTCCATGTTATGCTTTGTAAGTTTGTTTCGTAACGGAAGAAATGTAAATATATTTATAAACAGACAAGTCAAATCAAGCAATCTGATTGGTCGATAGCGTTTTTGCGGACCTTTTTGATTACAGATTTGAAAACATCGTTGCTTGCTTTAAAAGTAGCACAGTTCATGATGTCAAACCTTGGAAAGTATCTAGATATCCCTGCCCTAATGCCAAAGGAACTGCACACTGAATATGTTTTGCCGTTTGATGTCTATGTCTGGACCGCTGCTTAAAAAGGAGGGTTTCTGCCCCGTTACTTCTCCGCTGCTTTCTTGTTCCAGTTTGAAAAGCAAACTGCAGTTTGCTTTTCAGCCCAACTGTATACTGTTTTTCTCAGACGCGGAGGGATACTGACTTGTTGTGAAAAGTAACTTACAATTCTACCCGTGGTATATATATATATTTTTTAATCTTTTTCGGAGTTCATATCGCATTAACACCATATCCCAACGTGCATTGCGGCTAAAACATCCAATCACAGAGCTTAAACCATAGCTGAGGATCTTGGGTAATCAGTTCAGTGGGTGTGTATCCGTTTCCGGTTATTTTATTTTGAAATTCAGTTCCTGACGGATGCCAAACAAGGATAATTGTGTGTTATTGTTGAGAAAATAACAGTGTGTTATTTAGAAATGAATACAAATTTTAGAAGGAACAACATTTTGTATTCTGAGGCTCTGAGCCCCATTTCTTTTCCTCATTGACGACAAAAAAAGTCTGACATGATACGATTTAAAATTAAAAACAATAATCGTGGCTTGATATTGAGTAAGAACATGTTTTTATGAACCACACAGCGTCCGGTCTTCCACGACCCGACAGGACAAAAAGACGTGCTGCAGGCACGAAACACATTACCAATAGAAATACATTGCTTTTAAAATCGTTCTGTGTGACACGAAAAAAAAAGAAGGGGAAAATCGTGTTGGTGAACACGAATCAATAGATTAAATGTCGTGACTATAGCACGAAATGCCGTGAGACTGGGTTGGTCGATGCTGCGTTGATGCATTTGCCATAAGGAAGTAGGAGTTTTGGTTCAAAGTTGGTTGGAAAACCAATAAATGCCAGATCATAATCACAATGAGGGTGTAAAGTAATTGACAAGTGACGTAAATCAACTCTACAAAAGGAACACTTCCATAGCCATAAACGTAAATCATTAGGGCTTAAAAGTTGTAAAATGCGCTTCAAGCTGAACCCAGAGTTAATTTCCCTCCTCTATTAATTGGATTGAGCCAATACCAGATTTGAAACTGCCATAAAGAAGCAGATTGGAGGCTTGGCTTTAGCATTTGTGCATCAATCAATCAATCAATCAATGTTTATTTATATAGCCCAATATCACAAATGTTACATTTGTCTCAGTGGACTTCACAGTTTGTACAAAATATCAGTATGACAATACGACACCCTCTGTCCTTAGACCCTCATGTGCATGTGCTTTGTTTTTGAATTCCGCCTTTTCCAAGAAACTGCCTTTTTCAGCTTTAACAATGTTCTCTTTATCAATTCCACATCAATAAATGATCATCTCATTGTATCAAAACAAATACAAGCTTTTTGCATGGAACCAGTGCATATTGTTAACAAACTCATCTGTAGGAAACATTACCGCCAATGTGTCAGCGAGTGACCCGCCAGATGACGGGAACACGCCCATCCTGATTGGCTGCCTGGTCACCATCATCCTGCTGTTAGTCCTCATCATCGTCCTCATCCTCTGGTGCCAATATGTCTGCAAGGTGCTGGAGAAGGTGAGCAGATTAACCACTGAAGAAGAGACAGAAGATAATGGAAGTTGATTTTGATTTTAGTAAACAGGTGGTGAAGGCTCAAGCTTCAAACCTATTTTGGATGACCTGAAAATAAAATAAAATAAATGTCTTCAGCGTTGTTATGTATGTTAATGACACACACTGAAAAAACTGAAACGATGACTTTAATTAAATGTATTATGTCAACAGATTTCACATAACTGTATTGGGTTATTTATACAAATTAATAAAAATGGAAAGGCAGCTTTTTAAAACCAAAGGTTCCTAATCAACCTCTTCCCTTGAATTTGAGCATTGGATATGGAGGTTTTCTACATGTTTTTTTTCTTTTTTACCTTTCTCCTCCTTCAGGCTCCACGTCGGATCCTGGACGAGGAGGTGACCGTCAGGCTGTCGTCCTGCAGTGACACCATCATCCTGCAGACCCCCCCTGTGCCCCCTCGCTCAGGCCATGCCCCCACAGGTACACTACAAAACATTTGGAGTATCATGTTCAGATTTATAGTGATCATATTTTTATAAATTAAAGATCATATATAAATACAATTAATTACAAATAATCATTAGTATGAGTATTATTATTTGTAGTATTATTATATATATTGTTATCACCATTAATAATGATAAGGTAATTGTGCTATTGGAGTTAATGCATATTTTTATGTTCGTAAAAAACATAAACAGAATATAAGCAATACAAAAATATGTTCTTTAGATTTAAATTGATGTTTTTTCACTTCAAACACCAAATTGACTCATTTGATGATGATTTTTTTTAAATATTTAACAGCATTAAAGCCATTAGTTAATCGAAATTGCTCCTGGATTATGTCCTGCACAAAAACACTGCTGATTTTCAAGTCCAAAGTAGAAACATATAAAGTCACTTGCTCATCAAAGTGACGTATGATGTTCTCATGGACATATGTTGTGTATATAAGAATGTTATGGTTGTCTCTGTCAGGATTTGAGGAAAGCTATGACCCAAATGCAGTTTAAAAAGGGAGAAGCGGGTTCTATTTCGTATATGGCTTCGCCCTCTAAGGCTATCGCTATTGGGTAATCCCCCTGCGCACCCGCGCAGCACTGAAACACTTGTAGTCCACGCCCACCCGCAAGGTGGGCCCCACCCTCGGGCTCCCTTCCGGTATAAAAAGGAAGGAGACCCGACAATCTGCTCCCTCTTTTCTTCAGCCAGCGTTACTGAAGCACAGAGACACTAAACAAAGTCAATTATGAGCAACAACTGTGTACGAGATTGTCCCTCATGTGGCTCAGGATACATCATGAGCTACGACCAGCACACGATGTGTGAATCCTGCCTGGGGCCAGAGCACACGGACGTGGCTCTCAGCCAGCAGGTCGCATGCTCACACTGTGCCCGTCTCCCCTCGGCCGACAGGAAGCGAAGGGCGGACGCTCTCGCTGCGGCGGCCTAGGTGGACGATTGGCCCGTCCAGGCTTTCGAGCACGTGGACGGCAGCAAAATCAGGCGGACGACATCCGCCAGCACGTTAGCTATCGGTTAATAAACTGCAGAGCTCGCGGTATTCCTCTGTCCGAGATACGCCTCCTACACACTGTCATAATAAATCCATGAGCGCCGTTATAACGCCTCATGTGAACAGCACTGCACACACCTCCACTCATCCCCTGAGCGTGTACGCGCCTCATGATGAGAGCCGGAGTGAAACGCAGCGTGTGGAGGCTTCCTCGCAGCCCTTTCGCCTCACGGGCGGCGAGGGCAATGGCGTGGCTCGTCACCACGACGACCATTACAGCACATCACAGAGAAGCCGAACGGGGGAATGAGAATTCCAGGCTGAGCGCCCCCAGCGGCAGCGCCACGGTGTCAGGGCTCGCTGCAGAAGCCTGCTGGTTTTAACCTGTCGGTTAATAAACTGCAGAGCTCGCTAACTAAGCCGGTTGCCACTAATCTGTTGATTAAGTAGACAGCAGGGCTCGTTATAACGCCTCATGTGGGCAGCACTGCACACACCTCCATCCATCCCCTGAGCGTGTACGCGACCTCATGATGAGAGTCGGAGTGAGATGCAGCGTGTGGAGGCCCCCGCGGAACCCTTTCGGTCCAAGCCCACCTGGGGTTGCCTCACGCCCTGCCAGCTGCCTATAACCTGTCGGTTAATAGCCAGCAGGGTTTGTTGCTAAAGCCTGGTTTTAACCTGTCGGTTAATACATTTCAGAGCGCGCTAATTAAGCCGGCTGCCACTAATCTGTTGATTAGTAGACAGCAGGGCTTGCTGCAGAAGCCTGGTTTTAATCTGTTGGTTAATAACCTGCAGAGCTCGCGGCATTCCTCTGTCCGAGATACGCCTCGTACACACGGCCTTAATAAATCCATTGTGATAGTCGGACACGACAACCTGTGCAGCCCATGTATTGATTCCATCCGATAGCTGCTATAATACAAAACAAAACGTCTGCCTCTCTCCACAATGATCAATAACAGTGAACGGATGGTCAAAGTAAGGTACAAATAAACAGAATCACACGAAGCCTGGTTAGTGTTGCCTGACTGTGTGTTTATAAGCACTACTGCTTGTAGGCAGGCATGACAGTCGACCCATGTTCAGGGGAGGTGGGTTTAGTTTCCCGCACGCCTCGACGTAAGAGAGACGTAAGCGACGCCACCTCTTAGCTCCGAAGCTCTTGCCTCTAGACCGACAATTTTTTGGAGCTGGAAGTGAACCGGATTCCAGAGCTAAGAGGCGGCGCCACTGCGGTGTGAACAGGAAAAACCGGCACTTTTCAGGCTCCAGCTCCGAGCCGGAGCTGAAAACGCGTTGGTGTGAAAGGGGCATAAGTGCTGGGCCCCACTGGCTCCACGAATAGCTGAAGAAAAGTTATTTTGTATGGGAGCAGATTGTCGGGACTCCTTCCTATTTATACTGGAAGGGAGCCCGAGGGTGGGGCCCACCTTGCGGGTGGGCGTGGACTACAAGTGTTTCAGTGCGCAGGGGGTGCGCAGGGGGATTACCCAATAGCGATAGCCTTAGAGGGCTTCGCCAATACTCATATAGAAGCTGGGGTTACAGTAGGTAACCTCAGTTTCAAAGGGTAACAAAAAGCGAGCTTTATTTCAGAAAGCCGATGACAAAAGAAAACAAGGAACAACTTAACATTACAAAATCAGGTAGGAAGACAAGACACAGGGAGAACAGAATTTCAAAATAAAACCAAGACAAGACAGACAAAACTAAAATCGTGACAGTCATTTGATACTGAAGTCATTCAATTTGCTTAAACAAACTATTGCAGGGTTGTTGGCGCTTTGTGTGCATGATGGTGTGTCATGTTCTCCTCAGGCCCCGCCAACACTGACCCTCACTATGAGAGAGTTTTCCTGTTGGACCCACAGTACCAGAACCCGGCGGTGCTGAGGAATAAGCTTCCGGAGCTGTCGCAGAGTGCCGAGGCTTCAGGTGAACAGGCTGCACTATATTAATCCTTTGAGTAGTAAAAGCAGAAAGAATTAGAAAATCCCCTACGGAGAATATTTGACAATGTGACTGGCATTATGGTGCTAAGTAGGTTTTGAAAGCTGTATTTTCTTTTTCTGGGGCTTTTATTCTGAAAAACTAGCCTAAACTTGAACTCCCTGTAACAATACAGTTACTTTCTTGGGATTTATTTTAAAAGCATACTCATCCTGAGCTTCCTGTTTGGACAGAATTACTCAATGGGGCTTTTATTTTGAAAAACATGATTTTTCATGAGTTTAAACCAAGCGGCAAACTCTGGGGCAGAGCCGGGAGGCCAATAAGGAAGTGCCTCAAACTGCAGTTCATCTAGTGGCCAGTAGGAGCAGTCTGCAGAAGGGAGCAATTTCCATAGACTAGAGATGGGTGAATCCTGATTCATCCGGGTCATTAACCCGGATCCTAGTAATGAGCTGGTCGTGACGAGTCTCCCCTCTCCATTATCCCGAGTCCTTTGAGTCCTACATCTGGTGACGTACAAATTAAAACTATAAATTGCGTCACTCGCTACTCTCCTTATAACATGTACAATCACATTACAACGTACCCCAGTCCATCTGCCTAGCCTTTAGCAAGTAGGATAGCTGCCAGAAGTTATCGTTTGGCTCAGGGGACGCGGATCAGTGAAACTTCCTGCAGACTCGGAGCCGTAACCGTAGAGATCCAGGCAGACTCATCATGCACGAGTCAACAGCAGACTCAGATTCGCAAATCCTGACTCACTGAATCAAGGGAACTTCCTTCACTTCCTGCAGACTCGTGAGTCGTGTGGACTCAGAGCCGTAACCGATCCAGAGATCCAGACCATACATCCATGATCCAGACTCGTCATGCACGAGCATAGCTGCGGGAACTGGGAAGTCATTTTATTTAGAGGGTGCGGACAAAAGTGGGGAGAGATTTCAACAACAGTAACATGAAGTTTTTCAAATGTACACCATTCGCAGCCCCGCCTCCAGCACCACTACTTCCCGCGGCTATTGTGCACGAGTCAACAGCAGACTCAGAGATTCGCAAATCCTGACTCACTATGCAAAACATAGCAGACTCGTGCGGACTCAGAGCCGTAACCATATAGCAGCAGATCCAGAGATCCAGCAGACTCGTCGTCATGCACGAGTCAACAGCAGACTCAGATTTGCCAAATCACAAAATAACCCTTTTTTTGTGATCAAATTTGTTATTAAAGCAAAAGACACTGTGTAGCGGAGATTAATGTAACGTTAGTTTAATATGCTCGTGAAATGCAACAACTTTTCGGTTTCACACGTAGGATTTCTACGCTCTTGGTGATGCTGACTCATTTGACTCGTATGATCCGGATCTCTTCAATGACTGACTCAGAAGACTCAGAGTCCGTAAAAGGATCCGGATTTGCCATCTCTACCATAGACCCCCTTGTTAAAATGCACAACTTTACAGCAGAAATAAACATGTTTACATCGTGGTTCAAAAAAACATATGCAGTTAGATCCCCCCTTCATGACTATGGATTGGTAGGGCGGGCCATACTATTTTTTTTTTCTAAATCGACCGAGAGGGGTGTTCAAATAACGTAGTTTGGCGTGTAGAACACAAATCTGAAGACATTTTTCAATTTCAATAAACCTAAGCTACATCAATTTGCAGTTGAATATTGTCTATTTTTTGATTATTTAGCTATTCTTCAGGAAAAAAGAGACTTAAGTTGGGGGGCTTTTATTTTGAAGTCAGGGCTTTCATGTTCCTGTCTGACGTGAAAATTACAGGAAATGAAACGTTTTCAGTGTGAACTAGTTGAAATGGCTCAAGTCAAAACAAGGGCAAAATCGAATTCTCATTTGAGTAATCTTGTTGGCACTGGGCGAGAGCTGTTGGTGTCTGAACTGCCAACTTTGAGGGATATCCTGAGGTATGGCATCTACTTGAGGGATCAAAGTACAGATGATAGGAGGAACTACCCAGTGGACCAGCTGGTGGGTGACATCTTCCCTGGTCTGATTGGTCAGTGGTCCAAAGCGAATGCTCTTTTCAAGCCACCTGTTATAAATGAAAAGGTGACCATCATGTCCAAGCTCAAGGAGGTCTGGAATCAGGCAGTGAAGTTTTCCCTTGGGAAGGGAAAACTTGATGCAAAAGAGAGGTTCAGTGTCAAGTTAGACCAACTATTTGATATTTTGACTTGCAAGTGTCAGATTAGCAGTTGTGAGAGGGGAGGCTGTGATGGCTGTGTGATTCAAGCCCACATGAACTGTTGCTGCAGCAGAGAGAACAGGATTCCTTTAAAAGATCTTGCATACATCAAGGGACAGAAAGAGAAGGTTGGAAGTAAAGGACCCCACCAAATGGGGGCCCCTGATCTGCAGGAGCACAAGAGACAGGTGAGGACATTGGAAAGGCAGGGGATGGAAAACATGGCTGAGGAAAGGAGAAGGAGCAGGGAGGAAAATGCTGCAGCAGCAGACAAGGCAGCCAGGAAGGATGTTAAGAGATTTTTGGCAGATGGTGATGAGGATCTGGAATTGGAGAGTGGTTCTGAAGATGAGTTTGTCCCTGAAGTTGAGCTCTTCCCTGAAACTGAACCTGAGCCTGCAGCTTCAACAAAAGTGCAGAAAAACTATGACGATATTCCAAATATTGCGCTTGCTAGTGTAAGGTATGGCATAGGGCTGAGACCAACTGCAGCGATAGCAACTGCAGCTCTGATTGATGCAGGAATCATCACAGAAGACAACACAAGTAAAGTGATTGATAAGAACAAGGTCAAGAGAGCACAGGAGAAGTTGATGAGAGAGCTGGGAGAAGAGTTTGAGGAGAAGTGCAGGGAGATGGGGGGGATCTCCTGCATCCTCTTTGATGGGCGGATTGACCTGACCAATGTGATGATGGAAGCTGAGGGCAGTGACCAATCTTTTCCTGCAAAGATCAAAGAAGAACACTATAGTGTTGCTAGTGAGCCTGGCAGCAACTATCTGTTCCACTTTACCCCAGAGAAAGCAACTAAAGAGGACTCACATGCTGAGCAGATTGCTAAGGTCCTGTTGGCCTGGCTGAAAGAAAGGGGTTTTGATAAGACCTTATCGGCCATTGGAGGAGACTCAACTAATGTCAACACTGGTGTGAAAGCTGGGGTTATGCGAAAGCTGGAGCTGCACCTGGGGAGAAAGCTGGTGTGGTTGGTGTGCAACCTGCACACTGGTGAACTTCCCCTGCGCCATCTCATTGTTGGCCTTGATGGCCCTACTCTGTCAGACAGCAAATTATCTGGGCCAATAGGAAAGCTCCTTGATTCCGCTACAGACTTGGATATCAATCCAAACTTCACCCGGATCTTTGTTGGCCCTCCACTGATCAAGCTGCCTGACAAGGTCATTCAAGATCTCTCAACTGATCAACACTATGGCTATAAAATGGTCTGTGCAGTCAGGGATGGAGTGTTTCCTGCAAGGCTGGCTCTGTTGGAGATTGGACCAGTAAACCACAGCCGCTGGCTCACCACAGCAAACAGACTTCTCAGGCTCTGGGTGTCAAAGCACAGACTTAAAGGAAAGAAACTGAAGAATCTACAATTGATTGTGGAATTCATCATTGGAGTGTATTATCCATGTTGGTTTAACGTGAAGGTCAAGCACTCCTGGATCGAAGGGCCTAGGCACATCCTGTTTCAGCTGGACTGCCTCAAGTCCCAGAGGAAGGAGGTTCTGGAACTTGTGATGCCAACTGTGAGAAGATCTGCTTGGTATGCCCACAGTGAAGCCATCCTCCAAACACTGCTGTGCTCTGAGGATCAGAAGGAGAGAATTGAGGGGGTGGGGAGAATCCTGGCCATTAGGGGAGAGGGGGACCCAGACACTCAGCTGGGGGACTCCTCTGTCAGGACCAGAAGGACTCCTGACATCAATTGTGATGCTTCCAGCATTGGGGACTTGATCAGCTGGTCAGAAGGTGTGTCAGAGCCACCTCTCACCTGCTTGCTAAGCACCTCGGAGGTGAAAAACTTCATCAAAACCCCCATGGAGGTACTAAACTGGCCTTGCCATACTCAAAGCATTGAGAGGGTCGTTAAAATGGTGACCGAGGCTTCTGCTACGTACTTCTCACAGGAAAAGAGGGATGGAGGGATCAGAGCGCAGGAGACTGATGTCCAAGAATGAGTCAAAGCAGGACTTGTGCCACCTGACAAAGTTCAGATCAAAGTCAGAAGATGTTTCTTTGTAATCTTATCCAGTTATACATATGCAGTTCACCTGTTAATAAATATGTAAAAATGATTTGGCTTTGTCAATATAAATGATTTCCCTTATATATTTTACTATCTTATATAGACGTTCGAAAGGGTAAAATTGCCAATTTAGAAATACAAAACGATGTAGCTTAGAGTTATCCTATCTAAAAAATAAGCTCATATTTGAATTCCCCATAGAAAAACACATAATTTTGACACCCCTCATGTTAGGATTTCCTTCAGATTCATTTTGGCACCTGAGTATGACCCGCCCTAATGGATTGGGGGGTGATTTTTTTCTCAACTCATTTGTTTAATTAATATTCAGTCTTAAAGTTATGCATAAATTAGGGCGTGGTCACATTGAGTGACAGCTCTGTCCAGTGACTGCTGCTGTTAGCTTCCTGTCTCTCTGCTAGCAGCTCCGTGATTCTAAAGGGACTCTGCCTGCTCAGCTCATCGGGGGAACATAACTTGAACTTGGCCGTGTTTGTTTGTTCTTCATGCTTATATATCGGACTATTGTGACTCGCTCTGCGGTTAAAACAGACGGTGCATGAATGCGGTTTTGCGGTTAGCTTCTTGCGACTAGATTTATGCTTCGAAAATGATAAAAGTAGGGTAGACATGTGGATATTATCCGGCTGAACAAAACGTGATCCGTCTCTTAAATGTGTGTCAACCACAGACCTTATTTCGAGCTATTTTCCAAAATCCTATGGAGAAATTGCATTGCATTTTTGACGAAGGAACCGGAAGGAGTTTACATCTGGGTTTTAGGACGCGTCACTGCGGTTCTCTATACAGTCTATGGTTTAAACATACAGTTGGTATAGCAGGAAGAACTCGTAAACACCCCACTGAGAGATCTGACTGTGTGATTGGCCCGTGATCTTTATCCCCATGCTAATTTTGCCAGAGCTAATTAGGTTTTGTTAGCAGTATCTGTTTTGTTTCTTTTTAGGGATTTTAATTTTGCAAAACATCCTTTAACGATACAGTTACTTTCTTGTGCTTTAAAAAAAAGATCCTCATTCTCGGTATCCTAAGTATACAGTTACCGTATGGTGCTATTATTTTTGAAAAACCATGCCTCATCCTGAGCTTAATCTTAGAGTAGATAATAACATAATATTATATTTAAAATAATAGTAGAACTTCCCTTTGAAACTCTCTCACAGACCCATACTTTTTCTCATATTGTATTGAACAGTTATTGACCATTTAGTGCTTTTCAACCCAAACGTTTCTCATCTAACAAAAGACACTTGAAGGGAAGTACATTTGAATCAGCAATGCTTTAAAAATACTCCTGATCATCCGTGACGACATGTTTAGACCCGACTGTTAAAGCGCCTCTGGAGAGCGGCGGCCTCTGCTAAAATGCATCAAACTGCTGCAGTGCGCCCCCTGCTGGCAGCATCACAAACACCCTCGGTCCCTATCAGCTGTTGAATGTTTATCTGCTCTGAACTTTCTTTTTTTCCTTCAGAAACATGCTTTCGGTCCTTCTCTTTTTTCTCATACCCTCTCTTCAGTATTGTCTTGATGACGCTGAATGTGCATGTTCTTTCAATCTGCCGATCTCTCTCCTTCACCTCCCAGCCCTCTCCTTGTTTCCTCCTCCTCTTCTTCCAGCTCTCCTCCTCGGTAACCCTCTCTATGACCTCCTCCTGCTGACTTCCTGTCACATGACATCAGGCTGGCTGCGTGGTAAGAGCTGAAAGGTGTGACTTCAACGTCTATCAAATACTAATTTCCTTCCTACAGACCTTTATTACATTTCTTTACTTTTGTTTCCTGCTGTGGGTGGAATTGTTCTGACTAAACTATAGAGGTTCAAAATCATGTAAGGTCGAAGTCACATTAATGAAATAAATGCGGCCCTAAATGTAATTAAATGAATGTAGTCATCAATTCAGGATTATCTCAGAGTAGTTAACTCAAAATACTAGGTTAATTATATTGGAAATTATAGAGAAAAATATATTTGTATTGTATTATTTGTATTGTATTGTATTGATACCAATACATTTTATATTGGTATCTGTGTGCGTGTTAATAATAAGCAGTAGCCTACATAAATAGTACACATTTTTAGAGAAAAGAAAAGCACTGACCAAGTTTGTCCACCAGAGAGCGTTGACTCTTCGATTTTTACATTTTTAAATATCACAATAACCATTTTTGAAAAAGAAAATGTGATTGACCCTTATCAAAAGATATTAGTACGGTATATTTTTTAACTTAATCTCAAGTATCAATTTTCAGCTTTAGCCTTAAAAATCTTTCAGTGAAACTCATATATCAGGGATCCTGCTGATATCACTAATGTTATTGTTCCTCTACATTGACCAGAGGTGGAAGAAGAATTCAGTTATAGAATCCTACATATTAAATGTTTATATTATAGTTATTGATGCATTAATGTGTTCAACACTTTAATGTTGCATCTGGTAAAGGTGGGGTTTATTTTAATTACTTTATATATTACGTGGTGGTTTAACCTAAAGTAATATACCATCATTTATACATTTTATCTTTTACTAAGAACATAAATCTGCAATGTACAGCATTGGAGTAAAAAGTACAACATTTGCCTACAAAATAAGGTCAAGTAAATGTATTAAGTAGCATACTATGGACATTCTCAGTTGAAGTACTTCACATTTCAAGTTACAGTATGTACAATAGTTGAGTTAATGTACTTAGTTACATTCCACCACTATTATTTCACATATATTACACCGTTATAACACTGTTATTACACAAAGGTAATTTATTGGAGATATAAACACATTGATATTAATTAAAGTTCGAAGAGAGTTCCCCAGAACTTTTTTTAAAATGTGTTTCACTAAGATACGAAGTGATTCATAGGAAGCTGTAAAAACAAAATGATTATTTCTGCTCCCAAGGACTCACAGAGAAATGTCTGAAAGGAAGAACTGACCTGTACTCTCTCCCTCAGCGTGTGGAGGAGGCTACGCCGAGCCTGACGTCACCCAGTGCACGCCGCACCAATGTTTCCATAGCAACGCACCGCACTACGCTGAAACGGACATTGTGCGGCTGCAGGGCGTCACCGGCAGCAACATGTACGCTGTCCCCGCCCTCACCGTAGACTCTCTCACCCGGAAGGACATCTCTGCCGCCGAGTTCCCACGGCAACAGCTGATCTTCAGGGAGAAGCTGGGGGAGGGGCAGTTTGGAGAGGTGAGCAGGGGTCGGGCTTGGCAACACCAAATCAAGAAACACTTTAAATCCAGAAAAGTTTGCAGAATTGAAACACGTCTGAAAGGTTTTTAAAATGACGTGATGTGTGTATTACATTTTATTTTAACATAGTGCACTGGTGTATCAATTTCTAAGAATCTGACTAGGATTTCCTAAAATAAGAGAATATCAGGATGTCATAAAGCTCTTTTGTCTCTTGAAAGTAGGCTGCTTGCTTCCATGGTTGTATTTATACCTAGTATCTCCTGCAGGTCCACCTGTGTGAGGCAGAGGGACTCCCAGAATTCCTTGGGGAAGGGTCCCCCCTCCCTGACAGAGATGGGCGTTCTGTACTGGTAGCTGTTAAACAGCTGAGGGCCGACGCCACCAGCCAGGCCAGGTACACTGTGTGTGTGTTTGTGTGTGTGTGTGTTTCTGTGACAGTGATTTTATGTTTAAGGATCGATGACCTTATTGTTTCTTCAACAGTCTTGAATGTGGATCATTAAATCTGCTAAGTGGAACACATATCACACAACTTATTAAGTGTCTCTTAACAAGGGTGCAGGAACATCCTCAATGGGAGTTGTATACAGTTTCTGTGTACACGTGAACATTTTGACCTCAATGCGGCTCTAGATGAAAGTCATTTAATCACAAAAATCCTAAGGATTCGTCCTCTTAGGACCATGAATATCCATAGACAGTAGGGTGACCAGATGTCCC
This sequence comes from Pogonophryne albipinna, assembly GCA_028583405.1. Classification (NCBI taxonomy): domain Eukaryota; kingdom Metazoa; phylum Chordata; class Actinopteri; order Perciformes; family Artedidraconidae; genus Pogonophryne; species Pogonophryne albipinna. The sequence goes on from JAPTMU010000069.1 coordinate 179,318, forward strand.
GCTTTGCGCGGGACTGCACAGCATTTTCACGACTTTTGGTGCGTCCCGCAAATTGAGACGATGTCCCGCATATTTCATTTTGATTGGCAAAAACGCTTTTCTTTAAAATCAAGATTCATCCAATGGCTGTTGAGAAAGCAGGGAAGGCTATCATCACGGGGCTGTGTTTGCTGTCAATCAAACTGTAACACACGGCGGGTGCTGGTCAAGTGTTAACCAATGAGAGTAACTCACTCACCCTGCCAAACAACAACAACGAACGCAGGCGACGCAGCAGGTTATGGAAAATGGAGGAAACTGAAACTACAGCTAAGAAGAAAAGAAGATGCACATACAACAAAGACTGGGAAGACACTTGAAGCCAGTGCAGGGCGACTCTCAGAGAGTTTTTTGAAATCTTTGCAAGAGTAATTTTTCCACTTCACATGGCGGTGAATACGACGTCAAAAGACACAGAGAATGCGATTCTCACAAGAAACGTGTTGCTCAAAAAGAGACATCCCACTCTATGGAGACATTCCTACTCAAACCAAAAAATGATGGCCACTCAGACAAGGTAACAGCAGCCGAAATAACCAGTGTTTATCATACAGTGCAACACTCCCAATCATACCGGTCAAATGACTGGTAACAAGCTAGCTCCGACCATTTTTCCAGACTCTGAGATAGCAAAGAAAATGTCATGTGGTCGTACAAAAGCAGCGTCCATAATAACAGATGTGCTTGCCCCTGCCCCTGCGGAGAGTTGTTTGACAGAGTCAAAGACACCAGTGGTTCTAGGTGACAAAATAGCCCACACACCGGGGGGGGGGGCCCACCTGCTGTTGCTGTGATGGACAAAACTGAAAGCTATTTTATTTTATGTATTATTATTATGTTTTTGTTCCCTCCTGGCCAGTTTTGATTTGTATTTATGGTTTTATTTTATCTATTAATTTATGTTGTGCCTACTTGTACAGGTAATACACTAGTTGAATTAAGAAGATGCATTTCTAAACACTTGAAGTGAATAATGCCTGCTGCCTTGGTTAGCCTTAGTTTACTTTTCTTTATTAAGATACTAAATTGTTACTGCATTTTGACTTCACTTTCTGCTCTGTTGTTATATATTTGTTAAGGTTTTTTTTCCGGGGGGGTGGTGGGTGCTGTTGAGAGGGTGTCCCACATTGTCCCACACAACCATACTCCTTGTCCCACATTTTGTTTGTTGGGATCTGGTCACCCTAATAGACAGTGTAACGGTAATCTCGAAATGAGTCGTAGAGACACTGTTCTTAGTTAGTAGTTGGCTTCTGACTGAATTTAGATTGAATTTCCAAAGAGCATGTGGCTAGGTACAATACATCGTACCTTTTTAAGTTATGGTGGGTCAAATTGAACCAAATTGTAACCAAAATCCCAGCCCAATGTTGCTAACTCTTTTCCAATGAAATTAGCTTGCAGCCTTAGCTAAATCCCGCTAAATGTAGTGTGAAAGATGTCTTTTCAGGCCTTCCTCCAAAGCCACACCCCCAAAACCATTGTACCAAGCAACATCTCCAGGTGCTCCTTTGAGAACCAGGGCAAACAAGTTATGTACACCCCTGCACATAACCCACCCTTACTTAGGGTCTGTTTTATTTCTGTAACTGCTGTAATGTTGTATTGGATGAATGGACAGAGTACTGCAGATGCTGCTGATATGAATTCAATAGTATGTTCATAATCTGTGTGAGACCCAGATGACTAAAAGCCATATGTGTGTCCATCAGGAACGACTTCCTGAAGGAAATAAAGATCATGTCTCGTCTGAACGACCCCAACATCATCCGGCTGCTGTGTGTGTGTGTGTCGTCCGACCCGCTGTGCATGGTGACCGAATACATGGAGAACGGAGACCTCAACATTTTCCTGTCGCAGCGGGAGATCGAGAGCACGCTGACACACGCCAACAACATCCCTTCAGTCAGGTCGATATACCATACACACTGTTTACTCTGTTCCAATTTAAAGGGGACCTATCATAAAAAATGCAATTTTTGATGTCGTTTATACATAAATATGTGTCAGGGAACTCACAAAGTATCAGAAAATAAAACCCTCTCTTTTCCTCCATACCCAAATCTCTAAAAACGGGTGAACAACGGAGCTGATCCAGATTTGCGTCCGATATGACGTAATATCGGAAATGTGGACCCACGGCCCTATCATAAACGTTGCTATCAGAAACAATGCCCGACGTGTTTTGGACGTAATATGATCTTTGTTTACATTAGCAAGCATCGCTAACTCTCAGAGCTAACCTGTACTGGAGAGAGTACATGTGTGAAAAAGCAGGAAATCTAAAAAGGAACTCACCTTGTGGTAACCAGCAAGAGAAAAAGCATTTGAGCTCCATACTGTTTCAGAAATAATCCTTGAAGTGGTTTGGAACATGATATGGCATTTAATCACGGGAGCATTCATTCGAATTCTGAGCAGGCACAAGCTCCCCCTCCTCTTTTTTTTATGTTTCAAGCTAAGGACCCCGAATCAGCCGTTCTCTAAGAGGGCTTAAACAGAGGGATATGAGGGATGTGTAAAATGCATGATCTGTTTGGTATTTAGAGCAAAACACATCATAGACATGTTTTTTATATATCTGAGACCCATAATATATGTCTAAAAATAGCATAATGGGAGACCTTTAAAACTCATTTAGAAGGTGATGCAAACAGCAGAGAGCGACACGAATATTGAACATATGAAGATACAGACTCTGATCTCCTTCCTCATCTCTAACCCTCTTCCTTCCCTTTGCCCCTCATTCCAGTCTGTCCGACCTCCTCCACATGTCGGTGCAGATCTCCTCAGGGATGAAGTATCTGGCGTCCCTAAACTTCGTGCATCGCGACCTGGCCACCAGAAACTGCCTGCTGGACCGCCGCCTCACCATCAAGATATCCGACTTCGGGATGAGCCGGAACCTGTACAGCAGTGACTACTACCGCATCCAGGGCCGGGCGGTGCTGCCGATACGATGGATGGCCTGGGAGAGCATCTTGCTGGTAAGGAGGGGGGGGGGGGGGTAGTAAACATGAGACAGGGCTAAAGAAAGAATAAAAGAAGACCATTTAGACCCAGTGCTAGCTGTTGTTCCCTGATACCTCCATCCAGGGGCGAACTGGGGGGAAAAAGTGGCCCGGGGATTTTTTTTTTTAAATGTTGAAGTTAAATGCATCAATCTGGTGCACTTTGACAGCAAAATTAGGGACTAAATCTATGGCAGTCAGTAGGGGCTTGGACTGTGAGCCGTAGGGTCGCCGGTTCAAGTCCCCGACCAGACCTATTTGGAGTGTGGACTTCTACTTGGAGAGGTCCCAGTTCACCTCCTGCCCTGCCGTGGTGCCCTTGAGCAAGGCACCGGACATCCCCCTTCCCCTCTCACTCCCATTGCTCCCCGGGCGCTGTACAATAGCTGCCCACTGCTCCTAGTACTAGACTCCTGGCACTAGGATGGGTTAAAAGCAGAGAACACATTTCACTGTGTGTGCTGTGTGCTCTGCATGTGTGACCATTAAAGAGGGGTTCATCCCTCCCAATTCTTCTTCTTCTTCTTCTTCTTCTTCAACACCCATATAAAACAGAACTGTAAACAGATTAACTTTTTCTTTCAACATTTATTTGAACAGCAAGTGGAGGCAAAAGTGACTGCACCCAAAACAATAAACCTGCTAGCTAACTAGCCTAAACTCAGTAACAGAATGTGGGCAACACGTTCTTCTCCACAGCCACGCGACCTCTGAGTCAGACATCACTTCCCCCTTTTCTATCCTACGGGTATCACCTGGGCTGGGCCGGAACACTTACAAATGTGGGCCGGTAGCATTTAGGCAAAAAAAAAAACATTTTTTAAAAAACATTTTTTTATTTATTTTTGGCCCTCCGGCCCACACACAGCACCGGCCCACCCGGGAAACTCCCGGTATTCCCAATGGCCAGTCCGCCCCTGCCTCCATCCGCTCCTAATGATGGCATAATCAAGAAATTGAAACGGCTCTGGTGTTTTTTATCATAATAAGTGAGGTTTTGAGGATTTCTTTAGCATAGCAATGATGTGAAAAAAGTACGTTTATTAATGGATGCATCTATAGTCCGACGGTAACACCCTACCACCAAATTGTGTTGTAATTGCTGAAATAACATTAGAGTTGACAAAACCCTTGTGCATTCTAAATCATCTTCTTCAAGCTCCATCCTAATACGTAACGCTTTCACTTCTGCAGCAATTTCAGTATTTTTCAATGTCCTCCCCTCCCTCCTCTCCAGGGTAAATTCACCACGGCTAGTGACGTGTGGGCGTTTGGCGTCACCCTTTGGGAGATCTTCACTCTGTGTAAGGAGCAGCCCTACAGCCTTCTGTCCGACGAACAGGTCATAGAGAACACTGGCGAGTTCTTCAGGAACCAGGGTAGACAGGTGAGATGAATCTAACGCACTCCCAAAGGACAGTTCAATTGAGATGTGTCATTCATTGCATAGACGACCTTTGTACCCCTTAAAAAGTATTTTTCTGATTCTTTACTAACGATCTCTTTGTCTTTTCGACTAGATTTTCCTCTACGGCCCTCCGCTCTGTCCACCTTCGCTCTTTGAGCTGATGATGTGTTGTTGGAGTCGCGATATACCCGACCGACCCACATTCGAGGGACTTTACCAAGCCCTGAAGCCCCATGTCAACCAGTGAGCAGTGTCCGCTTGGATTTACCACTCTGAGGGATGTCCATATCTGGACTCTTTATAAGAAGATAGACTGACACCACAAGAGAAAGGACTGGAATTATGTTATAAGAGTATGTCAGAGGGGTAACGGAAACTGGCAGAACTGTGGTCAGAAAGTGGGTTTTCTTTGTAGTAACATCAGCACTCTATTCTGAGAGACAAAGTTGAGGTAGAAGGAGAAAGGCTTGTGTACTCAGAGGAAAACAAACCTGACAGTTGGTAGTGAAAAATACTTTTAAATATTTCTATTTGATTGCTGATTTGACAGTTTCCCACCTCTCCTTAAAACCCCTTCGACCAAAACATCTTGTTAAACCTTTTGACACTTTTTTTCTCCCATTTTGCTATGGTGCCAAAGTTTGCGTAAACGTTAATTTTCTTCTTGTCTTTGGCTTTTAAAGATGCCAACAACTGGACAGACTCTTCAGTATTGTTATTTTCACCTGTCCCTGTGGTTTTTATTATTATTGTAAAGCACTGTCTGTGTCTCTCAGTTATTCATGTTCATTTAACCCACACTGGAGCTAGGGTTAGGGTAAAATTGTAGTGTAGTTTATTTTTAGATTTTTATTCTATTTTATTTTACTTGTTGGTCTTTTTTGTGGATATAAATGTTGTTTAGCTGAGGTTCACATCACGATGCCAAGAGGCTGCGTTGATACCTGTGTGGTTCAAAGACTGAAAATCAGTCAGTGGGTAACTGTGGGTTATTTAGGAGAGTAAGTGGATGGAGGGCACATTTGAACCAAATAATAATAAAAAAAATGTGTCCCTTTTTGTTGCCAAAGAGAAATAAAGATTATAAGTAATAAAACACGATATCAAATGTATTAAAAAAATCATCTTCGTGATTTAACATTAACATCTAGCACTGGAAACTTTCTTTTTAAAGTACCTTACCTTTGAGTATGTTACCAGTGGAAAATCAAGCCAATTCTAACAACATGGGTGCTGATAGATGGGACATTATCTAATGCAACAATCTTATGTCACGTTATCTCTTTACCTGTGTGCTGGGGCCTGTATAATGTACACGTATGTTCAATGTGTTTATGTCTATGTTGGAGTCCAGAGATGTGTACGTTTATAGATTAGCCAGCAAGCCTTAGCGCAATATTTAAAAAAGTAAAGTCTGTTGTTTCATTACTAGAATCAAAGAATTTAAAATATAATTGTTCAAATTAAGAGTGAAATATTCACCAAACTGAAAAGAGCCCTAAGCAACTCAACTAGTATTGAGATTTTGGCTAGCAACCAACGTTGTTGTTAGCTGACTCAAAAAGCTAGCAAGTTGTAATGTGGGGTAGTAAAACCAGGCTCTGTTTAACACTAGAACCGCCAGGGGTCGCTGTATACCTAAAACCGCCAACGGGTAAAATGTACCCGCTATTAGAATGCATTGATTTTCAAGGTACAATGTTCTTTTATTTATCATACTAGAACACAGGGTTAACAGTGAGTCGCACAGTGATGAAACTTATACCAATATAATCTCTGGACTCACAGCTTTCATATGATATCTAGTTTGTGCAGATTGCATGAAGTATAAAAGATCGCTAACGTGAGTTATGTGCAAAGTGTCTCTCTATCTCTCTCTATCGATCTATCTCTAACTATCTATCTATTTATCTATCTATCTCTCTATCTCTCTCTATCTATATATCTCTCTATCTATAAGGAACCGCAGTAAACAACAGGCGTTGCTATAGCAACACATCATGTTTATGTTTACGCGCAAGATCAAATCACTGCATTTTCTATAAGGTAAATATTACCCGCTGATGGGTATAAATGGCAATAGTTTTGGCAATTTTGTCACTCTGACTTCATATTGACCATTTTTAACAACAGAGGGTGCTACATAACACACTTTCAGGAAAAGTCACAGACTGGGAGACTTGAATATTTTGTTGAAAAAAAGTTACATACAATCAAGAAACAGCTGCGGGTAAAATGTACCCCTTGGCGGATCTAGTGTTAAGGAAAATCCACACTAAAAGTATTTTTGTTGTCAATCAGTTGTCTTACAGAACTTATGTGATTCCATTTGACTACCGTTACATCTGTACCAGATTTGGCAATGGCGCTAGTCGTTGCGCTGCTCCACTCAACTGTCTGCTAAAGCGATTTCTTATCTTATCATGTATTACAAAACTGGACTGCTAATAACATTTCTGTTTTTCAGTTTATCAAAATCTACTTCTGAAAAAAATTAAATTTGTTAAGAAATAGGATATGCTACTGTTAGTTGTTGCCTAGTTTGACTTCTTGTTCAAAGTTTTGCTAGCTAGCCGTGTAACACTAGATAGACTTATTTGCATTGAGTTGAGATTTATTTTTGCAAAAACAGACCCTGTCCAACTAGCGCAACATTCCCACCATGCACTGCGCCACTGCTTCTCCTGCTCTCCACATGAAATTAATTGAAAGTGCAGATCTGGTGTATAGCGTTACTTGCCAAAGAGATTCCTACTTCTCTGGGGTTACAGTAGAAAAGTTTTACTTATGTTTAAAGACTTATGCAAGCTAACTACCTGCTTTGCTTGCTGTCTATCTAACTATCAAGCAAAGTACTTGGCAAGGAAGCTAGGTTATGTTTAAACAGGGTTTAGCTTTGTTCTAAAAACTAGCGATGTTAGCGCTTTCACCAAGTGTGTCCCGTATTTGTATAGTTAGAGAGTTACCGAACTGATTTTAAAGCTTAGCCAGATCACAGCAACGTAAACGTTTTGGTGATTAGAGACAACACACAACATGTACATTTTGGGCCGAACATAGCAGAACTACTGTGTTAAAAAAGGACCCTCTGAGCTGAGAGCCAATGAGCCACTTGAGACTATAGGGACTTCAGCCACAAGCCCCGCTCTCACTACATTAGCCAGCTAATCACTACAGCCAATCCTAATACCCTTTCAAAGATTCATTTAGGAACACATACTAGATTCCTTTTCCTGCCAGGCACAAATAAAGGCCTTTTTTAAATCCATCAACATATATTAATTGAATAGCATCAACATGCTTTTGTTTAAAGAACCACTGCATGCTATGCCAAAAATGAATACAGTGTTGTGGACTTCACTGTTGCTACTTCAAGTATTTTACTACTTCAAGCAGTAAACTATGGAAATGTGGATGTGAGAAAGCTAGCCAATGGTGATTAAGAGTTTTCCATACATACTACATCATTTAATAGTCATAACATCCGGGACATTGAGCTTCAACCAAATAACAGTGAAGGTGATTTGTCTGCTTTGCAACTGGATTAATTGATGTGTGATCGAGGCTAAAGGCTTGATAGTTTCAACATTATGTAATGTGGAAAAGTGGGTAGAGTCAATTTTTACAATTTCATTTGTATTTTGTCTCAGTATTTTCATGCTGTAGTCACTCAGTTAGTTTAGTTGTGTATAATGTGCGTTAAATGTGTGCAGTATTTTAAAATCCTCCCTTTCAAATTGTCAAGAGCGTAAATTGGCAACATCAACATCATCTCCACAGGAAAGAAGGAGGAAGACCAAATATGTTAAGTTGAGTTTTGTTTAGTGTTTTTGTTGTTCAGTATTTGTTTTCTTTAAATATCTGTACTGTATCTTAACACTTGTTGGTGTGGTTGGGATGAAATGATTTCGGAGATCGAGGATTTTTGACATGACTTTGAGCACTGGGTAAAAGTTGGGATTAAAGTGGTTGACCAGAGTTGCTTTGTTGTGCCAAATGATATGATCTAACAAGGGCAAAGAGATTTTTTTTTTAAGCAACAGGACCGTAATTAAGGAAACCACTAAACTCAACACACCCAGAGTCCTTTGTTACAGTAAGCCTGTGTATTTTGTTTTGGTTCCATTAGAGAGATAGTCTTGAAGTGTGATAGTGTACAGTATAAGTGATCTATAATATCTCAGTGTGTGAATGCAGATAAGGTGAGATAATTGTTATTGATAACTGATTATCTATCAGAATTTATAGTAGCTGATTCTCTGATTATTTCTATTCTGGGAAGGTGTTTTTTTCTAACAGAGATTTGAACATTTCTAACGGAGATGTCCTGCTTCAGACATGTATTGTACATAGGCTAGTAGCTGTGTATATTAATATATTGGGAGGTGGTTAACTTTGTGTTGTCCTGAGTCATTTTCACTCTGTACCCTCTCATGTCCCCATTTGTTTTTCTCATAATAAACAGTAACATTTGTCAAACAGAACTGTGTATGTATGTACATTTGAAACTCCCATAACAGAAGTCTTCAGACACAAACATGTGTAAAGGCTGGATTATTTCAGTGTGTATGTTATGATCAAGACATGGGGCCTCATTTATAACGCCTTGTGTAGGATTCACGTGGGAAGGTTGCTTATGTAGTACAAAGCAAAAAAATTGGTCCAGAAATGTTCCGACATTTTCCGATTCACAAAACATTGCGTACCGGCGAGGGAAGTGCGTACGGCACTTCCTACGCCTGCTTCCCTTTATAAATCACAATCAACTCGAAATGCGGTGCAGCTTTTGCGGGCTTCACGTAATGCCCATATTTGCCTATAAATAGTCAAAGAAACGCCCATTCATGCATTCATTCATTTTGACTGACTTTATGAAGAAGATCGCAGGAAATGACGACAGAACAGCTAAAAAAGACATCTCACACAGTGGTTGCGGTCGAATAATCCAAAAATCACCTCCTAACCTCTAACCCAATCGTCTATTCCTTGACCTCTGAGTGAAACGTCACGGGGTTAAGGGATAGTGGATAGGAGAATTCAAAAGGACTTAGGAGAAGAGACTGCGGTACTTTAGAGAATCTACTGCACTTTCACTATCCGACGTGTTTATGATGCGCCAGCGGACGTCATAAATGTGCGTCTGCTGCTGTGGGGAAACTATGGAAACTACAGTTTTCTATACAGCGGACTACAACATGGATGTTTAATAAGAACGAGGGACTACTGTAAACTCATCTAGAGACTCTGCACCGTGCTCTGATGCTGTTGCTTTATGCTTTATGAACGTGGACAACAGAGAAACATATTCTTCATGACCAAAGTTGGAATTGAAATAAAAAAGGAAAGTGAAACTTATGCTCATCACCCTCTCCCTCCGGTCCACATTAATACAAATGATCCCAATACGTATGATTGTATGAACTATGAAAATATCTTAAAATAAATACAAACGTATTTATTATAAACGTTAGTCCTTAACATCTATCACTGTGTATATCACCATTCAAACATCTTTTAAAAGTTGAACAAACCCCACACAGCTCAGTAAAGACTGTGAGATGTTGACTTTATTTGATAATTTCAGTAAAAACTAACGTTCATATTTCTCTTTTTGATTATAATACTGATGAACGTTCAAAACAAAGCACTTTGGCAACTTACCACATACGTTTTAAAATGCTTAATAAGCACCGTAACTTTCATGATATAATTTCTCGGTCATAATCGTTTTTTTCCGTGAATGGCCAACTGTTGTGCGACGGCAAATGCTGCGGCTGCAAGGCATTGTGGGGCAGCACTTTCTCCTCTCCTTTCGGTAAGGGAGGTCCAGTGGTTCCTAAGCTAAAGGAGGTTATAAAGGAAGTTTGAAACCTCCTTTCCTATCATCCAGAGAATTCGAACGGCACTTATCATGGCTGCCAGTGAGGGACTTCCGGGTCATTTCACTCCGTTAGGAAGGTTCCTAAGCTAAATGGACTATTCGACCACAGCACGTGTCAGATTTAGGTTATTTTGGGGAGGTCGAGATAAATCATATTGTTTGGTGGATGCAGTTTGAACCAGAGTAGCAGCATGGAAGTCGGATCGTCACCAAAATAAATAAATAAGTGGTCCGAAAAAGGTTAATGACAAAAAAAAAGACATAACCTTCCTCAGGCAGTGTGTTTGCACCGGGGAAAGGAGACCCTCCCCTTGATGAGAAACTAAGAAATGATCGGGGAATCCCTCCGGAGTGGAGTCATGACGACTGGATCTGAATTATTTGTTTGTATTTGGTAGTTTCTGTTCCAGCTGTTGATCAGCATCTATATATCCATAATCCACCAGTTAAAGGAAATACAACTAATGTGTTGTGTTATATCAGCTGTACAATTTACCACATATGGTGTTCTTAGTTTCCATACCTCCTGTGTTTTACGAGCGACTTATCAAGTCTTGGCAAATGGCATAAGACACGATTAAACGTGATAGTATATAAAACCATGCTCGTACCTACAACCTATATAAATGCAAAACGCCGTCAGTTTAGACTGTAGGCTGTAGTTATCCCAATCTTTAAAGGTGGAGACCCAATGTCTACCAATAACTACAGCCCAATTAGTATCCTTCCTACAGTATCAAAAGTCGTTGAAAAATTGGTAGCTGAACAAATTATGAACCATCTGAATAACAGTGCTTTTTCTCTGCATCCAATGCAATTTGGCTTTAGGGCCAAATACTCTACAGAAACAGCCAACTGTTTCTTCACAGAACAAATCAAATCCAAAATGGATAAAGGTGGTGTTGTAGGAGCAGTGTTTCTTGACTTAAAGAAGGCCTTTGACACTGTTAATCACAACAAACTCATATCTAAGCTATCCAGCATTAACTTCTCCACACTAACACTTTAATGGATAGAATCATATTTGTTCAACCGTTCTCAGTATGTCAGAGTACAGAATAATCAATCATCTAACCTCCAGCTGTCCACAGGTGTCCCACAAAGGTCAATTCTGGGTCCATTGTTATTTTCATTGTATATAAACGACTTACCATCAATATGTCCTGACACAAACATCCAAATGTATGCTGATGATGCTGTAATTTATGTTCACGGAGGCAGTCTGACACAAGTGGCTACTGAACTGACGAACAAGATGGTTCATGTAACAGCTTGGTTGGAGCAATGCTGTCTGCAACTAAATGTCAGTAAAACTGTATATATGTTCTTCACCAAAACCAAGTCCTCCTGCGTTGAGCCAGATGTGTTTGTGTCCGGGGAGAGGCTACAGGTGGTCTCACAGTACAAATACCTGGGGGTCTTAATTGATTCAAGACTCAATTTTAAGGCTCAGGTGAAAAAGGTCTGCAACAGGGTCAAATTCAGTCTGTCAAATTTGAGGTTTACCAGGAACTGGTATCAAATCATTGCCCAATACTCACAAAATAGAACTTGTTGAGCTGGGAAAATGTAATGAGATATGCAAATGCTTGCCTCATGTACAAAATAATACACGGCCTTACCTCACCTCCGCTCAGGCATTTTATCACCATACGCACACCTGTAACTAGGTCAACAAGAGCTGCAACAAGAGGAGACTGTGTTGTTCCATTAAGGAAGAGTTCATTCAGCCAATGTTCATTTTCTTTTAAAGCTGCACAACAGTGGAACTCAATCCCAGTAACGATTAAAGAACAAAACACCTGCAGTTTATTCAAATCTAATTTAAAAACATGGTTGGTGGAAAATCAGCTCTGTCAACACTGACACAATCTGCACTTTACAATGCTCTGTTTGTACACATGTGCCTTGACCTGTTGCTATCTGTCTGCTTTGTGAATATGTATTTTAGTTTTGTTTTTATGTTTTTATATATGCTTTTATCATAATATAAGTATCTCTGTTGAATGTTGTTTTACTGATTGTATTTACCTGTTATTTGAAGTGAATTGTTTGTTTTTAAGATGACTTTCAACATCTGTCCAGGGACTGCAGACGGAAAATAGCCTGTTGGCTAACTCTGGTGCATTTACAGAAATGTCAATCAATGTGCACTGTCCCTGTCAAATAAATAAATAAATAAATAAAATAGACGTAATTCTGTCCTCCTGCTTACCGCATCATTTATGAGAAAACATTTCATAACATTATCACAACATATTCGAGGTGGTTTTAAATAACATATCCGTATTTATTTATTTATTTCTCCAAGTTATGTGTTTGTGTGCACTGAGTAGTCTCAAACAGGCGTTTGTTAAATCATTTTAAGATTGGGTTTAATCAATGTTTGAAAATGAATTCTTCATATATGATAAATGAGAGGTAACATTTTATTTATGGTATTATTTCCACATATTTCTCTCCATTCTTCCTTCTGCCAACGGTGTCGCAGTTTCTCGTCTCTCCTGTTATTGTGCTTAGTGCGTACGCATGGGTTAGAGTTTGCGTGGAGGACGGCACATTTTCCCGTCAAGTTAGTAGTTTAAAAATATTCAAACATTGCGTAGAAACTGGCATACGCCATTTTTGGAGCGTATATCCCTTTATAAATGAGGCCCCAGGGCTTTTCCAAGTCTGAGACTGTGGGCCTTCACATTTTGAGAAAAAAATCTCAACATATTTTACTTGCTGGATTTTGTTCAATTCCTGGATGCATATGGGATCATGATTATGCTCAGTGGCAATTATTATTAATAATAAATAAATGCAAAATAAATACATCTTAAAATATATTTTAAGATCATGTTTAATCATCTGATTCGTCTGTACATTGCTGTTTTAGTCTGTGTTCTTCTAATTAGGGTCTACAGCAGGGGTGGGCAATTATTTTTCCCAGGGGGCCAAATGAGCAACTGAAAATATTTTGGAGGGCCGGGCCAAAATGCCAAACTCAATTATGCATAATATACATTTTATTTCTATATAAAAAGCAGTAATTGGCATTGTTTTGACCGCTGGTAAGTGTGTATGTGTCATAGTCTGCTCCATCATTCACCAGCAGTGTTGTGCTAGTTACTGAAAACCAGTAACTAGTTACCATTACTAGTTACTTCATTTCAAAAGTAACTCAGTTACTTTACTGATTACTTACACCAAAAAGTAATGAGTTACTGTGAAAAGTAACTTTTTAGTTACTTAAAAAAGGGCTCCCATTAATGCCCTTATAGCCTTCATTTCAGTACTGTTATTGCATTGGAGAATAATACAATCTGTTGATCAACTTGACATGCATTATATGCAATATGGATTGCATCGATATTAGCTGGCTTTCCATTTTTGTATATTCTTTCTCCAGGTAGTTGGAAAGATGTTTTCCGTCCCATATGCCGTGTGCCGCCCGGACTTGGTATCATGCTAACTAGCTCCCTGAAAGCGGGTGACTCCACTGTAGGAATAGCCTGCATGTGTTCTACAACATACCGTGCAATGGCTTTATCGACTTTTCCCTGGCTAGCAGTCCCTTGGTTAAAATCCAGCCGCTGTTGCTTAGGTGGAGGTGGAGTGGCGTCGGCTGAGTCTGGGTCTGTGCCGGTCTTAGTTACTAGTGTTACCTTTTATTACTAACGGTATCTCGGCACCGAAACCGTAGTTTCGAATACACACCGGTGGTTTCTGACTTGGCTCGTTGTCAGCCGGTAACCAGCTGCCCAGACATTTCGAGGGGAAAAAGGATGAAAACTAGGCGTTCGGATGCCGTGGGAAGAACCTCCGTTTATTCACGTTCTTCAAGCTATATTGACACTGTATTGCATACATACAGACTAGATACTATTCATTTTCTGACCACTTTCTCTATACTTTCGTCTCTCTCTCCATAACTCCGCACTTCGCCTTGGCCATCACATTTCACACACACAGAGACTCCAAAACCCACAACCCCTTGCGGCTGCTACACTTAAAGTGACAGGCCAAGCCTGTAACACTAGCTTCGTCCCAGCATGTTGTTTTTGCAGATGTTTTAAGAGATTTGAATTACTGGTTTGGGCAGTAGATAGGCTCTTTGACCCGTCAGGACACAACTTACATTTAACAGAAACTCTCTTTTCTTTGTGCTCGACAAAAGTGAAATAGTGAGAATATCTCCAGGTGGAGAAACTAGACTTGAGCTCCTCCGCCGCCATGATAGTCTTGTTAGTAAACAACACAAACACGCCCACAGCCCTTTTCCGCATGTGACACAGGAAGTATCTAAGTACATTTACTCAAGTAATCTGTTCGCCTGGATGTTGACTATATAAAAAAACTAACGCAGTAACGGAGTAACGCACCATGTAGTAACGGTAAACTGAGTTACTGAATTTAAAAAGTAATGCGTTAGAATACTAGTTACTGCCAAAAATAACGGCGTTACAGTAACAGTCCCAACACTGTTCACCAGTAGTTTTCCATTCACCTGTCTCACCTGTTTTCCACACCCACTCGTGAGCTCACTCTCTTTCTCTTCTGCACCCATTAGTTTCTGCCAGTATTTAAACCCGCACCTTACACACACTCTTTGCCAGATTGTACTTTGCCTCATGCTTGTCTTTCCCGCGTTGTATACTAGATTGCCTACCCGGTTCCGACCCTGCCTGTCCTCGATCTGCCTGCTCTGCCTGTTCCCTGATCCTGCCTGTCCCTCGACTATCCTGTCTGGCCTGTTATCCGACCCTGCCAGTATCTACGCTGACCGCCTCGCTTACTCCCTGACTCTCTGTCTGTCCCTGACTCACCTTCTGCCCGCTGTCCTCCGGTGCGTTAAACTGCTCGGTTGGTATTCCTCAGATCCAGTGGAATCTCCAATAAAGTTTATTACCAATTCTCCTTGGTTTCTCGAGTGCTGCATTTGGGTTCTCCTTAAGATTGTGACAGAACAATCTGGCCAGAACATGGACCCAGCGCACTCCTCTTCACCTAGAGACCGTTTCGAGAGAGTTGAGGACGCTCTTCAGAGGCAGGAAGCCTCGATAGCCGCCCTGGCCACCGAGGCTCATCATGCTAACTCTTCACATGACCAGACGCTAACCTATTTATCTGCGCAGCTACAGCAGCTAACGGCTACTGTGCAGCAGCTAGTGGCAGGAGTGGCCGCTCCAGCGCCTCTTCCTATGCCGTCGACACCCGCTTCTGCATCACCTCTGATGGGATTTACCCCGGAGCCTCGGGTGGGAACTCCGGAGCGCTACGCCGGGGAACCGGAGGGCTGCAGCCCGTTTCTTACGAACTGTTCTATCCTGTTTGCGCTGCAGCCACACACTTTTGCTTCTGAAGCTGCTCGTGTGGCGTTCACGGTCACCTCACTCCAGAGCCGCAACCAGGGGGGGATGAGCCCATGCAGGTGGGTCGCACCAACCTCACTTTGGAGGAACGTGAGCATCGCAGACGTCGTAACCTGTGTCTCTACTGAGGCCGGGCCGGCCATTTTGTTTCTCACTGCCCGGTAAAAGGCAAGGCTCAGCAGTAATGGGGAACATACTGGTGAGCCAAACCCCTGGATTTGTTCCCGCTCAGAGACCATTGAGCCACGCCAGGTTGCTATTACCGGATAGCTCTCAGGCTCTTGCTGTTTTTATTGACTATGGTTCGGACGCGAATATTATGGACGAGAAGCTTATGCTGCAGTTGGGAATAGACCGGGTTCTTTTGTCTCGCCCAGTTCCAGCCAACACCTTAGACGGTCACCTGCTGGGGACAGTGACTCATCAGACTGTACCCGTTCACATGCTCCTGTCTGGGAACCATCACGAAACTATTCAGTATCATGTTCTCCGGTCTCCACATATTCCGCTGATCCTGGGTTATCCATGGCTCCGCCGCCACAACCCTAACATTGACTGGGAGACGGGAGCCATTTTGGGTTGGAGTCCTTCTTGTCATCTGATCTGCCTGAAACAGGCTGCCGCGCCTCAGCGTTCGGTGAACCCCAGCCAAGTTCCAGATGTTACAGGCGTTCCACCGAAATATCTGGACTTCAAGGAAGTATTCAGCAAGTCGAGGGCTACTTCCTTACCACCACACCGGCCCTACGACTGTGCCATCGACCTGCATCCCGGCACCAGCCCTCCCAGGGGTCGATTGTACTCCCTGTCTGCTCCGGAAAGAGTTTCCATGGAGACTTATATCAATGACTCTCTGGCGGCTGGGATTATTCACCCGTCCTCATCACCTGCTGGCGCAGGGTTCTTCTTTGTGGAGAAGAAGGACAAGACCCTAAGGCCCTGTATCGACTTTCGGGGTCTTAATGACATTACGATCAAGAATCGATACCCACTGCCTCTTATCTCGTCTGCATTCGAGTTGCTGCAGGGAGCAACCATATTCACAAAGCTGGACTTGCGTAACGCGTACCACTTGGTACGTATTCGCGAGGGGGAAGCCCGCGAGTGTGTGTGTGTGTATACGTGTGTGTGTGTGTGTGTTTGTGTAATTTTGCGTTTGTGTGTATTGTGTTTGTTTCACGGGGAAAACACTCACGAGAAACACCGGCTGTTGTTATGCCTGCTGTGACGTCAAGTTACTCCGTTCTCCGCTTGTAATTATGCCTTTACAAGCTTCAAAGTTGTATTTATCATCTGAATTTGCCGAAACAAGCTTAATATTCTAAAAGCCAAGACTTTGTTTAATTGAAATCAGATGAAAACAAACCGTAACGGACCCTGCCGTGTTATCTATGATTACTATACGCCTTACATTAATTTGCAGCCGGAGGGAGGGGAAGCAGCGCTGTGGAAGAGCAGAGTGGCAAGTGAGAGCTGTCATCTTCCCTTTACAAGCTTCAAAAATGTATTTATCGTGTGATTTTGGAAATACAAGTTTCATATTCTGAAAGCCAAGACTTTGTTTATTTAAAATCAAACAAAACACCCGAACCCCGAAAAACTATTTTTGTACGCAAATCCACGTTTATTTTTGAAATGAGCCGTTGCGACTTCTGACTGATTTCGATAGAGCGGGTCACATATAGTCAACTGAAATGTGTAAAGAGCAAAGGATATATTTCTGATAAGTGTGCACATGGTATAAGAGTCTGGGACCTTATAGAAGTGTTACATTTAAGAGTCGGGGACCTTATCAGAAGTGTCAAACATAAGAGTCTGGGACCTTATCAGAAAAGCCTTTAAATCCTCCGCCGTGAGGCTCCACTGCCGTGTGGAGGCTGTGTTTTGAGAAAAAAAAACTAAGAATAGGGCAAGTGATTGGATTTAAAGTAAGATTAATTAGTAAGTGAAGACTTTCTGGGAAAGCCGGTCAGGGACCACATAGGTTTTAAAAAGGGTGATTACGTTAAGTCAGTGACGGCTGCTAATTGTCTCATTCCTTTCTATGAGAGATATATATATACAGTGGGGCAAAAAAGTATTTAGTCAGCCACCAATTGTGCAAGTTCTCCCACTTAAAAAGATGAGAGAGGCTTGTAATTGTCATCCTAGGTACACTTCAACTATGAGAGACAGAATGGGGGGAAAGAATCCAGGAAATCACATTGTAGGATTTTTAATGAATTAATTGGTAAATTCCTCGGTAAAATAAGTATTTGGTCACCTACAAACAAACAAGATTTCTGGCTCTCACAGACCTGTAACTTCTTCTTTAAGAGCCTCCTCCGTCCTCCACTTGTTAACTGCATTAATGGCACCTGTTTGAACTCGTTATCAGTATAAAAGACACCTGTCCACAACCTCAAACAGTCACACTCCAAACTCCACTATGGCCAAGACCAAAGAGCTGTCAAAGGACACCAGAAACAAAATTGTAGACCTGCACCAGGCTGGGAAGACTGAATCTGCAATAGGTAAGCAGCTTGGTGTGAAGAAATCAACTGTGGGAGCAATTATTAGAAAATGGAAGACATACAAGACCACTGATAATCTCCCTCGATCTGGGGCTCCACTCAAGATCTCACCCCGTGGGGTCAAAATGATCACAAGAACGGTGAGCAAAGATCCCAGAACCACACGGGGGGACCTAGTCAATGACCTGCAGAGAGCTGGGACCAAAGTAACAAAGGCTACCATCAGTAACACACTACGCCGCCAGGGACTCAAATCCTGCAGTGCCAGACGTGTCCCCCTGCTTAAGCCAGTACATGTCCAGGCCCGTCTGAAGTTTGCTAGAGAGCATTTAGATGATCCAGAAGAGGATTGGGAGAATGTCATATGGTCAGATGAAACCAATATAGAACTTTTTGGTAAAAACTCAACTAGACGTGTTTGGAGGAGAAAGAATGCTGAGTTGCATCCAAAGAACACCATACCTGCTGAAGGGAGAACTACAAACAATCCTCCTAAACCACCAAGTGTGCCAATCCAGAACAGATACGCTCTGCTGACCGAGAACCGGAGATCTCTTTCTGATGACCTGGATAACCTGTCCTCTTCGCACAGCAGGGTAAGGACCAATAGCTACTCCAAAAGTAAAAGGCTAGAGGGAAAGCTAACGACTGGGCCTGAAACTCTGATTGTGGGTGACTCTGCTGTAAGAGATGTAAAAGGTTTGTGTAGTAAGAACAACACCAAAGTACTCTGTTTCCCCAAGGATATGGTCTCTGACTTGGCTGAGAAGATCCTGCATATTGGGGCTGAACATCCGACTGTGAAGAATGTGGTACTACATATTGGAACAAATGATGTTGTGAAACAACAGTCAGAAATGCTGAAAGAAGACTTTAAATGTTTGTTGGAAACTGTCAGCTCTCTAAATGCGGAGGTGTTCATCAGTGGCCCTCTACCGTCAGTCAGAAGAGGAGTGGAGAGATTCAGCAGATTGTTTGCACTGAACACCTGGCTTTCAACTGCCTGTACTGACCATTCTGTCCATTGTATTGACAATTTTTAACTTTTTCTGGGACCGCAGACATCTTTTTAAGGCAATGGAGTTTGCCTGAACAAGTCAGGAGTGAAATTGTTTATCTCTAACATATTCAACTGCCTGCATCATCAATCTGTTTCCTCTGCCAAGGACAAGCGGCAAGAGGAATCAAAACAGGAGAAAGACACAACACATCGCGCAGAAAACCCTGAAGAAGTATCACTGCACCCGCCTGAGGAATGTTCTGATTATGGGAGACCTATGAGACACATGGAGGAGTCTCCACTGCCCGTCACCCCCCCTGTCAACGCCTTTGAGGATACTCTTCATTCATCCCCCAGCTCTCTCTACTCTCCGCTCACGCTTTCACCCTCGCCCACCCCCCTGGAGTTCGATGACCGCATGAAGGCGATACGCAGGCTTGGCAGCATGTCCTTTACCCCCGCCCCTCAACGACGCCCACCAAAATCACCGAAGCAGAGACGCGCACCATCTCCCCCGGCTTCATCACCATGCCTACCACAATCATCCAAACCAAAACAATACAAGGAAGATGGAAGCAGCAAACCCCCCTTTCTACAGTGTAGCCCTCACCCTGCCCTCCTATGATGAGAGGAGCAGGGTGGTGGGTCCTCCCTCCCCTTCAAAGCCTGATAGGGATGTGTGTGTACAAAACGCTGCAAACTGATATCTGCTGGGTCCAGGCTCAAGGGCGTATGGCACTCTCAACTATTTCCAGGACATGCCGGGGCCCTGCCTGCCTGTAGCTTTGCCGATATCTGTGTTGATAGGTAATAGATTAAGAGCGGTGAATCATCTTAGATATAGTAAGCGCTCAAACGTTTGTGTGAGTTTATCAAATTTAGCAGTGATTTCATGTCAGCCACAGTTTGTTACAAAAAACCTGACCTGATTGTGTGTTTAACGAACTTAAAACTAGCTTTATTAAAAGTCAGGTCTTTGGCAGGAAAAACATTTTTAATCAATGATTTTATCACTGAGCACAATCTCGATTTTATTTTTTCTTAACAGAAACTTGGATTGAACAACATAACAGTACAGCTGTTCTTATCGAATCAACCCCTCCCAACTTTAGTTTTATGAGTCAGGAAAGAATGCAAAATAAAGGTGGTGGAGTTGCTATTCTGTTCAATGATTCCCTTCAATGCAGGAAGACATCTTATGGGAACTTTGCTTCTTTTGAATATGTGGCCCTTCAGCTGAAATGCTCCTCTCGAGCTCTGTTCCTAAATATCTATAGACCACCCAAATACTGTGCAAGCTTTTTTGATGATTTTACCGAACTGCTGTCTATAGTGTGTATTGACTTTGACCGTCTAGTCATTGTTGGTGATTTTAACATCCATGTTGACAACCCCCAGGACAGAGGGGCAAAATAACTGTTTTGTGTTCTTGATAGCTATGGACTGACTCAGCATGTGACGGAGCCCACGCACAATAAGGGGCACACTCTGGACTTAATTCTCTCAAAGGGTCTGAATATCTCTAAGGTTGTGGTGCCTGATGTTGCACTCTCTGACCATTCCTGTGTTTTCTTTGAGAGCTCTATTTCTGTTCACAAAAATGTTCAAAAAGAGGTAACCACAAAGCGATATTTAACTGAAAATACTAGGGAAATGTTTACTCAGAATTTTTCTTCCACACTTGTCCCTGCTAACATCTCAGTAAATGAGCTAGTAGATCATTTTAATTCAAAAATTAAAAATGTTATAGATGCCATTGCTCCAACTAAGGTAAAGGAAGTGTCTGGCAAGAAAATATCTCCATGGAGAAAGGCCATGACCGTGAAAACAGAAAAAAGAGAATGCCGAAAAGCTGAACGCAGGTGGCGAAAAACAAATCCCCAGGTTCACTTTGAAATCTATAAAGAGAGACTTGGCCTTTATAATTTGGAATTGAAAAACGCACGACAATCGTTCTTCTCTGACATCATTACCAAAAACAAAAACAACGCACGTGCCTTGTTTGCTACCGTCGACAGACTAACTAACCCCCCAGTGTCAGTAGCCTCTGAATTTCTATCCACCAGGGCGTGCAATGATTTTGCCTCCTTTTTCACTGACAAAATTCAGAAAATCAGACAAGCAGTCAGTGCCTCTGCATCAGGTACAGCAAATGTGTTGTCTCTGTGTCCACTTAAAATCAATTCAAACACCATGACACAATTCCATCAGATTAATGATAAAAACCTAGAGGACATTATACAACTTCTGAAATCCTCCTCCTGCTGCCTTGATATTATTCCAACAGGATTTTTCAAAGATGATTTGCCTTGCATGGCCTCAGATCTACTTCATATAGTAAACAAATCTCTTCACTCAGGTATTTTTCCACAGGCCCTGAAAACTGCAGTCATTAAACCGCTCTTAAAAAAGAATAATCTAGATGCTTCAGTAATGAACAATTACAGGCCCATATCAAACCTCCCATTTCTAGGTAAAATCTTTGAAAAAGTTGTTTTTCAACAGTTGAGTAATTTCTTGCATTTAAATAACTGTTTTGATGTGTTCCAGTCAGGCTTTCGTCCAAACCACAGCACTGAGACTGCTCTTGTAAAGGTCTTCAATGACATCCACTTAAACACAGACAGTGGCAGAACTTCAGTGTTAGTATTATTAGATCTCAGTGCTGCGTTTGACACTGTTGACCACAACATATTACTAGACCGACTGGAAAACTGGGTGGGACTTTCGGAAACAGTTCTAAATTGGTTTGAATCCTACTTAAAGGACAGAAACAACTTTGTTTCTATAGGTAAATACACATCTGAGTTGACAAATATGACATGTGGGGTACCTCAAGGCTCCATCTTGGGTCCTCTTCTCTTTAACGTCTACATCAGGGATCACCAACTACATTTGTCCAAGGGCCAAAATGTATCCAATAGACACTATCGCGGGCCGGGGGGGGGGGGGGGGGGGTACAGGTACTGCATAAAGCTTAGCAGACTCTTCACGCTAACGAAGGATCACTTCTAGGCAGGGTTGGGAGGGTTACTTTGTAAATGTAATCAGTTACTGAATACTGAATACATGCTCTGAAAGTAATCAGAATACAGTTACAGTTACGTGTCTTATAAAAGTAACGTGTTCAGGTTACTTTTAGAATACTTTTGGAATACTTTCTTTTTCCATAACAGATGGGTATGTTTTGGTGAGCAGGAGACACTTGTTTTACTGTTTTAATGGCTTATCAAGAACTCAAACACAACATCTTGGTGTCATTCTGGACAGCTCCCTCTCATCTGCACCCCACATAAAAAACATCACCCGGACTGCATTCTCCTACTGTAAACCTTTCCTTAGAATATGTTATGAATTGTAAGGTGTCCTTGGGTGCTTTGAAAGGCGCCCCTAAATAGAATGAATTATCATTATTATTATTATTATTATCTGAAACGATGTAATAACTTTTAAAACTTGTTCCAGTCACTTGCATGCATTCAGCAGCAGCAGGCCATTCACTTTGATTTGATCCCGTTATAAATGTCATCATTTCAACAATAAAGAAATGCTACATAAACGTTATCTTGCACATTTTATCGAACCATCTCCGTTTCTAACTTTCAATATAGTTTAAAAGAGATCTCTCTCTCTCTCATCTGCGTGCGGGGGCGGGGCCTCACAGACACGCTGCATCTCTCTCTTGCTCACAGACATGCTGCAGCGCTGTGCAGTGTGCACACAGTTCTGCCGGTAATGAATATTACATTTTGTGAGGAAACTTTTCCACCAATAATTCCAATAAGTATTCCAAAATGTATTCACTTCAGGTTTACGAAAGTAACTGTAATCAGATTACTCGTTTTTCAAATGTAACGCCAGCTGAATACACTTAGCCTACTTGATTTTTGTATTCTGATTACGTAACGCCGTTACATATATTCCGTTACAACCCAACCCTGCTTCTAGGCTACTGTCCCGCAGCTCCTGCCTCTCTGTTGGACTCTGTCGCAGCGGGGCTGCTGCTGTGGTGCGGAGCGCACAAAGCAGAATCTTCACAACAAGGATCACTTCTTCTTCTTCTTCTTCTTCTTCAAGGAAGGGGAGGTTTCGCAGTACGCAGTCTACTGTCCCGCAGCTGCTGCCTCTCTGTTGGACTCCGGTACTGCACCTTACTCACGAGACGTAAAAAAAAAATGGGTGGGGGGCCACAGTCACCCCCGTCGTGCGGGCCGGATGAGAATGTCTGGCGGGCCGGATGTGGCCCGCGGGCCGCCAGTTGGTGGTCACTGGTCTACATGCTACCACTGGCTCAGATAATGAAGAACAACAAAATAAGTTACCATAGCTATGCAGATGACACACAAATGTACGTAACAATTTCACCAGGAGACTATGCTCCAATTCAAACACTGAGTAAGTGCATTGAACAAATCAATGACTGGATGTGTCAGAACTTTCTCCAATTAAACAAAGATAAAACTGAGGTAATGGTTTTTGGAGCCAAGGCAGAACGTTTAAAAGTTAGCGCTGAGCTTTAGTCTGCAATGTTCAAAACAACAGATAAAGCCAGAAATCTAGGTGTAGTCATGGACTCTGACCTGAGTTTCAACAGTCACATTAAAACAGTTACTAAATCAGCCTACTATCACCTAAAGAACATATCTAGGATTAAAAGACTAATGTCACAGCAGGATTTGGAAAAACTTGTCCATGCCTTTATCTTCAGTAGACTCGACTACTGCAATTGTGTCTTCACAGGTCTCACTAAAAAATCTATTAGAAAGCTGCAGCTGATTCAGAACGCCGCTGCTCGAGTCCTCACTAACACTAAGAAAGTGGATCACATCACTCCTGTTCTGAAGTCTTTACACTGGCTTCCTGTGTGTCAAAGAATAGATTTCAAAATACTGCTGCTGGTTTATAAAGCACTGAATGGTTTAGGGCCAAAATACATTTCTGACCTCCTGCTAAATTATGAACAATCCAGATCTCTCAGGTCTTCAGGGACTGGTCAGCTTTCTGTGCCCAGAGTCAGAACTAAACATGGTAAAGCAGCGTTCAGTTATTATGCTCCAAATATCTGGAACAAACTCCCAGAAACCTGCAGGTCCGCTGAAACTCTTACTACTTTTAAATCCAGGCTGAAGACTTTTCTTTTTGTCGCTGCTTTTAATTGAACTATTCATATCTTAGACTGCACTGTAACTTTTATCCATGTATTTTTTCTTTTAATGTTTATTTTATAATTTTTTCTTTTTAATGACTGATTTTAAATGCCATTTTCTTAATGTCTTTCATTTTTTGTAAAGCACTTTGAATTGCTTTATGTTGAAAAGTGCCATATAAATAAACTTGCCTTGCCTTACCTACTGTGAAACATGGGGGTGGAAACATCATGCTTTGGGGCTGTTTTTCTGCAAAGGGACCAGGACGACTGATCCGTGTAAAGGAAAGAATGAATGGGGCCATGTATCGTGAGATTTTGAGTGACAACCTCCTTCCATCAGCAAGGGCATTGAAGATGAAACGTGGCTGGGTCTTTCAGCATGACAATGATCCCAAACACACCGCCCGGGCAACGAAGGAGTGGCTTCGTAAGAAGCATTTCAAGGTCCTGGAGTGGCCTAGCCAGTCTCCAGATCTCAACCCGATAGAAAATCTTTGGAGGGAGTTGAAAGTCCGTTTCCCAGCGACAGCCCCAAAACATCATTGCTTTAGAGGAGATCTGCATGGAGGAATGGGCCAAAATACCAGCAACAGTGTGTGAAAACCTTGTGAAGACTTACAGAAAACGTTTGACCTCTGTCATTGCCAACAAAGGGTATATAACAAAGTATTGAGATGAACTTTTGTTATTGATCAAATACTTATTTTCCACCATAATTTGCAAATAAATTCTTTAAAAATCAGACAATGTGATTTTCTGGATATTTTTTTTTTCTCATTTTGTCTCTCATAGTCAGTGTTGGGCAAGTTACTTCCAAAATGTAATATATTACATATTACTTATTACTCTCTTTTGAAAGTAATAAGTTACATTACAACATTACTGTCTCTGAAATGTAATGAGTTACACTACTTTTGAGTTACTTTTGAGTTACTTTCACCAAAATAACCGCAAAAGAATGGCTAGGTATTTGAAATGCTAAAATGTAGTTTAGTGCAGCTCATTATACATCCAGTGAAGGGCAATGTGGTATAGCATAACAACTGTGTAGGCCCTTAAGGCTACTAACAACTTGTATTACACGGCTTAGTTGAATACTCGATTGTGATTGTAAATTCTTAACATGTGACATGTTGTTAATACAGTAGTACAGACCGCTGTCAAGGACTATAATGAAGGTTGCTAAGGAGGATCAAGAAAGAGAAAGGAAAAGAGGTTAAAAGACGGAGCGCTGGACGTCAGATAAATCACCAGAAGAAGGCAGACAGGAAGTAAACAATAACAGGACACGGAATGGGCTCTGTATTTTGTTTAGTATATGGCCATGTACAGGCCCGGTTCCAGAACTAAATGACTCAGGGTGCCTCTGAGATTACAGGAGGCGCAGCAGTAGCAGGTTTACATGAGCAATAGTGGCCGGCAACAGCAATGAAAAATAGCATTGATGGTCCTCAATGAACAGATTATGGCATTTGTTATGTTTTGAAACCAAGCAAGTGAGAACATTTCAATTGAGTTAAAAGTGCAATCCTGAAATATCTCATATAGTCCAAAGTGGACTATGGCAAAGAAAAGCACAAAAGCTTAAAAACTGTACTGATAAAACAAATGAGAACATATTGTAAATCAAGGCAAATATTATTTAAACCAGCTCATGGTTTGAAATTGCAAACATTGAAAAGCAAAAATATTATTAAAACCATGTACTAAATCATCACTTTGGTCCCATCATGTGCTCTGGGAAGAGAATATTTACTGTGCTTGAAAACTGGTATCACATCATCATGTGAGATTGACTTTGTGACCTGGAGAACATTTCAGCTGCAACATTAGCTTGTTGATAAGCTTGGGATATTAGATCTTTTTGTAGCCATTCGTGGTGAAGGCATCTGTGCTATTATGCATTATTTTTGACCCAACATTTCTACAGGCATGGCAGATTAATGGCACTATTTTCACATGAATATTCTAGCCCTTGTCTATTTTTATACCACGAGCTGCAAAATGACCGCCTAACCCCACTGTACAGGCGGGTACTTGTTTAGATATACCTGGGCAGGCTCTGTTTTGCCGTGGTATCCTGGCACCTGCGGGCCGCAGAGGGGCGGCATAGTTTCGGGCAACGAAGACTGCTGCTCCGGGGGCGAGGGCGGCGAGTCGGGCGGGAGTAAGCTAGTGTCCACAACGGAGGGTCACGTGATGTCCCCATCTGACTTGTTGCTACGGTCTGCAGTAGATGCAGTGTTGCTGGCGTTTAGTGATGGTTGCTTTAACCATTTTCGTATAAATGATTATCCACAGATGTGTGTCACTGCTGTGTTAGCACTTTGGAAATGATGCACGCGCAGCGGAGCAGGTCACGCACACCTGACACAATTTGTTGTTTGTATTTTTCGCTCCGTTCTCTTTTTTGAATAGAGGGTGCATAACATTCAACTGCCCGAAGATCCCGACGCGAAGCCTGAAGGGTAAACACCAGGTTTACTAATCTACCCGCACAATTTGTCTGGTGTCGGAATGTCTCGCTATGTTAGTACATTCTTAAAAAACAAAACACCATTTAATTTCGGGTTAAAATGTGTTGTGACTGCGTTACTGAGCATTGTAACGGGTAATATATTACCCACATTTCATTAGTAATGCGTTACATTACTTCGTTACAACAAAAAGTAATATATTACTGTAACGCCGTTACTTTTGTAACGCGTTACACCCAACACTGCTCATAGTTGAGGTATCGGCTACCTAGGATGAAAATTACAGGCCTCTCTCATCTTTTTAAGTGGGAGAGCTTGCACAATTGGTGGCTGATTAAATACTTTTTTGCCCCACTGTATATATATATATATATGATATCCTAAAAATGGTGGCAGGGACAATTTAGAACAGAAAATATAGCATTTGGTTGCTAAAAGACTAAGATTTTTATGTTGTTTTGGTGTAAAAGAACAGGAAAAAATTGATGTGAATGAAAAAGTGAGTCAGACACTGTAGGTCGAAGTGAAGCTTATTCCTGGTCAGGTGCTGCCATCTGGTGGCCAACAGGGTGTGGCACATAAGAAAGACAGATTCATGATAAATTAAGGTTTGGCTCCATCTGATGGACAACTCAAGTCATTAGAGTTAAACATCGAAATTACTCTGTTACGCCTCTGGCGGACAAACACAGAATAGGCTCTCTAGGACGCCATCGTGTGGACATAGTACTGCATTGCAAGCCATAGCCATCGGGAATACAATTAGAACACACACACATAATCATAACTCAGAGACCCAAGAGCAAGGCACATTTAAAAGCTAAATATTTCAGAGCATTGATAACAAAATAAAATAGCTGATATTTTGTACACATTTAGCACAAACACAGAGATAATTGACAAACATTATATGACACCTTGGGACGTGGGTATGGACTCATTGGGCGAAGAGGTACTGCCGGCCATAATTGACCCACCTGTGATAGAAACAACAACAACAGTAACAGAGCAAGTGGCTACAGTACAAAGGATTGTGAAGTGTAATACAATTGTATCAAGCCTATCGCTGACAGCAGTGCTCCTACTACTGTTAGGATTAATCAGTTACATCACTGTCCTTTTCTTTGAGCTTTCATAAAAAAACACCATGGTCACATTATCAGAACCACACAACACAGCATGGTTATATGATCAGATCCTAAACTAAATGGAAGAAGCAGCTCCTGCAAAAGACAAAAAATAAATAAAAAAGCAAGTCACCAAATTATGGGAGGATTGGACAATAAAGGGCTATGTTCCTAAACCTGGAGAGACCGCACCCTCCCTGGCTGCACGCAACGCCATCATGAATTACAAGAAGGGCAGACTAGCAGAGAGGAAGAGTGTGTAGGAAAAGCGGGACAGTCTAACTGGGGCCCCGCCAAGGCTAAGTATGACAAAGCAACAGACAGGAAGGAACGTGTTAACAACATAGTGACCCTGATGAAAAGGCTCACTGTGACACCTGAACCACGAAACAGTTCTGTTTCCCTGCACAGGCCTCATCAGAGAAGAAACAGCAGCAGCCAGACCCAGTGGCCAATGAAGTGGAGACTACAGCCCCCTCCCCAGCACCACCTGTGTACCCTGACCTCTCATCATTGAAGAACCCCCCACCTTATGAACCACTCAGTCAGAACAACCCGTTGTTGCCGTCTCCACCCAAGGCAATACAAGCACCACAATTCAAGGTAAAAAGTGGATACTTGGAGATGGAAGAGAGCACCCAGAAGCCCCTATTAGAGGCATTGACTGATCTGCAGCGAAGATATGATAAGTATGGCCAACCGCCTATCCACACTGGAAGACTCGCTAATGCTCAACAGACTGCCATCACCAGTGGTCACCCAGAACTAAACTACTGCCCCCGACAATTATGCTTCTGCACAAAGGTTGGACGTCCAGGACAGCAGACGAGACACAATAAACCCAGAAGACATGGAGGAGCTGAAGAGACAGCTGGATAGAATATCTAAGGACATAAAAGAAAAAAGGAGCACACCCACCTGCAATCCGCCCCCTCGGGATCCCGAAGAAAACTACGACCGGACATTGGAAACATGCAGCAGCCCCACGGCCACCTCAACCCCAGGAGCCTGCCAGGAAATCCCATACTGTATGGAGGAAGATCCGGAAAACTGGGCGCCCCCACAGACGAGCGCCTTCACAGGGGTCATAGAGGGGACCATACACCCGACAATCCCTGAGAAGTAAAAGACTACGATCCAGGGGTGCCAAGCACTCTGAAGTACCAACAATTGGAAATGTTCAACTACGTATTGTCATATCTCGCAAATTATGTTGGTTTAGTTAAGTGTTTTTGTCTTTGTCTAGTGATTTTCCCCTTTATTTTTCAATAGTAACCTTCCCTCTCGTTTCAGATACTCTGACCTCCCTTCCTTGTGTGTCTCCCACTCCTGTGATTGTCGACCCCGCCCCTGATTGTTTCCACCTGTTCCCCATTACCTGGTGTATTTATTGTTCTCGTCTCCCTTTATCCTGTGCCAGTTCGTTTTCGTTTCTTGTGACAAACTACCAGTGTATCATGCCAGGAATACTCCCAAGCAGAGTTTTGAGCCA
Organism: Pogonophryne albipinna; assembly: GCA_028583405.1. Classification (NCBI taxonomy): domain Eukaryota; kingdom Metazoa; phylum Chordata; class Actinopteri; order Perciformes; family Artedidraconidae; genus Pogonophryne; species Pogonophryne albipinna. Next base: position 208,772 of record JAPTMU010000069.1, read on the forward strand.
CGTCTTGTCTGAGTACTTCGTTATTCATGCTCCTAGTGTTTTTCCTCATTGAAGTGATTTTGTTTTGTTAGTGTTTTTCCTCATTAAGAGTGACTTTGTTTTGAAACTGTAGTAGAGCTTTGGTTTGAATAAACCTTTTTTTGTTAAAACCTGTGTGAGTCGTGCATTTGAGTTCAAACCCGTTTAATCAGTCGTAACAGTACGAACTGGCCAAAATATGAACTCAGCCGACTCTGAACAGCTGAAAGCAGCGCTTCGCTCTCAGGGAGGCCGCCTCGCTCAACAGGAGGATCAGTTAACGGCCATCCAGCAGGAGTATCGCACGTCACAGACAGCCAGAGGGAGTTCGAGTCATCTGTAACAAACCAGATAAACCACCTGGCGGGGCAGGTTCACCACCTGCTCACTCACCTCAAGGCTGAGCCCTCACCCCCACCTCCGGCCGGACCCGAAGCGAATGCGGACCTGGCGCCCGCTTCCCACACCGTGTCAATCCGCCTGGCTCCGCCTGAGAAGTTTTCCGGGGAATCCCATGACTGCCGTCCCTTTCTGGTGAATTGCAGCTTACATTATAGTCAACTTCCAACAGCCTTTCCCACGGAGAGATCCAAGGTGGCTTTTATGATTTCCCATCTCACCGGACGAGCGGCAGCGTGGGCTACGGCTGAATGGTCACGTGACTCGCCGATATGCAAGTCTTTGGGACAGTTTACGGACTCCCTGACGAACATTTTTGACCACACGTCCCCAGGCAGAGAAGCAGCTCGGGACCTTTACAAGTTAAGTCAAGGAAGACACAGTGTGTCAGACTACGCAGTGGAATTTCGCACCATTGCGGCCGATAGTGGCTGGAATTCTTCTGCTTTGTTCGATGCCTTTATTAATGGACTTTCTGACCCTATTAAGAATCAGCTGGCGCCCTTGGAGCTGCATGTGGAACTAGACTCTGTCATTGCCATGTCCATAAGAATTGATAACAGACTTGCTGAGAGGAAACGGGAGAAGGACAGGGCTGCACTACCCTATTTCCACCCTAGAGGGCACCCCTACTCTTCTCACTCACAGGAGACTGCCATGCCACGTTCCTCTTTCCTTCCATCCCAGAGATCAGCGTCCCCCAACAAGGCCGAGGAGCCAATGCAGCTGGGACGTGCCAAGCTGTCTACGGAGGAGCGGCGGCACCGCCTGCTGGAGGGAAGATGTTTTTACTGCGGCAACAAGGTCATCTTCTCTCTGGATGCCCGGTAAAAGACGGGGCTCACCAGAGAAAGGGAGGGTTATGGACCAGAGGAACGCTCCTGGATCCCATCAAGATTTGTCGAGGATCAAACTCTCATTAATGACTTTTTTCGCCAGCACCCTAAGGTTCCTGGGCCGTCAGGAGTCGTCCCTAGAGGGGGAGTACTGTCATATCTAGCAAATTATGTTAGTTTAGTTAAGTGTTTTTGTCTAGTGATTTTCCCCTTTATTTTTCAATAGTAACCTTCCCTCTCGTTTCAGATACTCTGACCTCCCTTCCTTGTGTGTCTCCCACTCCTGTGATTGTCGACCCCGCCCCTGATTGTTTCTACCTGTTCCCCATTACCTGGTGTATTTATTGTCCTCGTCTCCCTTTGTCCTGTGCCAGTTTGTTTTCGTTTCTTGTGACAAACTACCAGCGTATCATGCCAGGAATACTCCCAAGCAGAGCTTTGAGCCACGTCTTGACTGAGTACTTCGTTATTCATGCTCCTAGTGTTTTTCCTCATTGAAGTGATTTTGTTTTGTTAGTGTTTTTCCTCATTAAGAGTGACTTTGTTTTGAAACTGTAGTAGAGCTTTGGTTTGAATAAACCTTTTTTTGTAAAAAACCTGTGTGAGTCGTGCATTTGAGTTCAAACCCGTTTAATCAGTCGTAACACGTATTGCACACACAGGTCAACAAGTATGCAAACCATTCGCTCACCGAGATGTAGACGCACTTATCGGGAAGCTACCACCGCTTTCGGTTGGGGCTAATGCTTGGATAAATGCTGTAGAGAGACACAAGGCGGGAGAAACCTTGTGTCTGGGAGACATAAAGGTACTTGTGACAAGGTGTGAGGGCCTCCATGCCTGCAACCAGTTCCTCGATACCGCTCAAGTCGCAAATAGGGTCGACACTCTGCCCTTATCCCAGTGCCGTACTGCCATGTGGGCCGCCTTGAGACACCATTACCCTTCTCCACGCAACTTCAGGGCCCTGAAAGATCTTACCAAGACACCAACAGAATCAATGCAATCTAATCAATTTCCGCTAGGATTTTTTCTTGCCGGTCAAATCTCCAGACAGAATTTATTTTACCGGACAAATCTGAAACTTACCGGTCATGTTTCAATAATAATAATAAGAATTGTGTAGCAGAGTTTCCGTTAGAAGGGAATTACCGGACTATGACTGGATATGCTGATGTTTAAAACTCAGTTAATGGGGCTCATTTTTATATTGCTTCAGTTTATAATCGTAACCGATCGAAACATTCAGATTAATTTTTCAATAAATGATTCCACAAACAACAAACAACATAATTATTACATTCAAACAAACTACTTATAGTAGATGAAGTACATTATTCAACTTTGGATAATAGCACGGGAGAAACGGATCCTCTCTTTTCCTCTCTCCCTCCCTCTCTCTCCTGACAGCCCGTCAGTTTCTCATGCAGCTCGCTAAACAGTGGGCGGGGCTTCAGGTGATCATGCAGAGACTCAGCAGCTGATCTGATCTCTCTCTCTCTCTCGCGTCCGGTTATACTTCACTCGCGTTTATGTCCATATCGATCAGATCCAGCTCTCCTGATCGGCCTTTATAGAGAGCACCGATCAAACTATTAAGAGTGAATATCGGCCGATAATGACTGGCGGCCGATCGATCGGAGCATCCCTAATTATTACCGGACACTTTGACCGCCAGGTTTTGAATTTACCGGTTTTTAATACATTTTACCAGCTAAAAACCGGTAATTACTGGCTAACGGAAACCCTGATTGGAGGATGTTGTAAACCTGGAGACGCAACCGTTCCATGACTGGAAGCAGACTGTCACTCATTGGTACACAAGACACGAAAGGAAGATGGATCAAGAAGATGATGAAGTTAAGGCTCTCACCAAACGACTCCTGGAGCCTCAAATACAGAAGCAGAGGTTCCCCCAGGCATGATAACTGCTTTCACTGCGGTGCCCCAGATCACTGGGCCAAACAATGCACATTGCCATCCAGGGGAGGGTCCCAGGGACCCCAGGGTTCTCACGGCTCTGGATACAGAGGTCAGGGGGGCCCTAGAGGGGGATCATTTGGAAGAGGCCGCGGCCGTGGCCCACCTCCCCATGCCAATCAAATGCCAGCGTCCGCTTGGACCCCTGTGGACCGGTGGGATCCCGACCAATCATACTGAAGCTGCCCAGAGTCCCCTGAAGGTCTTCTCATACCAACAGAAAATGAGCCAATGGTGACCTGCACAATCAATGGTAAAGACTACACCCTCATGGTTGACACTGGAGCATCTGCATCATGTCTCAATGATCTGGGACTGATACCACTACCTCTATCAGCCAAAACTCTGACCATTGTGGGATACTCGGGACAGCCTCAAGTACAGAAGTACACACAACCATTGGCCACTCAATTTGGCTCCCAGATCATGTACCACCAATTCCTTTATGCCCCACAATGCCCTGTACAATGCCGGACAGCCTGTGGACGAAAAGACCATATGATGTTGGATGTGTTCAGCATCACCAGGTCAATGTCAAGATTCGCAATCACCAGGTGCCAGTATGGAGACCACAATACAGGCTGAAGAATGAGCAGCTATCCGGTATCCAAGACACCATTGAATGACTCCTCACAGCAGGTGTCCTCAGGCCCACGCGTTCGAACTGGAAAACCCTTCTCCTTCCCGTGTCAAAAGCGGAAAACAAAGGTTGGAGAATGGTGCGTGACCGAAGGGCCATTAATGATGCAACAGAGCCCGCAAGCAGTCCGGTTCCAGATCCTTACTTGGCACTACAGAATTTAAACCCAGAGCACAAGTATTTCACTGTGATTGACCTGGCAAATGCCTTCTTCTGTCTCCCACTACACGAAGATGTACAAGACATTTTTGCATTTACGTACCAAAATCAACAGTACACTTAAAACAGACTGCCGCAGGGATACAGAGACAGCCCAGGGCTCTTCAACAAAGCACTCAAGACTGACCTGGTCCCCTTCCAACTACCAGCCGGAATTGTCCTCATACAATATGTGGATGACTTACTCCTAGCCGCTTCCATCGCAGCAGTTTGCCTTGAGGCAACAACACGCCTGCTCCTCCTCCTTGCAAGTAGCGGCTACAAGGTAAAGAAGGAAAAGACACAGGTTGCAAGACCTACAGTCACGTTCCTGGGCAGACTAATTTTCCTCATTGCGAAAAGTGTTAACTGCCCGAACAACGGCCCCCCCAAAGACAACATATGGCCAAAGTGTAACCCCATAGTAGTGTCCATACCAGACTATGACTAACTATAACATAAAATGATATCGTCTAGGCCAACATTACCTATTTAAAACCAGAATTACGGTTGAATAACAGGCCCCGACTGCAGCCCTTAGCTCTGAAAATAGTCTAGTCACCTACATAAGCGTCGCTAATGTTCAGCAGACAATGGCCGAAGAGACAGGGTATACAGACACCAATACATGGTTAGACTGGGTAGTGTGTTCTGCTAAGGAAAACAAGCATGTAGACTGTGTGGCTTGTGCCACTGCGAGACCAAGATTGGGCACAATGCCCTTCCCACTAACCAAGGCGAGGGACCCCCAAGGACATGCATGCATGATAGGGCTGTATGACCAAAAACGGAAAACACCAGTGGAATGCGCCAGTATTGCATTAGAGTTCCCAGCGTACCCCAAATTTGCTAAACCCCCACCGTTCAGCCCATGCATAGGAGAATATGACTGTTACACACAAAATTAGCAATGGACCAACGGTGGGAGTGCTAGACCCATTATGGTGCAAAAGCAGATTCCAGATTCCGAAAACCGACACCTCCACGCTGAATAATTTCACACACGCTCTAGCTGACATTTGGTGGTATTGTGGCTCAATAACATTATATCCCACACTTCCCCTCAATTGGCAAGGAGTGTGCACCCCAACTCAGTTAGTAATGCCCTTTGTAATCTTTCCTGTTACAGCCACCCAATTGACCGCCCCCAGATCAGAACTGACCAGAAAAAAAGGAAGCCCAGTGCCTCCCTTCGTGACCCCCTATGATTCAGGCATGTACATAGATGCTATAGGAATCCCGAGAGGTGTCCCTGAACAATTAAAAGCCCAAAACCAAATTGCAGCAGGATTCTTGAGTGTCCTCCCCTATATTGGGGCTATGGTACAAACCAACAAGAATGTAGATTGGATTAACTATCTGTTTTATAACCAACAACGATATGTAAATTACACAAGAGGAAGTTCAGGGCCCCTCTGCTCAATTGGACGCAACTAGCCTAATGGCCTGGCAGAATATAATGGCACTAGATATGTTACTGGCAAAGGAGGGTGGAGTATGTAAGCTGTCTGGAGCTATGTGTTGCACGTTCATCCCCAATAACACTGCCCCAGATGGGTCTGTAGCCATAGCTGGGTTAACTTCCCTCAGTATAGAACTGGCCGAGAATGCAGGAATAGACTAAATGTTTGAAGATATGTGGGAAAAATAATTTTGGAAAGTGGAAAACACTGGTAATGTCAGTTTTGTCTCATTGACCATAGGGATAGTCATATTAGTGATGTGTGGATGTTGTTGCATCCCTTGTATCCACACCCTGACTGAGAGATTAATAACCACCGCCCTGGCCAGACAAACTGGTTATAATGTCCTGCACCCTCATCAAATGCCCTTGTTGGCAAAGAATGATGACAGTGAACCAGAGGAAGACTTAGAATCTCTGGACCCACAACAAATACCCCTCGGAGTAATCCCCCTCACTGACATTCCCCCATGGGCCTTGACCCCGATCCAGACAGCCACAGACTACGAATTGGAATACGAGGAGGAAAAATAAATAGACGTGGATTCACACCTTTAAAGGTGTGAAAGGAGGGATTTGTGGAGTCTATTTTTATATAACATTAGAAAGACTGATTCTTATTATTACATTACAAGCTTATTGTGCTCATTTTATGTTGCTGTGACTTTGGAATAAATAGACAAAATCACCAATCCCAAGGTTTGATGGGTTGGATAGGAAAACGAAGGGAAAAGTCGCAGAAGAAAGTGTTTAGCTTGCAATACTAATGTAGCAAAGCCAGGTGCAGACGCAGTAAGAAGACAGTGTGTTACTGAGAGTCTGACCTTGGCCGTGTGGGTGAGCTTCGCTTCCACGCATAGCTAGGAAGCAGCATTATGAAGGTTTTCCACTATATCTGTAGAAAAGTTAGCGAAAACAAATTACTAGAATAGACAGTAGGGAGGGACTTCGCCAGCCGGCTGAAGGTTGATTGGAGGATCGTGTTGCCAAGAGACTTTTTTCAAAGTCTGTGCACCTACCAAAGAGAACCAAGACTAAACCACAGTATCTCTTCATCTAGTCTTGACCAATCATAAATGTACGGGCAACGCCCTGTGTAATAAAAATGTATTGTCGCACGAGGTTCAAGGCTCTTTTCCGGAAATAGTAGTTACAGATTACAGCTTTGCTGCCTGTAATTTCTATGACGTGACTGAGTCCTTGGCCAAGTGAATATATATATTTTGCTCTCTTTTAATAAATAGTTGAACTTGGAAGTCGTTTGTCTTTCCTGGAATTTTGAACACAACATTAGACTTGAGTAATACACTATACACTATACATTCCCTTTGTGTTATTTTTGGGTTCTAATGCTGTTGTAATTACCACTCTGAGGGAGAGTAATGCAAGAACCACCAATAGCTTGGTTTCACTTGACGTCACACCGCTGCGTTCCTTTGGCGCGAAATTCCATTGGAGGTCAGGAAGTAATTTTCTACAGAGGATCTAGCTGCTGTTACCATTGTGAAAATGCCGGTGTGTTGTGTAGTTTACGGTTGTTCCAATCGATCCGGCCGAGAGAAAAACAAGAGGTTTTACCGAGTGCCGAAGGTTGTCGTCCATACAGCTGAGCAATTTAAGAAGCTAACCGAAGAACGCCGGAAAAAATGGCTTTCAAACCTACATCTGCGGTCGGGAGGAGCAGAGTCGTCTAATTCACTTGTCTGCAGCGACCACTTCATCAGAGGTATTAGCTAACTTGGTTTTTGTGGCTTTGTTTATGTATTATTGGGTTGTGGTTAAATGCTTATTTACTTAGTAATACTAATCATGTTTAAGTTACCTGTAGTCTAATATGGACTTTGTTGGGACTTTTTAGGGTGCCCTAGCGCTTTGGGTGACGTTGAGTCGGTAGACTGGGCTCCCACTGTTAGCCTCGGTTACCACCGATTATATATACAGTCTATGCGAAACAACGTCGCCGACGCGGTAACCATAGTACCTACATGTAATCATAACACACATACTACACATATATATATATACACACACAGAACACTCACAGGCCAGTTAATGCTGAAGGCAAGGCGACAGCCGTAACACTGCCTTACATTAGTCCATGTAGCTAAAGTTAGCTAGCTAGATGTCTCCTAATAATGCTACTTAGAGGTAAGAAGGTATAGGTAGTTAACACTCACCCGGGCAAAAACAAGGCGACATTTGTTTAATGCCTTTTTGGTGCCGAGGTCATTCACCCATCCACACACGAAGTAGTTGAAAGCTTCCATTTGGCTAGCCGTGTAGTAGGAGGTATGAAGGACGAGGTAGCTGGTGATATCCATCGCCTCGACAGCGGGCAAATCTGATAAATCACAAGAAAAGTCGCTCTTTTTCAGCTGATATGGATCGTATCCGATGTGTGCTGTGATTTTTTCACGATATCTGCGGCGTGCAGGTTCATTTAATTGTTTGACATAGTCGGTGTCCTCCATGATTCCTGCATTGATGAATGATTGCGTTTTCACTTCCTGACCTCCACTTGAATTTCGCGCATCGTAGAAGTCACGTGACTGAAACCAAGCTATACTAGGGTAAGAGTTAAACTCCTCAAACGTACTTATGAGCAGAGTTGGGTGTAATAATATTACTTTTGTCGGTAACGGAGTAGTGTAACGCGCTACTTTTATAATTCAGTAATCACACTACAGTTACTAACATTGCCCCAACACGCGTTACTTCGTTACTTACTAAAATCAGTCATAATAAAACCTCAACAAACACCTGCAAAGAACACATGCTAAGGTGAAGCTAACGCACAGCTATTTGTTGTTTGTTTATATCACTAGTCTGTTCTTCTTCTCTGTTTTCCGGTTGTTGCTTGTTTTGAATGACGAATACACACTACCGCCGCCTGCTGGTAAGGAGAGTTATTGCCACTCACGCATGCGCAGTTCGTACGTGCTCGGCTGAAGTCTTTGCGGTGTCTGGTTCCAGTGCAACACATGGTCAACACGCAGGAGAACACGCCGACGCAACAGCGTGAACAGAGATAGACTGCGCAAAATATACAGATAGCAGGAGACAGAGGACAGCCATGGTCAGATAGGAAAACATTCAGGATCTGGATCAGTCTTATGCGACAATGGAAACTGAACTAAAGAGAACATTTGAAACTTTTGCAGTCTGCGTGATCTGCCTGCAGGGAGGGGCGGGCCGGCCCTGCGAGTAAAGTAACGAGTAAAGTAACGAGTAAAGTAACGAGTTACTTTATGTAGAGAGTAACGAAGTAGTGTAATATATTACTTTTTTTTAAAGTAATATGTAATATGTAATATATTACTTTTTTTTAGTAACGACCCCATCTCTGCTTATGAGGCATTATTTGTGAAGTGTGACAGTGACAGAATAGATCCCTAAACTAGTGTATAGTGGTAGAAATCGAAATGTTCTTCCTTTTCATTATTTGTTCCTGTTTGAGTCATAAAACTAAATCAGTATCAGAGCATTGTGAAAAATGTACACCTGGTGACTAGGGGTGTAACGGTTCACAGAAGTCACGGTTCGGTTCGTACCTCGGTTTGGGGGCCACGGTTCGGTACGGGTTCGGTACAACAAGAAAAAGCAAAAAAAAAGTCCCAAATGCATAATTCCAGGTTTGTTGTTATTTATGTTTGAACAGTAGTGCAAGTTTCAGTTTAAAAATAAGGAACTCTGACATTTTGAATAATTAACTGTATTAATAAACAGTTAAAAACAAACCACAAGCAGTACCACACACACTCAGATGGCCATATTATCTATAATGGCTGATGTCAAACAAAAAAGTTTCATCAAGCTGTAAAACTAAAAAGAATGTCTTGAAAATATTACATCATAAATAATAAGAAAGTGTTTCAAGAGCGCAAAGTCGTTGAAAAACATATGCCAAAAGCTTCTGTTATTTATTTTGGTCTCACGGCTCTCATGTCTATTGGCTTCTTAAAAACAGCGGGGATCAGCTGTTGAACTGCTGTTGTCTTTTGCCGGGCTCCGGTGATTGGCAAATCTGGGTGATGCCTTCTGATATGATTTAGCATGTTTCGCATGTGTTTTCCATTAGCATACCGCACCGCTGTCTAACAACGCCGACACACCGTCCTCGTCCGATCCACCACTCGTCCGATCCACCACTCGCACTCCATCGTTATTGTAGTCCACAGGGAACCCGAAATGTTCCCACACAGCTGATTTGAAAGAAGCAGGTGGGTTCTAGCTCCTGTGTGTTATCTGAAATCGCCATACTAACTTTTCTTCTTCTTGTATTTTGTTTGTTTTGTTGTTGTGTTTCTTCTTGTTCTTCATTTGTTGTTTAAGGGCGGCTGGCAAACAGCTTTTAGGCGCAATACCGCCCCCTGGATTATAAATAGTGTAATGGATACTGCCCTGAATGACAGACCTTTTTTCCACTCGTAAAAAAAAGGCGTATTCGTCATGTGCCGAACCGTGACGTCCGAACCGTGACGGTACGGGACGAATACGGATACCGTTACACCCCTACTGGTGACTGTTCATGTGCTGGATATCAACAGAGGGCGGCAGAGACACAAAAACGTTTTCCCAAAGCTGAAACATGGAGAGAACTTCCACCCTAAGACACAATTGTCAGATATTATGAAGAACTAACACTTCACAAGTACCACATACTTGATAGATATCAGAACCTTAAGTATGTTTGGAAGAGATACCAAACCCATTTCTATACTGAAAACTAAAATATGCTGAAGCTCATTTGCACCTAGATCAGCTTAAAAATACTTTTAGGATTCAAAGTAGGGTTTCTGTTATGTAGCGGTATGAGTGTCACATAACATATATTTTATGGATTCAGTTTTACTGTGTTTTTTCCATGATATCCATGGCTTGTGTGTTCCAGTTTAACAACAGAGTTCGTGGTTGGTTGGAATGTCATTGTAACTCTTCACACGAACCGTGTCTATCACAACTGGACCTTCTGTACACACACACACACACACACACACACACACACACACACACACACACACACACACACACACACACACACACACACACACACACACACACACACACACACACACACACACACACACACACACACACACACACACACACACACACACACACACACACACACACACACACACACACACACACACACACACACACACACACACACACACACACACACACACACACACACACACACACACACACACACACACACACACACACACACACACACACACACACACACACACACACACACACACACACACACACACATCCCTGGAAAATTATGATTCCGGAATAAATAAATAAAAAATATGAAAGCTCGGAGTAACGTAAATTGAATTTTTCCAATGCAGACTAGTATATAAATGTCAACGCTACTTAAAATAATAATAAATAGTCAGGGCCTCATCCACCAGGCAGCAGATGGAAAAGTATGCTGGTTTCAATGAACTGGGCTCCATCATAACTCTTATTATTGTACATTACTTGAGCCGAGCAGAGCACCAATTACAAACGCACAGAAATATGAGCCACCTCTCTCTGATTTTAAATGAAAGGTCAGGGGGGAGCTGGCTGATGTGGAATCGGTTCTGTTGTGGTTTACAGTGTTTTTATTGAGTGTGGTTTCTATTAGCTTCTGTTACAGCTGCTTCACAGCAGGAACAAGCTTCTCACTGACGGACTGGCTTATGGATCAATGGATGGGGGGGGACTGCTCATGTAACCAATAAAAGGTTTTGAGCAAGTAAGAAAGGGTTACATTCTACAAGGGCCCCAGTCTTCAAACTCAAATAGAGACTTTTTGCAGACGTAGAGTACTTCCCAGAACCCCTACTGTTTTTAAAGTGTCTTTTTGATAACTTTATGATAGAACCAGTGGCGACTGGTCATTAGGGGCAGGTGGGGCACAGCCCCACCTAGTGTCAGCAGAAAGTATTAAAATAATGATTACAACAAAATGCAAAAAATAAATAAAAATATATATAAAATATATTTTAAGATCATGTTTATCATCTGATTCGTCTGTACATTGCTGTTTTAGTATGTGTTCTTCTAATTAGTGTCTAGTGTGTGCCTATTGAGCTGTTTAGAGCCATGTGGGACAAAACCCGATCCTGCCCCTCCCTCTCACTGTCTAAGTCAGGGGTGCCCAACCAGTCGATCGCGAGATGTGTCTAAAAATAGAACAACAATATTCTGTTGTATCGTTAATGTCCTATAACATAATCTTCCTGTGCCAGAATAATGCACTTGAACGCATCAAAGCTTTGTGATTGGCCGGCGTGACCCCATGTGTCGGGGCGTGGCTGGTGGGCACTATTTTGTTGACGTTGTCCGTGTCAACAACAGGAGTGACAGTCCGCACACACACAAGACCGCAATTATGGCAGAAGCAAAAAAGCCCAAAATATATAATTTTCACTTCGGAGGATGATTATTTTTGTATCTATTCCAATTCAAAGTCCATCTGTCTCATCTGCACTGCGAGCGTAGCTTTATCGAAGAGGTGAGGGACCTGAAAGGACAGCTAAATGCACAGCAGTCCATTTTCACCAGGCCCAACAACAAGAGCAAGGCTGCTACCATAGCATCTTATCGTGTCAGTCACGTTCTTGCGAAACACATGAAGTCTTTCAAAGACGGCGAAGTTGTGTAAGAAGCTTTCCTGGAGGCTGCCGACGCGCTTTTGGGGGACAGTAAAAATAACAGAAGCATTTCAACAGGTTTTTGATATAATACAAACTCAAGTTAGATACCGTTATTAATCAGCTGTAAGTTTAGTTTGTTTGAACTTATTCATTATAATTATTGTACAAAATGGTATAAGAATGCAAACTTAAATTGATTATAGTCTATTATCAATTCAGGTTAAGAAGCTAGGGTGGCACCGGTTGTTGCTGTGATGGACAAAACTGAAAGCTATTTTATTTTATGTATTATTATGTTTGTGTTCCCTCCTGGCCAGTTTTGATTTGTACTTATGGTTTTATTTTATCTATTAATTTATGTTGTGCCTACTTTTACAGGTAATACACTAGTTGAATTAGGAAGATGCATTTCTAAACACTTGAAGTGAATAATGCCTGCTGCCTTGGTTAGCCTTAGTTTACTTTTCTTTATTAAGATACTAAATTGTTACTGCATTTTAACCTCACTTTCTGTCATTGTTTATTGGATGCTGTTGAATAAACCAAATGAAACAGTATAGAAATAGAGATTCTTTTCCCGGGGGGGGTGCTGTTGAGAGGGTGTCCCACATTGTCCCACATTGTCCCACACAAACATACTCCTTGTCCCACATTTGGTTTGTTGGGACCTGGTCACCCTATAAGAAGCTAGTGTTGCTAGCATCCTATTTTAAAGGCATTTCTTTTTATACGCAGATTCCTGTGTAGCTTCAGATCTGAGTTGTCTTATTAGTAAGCCTAATTTATACTTTTGTAGCAACACTATTTTTATATAATGGCAAAGAAAGGGTTCAGAGTCTTTTCTTTCTTTCCTGTGTCATATGTGGCAGCACTGTTCAATGTTTCTTGAAAACATTACCCACTGTAGTGACGTGTGAATAAACTCCAACTCTGTATCAACAACACTGTTGTGTAACTTCAGTTAAATACTTGTATGTGTGTAGATTAGAAAGAGGTAAGATAAAGGATCTGCAGTATTTTATGAAGTATTAATCGTACAAAAAAAGTTTTATACAAGTAGTGTGTATTTACCTGGTAGTAGGCTGTCAGTAATGGCTACGCCTCTCTATTTGGACTAGTAGATCTCGGCAGACTGGCAACTTTAAAAGTAGTTCTCGGTTCAAAAAAGGTTGGGCACCCCTGGTCTAAGTGAACGGTGACTGTGTAAAAACTACACTGCGCATGCTCAGAGTATTTTCCTATTTAATGTGTGTGGCAAAAAATAATGACCATAGGGGCATAGAGCTGCCATCCCCACCATACGTCATCTCACATAATTCAGAGCTGATTGGCTGTAAGTACGTGTGCCGCGAAAAGTGTGGTGTGTGAAGAGCAGGTGAAGAGCATCCTAAAACCAGGAAGCATCCTAAAACCAGGAAGTAAGCTGCGCATGGCTTCCCTCCACAAAAAAGCAATGAGATTTCTCCATAGGATTTTAGAAAATAGCTCAAAATAAGATCTGTGGGAAACGTAGCTGTTAGATAAATGCACGTTTTGTTCAGCCGGATAATATCCACATGTCTACCCTACTTTTATAATTTTCAAATCATAAATCCATCATTTAGATTTATGATAGACTTTTGAAACTACAAGAAGATAAGGAGGACTTTTACAAAAAAGTAAGAGATTTTTGTCCAGAAGGATAGGCAAATGGACTTCATCTTCAAGTCAAGGTAAGACCGCAATTTTATTGAAAATGGGATCTTACTAAGAGAGAACAATTAAATATTTAAATGATAAAATTATATTTTTTGGGTATCCTTCTGTTGAACTGTCTGTTTAAAATTAATTGAAGCATCAGACTAAAGAGGCTTTTGAAAATAATATTATATTTTGATTTAGGTCAAAATATAATATTTGTAAACCTGAAGAGTCAGTGCCAGTGCCTCACCAGCCATGAACCTCACTGCAGAAGCTTATACAGTATAGACATCTAAGTTTTTTGTGCCCCACCACTTTTGTACATATAGAAACGCCACTGGATAGAACCAGTAATGGTAAGTGGCATCAAGATATGAATGAATGAAAGTTATTGTGATGCATATTATATTATTTAATGTTTTTCTCGGCCAAATCTGCATTTCTTCTTTTCCACTGTTAACTTATTCTGCTTAACCAAATAGCTTGGAAAAAATGTGGCTTTACATTTATTTATTTAAGGTAAAAGAACAACTACATGAATTACTCCTGAACATTGGCGAACCGTGTCTATCACAACTGGACCTTCTGTAGACACACAAACCCCCCTTCTAGAGTACCCTGGAACCGAGGGAAACTCTGAAAGAATACGCCCATAGGCTACAAATCAATATATGATTGGTTGATCAAACTGTCAGTTCAAAGGATATAGAATACCTTGGTTGAAGGATATTCTATCCAGAGACCCAGAACAAGATCTGATTGGTTGCTTTCTTTTCGAACACAAAACCACTGAAATGCGTAGTGCATGGTCCGAGAATGTAAGGGGAGTTGACAGGGGACTCTACCCGCATTATGAGGCACTGTTTTCGGATACTTTTTTTCATTTTCACCTCTTTTCCCTGGTTCTCAAAAAACTTTAATCTGACAAATGTGACTCTGGAGAAATGCAAGGGGAGTTGATAGGGGACTCTACCATCATTATGAGGCACTATTTTCGGATACATTTTTACCCCTTTTGCCTGGTTCTCAAAGAACTTTAACTTTGAAAATGTACCTCTGGAGGAATGCAAGTGGAGTTGACAGGGGACTCTACCCGCGTTATGAGGCAATATTTTTGGATACTTTTTTACATTTTCATCCCTTTTGCCAGGTTCTCAAGAAACTTTAAGTTTCCAAATGTGACTCTGGAGGAATGTAAGGGGAGTTGACAGGGGACTCTACCCGCATTATGAGGCACTATTTTCAGATACTTTTTTACATTTTCTGCACAGCCTGCTCTCTGGGTTCACGGGTTCACTCTGCCTCTATTTACACCACTTTTCCCAACGTTTCAAACCCTTTTCCTGGGTAAAATTAAGTCTGTCGCTTTGGGTAACCGCACCACACTCTCCCGAGAGTGGGCGTCCATTGCCTCTAAATAGGGTTATCCGTGGCTCCGCCGCCACAACCCGAACATTGACTGGGGCGATGGGATCCATCTTAGGTTGGAGTTCCTCCTGTCATCAGGTTTGCCTCAAGCAGGCCGCCGCACCTCAACTATCTGTGGATATGAACCTGGTTCCGGATGTCACAGGGGTTCCGGCAGAATATTTGGACTTTAAGGAGGTGTTTAGTAAGACTAAGGCGACATCTCTGCCACCTCATGGGCCCTATGACTGCTCCATTGAGCTACATCCAGGCGCAGTCCCACCTAAAGCCCGGTTGTACTCGCTTTCGGCACCGGAGAGGAAATCCATGGAGACTTACGTCAATGACTCTCTGGCTGCGGGAATTATTTGTCCTTCCACTTCACCCGCAGGAGCAGGGGTTTTTTTTGTGGCGAAGAAGGACAAGACCCTGAGGCCCTGTATTGACTATCGGGGTCTGAACGACGTCACTGTGAAGAATCGATATCCCCTGCCACTCATCTCGTCAACGTTCAAGTTACTACAAGGGGCTACAATCTTCACTATGCTGGATTTACGGAATGCTTATCACCTGGTACGAATCCGAGAGGGGGACGAATGGAAGACCGCTTTCAACACCTCTTCGCGACATTATGAGTACCTGGTGATGCCATTTGGACTTACCAATGCCCCTGCGGTTTTGGTGAATGACGTACTCCGAGACATGTTGGATCATTATGTTTTTGTTTATCTGGACGATATTTTGATTTTTTCAAAGAATCTCAAGGAACACATCCACCACGTCCAGACAGTTCTCCAGAGACTCCTGGAGAACTCGCTGTTCGTCAAGATGGAGAAGTGCGAGTTTCACACTTCTTCGGTCGCCTTTCTAGGCTACATCGTGGGTCAAGGAAGTGTGGAGATGAACCCCTCCAAAGTTTCAGCAGTTACCTCATGGCGGGTTCCTGATTCCCGGAAGGAGCTGCAGCGTTTCCTGGGATTCGCTAACTTTTACAGACGCTTCATCCGTGGCTACAGCACCGTGGCCGCCCCGCTCACCGCCCTGACCTCGTCCAAGGTGACGTTCCGATGGTCCCCTGCAGCCGAGGAGGCTTTTCAGGACCTCAAGGGCCGGTTTACGTCAGCTCCTATCCTACAAGTACCAGACCCCGCTGGTCAGTTGGTGGTGGAGGTGGATGCTTCTGACGTAGGGGTGGCGGCCATCCTGTCGCAACATTCTGGTAAGAACCAGAAGCTCCACCCCTGTGCTTTCTTTTCGAGAAGATTGAGTCCGGCGGAGAGAAACTATGACGTGGGGAACCGGGAGCTTCTAGCAGTCAAGTTGGCGTTGGAGGAGTGGTGACAGTGGCTTGAGGAGACAGAACAACAATTTCAGGTTTGGACTGACCATAAGAACCTGGAATATATCAGGTCGGCAAAAAGACTTAATTCCCGGCAAGCCAGGTGGTCGTTATTTTTCACCCGGTTACATTTTTTCCTCTCCTACCGCCCGGGCTCCCGCAACGTGAAGGCCGACGCTCTGTCCCGACAGTTCGGGAGGGGGGGAGACACCTGCAGTATCCCGGACACTATTCTCCCTGCTCCTCGAGTGATCGGCGTCCTCGCTTGGGAGATTGAGGAGAGGGTTAAGACCGCTTTGGTGGACCAACCCGGTCCTAGTTCTTGTCCTCTCAGCCGGTTGTTTGTGCCTCAAGTTTTGAGGGCTGAGGTGCTTCAGTGGGCTCACAGCTCCAGACTTTCCTGCCACCCTGGGATACAAGATTGAAGAAGATTCAACTTATTGTCATTACGTAGTACAGGCACTATGTAACGAAACGGTTTCTCTGCATTTGACCCATCCTAGTGTTAGGAGCAGTGGGCTGCCATTATGTACGGCGCCCGGGGAGCCGTGTAGGGAACGGTGCCTTGCTCAGGGACACCTCGGTAGCACTTGGTCTTTCCGGGACTTGAACAACGTACCCAAGGTATGGTCCTGCAACGGTTCTGGTGGGCCACGCTGGAGGCTGACACCCGGGAGTTTGTGAACGCCTGTCCTGTGTGCAATCGGCACAAACCCTCTCTCCAAGCACCTGCTGGCCTCCTTCATCCATTACCAGTCCCACGTCGCCCTTGGTCACATATTTCTTTGGACTTTGTGACTGGTCTACCACCGTCCCACGGACATACTGCCATCTTGACGGTGGTAGATCGGTTTAGTAAATTGGCTCATTTCATACCCCTGCCTAAGATCCCGTCAGCTAAGGAGACGGCGGAATTTATTCTTCTCCACGTTTTTCGTCTCCACGGACTGGCGACTGTTGTGGTTTCCGACCGGGGGCCCCAGTTCACCTCTGTGTTTTGGAGGGAATTTTGTGAACTGATCGGGGCGACGGTCAGTCTCACCTCCGGTTTCCACCCACAGGCCAATGGCCAGACTGAACTGAAGAATCAGGAGATGGAGACCACTCTCCGCTGCATGGTGTCCGGTCATCCAACGGCCTGGTCAAAACAATCCTGTGGGTGGAGTATGCCCACAACACCCTCATCAGTTCTGCCACTGGTCTTTCCCCTTTCCAGTGTGCCTACGGTTTTCAACCCCATTGTTCTCTGCATTAGAAAGGGAGGTTACCTGTCTGTCTGTCCAGGCTTTCATCAGACGTTGTCGGAGGACTTGGAGGCAGGCCCGAACAACCTTGCTTCAGTCTGCTAACCGGTATGCCACATCAGCGAACCGCCGACGCACCAAGGCACCTGTGTACCAGGTAGGCCAGAGGGTGTGGCTTTCCACTCAGAACATTCCCCTTCGGGTGGAGTCTAAGAAGTTAGCGCCCAGGTTTATTGGACCCTTCGAGATTGTCAAGGTTATTAACCCTGCAGTTGTCCGACAGAGTTTGCTCCGGAACATAAAGATCCATCCCACCTTCCACGTCTCTAGGATTAAACCTGTCCGGGAGAGTCCTATGATCCCCGCCGCCGCTCCACCACCACCCCCTAGGATGATCAATGGGGGTCCTACTTACACCCTTCGTCGCCTGCTCCGTTCCCGTCGCAGAGGAAGAGGGTTACAATATTTGGTGGACTGGGAGGGCTATGGTCCTGAGGAAAGGCAGTGGATTCCTGCTCGTCACATCCTAAACCCACAACTAATCCGAGACTACCACCTGCGATACCCGGAGCAGCCTTCTAGGACCCACGCCCAACCAGGCGTTAAGCCAGGGGGTACTCGTCCGCCACAGACCAGGGGCTTCGTCGAGGAGGAGGGTGAGGCATCATTGGTCGAGGAGGACGAGGATTTCCAGGAGAGGGAGGCCGAGAGAGCATCTTCAGATGAGTACTAACCCTCCCCATACCCCCACCTCCCACCCTGTGTCTGTAGGTCTTTGTTTATTTATTTTTTTGTTTCAGTTTTGGAGTTAGTTGTCGTTTTTCACAGACTTTTCTTAGACGTCAGGAGCCGTCCATTTAAGGGGGGGGGTTCTGTCACAGTCTGCTCCCTCACTCACCTATTTTCTGCATTAGCATTCCTTAGTCACCTGGTAGTCACACCCTGTTTCTCTCTCACACTCTGTTACACCCATCAGCTCCATTAGTATATAGGCCCACTTCACTCTCACCTCAGTGCCAGATCGTACTTCGCTGCATGCCAGTCTTTCCCGCATTACCTTCCAGATTTCTCTCCCGGTTTCGACCTTGTCTGCCCCTGACCAGCCTGCCTCGCCTGTTTCCTGACCATGCCTGTCCCTGGATTATTCTGCCTTGTCTGCTCCCTAACGCTGCATCTCCCGTCTTGCTTACTCCTGGAAACCTCGCCTGTCCCCGACCAGCCCTTTGCCTACTGTCTGCCAGTTTGTCCTCGACCAGCCCTTTGCCTATAATAAAGCTGGTTACCAACTATACATGGTTTCCCGTGTGTTGCATTTTGGTTCACAGCTCGTTTGGGACATTTGGTGGCTGTTGCTGCTAGAAAAACTCAAACTGAGAGTGTAACAGACAATGTGCCACCAAACAAGGAGCTAAAAGACGCTGAAAAACCTGCAGAATTGGTGAGAAGATTTTATTCTTTGGAGGCATGATCTGTTTTCCTGTTTTATTTTCAAAAGGTGTTGCTCTGCATTTGTCACATCGGTTTTAACTTCCTGTGTTTTAGTTTTCCCGCCTGTGGTGATTGCTGGCCCCACCCTGATTCTCCCCACCTGCGTGTAATCACCCTGCCTTTATGTCCTAACCTACCCTCCTTCGCTGTATCTTGTCATGTGATTAGTCCTGTCTGTTACTTTCTGTCCCATTGTTTCTCTGTCAGTTTGTTGTCAATGTTTCCTGTCCACATTATTCCATATGTGGTCAGTCTCTCTTTATCTGTCACTGGTTGATTCCTGTTGCTGCCCTTGTTCCTGTTGCCATCACGGTTTGTGTGACACTTTGATGAAAAGCATTTCCAATCAAACCCTCTAAAACGTCTATATTCAGCCCCTTCTCACTCCCAAGTTGTTGAATACAGCAGCATTGCGTCAAACTATGATGCTCCATGTTGTTGCGGGAAGGAAGGTGATAAAGTCAGGATAGTATAAAGTGCAGGAAGTATGCACATTGTGTGGGATTCATTGGTTAAATACACATGACTGTCACCCAGGAGAGAAGTGTTCCTTGTGAACAAAAACTGACCTTTTAGGTAATTTAAACGATGTAGCCTATGTAAGTTTAGCAATAAGCATATCAAACTCACATAATTTATGTAACTTGTTACCTAATTTAAGCAATGCAACAAAGTAACAACGTAACAAACTTGCCTGTTAAACTCAAACCACAAACTTTTAATAAACCTTACCAATTAGTTGCGTTGACCAAACCTAACCAAGCTGTTTCCTGCTCAGCTTGTATTAAAAGCAATATTTATTGATTTCATCTATCAGTGTCTTATGTGAACGTTTTGCCTAGTAGATCTCAGATAAAGAATTCTGACTACCATTTTCAACCCTAAAATGCTGGCCAGATTCATGTTTCCTCTTTGGAAATAATTTATCAGTTGTTGCAGGAATTGTATAATGATGGTCAGGTGTTTACAGGACAGAGCTACTATTTATCTTTGTTCTAGCCAAATTTACTGTCATTGTCCTTGGTGGACGGAAAAGCTACATTTGACAGAAAAAGGAAAAAAAGAGGATTGTTTCACACGTGGGCTTGGTGCCCGCAGCTTTCATAAGTGGTTCAACAGGGGTTCATGGTCAAAATACAGGACAAGAGAAGATAAACAATGGTCCACGTCTCGTAGAAAATAGACTTTAACAAAAACAGGACTTTTGGTTGGTTGGTTAAGCAACACAATGGGCAAATATGTAAGCGCAACACTGGGCGGGGTGCAAACAGCTTTTGTAAGAGTTTTTTTCAGTAGAGTGATGCTAGAGTAGGCCCAGCCAAACCCAACCTAGCTGTAATTGATGGTGCTACTCTGCTTGCTGTTGTCTTTCTAAATTCAGGGGAGGTTAGGTCGAGATAAGGATTATTTTTTGTCTCTAGAGTATGAACTCTGTCACGTCCACAAATGCTTTCAGAAGATCCCAGGAGATTCCAGAGTTTTTAGAGCATGCAAGAAAAGAAAAATGACTACAAACACCTAATGGTGGTGCTTTGATTTAGTGCCGGTTGGCTTATAGTGTATGCTCATTTTGTTATTTAGTTTGATCAAACTATTGCTTAAATCTTATCACTGGAATCTCAAATACTATAAAGAAAATAAACACGTCTTCAATCAGTACGATACAATAGGTTATATGTTGAAACAATTAAAGTTATGGCTCACTTTATTGAGGAATTGGTGGTTGTGCTGAATTATTTAGCTATGTTTAAGTCACAAGTGCACACAACGCTGCCAGGCTGTGGAGGCACAGAAGGACCAGGAGCCCTGCCCTTTTGTTTTAAAGAGGGCAGATGTGTGCAAATCCTTTAAAAGGGTTAACCCACACAAGGCTCCTGGACCTGATGGCATCCCTGGCCGTGTTCTCAGGGTGTGTGCAGTTCAGCTGGCAGAGGTGTTCACAGACATCTTCAACAGGTCCCTGCTGCAGTCTGTAGTCCCCACATGCTTTAAACACTCCACCATCGTTCCTGTCCCCCAAAAAACCAGCCTCAAAGACTACCGCCCAGTAGCACTCACCTCCATCCTAATGAAGTGCTTTGAGCGGTTAGTCAAAACCTTCATAACCTCCTCCCTCCCTGACTCTCTGGACCCCCTGCAGTTTGCCTACAGAGCAGGTCCACAGACGACGCCATAGCACTCACCATCCACACTGCCCTCGTTCCACCTGGACCAGAGGAACACTTATGTGAGAATGCTGTTCATTGATTACAGTTCAGCATTCAATACCATTGTGCCCTCCAAGCTGGTCATCAAGCTCAGAGACCTCGGGCTAAACAGCACCCTCTGTAACTGGATCCTGAACTTCCTGACGGGCAGACCCCAGGCAGTGCGGGTGGGAAACATCACATCCTCCACCCTGATCCTCAACACCGGAGCCCCTCAAGGCTGCGTGCTCAGCCCTCTCCTCTACTCCCTGTTCACACACGACTGCGTGGCCACACACCGCTCTAACACCATCGTGAAGTTTGCTGACGACACGACCGTCACCAGCCAGATCACCGACGGTGACGAGACTCCGTACAGAGAGGAGGTCGAAAACCTGACATCTTGGTGCCAGGATAACAACCTCCATCTCAACGTCAGCAAAACCAAGGAGCTGATTGTGGATTACAGGAAGCAGCAGAGAGAGGGACACGCCCCCATCACCATCAATGCCCTGCATCCTGCCTCACCGAAAGCGTTTTAGACGACGGGGAAAGCGTGGTGGTGCGCTTGTCCATCAAAAAGCATACCTGACGGCTTCTTCTGGGAATTATCCACGCATCAGATGTCATGGCCCTCCCGCTGCACGCCATCTGAGGGTTCGGTGGATTCGCCCTCTCTTTCCGGAGTTGCGGCCTCTGCTGGGCCTGCTGGCAGCTCCTCCTGCCCAACTTACTGCTCCCGGCCCGCGCGTCGTTCAACACGCATATCTTCGTCCGCTAAGACGCACTACACCTTCGGCCAGCCCGGAGAGAAAACTTTGCATGGCCTTGCTAAACGCTAGGTCAATAGCAAACAAGACGTTCCTGTTAAATGACTTCTTCACCTCGCGTGATCTGCATTTGATGTTCCTGACGGAGACCTGGGTCCACGCTGGCGAGTATATACCGTTTTCTGAACTTTTTCCTCCCGGCTGTACTTTCTTCAGCTCCCCCCGTGCCACCGGCCGTGGTGGGGGCATAGCATCAGTGTTTAGAGCTAGTCTCCAATGCCGATTGCTTCACCCTGTAACTAGCTATGCTAGCTTTGATTTGCAGCTTTTTGAACTGAACTCGGCCTTGCCTGTGCTCTGCACAGTCGTGTATCGTCCGCCAAAGTGCAATAAGGATTTCATTACTGACTTCTCTGACTTTCTGTCCGGGATCATGGTGAAATATGATCGTGTTTTGATTTGCGGAGACTTTAATGTCCATGTGTGCTGCGAGTCCAAACCTCTGGTTAGGGACTTTTTAAATCTCCTCGATTCTTTCGGTCTCGTTCAGTCCGTGGCTGGCCCAACACACGATAAAGGACACACCTTAGATTTAGTATTATCGTTTGGACTGTCTGTCTGATGAAATCTGTGCTGCAACGTGTATCTTAGACCATTTACCTGTTCTGTTTACAACCTCGATCCCTTCCGCAGGAGTCGAATCACGTGCCCCTGCGCATTGTCTGCGTTCAATTAACCCCTTGACTGCCTCACAGTTTTCAGATGTTTTTAATGCTTCTCCGATCTGTAAATTAGAGGTGAACTGTGCTCTTAGTGCGGACGAGCTTATCTCCATGTTTGACTCAACATGTACACTAATACTGGATTCCGTCGCTCCTTTTACGCTTAGACGCACCAAAGTTCTCTCAGAGCCGTGGCTCAATGACTGTACTCGTGCTCTCAGACGCGCTTGCAGGCCTGCAGAGAGAAAATGGAAAAAGGATAAACTCCATGTCTCCTTAGAAATCCTTCGTGCTTGCCTTTCCGACTAGCCAGACGGCAGTCAAAGCAGCCAAAACAGAGCACATTTCTCTGTTAATCTCCAAAAACAGCTATAAACCTCAGGTTCTTTTTAATGTCCTCAATTCGATCATTAATCCCGGTGATGCTTCTCCAATTGTGCCATCGATTACTCTCTGTGATACATTTCTTACATTTTTTATCGAAAAAGTATCTGCTCTTAGGCTAGCCCACACTAGTGCTACCCCAGATTCTGCTCCTTTTCTGTGCCCTGCTGTCTTCGACCACTTTGAGCCTGTATCCCTCTCTTCTTTCTCGGATGTAGTTAAGCACCTGCGGCTAAAAAACTGCACCTCAGACAGCATTCCCTCTCGCCTTCTCAGAGATGTTTTCGAATCAGTTGGAGCAAGTGTTTTATTGCTTGTAAACACCTCTCTTAGCTCTGGATGTGTCCCAGCTGCCTTCAAACATGCCGTGGTGCAGCCACTACTTAAAAATAAAAATCTCGACCCCTCCATTCTCGCAAATTTTAGGCCCATCTCACAGCTACCTTTTTTATCT
This sequence comes from Pogonophryne albipinna, assembly GCA_028583405.1. NCBI lineage: Eukaryota > Metazoa > Chordata > Actinopteri > Perciformes > Artedidraconidae > Pogonophryne > Pogonophryne albipinna. Next base: position 232,638 of record JAPTMU010000069.1, read on the forward strand.
AAAGCCCTGGAGCGAGTAGTTTATATCCAGCTACAGTCGTTATTAACCACGCATGGCATCCACGAAAAGTTTCAGTCTGGCTTCAAACCTATGCACAGCACTGAAACAGCCCTTTTAAGAGTTTTTAATGATCTGCTCCTAGCCGCCGACTCAGGTAGCCTGCCTTTGACACTGTGGACCATGCCATCCTGTTGTCACGGCTTGAACAGTCCGCAGGCATCACAGGCTCTGCCCTTGCATGGTCCAGGTCCTACCTGACAGACCGTAGCTTCTCAGTGCAGCTAGGTCCTTTCTCCTCTGCCAAAGCCCCTCTTATCTGTGGGGTTCCCCAAGGCTCGATCCTGGGCCCCATCCTTTTTCTATTGTACATACTGCCCCTAGGTTCAATTCTCACAAAACACAATATCCCCTTCCATTGTTACGCTGATGATGTACAGATCTATCTGCCTCTCAATCAAAATGTCAACTCACTACAGCAGTTGATGGACTGCTTAACAGAGATCAAATCCTGGCTGAGCGAAAACTTCCTCAACCTCCACGAGAGCAAGACCGAGGTCATCTTTTTTGGACCCCGACCTCCAGCCTCCCCGGTTGATATTCTGGGCTCCCAAAATAAAAACATCCTCTCCTCTGTCACGAACCTTGGAGCGACCTTTAATAGCGCTTTTAAATTTGATAAGCAGGCAGGGCCGTTTCTTCCTATAGGCGGACTATGCGGCTGCATAGGGCCCCGGCGGCCACTAGGGGACCCCCCGAGCTGAAAGTTCAGATTCAGCCGCGGCACGTCAGTAGAGTAGCGAGTGTAATGGGATAATCATGGCTTCAAAACGGACATATCCCTCTGGTTCAGAAAAAAGAAAAAAGAAGAAAGCTGAAGAAGAAAAACGCTCACATGATGAGAATAAGGGTAAGGCATTTGTTCATGGTGTAAATTCACTTGTGGGGTGGAGGGAGTAGCTATAATGTTAGCCAATGTTTGAGCAAGTTTGCTACTTTTGAGCAAGTCATGCTAGCTCCGCTAGCTCCGTTAGCCTCAGCTTAATTGATAAGAGCTAGTTGGCTAGGATTGTTTGTACTTTGTAGGCGAATAAACTCACTTTAATACAGTGTTTGCTTTACGAAAAGGCTAAAATAAAATTGTCATGCAAAATGGACTGTGCTATGGGAGTGAATGACTGAAGTGACACCTGCTGTGTTGGAGTATAGCAGGCTAAGTCAAAATCACTCTGTTTTTCCAGAGAGGAAAACTCATCTCTTTCGACTCCACTTCGAGCAATAAAATTGCTAATAAAGCACTTATATACTAATAAAGGACTGGCTTATCTAAAGCCAGTTGAGTAGCACTTGAAATGTTTTAGCTCTATGAAACCTGATGTACTTATATGATTCTGTTTTCTTCAAGTTTGTATCTTCTTGGTCGAATGCACTTATTGTAAGTCGCTTTGGATAAAAGCGTCAGCTAAATGCAATGTAATGTAATGGAAAGTTAATAGGATTCAAGAGGTATCTGTACGTTTATTTTTCAAAAAGCTAATAAAGAAATCAATATAATATTTATCTATTGTTGGGGTTAAATTATGGAACAAAGCCAATGTACATTTAAAAATGTACCTTTTTTTTGGTTTTCAAGAAATTGTTTGTATTGCTTTTTTGGGGGATACAAATGTGAATAATGTATTTGTTTTGTTTTCGATTTAATTATAAGAATATAGGATATTCATATATAAGCTTTTGCCAAAGCCTTTTCAGTCACTAATTACTGTTGTATAAGTTTACATTGTGATATGTTTATGATTAATGTTTGTATGATGACTGTTTAAAAATAAACAACAACAAAGTTTGCTTGCTAATTTAAGGAGTTTTGTCTTTGCAGGTACAATTCTTACTTTGTGCAAGCAGAGCCAGATGCTGCAGGTCCATCCTCCTCATCACGTCCTGAGCCACATGCAGTTCCATCCTCCTCATCACCTCCTGAGCCACATGCAGGTCCATCCTCCTCATCCTCCTCATCACCTCCTGAGCCACATGCAGGTCCATCCTCCTCATCACCTCCTGAGCCACATGCAGGTCCATCCTCCTCATCCTCCTCATCACCTCCTGAGCCACATGCAGGTCCATCCTCCTCATCATGTCCTGAGCCACATGCAGGTCCATCCTCCTCATCATGTCCTGAGCCACATGCAGGTCCATCCTCCTCATCACCTCCTGAGCCACATGCAGGTCCATCCTCCTCATCACCTCCTGAGCCACATGCAGGTCCATCCTCCTCATCATGTCCTGAGCCACATGCAGGTCCATCCTCCTCATCACCTCCTGAGCCACATGCAGGTCCATCCTCCTCATCACCTCCTGAGCCACATGCAGGTCCATCCTCCTCATCATGTCCTGAGCCACATGCAGGTCCATCCTCCTCATCACCTCCTGAGCCACATGCAGGTCCATCCTCCTCATCACCTCCTGAGCCACATGCAGGTCCATCCTCCTCATCACCTCCTGAGCCACATGCAGGTCCATCCTCCTCATCACCTCCTGAGCCACATGCAGGTCCATCCTTCTCATCACCTCCTGAGCCACATGCAGGTCCATCCTCCTCATCACCTCCTGAGCCACAAGCAGGTCCATCCTTCTCATCACGTCCTGAGCCACATGCATGTCCATCCTCCTCATCACCTCCTGAGCCACAAGCAGGTCCATCCTCCTCATCACCTCCTCAGCCACATGCAGGTCCATCCTCCTCATAACCTCCTGAGCCACATGCAGGTCCATCCTTCTCATCACCTCCTGAGCCACAAGCAGGTCCATCCTTCTCATCACGTCCTGAGCCACATGCAGGTCCATCCTCCTCATCACCTCCTGAGCCACATGCAGGTCCATCCTTCTCATCACCTCCTGAGCCACAAGCAGGTCCATCCTTCTCATCACGTCCTGAGCCACATGCAGGTCCATCCTCCTCATCACCTCCTCACACACATGCCACAGGTACATCTGCTCCTCCTGCAGACTTACAAGCAGAGCAGCCAGCTTTTGGTCCACCAATAGATCCAGCTGATTGGCCATCAGTTCTACCCGATTCCTTTAGGACCGATTTAGTAGGTAGAGGGCCTTTTCAGGTTGATAAAAAATTCACTTTTCCAAGAGAAGATGGTCGGAGCTTTCACCATCATTATTTCCACAGAACATTAGTGAATGGGGAAAAGATAAAGCGGACCTGGCTTATCTACTCAAGAAAAAACGATGCCTTTTACTGCTTTTGCTGCAAGTTATTTTCAAATTAATGACCGAGGGACTATCAAACTGGAGAAGCATACGCATGCTTCTGAAAAGTCACGAAAGTAGTCCAGAGCACACAACCCTCATGGCAACCTGGAAAGATTTTGAACAGCGTCTACAAACCGGAAAGACCATAGACCAAGCTGAAAGGACACTTTTAGAGGCTGAGAAGAGGCGCTGGAGAGATGTCCTAACCCGCCTGATCTCTATAATGCAATCTTTGGCTGAGAGAAATATTGCATTGAGAGGTTCAGCAAACACATTACACCAGCAACATAATGGAAACTTCTTAAAAGAGGTGGAGCTTCTAGCTACATTTGATCCTGTCATGAAGCAGCACATTGAGCGTGTGGAGAGTGGCCAGTTCAGTCATTCCAGCTATCTTGGAAATCTGATCCAAAATGAACTGATTTCTTCAATCAGTGGGAAAATGTTGGACACAATGGTGACTGAGATTAAACAGTCCAAATATTATTCAAACATTTTGGATTGTACCCCTGACCTAAGCCACCAAGAGCAGATGTCAGTCATCATAAGGACTGTCATAATGGACGAAGCGCCCACAATCAAGGAACACTTTCTAGGATTTCTTGTGGCTTCCGAAACAACAGGTCTTGGTTTGTCATCTTTGATTTTGAACAGGCTTAAGGAGCTTAATATTCCATTTGATGATTGCAGAGGTCAATCATACGATAATGGTGCCAACATGAAGGGGAGGAACAGAGGGGTTCAAGCAAGGCTGCTCCAGAAAAATCCACGTGCACTTCATGTTCCATGTGTGTCACATTCATTGAACTTGGTGGTGGCTGATGCAGCAAAAGCGTTGACAGATGCCATCAGCTACTACCAAGGTTGAAGCACAGAGTTTGGCAGAAGAGGTTGGGTCATACCGCTTCCTCATTTGCACAGTGGTATGGTATGACATTCTTCACCATGTGAACCATGTTAGCAAGCTCCTGCAGTCTGCCACAATGCAGCTTGATGTGGCAGTTGACCTCCTTACAAAGGCAAACATGTCTCTGACTAGTTATAGAGACACTGGCTTTGCTGCAGCTCAGGCCACTGCTAAAGACATGTGTGAGGAAATGAATGTGGAGGCTGTGCTGAAAGAGAAGAGACTGAGATGCACAAAAAAACACTTTGCCTATGAAGCCCTAGACGAGCCTATTGCAGATGCCATGAAGAGGCTAGAAACGACATTCTTCAATGTAGTTGTTGACACGACTATTGAATCCTGAAAGGATAGATTTGAAACTCTGGGTGAAGTGAGAGCCAGACTTGGAGTGCTGCTCAACTTCAAACAACTGGATGGTGTGGAATTGTGCAACCAGTGTAACAAGCTCTGCAGCACATTAAGCACTGGAGTGTTACGGTGAGTGAAGCAAGCAGGACCCAAACGCAGATAACACTGAAAAATCCTTTATTTCAAGGCTAAACGTCAAAAACCAGAACACTCCCCAGTGAACACAGTCACAGACAAACGACGAACCAACAATGACAGACAGCAAAAACAGAACTTAAATACACACAAGACTAATCAACGAAACAAGAGACAGGTGAGGAGGGAGGAGAAAACACCGGGGCAACAGGTGAGCACAATCAAGTAAACAGGTAGGAGGGAACAGGTAGGAGGGAACACACACAGACAGGAAACCAAAGACAGATCTAAACAAGACAAAACACAACGCAGACAGAAAACCAAAGACAGATCGAAACAAGACAAAACACAACACAGACAGATCGTGACATGGAGATGGAGGTGACATTTATGGAAAGGAGCTGGCTCTGGAAATTACCAATCTGCCGAGCCTGCCTACATGTGAAATGACTGCACTGGAGCTCCTCTCTTTCATCCACAAAAAAACCCTGAATGAACTGTATCCCAATCTGTGGATTGCCCTGCGAATCGCCTGCACTCTTCCTGTGACTGTGGCCTCAGCAGAGAGGAGCTTCTCAAAGCTGAAGCTCATCAAAACCTACCTGAGGTCATGCATGGGACAGGATCGCCTCACTGGTCTTGCCATAATCAGCATCAACCATGAGATTGACAAGCAGCTGTCATATGATGACATTATTGATGACTTTGCTTCTAAAAAAGCAAGGAAGCAGAAGTTTTGAGGAGGAGGAAAAATGTAAAGTAAACATTTTTGAGAAAATGCTGCAACTCTTTCATTTATTGACATAGAGGAGCATCATTGTTTACCTTTTTTTAATATCATTTTCTGTAAGTTTCAATTGCTTGGGTCAACTTGAGATGTTCAATTTGAATTTAAGAGAGGTTTTAGCCTGTTTTCCTCTTAAAGTGTAACAGATTAATGCATCTCCACAGATCATCTTAAAGGCTTTGTAATCCTCCAAATATAGTTTGACAAAATAGGGCCCCCAAACAGCATCTTGCATAGGGCCCCCAAAAAGCTAGAAACGGCCCTGTAAGCAGGTCAGCACCGTAGTCAAGACCTGCTTTTTCAAAATACGACTATTGGCTAAGACCCAGTCGTTTTTATCTTTTAAAGACCTAGAAAGGGTTATTAACGCCTTTGTTACCTCGAGACTGGATTACTGCAACGCTCTGTATGTGGGTATGGACCAGGCCTCAATTAGACGCCTCAATTAGAGATTCCCCTTCGATTCTATTGGCTCTAACAGTCAGAAAGAGATGTCAATCACCAAAATCGACCAATGGGTTCCAGAGAAACGGTAAAACCCCCATTTCCACCCAAATCACCTCAGAGGTGGAGTTTTTTTTTGCTAAACCTCTCTAAAAAGGTCAAATGTCACTTGTTTTGCATCAATCTTGATACAGGGTACTTATTATATGTTGTACTTTGGATTCCTAAAGCTTTTAGTCTACCTTACCATCATCCAAGGGTAGTTTTCACTATAAGTAAAATATTTTTGGACGGACACTATAATTTACAGTTTTTCACTATGTTCAATCTGAATTTTCTTTAAAATAAAAAACATCTATATTGATTCTGACTTTTCTACATCCGACTCACAGGTTTATCATTACTTTGAGAAAAAAGATTATTAATTTAACACTTTTAGAAGGGACGATATGGTCATTTGTTCTGGGAATGTCATTTTCGAGCCTGAGACCTGAAAAACAGGCTTAGGGCTAAACTGGTTAAGGTCGGCTGACCAGCTGCTGCTGATAGTGCCCAAGACCAGGCTTAAAACCCGAGGGCACCGAGCATTCTTAGCAGCGGGCCCTAGGCTCTGGAACACTCTGCCCCTCCACGTGAGGTCGGCCCAGACAATAGGGGTTTTTAAATCAACACTTATAACTCACTTCTTCTCTCTGGCCTTCTAGCCTTTTCTTATCAAGCTCCACTTCCAGTTTGTGTTCGGGCGGCCGACAGCCTATCCGTTTTTAAGAGTACGCTTAAGACCTTCCTTTTGATAAAGTTTATAGGTGATAAAATAACCTAATGAGAGTGCTTTGACGCAGATACGCTGTGCCTCTTCACCTACATTTTGGTTCTTGCTCTTTCACTTAAATCCTAAAAACTTGGATCTTATATTTAAAACTAAGGTTATTACTACTCTTTCTATTTTCTCTTTATCCAAAACCTTTTCCCTCCATGACCTCATGAGATTTTTTTTTAAATATTTAAGTTAAAAGCATCAATCTGGTGCACTTTGAGAGCAACATTAAGAGATCTATGGATATATCTCTCAACATCCATATGAAACAGAACTGTAAACAGATTTTCTTTTTCTTTATGGATATTTTACAAATCACTCCCCTTTTAAACTGTATTCTTGTTTTACTGCCATATAGACTATAATGATCATATCAAGGTGTGCCGCGGAAATAATCTTTTGAATAATTTGTGACCAAACCGTTTGAGACCCACTGAGATAACGGCGCATTCACACCAGCCTTTTATAGTCCGGTTGAATCTAACCCTGGTGCGTTTAGCCGCTTGGTGCGGTTCGTTTGGGTCGGTGTGAACGCAGTCCGAGACCTCTGAAGTGAACTAAACAACCGGACTCTGGTCCGCTAAAATAGGTGGTCTCGGAACGCTTGCTTGCGAACTCTGGAGCGGTTCATTGCTGGTGTGAACGCAGTCCGCACCAAAACATAGGAAGCGTAGTATTTACGTGTCACAAGAACGCGGATATCTTCAAAAATCTTTAGCGAAAGAGTCTTTCAAGACATCCGCGGTTGTTAATGTAAAGAGTGAAGCAGAATTAAGTGTTGAACAGTGTCGTGTAAAGTAAAAATGCTCCGTCAACTACATAAAAGTAAGAACACCTGTCGTCTGTGAAACGCCCCTCCTTACTGCAGAACGTCTCAGTGTTATAATGTTTTTTAACGGACGTTGTCTGATTATATAATCATATGCACAGGCCGCTAGTGTCTGTTGATCTCCAGATTAACAGCAGCATGAGAATAACCTGCCGAAAGTCCCGATGCTCCAATGGCGGAGGCTCCGGTAGAAATTGCCGGGATTTGCGTTTTTACCCCCTTAATGTCTCACCAATTGTTGAACAGTATCTCCGTGCACATGACTTGTGTTTAAAGTGTATAGTCCGTTTGAGTTTTGCCCGTGTGGTGTGAACGCAAACCGAACCTTCTGAGAAATGAAACAATGTAACAAACTGTGGTCTGGTGCACACCAGAGAAGCGGACTATTAGGTGTGAATGCAAGACTAAAGTGAACTATCTAAACACTCAGAGTCCTTTAGCTCACCTGAGTCTCTCAGTCTGAGAGGAGAGAGGACCCTCCTCCAGATTGTTGTGGAACAAACAGCTCCTTATGTCCGTTAGTACAGCTAGCTAACCAGATGCTAACAACACGGTCCCTGCTGGCACCGGTCCTTCTCTCTCCCTCGATCTCTCTCGATCACACTAAATGCGCTATTGCCACACACACAGAGCCGAGCTTGAATGACACAAGCACACGTTTATTTCCATGCAACTCTCTGATTGGTCTGGTGTCATGCCTCTGTTGCATTCACTGAACACGGGAAATTACAGTCCTCTCTTGTGTCATGATGAAGTTCACGTAAAGCACGGTCAATGTATTATATTATTGAGGGAGAATTGTCCGGGGCTACAGAAAAAAAGCCCCGAATGCCCAGGCCAGGCGACGCCACTGAGTCCCAGTCTTCTCCATGGGAGCCTGCCTGCAGACCTCCACTCTCAGGACAGTTCCGGTGCAGGCTGCACTGCCCGGTCTCGGGTGTCCCCCCACGGCCTGTATCCAGCCCCCCCCTCCCCCCCCCCACTCATCCATATATTAACGGATTTTGACCATTTTTGTTGCATTTTTCTCCTCTCCTCTCACTGATCGAATGGCAAACGCGACCCACTGTCGGAGGGCCTCCGCACCGGCCCGGCCTAGTGCCGGTGCTCTGGCGGTCGGTTCCTTCGAACTGCGGGTTCGACTCTGATGGCCGGGAGGGTGTGCTGCGTTCGGGTGGGGGACTTCCCCCACTCTGCGTGTCTCTTCCTTCCCGGGCCGGCCGATATGAAGCGTGACCAAGACGCACCGACCAGGGGTCCCACGGGTCCCGCAGCGGGGTGGAGAATCCCAGCTGGAACCTCCCCACCTCCGCCACGGTACACCCGGCAAACACGGTTGTTGCTCGAACCTTCCACTGTTGTCTAGCGGGTGTAACTAAAATACAAGATGTTGTATTTTTATATATAAATAAATATATATCTATATATTAACTGTATTAAAGTAAACATGTATTATTTTAATCTGTATTGAAGTGAAAATGTATTATTTGGGACTGTTTTCAAGTAATCCTATATATATATATAAGCTTCTCACTTACACTCACTGACCCAGATACCCTGCTACACACACTTACACCTCTTTCTACCAGCACACACACATATTCTTTTCAAGGTTCTTTCTGGGGCCAATATAATCTTAGGCACCAATATATCTGTGTACAATGTTTGATTGTCTGGGAAAGAATAGTTTGTGTGAAATATTCCTTGGGAAAGTAAAGGAGTGAATTCAGGTGCAAGATAAAGATTGACTCTGTCCTTGTTTACTTCCAAAGCTCTCACGCTCTGTTCAGAAGTAAAATACTTTTTCCCAGAACTCTGATTTGCTGTATTGGGCCCGACCCGAAGTGAATCCAACCAGTAAGAACACCTAGTGGAGTGAGCAACCGACACAACTCCTCCCCACGGACTCTCTGATTCGCGATACCCGACGGGTGACCCACAAAAAAGGTGATTCGCGGGTGGTATTTTTTCAAACGCTTTTTTCCGGGTTCGGGTCTGGGTAAAACAAAGAAGATGCGGGTCGGGTCGCGGGTGTTGCATAATATCTATATTAAAATAATAATAATTTAATGTTTAAATCCTCAGACCTCTCCCCCGCGGGACCGCGCATAATCATAACCTCTGCAGCGCATCATTCTGCTGCTGCATTGGAAATGGCTGAGCTGAAGCTCTCAGCGGAGAATACAGCATTTTCAATAACACTTCCTCAAGAGCGAAACCCAACGTCTGGAGGCTTTTGGTTCCTAAATGAGAAAATAACCAACATCCCACGCTTTGAGACAAATATGCACCTGCGTGTATTAACAATTGCACGTTTTCACTGCTCATATATAGGCTATGCGGGTTCGGGTCGGGTTGCGGATCTTGTGCCGACGGGTCGGGTCGGGTTGCGGAACTAATTGGCAAAATGTGCGGGTAGCGGGGCGGGTTCGGTATTGCACGTCGCGGGTGCGGGGCGGGAGCGGGTCTTGAAAATCAGACCCGTGCAGGACTCTGGTCCAGAGTACTCTAACTTGTATTGGTGTTTTTTACCATTAAAATCAGATTATTGTTATAACTTTTATTCCGGTGTTTTGAACTCCTTCTTTTATTAATCTGACCAGGCTCATCTAACAGACGGCGCGGAGCGGAGGTGGGCTTTAAGCCACCACCACTGTGTTTGCTCCTACAATTCATATAGATAATAAGTGTCAGTGCGATTTTATGTTGTATTAGCGTGCATTTCCTGTTCGGAAAGTGGCACTGTACTGATAGTGGTGATTTATTTATTATTTTGGAATTCTTAGCGTGCACTTCCTGTCCACTCTGAGGACACCTCCACTCTCAGGACAGGAAGTGCACGCTAAGAATTTCAAAATAAAATCGCCACTATCAGTACAGTGCCACTTTCCGAACAGGAAATGCACGCTAATACAACATAAAATCGCACTGACACTTATTATCGAGAGAAACAACCGTGTTTGCCGGGTGCACCGCGGCGGAGGTGGGGAGGTTCCAGCTGGGATCCTCCACCCCGCTGCGGGACCCGTGGGACCCCTGGACGGTGCGTCTTGGTCACGCTTCATATCGGCCGGCCCGGGAAGGAAGAGACACGCAGAGTGGGGGAAGTCCCCCACCCGAACGCAGCACACCCTCCCGGCCATCAGAGTCGAACCCGCAGTTCGAAGGAACCGACCGCCAGAGCACCGGTACTAGACCGGGCCGGCGCGGTGGCCCTCCGACAGTGGGTCGCATTTGCCATTCGATCAGTGAGAGGAGAGGAGAAAAATGCAACAAAAATGGTCAAAATCCGTTAATATATGGATGAGTGGGGGGGGGGGGGGGGGGGGGTTGGACACAGGCCGTGGGGGGACACCCGAGACCGGGCAGTGCAGCCTGCACCGGAACTGTCCTGAGGCTCCCATGGAGAAGGGCAGTGTCCCCCGGTAGAATCCGGGTGAAATAGCCAAAAATAATAAAAAATAATAAAACCGGGGAAAAGTGAAAAAAAGTGTCAGAAAATAGGCTCTCATGAGCCAGCAGAGTCCCCTGTCAACTCCCGTTACATTCCTCCGAGAACCAGGCTGGGGGGGGTCAAAAGGGCTTGACCAAGGCCGACCCAAAGTGCACGGTGGGCGGACTCATCACCTCTGTGATGAGTCTCCATTGTGATTTGAAAACTTCCATCAGACGAGTCCTTCGGTGGGCGGGAAAAAAAACGTGTTCGTCAGAATCGTCACTTCCTGTACTGACAGTGGAGGTGTCCTGAGAGTGGAGGTCTGCACCGGAACTGTCCTGAGAGTGGAGGTCTGCAGGCAGACTCCTCTCGTCTTCTCTGATGTTACACTGCAACTTGCCTGTGAGACAGAGTCCAACCACACACTCTGTCCAACACAGATGTGTATTGCTACTACTCAAACAGTGAGTAGCTGGGAGTAGCTGCCCAGCTACTCACTGTTTGTAAAAGTAAATAAATAGTATTTTCATTTCAATAATTTACTTTCTTTACCCTGCTTCATAAACAATACTGACATCCCTGTGGTCCGGGGATGTGAGGACAGCGCGAAGACACAGACAGGGAGGCTGCTTTACTTCATAAAGGAAATGGCGGTCAATATTAACAACACAGGAGCTAAAACGCTTAATAATCTTCATTACGTGTTAAAGAAAGAACAAAAGAAAGGTTGACAAAGATGAGGCTGTTAAACGGGCAGTGGAGCCGCGGTGTGTAGAAAGAGAGAGAGAGAGAGAGAGAGAGAGAGAGAGAGAGAGAGAGAGAGAGAGAGAGAGAGAGAGAGAGAGAGCACTGCGGTCCGCGGGGCTCGGCCTCCTGTCTCCTGTCTTCACAACTCTTATTATTCCCGGGACAAATTGTTATTTGTTCTTACTCGGAACCGAGTTTTGCTTCCCAACCCTGCCACCGTGCTACACGTCCCGCCCGCCCCGTCTAACCCCTATAGTTTCCACCGGGTCCGTCTGCGCCGCGTTACGGCTGTGCCGCGGTTTTGGTCCGACCTCCTCTAGCGTCATAACCCACCGGGCGCGTTGCAGAAGCATTTCAGAAGCGGAGCGTCTTGCCTGCCGGCTCGCAGTTTTTGTTGATTTGGGCATATTTCCTGGACAGGCTACTTCGTGCAGACAAGTTAATAATAATAATAATAATAATATTCCAGTTATAAACGACATGAATCAAAGATGTGTTGCTGTATTTTAGTGGTAAAAAAATGCATTCATCACCATAATTATTCTATATATATAATTTACACAGTGCCTGTAAAACGGAGGAGAATGCTGGTATTTCTCCTCCTACTTGAAAGACTACGGAGGGATAGGGTCTGCAACATTAGTTTGTGTGTGGTTGGACTCGTTTTTTTTTGTGACCAACTTTTTATTGTTGTTTTTGTTTTTTGCCCTCACAAAAGGGACTTATACAGATAGAAATGATATAGACAATATAGACAATACAAAAAGAAAAAGAAAAAAGAAAGAAAGAAAAACAAATGTTTTTTAGCAATCGTCTGAGTTCATCTATATATTATATATATTATAGCATAACAATTTATAGCATAACACATAAAATACATTCATACCTTTTTTTTTTTCTTTCCACATAACATTTCATCTGTTTAAGCTGAATTGCGATTAACTCCTAATAAACTACAATTGCACCAAGGTGTGTGTATATGTACAATCATCATTTACATGAATGATAATACCAGATCAGCAGCTCTTTGAATAGCCTCTAATGTTCCCCCTTAGCCTTATTAGCAGAAGCGATTGACAGCTCTGAGATTAGTAGGTCATGGAAGGATGATATCCATTTCTTAATAAATAAAGTATGTGGGGGTTTCCATCGTATTACTATTATTTTTTTGGCTGCTGTTAGACCAGCGAAAAGCATCCCTTTTCTGATGTTTCTGTAGATCAAGAGAAGAATCATCATTCAACAATACAATACTTGGGAGACAGGGTATGTGAACTCCAATAATCTCAGATACAATGTCAATAACCTGTTTCCAGAACGTTCTTACTGCAGTACATTCATAAACCATGTGTACATATGTGCCGATGGTCTTTTGGTTACAGAGAAGGCATATGGGGCTTGGCATCATCCTTAATTGACAGCATTTTCTGGTTGGCAGGTAATATCTGTGTATCATTTTATACTGTATCAATTGGTGATTGTGGTTACGCGATGTTAAGGAGATATTATTCCATATTCTCTTCCAATCAATAGTCTGCGTATAATTTTTTTTATCTGCGTTCCATACTGCAGAGATGCCAATATATCCGGTTCATTTATCTTGCAGTTTTTTATATATATATGAAGTAGTGCCGCTCACTCTGTTTGGACTTAATATGACCTTAACCAATTGATGTGTTGGCAGAGGTTGATTCCAAGGAACTCCATATGTGCGCATGGCAGTACGTAGTTGTAAAGAGAAAAAGAAGGAAGAGCCAGGCACATTATACGTGTCTTTCAATTCTTGGAAGGACATCAAGCCGTTGTCGTTGGTTATGTCAGAAAGATAATGTATTCCTCGGGTTTGCCATTGTGGGAATTGGATTGCTTTTTTCCCAATACGTAGTAACAGGTTATGAAAAATTGATATGGTACTATGCCAATCTACAGACCAATTGCACAATTTCTCCACATGTTTCCACACTTTCACGGCTTGCCCAATAATTAATATGGCAGAAAATAAGACATCACCAAGTTTAAGGGGATAGACTATACTTCTTTCAATTTTAATCCAAGGTACATTGGTGCTTTCATCAATCCAGTTTTTCAAGGCTCGAAGCGTGAAGGAATAATAATAGAGCTCGAGATTGGGAACATTAAGGCCTCCACTATTTTTGTCATATTGTAAAACTTTGTATCTGATTCTTGGGTATTGGTTTTTCCAAATATATTTTGAAATCCTATTCTGAAGTTTGTCCCAAAAACCGTCTGGTGGACATAAAGGCAACATACTAGCTAAGAAATTGACTCTTGGTAGAACATTCATCTTTATGATTGAAATTCGTCCTGCTAAAGAAATTGTTATATTAATCCACTTTTTTAGGTCATCTTTAATTGTTGTATACATTCTTTTGTAGTTTGTTGCTACAATTGTGTCTAATGAGGCACATATATCAATTCCCAAATACTTAAATTGTTGGACAATCTGCAATTCTGTATTTAAGTTTAGTTCAACCATGGCACTATTGAGGGGTAAAAGACATGATTTATTCAAATTGATCTTGTAACCAGATATTGAACTAAATTGGGTAAAAATATTTAACAGCTTAGGAAGCGTAGTTGGTACCTCGTCCAAGTACAGTAGTAGATCATCCGCATATAACGAAATGTTGTGGTCTGTGTCTTTTACAACTATCTGTTTTACTTCTCTGGATAGTCTTATTTTCTGTGCAAGCGGTTCTAGAGAAATTGCAAACAGAAGCGCGGAGACAGGGCAGCCTTGCCGTGTGCCAGAGATGTTCACAAGTCTTTTTTTGCAAGTCCAAGTCAAGTCTCAAGTCTTTGGTCACGAGTCCAAGTCAAGTCTCAAGTCTTTGTGGGGTGAGACTTGATCAAGTCTCAAGTCTTTGGTCACGAGTCCAAGTCAAGTCTCAAGTCTCTAAAAAATAAAAGTCTCATGTCTCTTCTGGTTGTAATAAGCCTTCTATTGTCTACTGCTATCCAGTCTGTTAAGAATACTGCACAGCTATATCTAAGAAATTCAAAGCATTTACTGTATTATTATCACTCCTATATCTATTAGCATACAGTATCAGTACGGATTAGTTGTTTGTTATATGATCACTTTAAACAAACTATTGCAATGCAATATGAGGAAAAACATCACACTTTAGCTAAATGCAAACAATTTATAAGCAAAACACTTCAGAATCAGAAATCAGTATCACAAATACTTTATTAATCCCCCGCAGGGAAACTGTGTTAAAAGTATTTAAAAGTAAACATTTGTTCTGTGCCATTTGCAACTAAAAAACTATTGCTGCAATATTATCTGAAATATACTGAACTGGTGATATTAAAACATGACCTGTTCCAAAAGAGATATCTACCATTAACACCATTTACCAACCAAATGCTGGTAAATCATCAAGTGGCTGGTACTGTATGTTGCACGCACCAGCCAAAAATAACAATGGCAATCTATTGAGTGGCTGGTAAAATTCCAACATTCACTAGGCGAGCCATTTGGCCAGTGGACAAAAATGTTAAAATTTGACCTCTGCAACCGTATTGTTTAATTACACTGGGTCTCTAATTACATCTTTTAAGTCTACTATAAATAAACATATTCCTCTATTCTCTCACTCAAACCCAGTGTAATGGTAACCTGATAAACCTGTAACATTAACGTTACGTGGTCAACAATAAACCTGTAACCTGCCTATAAACAGACAGATGTATTTATGTATGTAACTATGTATTTTTCTACGTTTAACGTTAGCCAGTAGATGGTGGCAGCGGAACGTAATGATTAACGTTACCGACCTTTTTTATGTCATGTCAAGAGTTGGATGTCAACGCCACTCAACGCAAACAAGTGTGACAAGCAAACATTCACTCATCTTTTCAAATATTCAGTTACAAAGCTAGTAGCAAGCTAAGTTAACATTACATAGCTGATGCTGAGCTAAACATGTTTGCTAACCGTCCATATGCGTTCATGTGACTGACCTCTCCGGGTGAGTTTTCAAGTGCCTGATGAAATTTGACGTTGTTGCAGCAGCATCCTTGATTTTAATATTGCAGACTTTGCAGTGTGCGCTCCTTTTGTTGGTGCCGCCGGCGTTTTGTTCGAAGTTTTTATAGTTGAACCTAATTACAAGCGGTACAGCTGCAGGTGGTCGCCATGGTGTTACCATGATGTTAATGTTAATGTTAAAGGTGGAGTAGGTAAGTTTGAGAAACCGGCTCGAGATACATTTTTTGTTATATTCCATGGAATGCTCTTAACATCCCGATAGCCGGCCCGGCTAAAATAACTGGATGGCCTACCTGCCTGTCAGCCTCCCATCGGGGCACAAACTTATCTCGTGCCCTCATTGGTCGTGTGTATTGGAGGAGGGGCTCTGTGAGGAAGTGGCAGATTTTCTCCGGTTGTGTATTTTCAAATTCTAGCGATCTCGAGCCGGTTTCTCAAACTTATCTACCCCACCTTTAACACGCCAAAAATAGAAAACACAATGATTGTTCACGAGTCCCAAAACACGAGTCCAAGTCGAGTCCGAAGTCTTTTGAGCAGGAGTCCAAGTCAAGTCTGAAGTCTCTGTGTGTGCGACTTAAGTGCGACTCGAGTCCGAGTCACAAACTCGAGTCCCCATCTCTGCCGTGTGCCACGTAGAATTGGAAATCTAGGTGACCACTGATTGCCTGTCAGAACCATAGCACTTGGATTATTATATAGGATCTTCACCATAATCATAAATGTTGTCCCAAAACCCATTATTTGCATTGTATGCCACAAAAATGGCCATTCTAGCCTATCAAAAGCTTTTTCAGCATCAACTGATAAAACGGCGCAAGGCGATGTTATGTCTGCTGCAAAATGAATAACATGCAGTAGTCTCCTGATATTGTCTGATGAGAATCGGTTTTTCATAAAGCCTGTTTGGTCATAATGAACTAATGTCGGAAGGACTTTCTCCAATCGTCGAGCTATTACTTTTGCATAAAGTTTGATTTCTGAATTTATAAGTGATATTGGTCTAAAACTTGTGCATAAGTTTGGGTCTTTCCCCTTCTTATGTATGAGAGAAATTATAGCTGTATTGATATCCTTTTGGAAATGTCCTTCTTTAAGTGCTACCTGAATCATTTCCAATAATACTGGTCCTAAATCAGGCCAAAACTGGGAATATAATTCTGGAGGGATACCATCTATACCAGGGGATTTGCCAAGGTTCATGTCTTCCAATGCTTCAGATAATTCTTTAAGTGTTATTTCACAATCTAAGCAATCAATATCCTCAGGGGATAGATGTGGTAAATTCAGATCCACAAAGAAATGTTCTAACTCTGCCTTTGATGTCTGTACTTGAGATGTATATAAATGTTTATAGAACTGTTCAAATTCATGATTAATACAAACTGGATCATAAAGGACAATGCCATCATTATTCATAATTGAGGATATTTGGGCCAGCTGCTCGTTATTTCGGCGTTTACTTGCCAGCAGGGAGCTCGGTCTACTTCCATCTAGATATTCTGTGTTTCTTACCCTATGAATCAGAAATCTAGCTCTAAGTAGTGCATTGAGTTCAGCTTTAACTTTGCATACTGCTATCTCTTTATCTGAATTATAATGTTCCTGTAGTAATCAGTGTACTGTAATCAGTGATGATAATGTACATTCTAGATCCACGATTGTCTTGAGCTCTTCCCTATTTCGGTTTGAGGAGTACGCTATGGCGTTGCCTCGAACATAACCTTTTACAGCGTTCCATACATGCCTAACATCTTTAACTGAATTATAATTAAACAACATAAACTCTTTTAAGCCGATTTTAAGCTGTTGACAGTATTGTGAATCTTGTAATAATGTTAAATTGAATCTCCATCTTGCAGCTCGATTGTTCTCCTTAGAGAGAAAAAAGGTGCATACATTGGCGTGGTGGTCTGATATTGACATCTGTGATATTTCAGTATTTTGAACTAAATCTACAAGTTTAGAGGAGATTAAAATATAGTCTATCCTTGAAAATGTAAGATGCCTCTTAGAAAAGAAAGTAAACTCTTTTGATATAGGATGCCTTACTCTCCATATATCTACCAACGCATAATTATTTTTAATGGTACTTAATGCTAGGTTAGCTGATGAATTGCTTTGGGTATTCCTTGATCTATCTAACAATGGATTAATTACAGCATTCATATCACCACCAATAATAATTTCATAATTGGTCATTTCGGAAATTACTTTTGAAAGTGATTCAAAGAACGTAGGTTCATATGAGTTAGGTGCATAGCATGCGATCAAAGCTATCTTTCTATTGCAAATGACTCCTTGAAGATAAGCAAATCTTCCATCTTGATCTTGACCTTTGTTAACAATATGTAATTTTAAGTTATTGCGAATTAAAATGATTACTCCTTTAGTTTTACTGTTTGAAGATGAGTAAGCCACCACTTTATAAATATTATTCCCAATTTTATGTATATCTTCAGCTAATAAGTGAGTTTCTTGAAGAAATGCAATATCAGCCTTTTTTCGACTCAAGACATCAAGACATTTTGTAATCTTTAGATTGGAGTTAAGACCGCATACGTTTAATGAGAGAACAATTAATCTAGTCATATGTATCAAACCAAATGTACTTTGTGGACTTAGTTATGCATATTTTAACGTAATTTACAATGTCATATAGCAAACCCTGATTGCGATTTGGCAAGATTACCTCCATTCCCTTAATTCCCAACTTTCCTCCCTTCTCCTCACCCGAAAAAAAAGAAAAAGAAAAAAGAAGGCCAATGAAATAATAATATGCAATATCAGCAGATAAATCATAATTTCCCTCTTTAGACTCCTACAACTCCGCTCCATTTAGCAGAGCTGTGGCACGCAGAGCAGTAAGCACGCATGCTCAACATCCCCTCTAGTGTAACAAGTTGCACAATACATTCAAAGCATTAAGTGACAAAATCGATGTAACTGAGGTTTCACAAGTTTTTTTTTTTTTTTTTCAAACACCCCTCCCCCTTGTGTTCAATTAGTCCATTAATATGAAACAATAATCCGCTTGGTAATCATCAAAGCACATTATAACTTGAACATCAGTCACCGGTTTATAAGAGTTAGATTATAATGAAATGAGAAGCAGTTGAACACAGGAGCAAGTTGCAGCTATCATCATACCTGCCTATTCAGCGGACTTGTTGCCGGTGGTCTGGACGCTTTCCAGAGTTGGTTTGATTTGTGTTTGGTAAAAGTCCATTGCCTCTCCTGCCTTAGCAAAGGCGTGGGTAACCTTCTCAAACGTTATCAGGAATTTAGCTGGGTAGACCAGTCCATACTTCATATTAGCAGAGCGCAGGAGGCTTCTTACGGCGTTGAATTCAGCCCGTTACTCCCGTAGTTTGGCACTCAGGTCCGGGTATATGTTAATCCTCTGGTCGCGGTACTGGAGTTTCCCTCCCTTCTCACTGACGAGGCGTTGAATAGTCCTCTTCGTTTCGAAACTGTTAAGCCGTGCGGTGATACACCGGTTGCCTTTAGCCGGCCCGTTGCGGTATGCATAGCTCACTGTGGGCAGCGGCCCAAGAATGTTTTGGCCAAACAAATCTGCGAGGAGCTCGGTTACATATGCAGTCGGTGATCCTTGTTCCAGTCCCTCTTTCAGTCCGTAAATTCATATATTGAATTTTCGATTTTTGGTCTTCAAAAACCTCAATTTTCTGCATACATTTTTCGTTTGAACTTTGTAACAGTTTGTAGTCGTTCTCTAATTGAGTCAGGCGACTGTCTGTTTCGTTAGCCGATTCCTCCAGATCTTGGATTTTGCAGACGCTGTTCGCCGCTGTCACTTGGAGCTTGGATAGGGAGTCCTGTATTGGTTTTAATTTATCCTCCAATGCAGAAGTGATCTCCTCTCGAACGATATCTCTTATGAGTTTTCCAAGCGATTCAGGATCCATCAGAGTGCTGCGCGTGGTCGGCATCCGCGAGGCTGAACAAACAATTGGCCTGGTGTGATCAGACTAGACGTGTGGTAAAAACAAATAACACGCCGAAATGTTCTTCGATATTAATATTTCTGAACGCTTTATTTAAAGCTGTTAGATCCTTCTGAAAAAGTCACTTAATGCATATTTTGAGGGGTAGTTGGCTGCGAGCTAGACGCCTTCACTGCATGTCATCGGAAGTCACGTAGTCCATCCATATCATATGGTTGGACTCATATATATGTACTGTATATATATATATATATATATGCTATATATGCCCTGAACGTTCCACTTCCTGCCTGCCCGACATTACATTACGGCTGCGTTGCGTCAAAAATAGGATTCATCCTGACCCCTAGATTCCACCGGGTCCGTCTGCAGCGCGTTACGGCTGCGCCGCGGCGTCCGCAAGGATCGCGGCCACTCTAGTCAATGAGTGCTATTCCACCAGACGCACACCGGCTGGTCTAAGTCCAGGTGAGCAGCCTTCACCCGGTCCACCGAGACGTGCTCGGCCTCACCACCCAGGTCGACCACAAGGTGTTTGTCCCCGTGCTCCAGAACCCGGAAAGGCCCATCGTAAGGGGGCTGTAGGGGTCCCCTGTGCGCGTTGTGCCGGATAAACACATGCCCCGCCGAGCGGAGCTCCACGGGAACCCGGGACACCTGAGTGCCGTGCCGAGCAATGGGGATCAGAGCAAAGGCCTCAGCGGCGTCCTGCAGGAAAGCCCGCTGGGCCGTCGCCGACCAACTCCGCCGTGGAGCACTGCAGATCCTCCTTACGCGCAGTCCTCAGGCCCAGCATCACCCAAGGCAGCTTGTCGACCCAATTACCGTCCGTAAGGCCGGCCTTGAGGGCCGCCTTCATGGAGCGATGGAACCGCTCACAGAGGCCGTTAGCCTGAGGGTGGTAATGTCTTTATTAGGATCCCCATTAGCACTAGCATGAGCATTGGCTATTCTTCCTGGGGTCCTCACACACTCAAAACATACATAAACATACATACAACAAAATTAAAACAAAACAAAACAGCTCATAATTTCATGCAATTTACAGTGAAATTAAGTGCAAACTAAAATGGTCATCTAATTATCGCCACCCTAAGGCCAAACAAAAGTAAATACAAATAAGTGTACCTAATAATATATGCATACATAGCCACAGGCCCAGTTCAAATGTACTTTGTAATACTTAAATAATTTTTTAGCAACCTTTTGAAATGTACTTGAGAATTTTCCTGAATGATGTGAACCGGTAAAGAGTTCCAGCTGATCATGGCTCTGCACATGACTGTTTTCTGTCCCATATTTGATTTAGATTTGGGTAATACAAACCTTCCTTCTATTGTATGTCGTGTTTGATAGTTATGTTGTGCATATTGCGCTATAAACCTTTGTGATAATATATCTGGTGAGTGAGTCACTGTAATATTTCTGACAAAATTTAATAAAATATAAGTTGACCTCTGTCTGACAGTTAACCATTTCAGTGTCTCCAGCATTTCAGTGACTCTGGTTCTGTAGGAGCACTGCAGTGCACATCGTGCTGCCTTATTTTGTGCTACTTGTAGTTTGTTTAAATCTTTTTCAGCAGCACTAGACCATATAACCAAACAATAATCAAGCTGCGACAGAACCAAAGCATCCAAAACTTGTCTACAGACATCCATAGGCAAATATTTTACAATTCTTTTTACAAGTGACACACCCCTTCCCATTTTACATACAACATTATCAATTTGTTTAGACCAAGATAATTTATGATCCAGGGTTATACCTAGCAATTTTGTCTCCTTGACCTGTTCAATTTCAATATGGTTTAAATGTAGTTGCAATTTTGGTTCACCTTTTAACTGATGATTTGATCCTATTAATAATGATTTTGTTTTTCCCGCATTAAGTACCAACTTATTATTTATGACCCACTCTGATATCAGTAGTATATCTTTATTCATAACATTTGTCAACTCTCTTGTAGTTGATGCTGCATAATATATTGTTGAGTCATCTGCATACATTACAATTTTAGCTTTTTCTAACACTAATGGTAGGTCATTTGTAAAAATAGAAAATAAAAGTGGTCCCAAACAACTACCCTGAGGTACTCCACAAGTGACTGTTTTCATCTTTGAGAGACTTCCATTAAAAAAAACAGTTTGACTTCGATTTGTCAGGTAACTTTCTAACCACTTCAGCGTTTCAAAATGAAAACCATATTGTTCCAGCTTGTGTAACAACAAAGAATGGTCAATGACATCAAAAGCAGAACTAAAATCGAGTAGTACTGCACCCACTAACTTCCTATTATCTAGTTCGCCCTTCCAGTCATCTGTCATTTGTGTTAAAGCGGTGCATGTGGAATGGCCAGGTCTGTAAGCATGTTGATACACAGTATTAAGTTTGTTACCTTCAAAGTATTTTTGTATTTGATTGAAAATTATTCTCTCCATTATCTTTGCTAATGCTGGTAATAAACTTATTGGACGGCTATTTGTACCAGAAAATGGTCCAGCTGGATTTTTTGCAAGTGGAATAATTTTTGCTATTTTCCATGCCGGTGGGCAAATACATTTATCAATACTCAAATTTATAATATGACAGATAGGCTCTGCAACAAAATTAGCAACATATCTAAGAAATGTACCAACTAAATTATCCACTCCTGGTGGTTTATCATTACATTTACCTAGTAGACATTCAACATCTGTAATTGTCACTTTTTCTTTTTTAAATGTACACTTCTTATTTTTCATAATTAAATTCTTTATTAGAAATGTGGAATTACTATTTATAGTTTGATTCACATTTCTCCTCAAATGTTTTACTTTATCAAGAAAATAATCATTCAGATGATTAGCAATTTGTACTGGTTTTGTCAAAAATGGCCCATCCACCTCAAGATATGTTGAGGTGGATTTCGTCTTACGGCCCATCATGCCATTCACTAAACTCCACAATTTTTTCTTGTCATCCTTTATCTCTTTAATTTTATTTCCATAATACAACTGTTTTTTCTTTTTATTTAATGCTGTAACATAATTCCTTAACCTTCTATAAATGTGCCCATCTGACTCATAACTTGATGAGAGAGCTACATTTTTTGCATCATCTCTTTGTTTCATTAGATCCCTTAATTCCTCATCTAACCAGGGTGCTCTAAAGTTCCTTACAGTCTGTTTTCTAAGTGGAGCATGTTTATCAATCACCTGCATGAATAACAAATTAAAGACATCAAGAGCATCATCTGGATCGACTTTCTCAAAAACATGTTTCCAACATATCTTTTGAACATCCTGTATAAATGACTCTTGTTAGAAATTAAAATCAATGTTTTGATAGCATAATGAACCATAAAACATACCGTCAGTTTAAAAGCTTTTTTATACTGAAAAACCAGAAGTTCCTGTGCACAACCAGTTGTTAAGCTTTTATTCTGAAAATCCTTCATCTCCGGTTAGCATTTAGCATGAGGCTAATATACCATTTACTATAGAGATGAATTTAGCAGCGATATGATATGATGTTGCACACCGAAACCTACTGATTTCAACACTACAACTTCAGACGTCGAGATATTATTATTGTTGTTGAATATTAAATGAAGGTACAGTTTATTTGAGTACGTTATTGTTTACAGATGTGGGTAGCATGTGACAACTTCCGGAACGACCGGAAACCAAACTGCCGTGGAGTATTTCCTGTATTTTTTGGAGTATTGATTACAGCGTTTAGAATGTGTTAAATGAAAAGTCATGAAAGAGTTAAGGAAGAGAAAAGGCGTGTTTAGATATATATTGAAAGTACAATGTCTGTATCCTCTGATATGCAAAACAACGGACATTAAAACGTGGAGAGCCGGCCCGCAGGGAGGAGCCAGCAGAGGATATAAAAACAGCGGGACCTGAGGGGTTCGACCTCTTTCTTCACCTGCGAGATCCCAGAGACAGAGCTGCTTTTTCTGTCTAACAAAATCCTGTGTGTAACATAACCGCGCCTTTATTTTTAATTAAAGTACCAATTTGACACCATCTCAGAGACTCCATTTAGTCTCCTTTTAAGCTTCTCTCCTGGACGCGAGAATAACCAACACAGATAACACTCTTCACTAAAATATTTCATTGATCTCCTCACAATTACTTTTGGTCCAGCTTTTGGCACCTTTTCTTTCTCACGATAATTATTAAATTATGATCAGAACACCCTACTGGAATTGATATTGCCTGACAACATACATGGCTAAAATTAGTAAATATATGATCAATACAAGTTGCACTTTTTGACCCATCTTTCTTTATGCAAATCCTAGTAGGTTTAGTCACCATTTGTACCAAGTTACATGTATTAATTATTGTCTGCAGCTTGTTTTTAAGGGCACAGTGCAACATATTCCAGTCAATATTTAAATCTCCGATAAAATAAATCTCTCTGTCAAGATCACAAACTTTGTCTAACATTTCACATAATTTGTCTAAATAAATTAAGTTTGCATTTGGAGGTCTGTAACAACATCATACCAACAAAGGTTTCAAGTGAGGTAAATTAATTTGCAACCAAAGTACTTCAATATCAGCAGACATCAAATCATATCTCACTTTAGCTGGTATTTGCTTTTGAATGTATACTGCCACCCCACCTCCATATGCATTCCTGTCCTTTCTAAATATTCTATATCCATCAATATCCACAGCAGCGTCATTAAATATGTCATCTAAGCAGGGGCGCCGCCAGGGATTTTGGGCCCCATGAAAATATATCACATTGGGCCCCACCACCAGGCACAGGCCACTTTGTTTATAAATTACCTCGAAGGCCGTACCAAATGTTCTAGCGGTCCGTATACGGCCCGGGGGCCGGAGGTTCCCCACGCCTGCTTTTATATAATAACATTAGTATTAATATCATAACCAAAATGTTGGTGATTAACATTTTGTTTACAGACTGATCACTCAATGCTTCAAACTGTCCATCATCCTAAATAGACTAAAAGCAGTTTTTTGTTTTATATAGATCATTGGCTATGTGGAAAAATACTGTGTTTGAAATGTATAATTTAAATTAGATGTTAGCTTTTTGTTATATATATATATATATATATATATATATATATATATATATATATATATATATATATATATATATATATATATTAGGGCTGTCAAACGATTACAATTTTTTATCAGATTAATCATAGCTTAAAAATTAATTAATCATGATTAATCACCATTCGAACTATGTCCAAAATATGCCATTTCTTTATGTATATTGTTGTGGGAATGGAAAGATAAATGAAAGAAGGCGGATATATCCATTTAACATACAGTATGTATGTTTATTATAACATTTTTCTGTGTGTCAAAATGAAAGACAGCCCACACACCTATCAATCATCAAACCGTGGGGTCTTAATTCATTACGTGTTGATTTCTATCAACGGGGGAGTACTTCAGGAAAGTCGGGGGGGGGGCTAGTGGAGTACTTAGTGACCACAGAGTGTGAACGTTGTGATCAGCTGTTTTAGCGCAGTTCTCCAGTGAAGAGGGGGGGGGGGGGGGGGGGAGTCTCCCTCCGCAGCCGGCTGGCGTAGTTTTGGCACAATTCCGTTGTATAGACCGACGTTAACAGCAGCCCTGTCTGTGCACACGGAGACCGACTCTGTCGTACTCAAATGCGCTTTGTGACACAAGTGACTGTACGCATTTCAGATTACGCACATAACCTGCGTACCAGTTATGGGTTACCTGTACTACAGCAAAGGTATTCTCCGTCGGGACTTCCTGCAACAACACCACGCCGTTATCTTGATTCTGATTGGCCAGAAGACATTATCAAAGATGTTCTATTGAGAAGACGATCACTACGTGACAAAAGTTTTCAAAACCGTTTCTGGTCTTCAGTATTTCCAGACAAGTGGCTCCTGAAATCAATCTTACTAACTGCTGTCTGTGCAATTTACTCCGCGCGAGTTGGCGGACTTTATTTTTATTTACTTTAACATCATGTTTCATGGTGGGGCTAAGCCATTTCTTGGTATGGGTGTAGCCTACCCCAGCTATACCCTGGCGCTGCCACTGGTGGCACGTATGGGGCGGGCCATTCTGCACATGCGTTAAATGCGTTAAATATTTTAACGCAATTAATTCAAAAAGTTAATTACCGCCGTTAACGCGATAATTTTGACAGCATTAATATATATATATATATATATATATATATATATTGTATTCCAGTCTCCCTTCAGATATGTTAAGTGGCATTCAACACAATGCTGCTCACCTCCTTCAGTTGGGAGAAAAGCTGGTTCAGGTTCAGCCTTATGGGGGGACAGGGCTGCTGAGCCTAAAGATGGATCTGTTGGACCTGGCACTGGGGAGGGACAACTGATTTAGTATGAATAGGCGCTAAAAATGTGCCTGCATTTATTAAAAGTAGGTAGGTAGATAATAATGGAGAAACCAGCTTGAGTGCGCTAGAATTTGAAAGTACACAACCGAAAAAAATCTGCCCCTTCCTTCAGAGTTCCTTACAGAGCCCCTCCTCCAACACACACAAACGCACACATGACCAATGAGGGCACGAGATAAGTTTGTGCACAGATGTAAGGCTGACAGGCAGGTAGGCCATCCAGTTATTTTAGCTGGGCCGGCTCAAATGATTGGTCGTGCTTTTTACAGTACCACGGCTTCCACAGATGAATTTTTTGTATGTATTTATTGTCAAAGCAATAGCATTTAATATATTCATTGCTATCGGGATGTTAAGAGCATTCCATGGAATATAACAAAAATTGCTTCTGAAGTGAATTACCTACCATACCTTTAAATGTCAGCTAAAAGAGCAGTGAAGAGCAGTGAATTTTCTGTAAAGATATTAACAGTACTTAATGTCAGCTTAGTAAACAAAAAAACATTAGCTGACAGACAGAATTTCCACCACTCATGGACCACACCCACCTTTTCTTGTGAAAAACTGGGTGACATACTGTCGCCCTTTAGTCCCTCTCTCTTGTCTTTCTCTGCTTTCTCTTCTTTTCTTAGAGCCTGACTTTGTTGGTCGTTGAAACATGGTACAACACACGTATGTAGGCTAAGTACTAGCATCCCTCCTCAAATGCTTTCACTCTCTGCAAGTGCCGGTGCCGCACGCGTTTGGAGGCAGGACCAAACCATTACATGTAAATAGAAGGGGGTGTACAGAGGCTTTGGGTAATTAACTTTTGGAAGAAAATAAGTTAAATGAATCGTAAGTTTGTGAGTAAATTATCAATATAACGTTCTATTAATGTTAATTATTGAGGATTGATGAAACGTTACTTACATTTTTTTTCTTAATGTTCTGAACATTTTGGGGCCCCTGTCAGTCACGGGCCCTTAGAATCGTCCTAACTTTTCACCCCCTTACGGCTCCCCTGCATCTAAGTGAGTTTCAGATATTGCTAACAAATGAATACCACATGATAATATTTCCTCTATCTCACACACTTTATTTCTTAGACTACATATATTTATGTGAGCCAATTTAAACCCTTTACTTGGTAACTTATTTAACATTAAGATGGCAATTTAAATGTTATCTCTTTTTCACTTCCTATCAAAATGAGAGCTGAACTAAAACATACATGTAACACAATTTCAACCACACACACCATCACATACATAACCCAACATTTATCTGCACATAGATTGCTATAAATGTGCATACTCACTCGCTCAATTAGACGAGCCTCCCGGTAGCTCCCAAACATTTTTAAATAATAGTATGAAATAGATTCATGGTAATGTCTCGCAACACTAGATCTAATCAATACATCAACATTATATTTTAGGAGGAATAAACAACAATAGAGACAAGTTGAAATTTGTCTCTATTCAAAATCTAATAAACATAAATTCATACTCGCAGATGATGAAGTAAATAACTTCAAATAAATGAGTAGATAACTCATAGACCAGTGAATATTGGCCTACAAGAAAATAAAACAATTGTGGAGATCACCAAAACTGCAACAATTCCCATTTTCATAAAACAATTAATTTCTTCTCCTATGTATAATCATACCATCTATCAGGTCATGTCAATCAGTCATTTCCCACCTTCATTTCTGGTTTGAACTGAAACCGGGCTTATCACTGTTTTATAGAAATGCTCAGCTTCACTACAGTCCCGATAAAGTTTGGTTTGTCCATTGAAGGTTACGATGAGCGTTGCGGGGAACAATAGTCCATGCCTCACCTCAGCCTTGCGCAGCTTCATTCTGACGTCATTGAATAGGGCTCTCTTCCTGGCAATATCCGGAGTAATATCAGGAAATATATTCACTCGCATGTCACGGAAAATAATCTCTCCCTTGCTTCTTGCCAGCTTCAAGATAGCTTCCTTAGCTTGATATCTCTGCATAGTGACAATCATAGGTCTGGGTCTCAAATCAGTCCCCTGCCCAATCCTGTATGCAATCTCGACTGCCGGTTCACATGATAGCTCACTTCCGAACACCTCCTTTAAAAAGTTTGTCACAAACGCAATGGGATCGCTCTTCTCAATGTCCGTTTTCAGTCCAATCACACGTAGATTAAACTTTCTGCTTTGAATCTCCATCCTCTCTATTTTGTCTTTGAACTCTTTGTTTTCATTCATTAGATTTCCATTTGCGGTTTCGTGTATAGCAACCCTACAATCCATGTCGGTTATCCCCTCCTCCATATCACCGAGCTTCTGACAACATGAGTCAAGTTCTCCCTTTAAAGCATCAAGCTGCGGCTGGAATTTCTCGAAAGCAGCCCCTATCTCCTCTCTTATTATGGAGCGTATTAGTACCGACAGCTCCGAGTGGTTCACCTGCGAGGCCCCGCTCTCCATGGCGTTCTCCTCTGCTGCTTGTGTGTCACTCACTCCCGAAAGACTGCTGCTCTCATTCAATGGCACTTTAGCCTTTTTGTTTGGTTTATTGGGTGGCATTACATTCCCCACATCGTATTTCGCTATAAACTTTGAGTGATCAACTGATCATAACCTGATTTCTCAAAAAGTTCGCTACGGGAGCTACACGCTCTCAGACTTCACACACAACTTCCACACACGCGCATGACTATAGCGGTAGTCCTGTGCAGCTTAACCCCCAAACCACTCACCACGGCGTTCCAGAGCTCGGACGTAAACTGTGAGCCCCTGTCCGAGGAAATGTCTGATGGGGTGCCAAAACGACACACCCACGTCGCAATGAAAGCTCGGGCAATGTCTGCGGCTGATATTGACACGAGAGGAACCGCCTCCGGCCAACGGGTCGTCCTGTCCACCATGGTGAGGAGGTAGGAAAAGCCCTGAGAGGAGGGCAATGGACCAACCAGGTCGATATTGACGTGGTCAAACCTCCTCTCAGGCACCAGGAAACGCTCCAAAGGGGCCTTCGTGTGGCGGTGCACCTTAGCGCGCTGACAAGCCACGCACTCACCAGCCCAAGTCCTCACGTCCTTTTTCAGCCCATGCCAGACGAACTTCGCGGCCACTAAGCGCACCGAAGGCTTAACGCCGGGGTGTGACAGGCCGTGCACTGCCTCAAACACAGAGCGCCTCCAGCTGGCGCGAATGACTGGCCGCGACAGGCCCGTGGAAACGTCACACAGGAGGGTAACGCCCGCGTCGCCGAACACCACGTCCTCCAAGCGCAGCCCCGCGCTTCTGCAACCAGGTTCGACTTGCCAGCCACGTGCTTAATGTCTGTGGTGAACTCCGAGATGTAGGAAAGCTGCCGCTGCTGACGTGCCGACCAAGGCTCCGCCACTTTAGACATGGCGAACGTGAGCAGCTTGTGGTCGACAAATGCCGTAAACTCACGGCCTTCCAGCAAAAAACGGAAGTGCCGCACGGCCAAATAAAGTCCAAGGAGCTCTCGGTCAAAAGCTCTGGGCGTCAGCTGGCGGCTGAAAAAGGCGAGTGGCTGCCATGCGCCCTCCACCCACTGCTCGTGCACCGCACCAACAGCGTAGTCCGATGCGTCTGTAGTAATGGAGATGGGAGCCGTGGATGATGGATGCGCCAACAGGGTCTTGACCTCTTCGAAAGCAGACGCAGCTTCCGCCGTCCAGTCGATCGCCTGGATGGGGGTTGTACCTTTCAAAGCCTCATACAGCGGCCGCATAATGTGAGCGGCCCGGGCGATGAAACGGTGGTAGAAAGTCACCATCCCCAGAAACTCACGGAGCGACCGGGCTGTGAGTGGGCGAGGAAAAGCCGCAACAGCCTCCACCTTCGCCGGCAGGGGTGCTGCACCGCCTTTGGTGACGCGGTGTCCGAGGAAGTCAATGTCAAACACCCCGAACTGGCACTTTGCAGGATTGATGATCAACCCGTGTTGGCTGAGCCTCGCGAAAAGGGCTCGGAGGTGCGACAGGTGCTCTTCCACCGAAGCGCTGGCGACGAGTATGTCGTCCAGGTAGACGAACATGAACGGCAGGTCCCGCAGCACCGAATCCATCAGGCGCTGGAACGTTTGGGCGGCGTTCTTGAGCCCAAAAGGCATCCGCAGGAACTCAAAAAGTCCAAACGGCGTTATCACTGCTGTCTTAGGGACGTCCAGGGGATGCATGGGCACCTGGTGGTAACCACGCACCAGGTCCACTTTCGAAAACACCGACGTACGGGCCAGATGTGCCGAGAAGTCTTGAATGTGCGGCACCGGGTAGCGGTCGGGTGTCGTGGCGTCATTGAGGCGGCGGTAATCCCCACAAGGGCGCCAACCACCGTTTGGTTTGGGAACGACGTGTAGAGGAGAGGCCCAAGGACTGTCAGAACGGCGGACGATGCCCAGGCGTTCCATGGTTGAAAACTCCGTCCTCGCTACTGCAAGCTTAGAAGGGTTCAACCGCCGGGCCCTGGCGTAGACTGGGGAACCTTCGGTGGTGACGTGGTGCTCCACCCCATGCTTGGTGGTGAGCGCGGAGAAGGTGGGCAGCGTCAGGTCTGGAAAGTCAGCCAACAGCCTTAGAAAAATGTCCGCTCCCGACAGCGAGCCCAACAGCCCATCGTACGCTGCCTTGCCAAGTGTACACACGAGGGAGGAAAATGTCAAGGCATCAACCAAGCGTTTATTTTTAACGTCCACAAGGAGTCCGTGAGCACATAAAAAATCTGCCCCGAGGAGGGGAAAAGATATGTCTGCAGTCACAAAATCCCAGTTTAACCGCTGTCCTCCAATACACAAACACATAGGCCTCACGCCGTATGTACGAATGGGGCCGCCATTAGCCGTCGTCAACCGCGGTCCATGTCCCCCACGAGCGACGTCTTCCCTCGAAGCAGGAACTACACTCCGTTGAGCTCCCATGTCACACAAAAACAAACTTCCCGAGACTCTGTCGCTGACGAAGAGAAGCCTGCTCGTGCCGCCAACACTCAGGGCTACTACCGAGCGCTGGCTCCTCCGTTTCCCGGAGGCTTGTAGCTGCAGGGAGCGACACACTTCTTCGCGCTGGTCCCGAACCGCGCGTGGTAAAAACACTCTCCTGTGTCTCCACGCCGGCTTGCTGCTGTCGCGTCCAGTCTCCCCCAAGCCTTCTTAACTGTTGCGGGGGCGCTGAGTGTTGCGGGGGCGCTGAGTGTCACAGCTAGCGCCTCTGCACCGGGCTGCTGGGTAGCCAAGAAGAAAAGGTCGGCCTCTTCAGCCAATGCACGGGGCTCTGTAATGGACGTGTTGGCTAGCGCCGCCTGGACACGGGAAGGCAAGTGGCGTAGGAATGTCCCCATGAATAAAATCCGGGGATCTTCCCCCCTAGCAGATTTAGCATCTTCTCCATGAGCTGAGATGGCTTGCTATCCCCTAGGCTAGGGGTCTGCAACCTTTTTGACCAAAAGAGCCATTTTGCTCCTTTTTCCAAAACATTTTTTTGTCTGGAGCCGCAAAACATATTTCATAGTTTTTTATTGTTATATCAGACAAAAACTACAGGTTTTTTTGCATTTATTAGGCTATTTATTACATGATATAAAACTGTTAACCTCTAATAAGAAACAAAGAACTCTTATAAGGAGAATTAAAAATAATACACAGGCCTACTTTAAAATAAATTAAACACAGCACTTGGGGAGTCCTCTGCACATTTGAAGGAAAAAAAAATATTATTAAAATGGGCCCACTTTGAAATAAATAAAACATATAGCTGCACCCTAAAAAGAGTTAAAGGCAGGGTAGGTAAGAATGGAGAAACCAGCTCGAGTGCGCTAGAATTTGAAAGTACACAACCGGAAAAAATATGCCTCTTCCTTCAGACTTTCTTACAGAGTCCCTCCTCCAACACACACAAACGTGCACATGACCAATGAGGGCACGAGATAAGTTTGTGCACAGATGGAAGGCTGACCGGCAGGTAGGCCATCCAGTTACTTTAGCCGGGCCGGCTCAGATGATTGGTCGTGCTTTTTACATCGCTTCGGCTTCCAGAGATTAATTTTTGTATGTATTTATTGTCAAAGCATTTAATATATTCATTGCTATCGGGACGTTAAGAGCATTCCATGGAATATAACAAAAAGTGTTTTCTGAAATAAATTACATACCTCATTGAATTATGACTGAAGATCGTCAGATGTCTTCCTCTCCCTTGTTGTTCCTCGATACGTAAAGGCTGCAGCACCTTTGACAACTTCTCTCTACATATCAAACATACCGGTAAACCAGCATCGTTTGCTGTGAAAGCATATAACTCTGTCCACGCAGAATTAAATCCTGTGTTCCTCCGGTACTTTTCTTTGATTTATCCATAGTTCGCTCATCGAGCCGGGGGTCAGGTTATTCACCTCCAAGAAAAGGCGCTCGCGCGGGACCGTAGCAGGATGTGACGCATATTTTAGTTGACCTAATTCAGAGCCCTAGGCCCGTTCTCATTTCAGCAAATCCCCCTCCTCGACTCCTCGGTCCTCCGGTAGTGACCCGGAAATGAATTTTAGCGCGCCATGTTGAAGGACATCTCATTTCTCTAAATGCACTTCGAGGACCGAGCATCGAGCATCGAGGAGGCTCTCTGGAGGAGCTCTAACCGAGGATACACTGATGGGTCCTCCACGGCTCCTTCGTGGATGCATTTCCGGCAACAGAGATGTTTCAAAGAGTCGTGACGCACGGCCGGACTGATCTCAGCCAATGACAGCTCTGCATGCATCCCCTGGATATTATTTTATTAACTGCTCTCATCGCGACGCGATGTTTCCAGAGAGAACAGCTGTGATGTCCGTGCAGAAAGCAGAGCAGTGTGTATAATATATATCACTCAGTATAACAGGCCTACTCTCTTTATTTGCTGTAGTTTAGTAGATATCTACAAACAAAGAGTCCATATTTTTCTAAAACCATTTAGTGCTTCACATAATAAAATACACAACGGCTGTTAGGCTGTTAGCTGTAGGTGCGTGTGTGTGTTTGGTACAGTGTGTGCGTAGATGCAGCGGACAGACAGGTCTCAGTTGGTTTGGTGTCCTCTGCTTACTTTTAATACTTGTAAATAAAACTTTTGGTCCGTCATTTATTTTCCTCATTGTAGCGACCAGAGAGGGGGGGGGGGGGATATATCCAGTCTCTGATAGTGTTACGTTAATATGAGAGTGCTCTGTTTGATTCTGAAATTGTATATATATGTATATAAATGTGTGTGTGTGTGTGTGTGTGTGTGTGTGTGTGTGTGTGTGTGTGTGTGTGTGTGTGTGTGTGTGTGTGTGTGTGTGTGTGTGTGTGTGTGTGTGTGTGTGTGTGTGTGTGTGTGTGTGTGTGTGTGTGTGTGTGTGTGTGTGTGTGTGTGTGTGTGTGTGTGTGTGTGTGTGTGTGTCCGCATCTGTAGCCTGTTATTGTCTCATTATTCCGCACTGTGAATGAATCAAAGTGGTCATGAACACATCTGTCCATCAGACAGAGGGCTGCTGTGCCTCCTGTCATCATTAATGGACGTCTCTTTAAAATGACCGCTCAGAGGAGAGGAGTTCTCATTTCTCTAACCGCCTGCTGCTTCCCCTCCTCTCTCCTCGGTTCCCCTCCTCGGCTCCTCGGCTCACATCTCCTGTGGGCGGGACTAAGTATCGAGGATAGGAGTCGAGGAGGGGAGTCGAGGAGGGGAGTTAGAGAAATGAGAAAGGGCCCTAGAGAGATAAGAATTACGACACTCTTTGATGTCACCGCCAGCCGGTCACGTGGTTTATGTATGCCGGGATAGTTCCAAACGCACTTCCGTGGCAATGCTTCTCTATGGCAAAAACAGCACAAACATGCTCAAAATAGTCATAGATTAAACCAACGCTGTTATTTTTTAAAGATTGCTTTCATATTTACATGATGTGGTTACACTTTGTATGGATTGGCACTATTTCCAAGTTTCGTTATTTAACGATATTTTGAGGGGAAAGCGTGGTAGCACAAGCAGGCTATGTTGATGTCACGTCCGTAGTATAGTTGCGCTGCGCTGTCATGTTCTTCTATGGGACAGACAGCGATTGCGTTATTGAATGGTACATATATAAAAAAAAACACACACCCAAGTACTTTTTCAGCTGTAATTGCATTATTGCATACTTTTTATTGACAGTTTTGCATTTGGAGAGGCAGGGTGACAACGGAAAGCTTGGTAGCCTATTACTTAGATACGTTTTACATTTTTGGAGGGAAACCCTTGTGTTCATGTTAGCATGGGTAGCATGATCATGTTAAGACTATGAATATAATTTTACCACAACAGTGGATGAACAATTGATATGTGTTTGAACAAGAACAACAGGAAGAACAAAGTAAAAGGGACGAACAAATGTGTGAACAAGTATTAAGAACAGTGTATGGAAAAAGTGATGTGTGTTAGAACAAAACAAAGTAAAATGAATGAGAAGGAGAACAAAGAGGGTTAGGGTTAAACAGAAAAAGATTCATTCAGCCAAAAAACACAATTTTGATTAATCTAAAGTGTAAAACAATCTTCAACACAGACCAAATTAGTGCCCTTGGACAACAAAACATATGGTGGGGCAAAGAAACGATAAATTAAATTGAGACAGAGTGGGAGACTGAAAATGATGACTATGATAAATATTCAAACTATTTACAAAACTATTTACAGAAGCTCCTGTTGAACCATGGTTCAACAGCGCAACAAAAAGAGGTTTGCCAATGACGAGGCCACTTTGCCAGGGGGAGGTGATCCAGCGACGAGACAATAAAAAACAATTCATATTAGGTTCTGTTGAAGCACTACAGGATATAAAACCTTCCAAGCCATGACCTCTACCTGAAATCAGGACCACTCAGAGGAGAATGCAGCACATCAAACTGGAGTCAGGAGTGTGAATAACACATTTTGGCCAAAACAAATTGTTGCTTACCAAACAGTGGCTGAACAATGGACACCAAAAAGTGAAAAACAGAAGCATAATTGTGCGAACAACAATTGTGGGGGGGAGGCATTTTACAAATATTTACAAACAATTATTTACAAAAAAGCAATACTATTTACAAAAAAGCAATACAGAACTCTAGGGCATCCAGGA
This sequence comes from Pogonophryne albipinna, assembly GCA_028583405.1. Lineage (NCBI taxonomy): Eukaryota > Metazoa > Chordata > Actinopteri > Perciformes > Artedidraconidae > Pogonophryne > Pogonophryne albipinna. The sequence continues at coordinate 267,830 of JAPTMU010000069.1, forward strand.
GCCTAACCATTTTGAAAAAAACAAAAAGGTTCCTTTGTGAAAGGGACATCCTCTTCATCCGTTTCCTGGGCCCTAAAAAGCAGAGCAAGAATAGGAACAGTGATGAATAAGGGGAGAGAATACAGTTGGGAGCAGACTGAACAGAGGACATAGCAATATTCATGTTAAAATGTTTGCACAACAAATATTATGGCACTTTCGTTTATATTGCATTTTAATAGATCAGTTTTCATACCATGGTTGGATGTGCAGCATTTGGATGCTCTAATCGATCCGAGAAGGGGTTCCAGATGTATGGCTTCCCTAAGGACGTAGAGCCAAGGAAGAGATGGATGGCAATGGTCAACAGACAAAACCTGTGTCTGACAGAGGACAACAACAGCAGAAAACTCTGTCATGTAAGTAATGTTCACAGAGGTCACATGACTTGTTAACATTTTAAAGGGCATCATATTCTAAGTGTAGAGAATTATGACTCTTCAATGACATTTGAAGTGTGCAGTGGAAACTGATCAAACCTACCTACCTACAGGTACACTTTGAAGACGACCAATATATTGGCAACAAATCAGGAGGAAATTTGAGGTTGAGGCCAGATGCTGTTCCAACAGTATTTATACATCGGCCTAAGCCGAAAAGGAGGAAATCCACGTCAAGGAGTTTGCCTCCAGCTGTTAATGTCAGGAATGATGACCACACCTATTATGGCACATCAAACATTGGTATGATATATGAAGCTAACAATGTTTCCCATATTATATAATTCAAGGATAGACTACACTCCTAATGCAACCTTCAGATTATACAGCTTCAAAACTACCAGGGTTCAGGGATTCTCTGAAGACTCATATACCACATGTAGATAATCTACAGATTTCTTCATACTTTAACATTGCCAATAGACGCACTTAGATGAATGTCACTATAGGAGTGTAGTGTACCCTTAAATGACAATAGGTGCACATGTAAAGGCACCATACACACATAACAGCAAGATTGCCTTGTTATTGTTACAGAGATTCAGGGAGATATTGAGGTGGAGTTCCAAGGGAATGAAAGGGACATAACAGAGAGAGAGAGTGAGACAGATGTCAGCAGACTGCCAGGGGCCAGTATGTCAGGGGCCGACAATCAAGAGGCCACCTTACCAGAGATCAGTGTGCCAGGAGCCAGTCAGTCAGGGGTCAGCTATGAAGAGGCCAGTTTGCCAGGGTCAGGTGCTCCAGGGACCAGACTGCCAAGGGCCAGTTGTGACCGGGCTCACGTGGAGGATCTAATGAGGCAACAGAGAAGGAAGAGATTACTAAGAAAGACAGCAGAGAGGGCTCTGGTAAACCGGAAAAGGATTAATTCGGCATTAAAAAAACAACACAATTTGATTAATCTAAAGTTTAAAAAAATCTTCAACACAGACCAAATTAGAGCCAGATTACCGACCATCTGATGAGGTTTTCACCCTTGTTCAGAACGTGGAGCAGCTGTTCCGTGTGAGGACGAGCGATTCCCTCATGGAGTCCTCAAATGCAGTGTCACAGCTGGAACAAGAAGCCATGTTGCTGGACAGCAACCTTCCCTCATGCCTTGACCTGAAGAAAAAAATCCTCTCAACATACATCAGGCTGAAGTTAAGGATTGCATCAAAGTGCATCAGGGCTTAGAGGAAGGATAAACATAAAGGGTATCTTGGCAGCAAGAGTCAGAGTAAGAAGGCAAAGAAGACCCAACAGACCTCTGCACCGAAGGTCATAACATCTAGGCCACTGCCAAACACCTTACTCGTTGCCATCGATGTACTTGGCATCTCCATTCCCGGTCCACCGTCAGCAGCCTCCAGCCTCCTCTTCTTTCAGCAGTCACCACCTGCAGCCATTGCCAGCACCAGCCTCCTTCAGCAGCAGCACCCTCCTTCAGCAGCAACACCCTCCACCAGCAGCAGCAGCAACAGCCATGGCTGACATATGAGGCTGAATAAAAAAAAGTGCTAATTATTTTTTTTAAAGTGTTTATTTTGTTAAAAATAAACATTTTGGATGCATGACCATGTTTTAGGCTCATCCTTCATTCACTGCTGTAGAGTAGCCTGTTCAGTAGGCTATTATTTTTCTAAGACTGAATAATACCTTTGAAGAACAATCATTAAACTAGTGTGTATATTACAATACAAAGGAATCTATCCTAGCATGCCATCAATGATTAAAAAGTAGCGCTAGGCTAGTTGTACAGTACAGATGAGTTAACACGGAACAGTACCAAAAAAAAACTAAGTACAGTCAACATGTCACATAATGAAATGTTAGTATATCCCAAAATTCAATGAAATATTAAATGAAATATTTATCACAAACGCCATTTCTACTAGTGGCACCACAATATATAGAATAATTATGGTGATGAATGCATTTTTTTACCACTAAAATAGCAACACATCTTTGATTCATGTCGTTTATATCTGGAATATTACAATTATTATTAACTTTGTCTGTACAAAGTAGCCTGTCCAGGAAATATGCCCAAATCAACAAAAACTGCGAGCCGGCAGGCAAGACGCTCCGCTTCTGAAATGCTTCTGAAACGCGCCCGTTACGGCCCGTCCACACAGCGGCGTGCGTGCATTCACTTTGAATGGGGTGACGTCACTTTTAGCCGAACTGCATTTTGGGAAGCGACGCGGAGCTTTGCTGGCGTTGCTCGCTTCAAAAGTTGAGCAATGTTCAACTTTTGACGCCTTGGCAGAAGCGTCAGCCAATCGAATAATATGCCAGTACAAGCTCTAGCCAATCAAACCGCTGCTTGTGTGTCAGGGGCGGGAGATTCATGTGATTTGTTGTTGGTCGAGTGTCAGACACGCCCGCCGGCAAGCGTCAACGCATGCCGCTGTGTGGACAGGCCGTAGGGTATGACGCCGGAGGAGGCCGGACCAAAACCGCGACGCTAGCCGTAACGCAACGCAGACGGACCCGGTGGAATCTAGGGGTAACAGTACAGAAAGCGGCGAGATGCATTTCCTTAGGAATCGACAAGCAGAACCGAAAAATGGGCGAAAAACGTCACTTGTCCGTCGGACACTCAATGGAAAGATGTATGTGTCTGATATTATAAATAAAATGCCCCGGACAATCGGACGTGTGCTTTTTCGCACACTGCATGTTTCCGCTCGCACAAAGTTAGCTGAAATTAACCAGCTAGATTTCACTGTTTCTCGTTATTTTTTTCTCACGCTGGGCCTCCCTTGAAGCTCTCTGCCCCCCCCCCCCCCCCCCCCCCCAAGGGAGGCGCGCCTCACACTTTGAAAACCACTGTTTTATGGCAAAGCATCTTGTTATCCACACTGGAAGGGCAACCTTGAAGGTGATCCATTAAAAAACCTTAATAAGCTGGTTAGCTGTCTAAGTATGTCATAGGAAGTTAAAGGTCACAAGATCAGCTCCTCTTTTACCTGCAGAGTCAGTTTAACACTGCAGATAATATGAAGTGATAATAAAAAACATCTTAAATGCTTATCCGGCAACTGTAGCTCCACACAACTGGACTCACACCACTGGAAGAGGATATTATATTTGACATTTATTGTTGTTGTCTCTTTAGACCAAATGGAATATCACATGCGACGGGGAAAATGATGATTCCGGAATAAATAAATAAAAAATACAAAAGCTTGGAGTAACGTACATTTAATTGTTCCAATGCAGACTGGTATATAAATGTCAACGCTACTTAAAATAAAAATAAATAGTCAGGGCCTCATCCACCAGGCAGCAGATGGAAAAGTATGCTGGTTTCAATGAACTGGGCTCCATCATAACTCTTATTATTGTACATTACTTGAGCCGAGCAGAGCACCAATTACAAACGCACAGAAATATGAGCCACCTCTCTCTGATTTTAAATGAAAGGTCAGGGGGGAGCTGGCTGATGTGGAATCGGTTCTGTTGTGGTTTACAGTGTTTTTATTGAGTGTGGTTTCTATTAGCTTCTGTTACAGCTGCTTCACAGCAGGAACAAGCTTCTCACTGACGGACTGGCTTATGGATCAATGGATGGGGGGGGACTGCTCATGTAACCAATAAAAGGTTTTGAGCAAGTAAGAAAGGGTTACATTCTACAAGGGCCCCAGTCTTCAAACTCAAATAGAGACTTTTTGCAGTCGTAGAGTACTTCCCAGAACCCCTACTGTTTTTAAAGTGTCTTTTTGTTAACTTTATGATAGAACCAGTAATGGTAAGTGGCATCAGGATATGAATGAATGAAAGTTATTGTGATGCATATTATATTATTTTATGTTTTTCTCGGCCAAATCTGCATTTTTTCTTTTCCCCTGTTAACTTATTCTGCTTAACCAAATAGCTTGAAAAAAATATGGCTTTACATTTATTTAGATGATACCTCTTAAGGTAAAAGAACAACTACATGAATTACTCCTGAAGGATGGATAACTTGTGTTTCCTTAGCTGTTAAAAGCTCTGCACAACCATACTGGTGTTTTCACGTAAACTGGAAAATTACACATGTGGTTAGGTCTAAGGTGGTTGGGGTTATGATGGTTATAAGGAGTTGTCACCGTTGTTCATATACAAAGAAACGTGAAAAATATAATTTACCCCCCCAACAAGGGCGACAAAGGTAACAAGGGGTTTATTAAGACGTCTGTCCACCAGTCTGTAGTTACTTCAAGCGGCACTTTTGCACATGAATAGCTTTGCTAAAGGGCCAAAGTTATTCCAACGAGAGTAAAGAAAGGATGAAATTGGGTTGGATGGATGTCTCATACACACAGGCCTTTCAACCAGACTACTTATTTAAGTTAAAGAGGACATATTGTGCTCAGTCTTCGGTTCAGATTTGTATTATGTACTTTTACAGAGACATGTTTACATGCTTCAAATGTTACCATCTGTTTGATGAAATAACTTTTTATAAATTGAATTATTTACGTATGATTTACTATAAATATTAGTCCTTATATCACCAATGGGGTTGGAGCTAAGAGCCACAAACAGGAAACAAACAGGAAATCCGAAAGTACAGAGAGACTAACACATTGAGCGTTGGTGTTATTTACTGTATTGCTACTATCTCGTAAAAATAGAATCCCTCCTATTCATCATTTAAAGGGGCCCTATTATGTCTATTTAGGTTCATATTAGTATGTTGCAGTGTTGTAGATAGTCACCAATTCTTGAGTCCGAGTTACTCTCGAGTCCCCACTTTTCGAGTCAGAGTTCATGACTGTCACATCATTGCCTGTGTTCGAGTCCAAGTCTGAGTTACAAGTCTGAGTCATCACTTAGTAATCTGAGTTGAAATATTATTTGTTTAAACTTAGCTAGTTCTTATCTATCACGCATTGGGCAGAGTACATCAGGACTTGAGAAAAACTTGCTTGAGTCCAAGTCCAAGTCGTATCGTCAATGCGCAAATAATAATAATCAAAAGGAGAAATATGAACATTACTTTTTCACTGTTAAATAATCAAATAAAGTCAACATTTCACACTATTTACTGAGCTGTGTTGGGTTTCTTAAACTTTTTTTATTTAAATTCCAACCTTCGTAATGAAGAAAATATTTGTCGCTGTTGTCCACGTAAGTAAAGCCGGCATAAAACAACACCATAAGAACGCGCGGTGCAAAGTATCTAGATGGGCTTGTAAAAAAAAATACAATACCGCACAATCCCAATCAACACCAGCCTCGCCAAGAACAAAGACATGAGGCATCTCAATTTATGTGGGTCAGGTTTACATTTAAAAAATGACAAAAGCTATGAACCAACCTGAATGTGTGTGTAGCTATATGTTCGTGTTTAGAGGTACAGTATGATCCATCCATGAAGCTTTTGTTTAGTTTTATTGGAGAATAAGCCCCTCCCCCCCCCCCCCACTGAGCACTCAGGATGCTTGAAAATTGAAGCACTTATAAACTGAGAAGTTTCCTCCTTAGAGCACTGTAAACCTCAAAGCCACCCACAGTGTACGTTACACACACACACACACACACACACACAAAACAAACAACAGTTAGTACCAGTAAACAACGGTAAATGACCTCATGTCATGACAGCTAATCTTAATCTAGTAGCCTAAATTTGAAAATGTCCCATATGTGGGACGCTTAAAAGTATTCTGTTTTTTTTTTATCCTTTAGCAAATAAACCAGAATGTAGAGGAGCCATATTTCCAGTGTAGAATTATACAAAACATTTAAACATCAAACGACAGGACATAAATTACAGTATATTGACAATAGCATTAAAAACTTAAAACTACAGAATATAAATAAAACAAACTATGAAATACCTCATAGCAGGTCTTGTTTTCTAGCAATGTGTGGCTCTTTGGATGTCAGGCCATTAATTCTTCAACCTCTTTTAGCGATCCAATTATTTTTAACCTATTGTCATTCTTAGCATGCTGGATTTTTTGGTATTTTCTATGGCTGTAGATGTAGTGTGAAGAGTTCACATTAACCCATTTATATTTATTCAAACAAAGACATATGAACAACAAACCCGGAGTGTCCAGAATGCAGAACTAGAACGAGACCGAATTTGCCAAAATAATTTGAACATCTTCTCCACAAGGGCTCAATGGAAACAGGTCCCTGTCTGTTAGTCCTGGTTTTCATTTTGGAACATATTGTCTATGACTTGTTGTCCTGTTGCTTAATGTACAGGACATACTAATTGGTTTTTCACAGTTCTGTAAGGAAGCTGTTCATTGTACCCTGGAGGAACTGCTGGAGCGTCTGCTAACTATCAGCTGCTGCATCCACTGTGATGTCATCGTGTCTGCTCACCCGTCATCGCTTATTTCGAGCTCACGGTAGAAGTATTTTTCCAATATTGGAATAAGAGACATTACTTGCCTCATCAGTATTTTTGACACTAATAATTTGTGTGCCAAACATATATTTTTTCATCCCTTGGTTTAGTAATATATCTCCTTTAACTGCATTGCATTACATTTCATTTGGCTGATGCTTTTATCTTAAGCCACTTAAAATAAGTTAAATTACCCATAAAGGTACAAACGCAGAACAGAAGGTACAGGTACATTCTCTTCAAATAAGCAAAACCAAACCACCAATAAGTGCAGGTGCATTAGTTTAAAATTAATTATTAGGTAGGTTTAATGGCCAATATGCAGGTAACAGGCGGGTTGTCTGTCTTAACAGAAGAAGTGTAGACTTCCTGCTCTCCTGATATCCATGGGGAGCTAGTTCCAGCATTTTGTAGCCAAGATAGCAAACAGGCATGTCACAGGGGTTTCTTTGTCCAACAGGGGTATCTGGGTCCATCAGGGGTATCTGGGTCCAACTTGCAGTGAAGGAGTAGCAAGCCAATTGGCCAATACAGAGCAAAGTGCACTTTCTGGAGTGTATGAGTCCTTCTCAGGTCGATTATTTTCATTTCCTCGCTCCTCGGTCCTCGGTATCACCGGAAGTTGATTTGTCTGCGCCATCTTGAGTACCGTCCCATGGCGCTTATTTCTGCCGGAGGACCGAGCAGGCCCTGTTCTACGGGGGTGCATAAGAGTGCATTGCACCCTCAGTTGAGTCGTTATGCACCCTCATTTGAAAAAAATGAAAAGTGAAAAATATTACATATATAGTAATAATAATAAGAAGAAGAAGAAGAAGAAGAAGAAGAAGAAGAATTTAGTTGATATAAAATAAATTGTAATTGTGGTTAAATAACATTGTCTGCTGCATTTATTTGGTCAATTTAAACGGTAAGTAACGTTATTATGTCAGGTGCGCGTGACCTGTGCCGCTACGCGTTCGTCATCTGCAAGGTGCTTACACAGCAGTCAGTGATGGACATCAGAACATGGTTAAAACAACCAGCCCTTATCGCCAGCAGTAACACTGCATCTACTGCAGGTAATAACAGTTCAGATCATGGGGACATTACGTTACCCGCGGCCACTGTCGTGGACACTAATGCCCGACTCGCCGGCTTTGCCTGCCTCGCCCACGGAGGCGGAGCAGCCGCAGCAGTCTTCGTTGCCCCAAACGCCGCCACCCCTCAGCGGCCCGCAAGTGCCAGAGGACCTCGGCAAAACAGAGCCTGCCCAGGTATATTTAAAAAAGTACCCAACTTGCCTGTACAGTGGGGTAAGGCGCTCATTTTGCAGCTCATGGTTTCAAAACAGAGATTGTCTGGAATATTCATGTAAAAAAGATTCCATCTTCTGCATGTAGACATTTCGGTTCAAGTAAGTCAGATGCCTTCACCACAACTGGCTACAACAACTGGCGCCATGCTCTTATAGGCTACGTGATAAGGGACTGGGAAGGCATGAATCAAGCAAAGAGCACATAGATCCATAGATCTCTTCATTTTGCTCTCAAAGTGCACCAGATTGATGCTTTTAACTTCAATATTTAAAAAATAATCTTCCCGGGGGAGCATGACCCCGGACCCCCCTAGAGGAGGTGAGGACCCTCCTAGAGGAGGTGAGGACCCCCCTAGAGGGTGTTAGGTCCACCCCCCACTTATAAAAATAGCACTTTAACACTGCACCCTCTCTAATCTCAGATGCACCCTGAGTCATTTTGTTCTGGAACCGGGCCTGGGACCGAGGATCAAGGAGCGAGGAGCGATAATGGAGGAGCGATAATCAAGGAATCACCAGACCATCCTCCGATGAAATCCTCAGACACTCGCCCCGCCCCCTTACTGTGTATCGCTCACTGATTGGACGATGCAGTGCATGCACTGATCTGATGCTTCTTGACATGAGAGCAGTTTCCCAGCGGAGTGAAGAAAATACATGACGTTTATACATTTTAAGAATGGCGTTTATCTTTTTTGAGAATGAGTTCTTATTTTATGTAATGTATTTGGGTCTACAACAGATGATACAAATGTTTGTGTCAGTAAATGTGTACTAACAGAGGCGGGAGTGTTTGTGAAAATAACGGGGACAGAGCTGCTGTCAGACGAACAGCTGTGCGGCGTCATCACAAACGGACGTCGCTTCACGTGACGCTCCGGAAAAAAGGACGTCCCATTGCTCTTAAAACTCATTTCCCTGCTTCTCGTGGTTTCCTTGCGTCTCTCCATGCTTCCCTGGTGGGAGGGACTAGTCGCAGGGAAACGACGCAAGTGAAGGGCGCAAGGATTCCATTTAATCGAACTGAGAAGGACCCCCTGGTTTAACCAAGCCCCCAGGAAGAGCGCCAGCAAATTATTGTAGTGACCAGTGGGGGTACCACACTTAAGTTCTAGTCTGAAGTCATTTGGGCCCAGAGATACTTTTTCCCATTGACTTACATTGGGGAAAATAGGTCATCAGTGTATAAGCTAAATAAACTACCAAGTACAAACAGTTAACAACTCTTATTTAAATCATGAGGGTCTAAAAGTTGTAAAATGCACTAAATTCCAAAAAAGCCTAAATTATTTTCCCTCACCATTAATTTTACTGAGCTGAGAGCGGGAGAAACTCTAGTATGCATGACCTGTATTCACTAACTTGTGACATTTGTTGAACACTATTAAAAAGTTATCGCTATATTCTGTAGCGGTCAGCTGGGTGTTCATCTGAAGAAAGGGAATATAATGTTCATTAGCATGTTTTCATTAGTGTGTGATCACCTGAAAGAATTGTTGTGTTTTATTTAGTTTAGAGTGAACCGTTCAAATCATACATACCAATACCCATATAAAAGTTGCGTAGTGGCACATGTAGCCAATATATTTGGATTGCCATGTATTAAAATTACCCAAATCTTCCGTTTACGTGTAGCCCATCGGGGGGCTCACTAGTGTTTACCTCAACCCCGCCTCCCAACTCCTGGGTCTGGGCCCGCACACATGAATATCTCTCTGGATTCAGCAAATATTGAACTTGCATGACCTAATGATTTAAATAAAGGCTATTTAGGTGTTAATACTTGTTCTTAATGTAAGTCTATTGGAATGGGCTTAATGGCAGACATGACAGACCCGGAAGTTGTAATTTCACGTTTTGGCCAGTATGTCAAATCGGCTTCAAATCCTGGGGCTGTTTGTCAGGTCCATATTCACAAAGTCCACCATGTTGCACCGTCATGTTTCAGCAGGAGCACAGAAGAAACAAACCTAACTCTTGACACTAGAGAGGGCCTTTCACATTTGTATGTAACCTAGACCACTGTCTGTACGCTTGTAAAGGGAGAGGTGAGCGAAATGGCTCTTCAGTTGTTTGCAGTCTGCAACCACTGGTCCTTTGAGACTGCATAACAATGTTTATAAGAGCAAATAATTTAAAGCTGACTTTACTAGGAATTTAAATGTACTGCTGCATCATTTAAGTTGATTTAATTTTTCGATCACACCAGTAGGTAGCCACGCAGTAGGTAGCCACGCAGTAGCTAGCCACGCAGTAGCTAGCGGTGAGCTAGCCTACAGCAGCAACACATGTGTGTAGTTAAAGCAATTCCTTCATGCTAAAGGAAAAGGTGATCAAGCTGAACAACAGATCCTTTTTTATGACATTTGTGTTAAGATCAAAGGCAGGCCGACTAGCGCAGCGCTATGCACTTCCCTTTCAGGAATACAAGGCAGCACACTGCTGTTTCCAACGAGAAGCAGCTGTGGGCCTGATCTAAGCCCTTTAAACAGCCTCATAATGAGGGCTGGCCGCCTGGAGAGGCCTCCTGCACATAAAGAGACACATAAAGAGCCATGGAAACACAATAGCACTGCCTTCATCACCACCAACATCATTATCCCCTTGTGTGTAAAAGACAATGCAAGAAAGAAGAGGGTTTTTAATCATTCCATGTAAAGCACGTATACTTTACAAATTAGTTAGAGAGTGACAGTATCAGGTTCAATGTGATTGAATTTATGTCAGGGTATAGTACCAAACTAAACATCTCAAATGCCAAGTCAGCCTTTGGAGTGAACACCTGCATTCTGCAGATTAGACACGTGAGGCATGTGACTGAACTTAAGTTCACCATGAATTTATCAGTATGAATAGTTAAAGAGGTTACACAGTCTTGTTTACAAATGAAATAGGAAAGGTTAGATTCAATACAAATTAAAGTTGAAACGATATGTTTCTACCTGCTTTCGATCTAAGTGGTAAACAGGTTAAACCTCTGGTACCATGAGAGGCCTTTTTTTATCCAGCAAGGTCCCTCAAAATTGAATTTTTAATCAGTCATTACATTAGTCTTTAGTCTTTTCTTGCACAGCCTGATATGAGTGTAACCAACAAAATGAACAAAATCGGCTAATAGAAATGTAAAGCTTTCTGCTGATAGATAACCCATAGTCTGTTTATTTTTTATTAAAAGCTACTTAACCATTCTGCATCATGAAACCTCTCCACTCTGAAATACAACAGGATAAACGTCAACCTTTTTTTCAATCAAAGGACAGTCACCTCTCTCTGTCACTTTATGTAATGTTGACAAATGCAGCTGTGACACAGCTGGTGTTTCGAGGCTGTTGCTGTTGTCTGGATTTGGCTGAAGAATAAACTGTAATTGTGAGGAGCCCAAAAAAAAGCAACGATAGACGGCCTCAGCAAAAAATATAATTTTCAACTCAGTTTTAGGACAATGTGTGCAACATGTGTGCTGTTGTCGTGCAATTGTTTTAGACAATCCTGATTTCACCTCCCTGTGAAATCAAGGATAAAAACCTACCTATCCTAAGGGAGTGCATGTACGTAGACACGTTGTGCCTCTCCACCTCTGTTCCTTACTTCTTACTTGCTACCCCTTATCCCTCAACCTATCCTAAGGGAGTGCATGTACGTAGACACGTTAGTTTAGCTGCTAAAGGCTTAGACTGTCGGGGGACACCTTACTTCCTCCTTCTGTCTGTCTGTACCTGTGTGTTCCAAATAACCCAGCTTCCCCCAAATTTCTTTTTGGTGTCTATCTACGCGGGGATCCTGAGTCGTGACTGAACCTGTCTCTGCGGTCTAAAATGTATTATCTCTTCGATTTACATACTGCGTCTATTGCACGTCTGTCCGACCTGGGAGAGGGATCCCTCCTCTGTTGCTCTCCCTGAGGTTTCTCCCATTTTTCCCTTTAAACTGTGGGTTTTCTCTGGAAGTTTTTCCTTGTACGATGTGAGGGTCTAAGGACAGAGGGTCATACTGATATTCTGTACAAACTGTGAAGTCCACTGAGACAAATGTAACATTTGTGATATTGGGCTATATAAATAAACATTGATTGATTGACCTTGAACAAGCTTTAGGAAGCTTCTTGTGATTTAAACATTTTTCTTAATCTCTCTACGGTGGCCGACAGGTGCAAACCAGTGGCGGCTGGTGCATTTTTCTCCAGGGGGGGCTCTACCAAAATGTAACTTATACACAAACTCAAAACATATGTCATATTACAACCCAGGGCTAGCTCAAAGGCACACAGCACTTGATATAGTCTATTATTTTAGAGCCTGTTTTTGTCAACCTCCTTATTATGCTTATAGATCCCTATCCTGTAGCCTTCATTGGACAGCAGTGTTTACTTTCCTAAACATGGCTAGTCGCATAGCATCATCCATGTGGACTCCATTTGTTCATGCTTTTTAGTTTTTTCTGATATGTGCTTTAAGTCACTCACATCTGTCTGGATCCATGCTGGGTCTGCTCCATAGGCTGGTCTGATCCTGACGTTAGCCCAGCCTTCTTGCTAAACCAGCTCCTTGAAAAAGAGCATGTATACTGCATTCCTCTGTCCTTAACTCCTGCATATGTCAGGCTGATCAGGTCCGAGCTTTTTTACTTTCAGCTTTCCCTCCAGTGTCCTCCTCTCAAAGGGTGTTTCTTTAAGTGATTAAACATAATGTTCCTTCTCCGTATTCGCTATCTAGTTTTGTTTACACTCCGTCTCCGTCTAACTCTCTCTCATTCAAACTTCAACCACTCACACTGGCGCTCCTGCTGCCTCCTAGTTGTTGGCGGTGTCAACAGCTGCTTTGGGCGCAGCTTGGTGTGCCCTGGGCTGCTCCTATCTGTTGTATTGAAATGCGCATGCACCACTTATAACGAGAGTCAATGAGTGGGACTCATGGATGTATAATAGAGTGGTGCAGTGACGAGTCCTAAAACCCGGAAATGAGTTAGCATTTTACCACTACTGGTTCCAGGGCCGCCCCTGGCCAACTTGGGGCCCCAAGCGACATTGTGAGATGAGGCCCCCCACCCAACCGACAGGAGTGAAACTATTTTTTTTGGAAACAAAGTAGGCTGCTTTGCAAATATAATTCCTGTTTATTATTATTATCAACACAGTTACTTGTTTATACAGTGAGGTAAATGGTAAATGTCGTTCAGTATGCGTTTACAGGTGAATACGTCTGCATTTCCTGCCAAATACTAGCCTCAAAAAGATTAAAATATAATTAATGCAAATAAACTACTTCTACTAATAATAATAATCATAATCAATTCAATAATGTAAATACTATATTATTTTTATTATAATATAGTTGTAATATAGTCAAGACAAAACATGCTTATGACATGCTCAAAAACTGATATTTCTTAAATCTGTATTCTAGTTCCCTCTGTCAGCAATGTATCAACAACTACACACACATTTCTATCAGTATTTCTCTGTGTTGTGGTTGACATGACGATGACTGTTAGGAGTTAAGGGGAGAGGCTGAGCATCACCATGAAATGTGCAAATTGACATAAAAATGAATAAAAGGGAAAAAATGCTCCATGTTTTTTAGGCTGTAAACTTTAACTGTTATGTAAGCCAACTAGACAGAGTGTGTATCACTCTTCCTCCTGTACATTAGCAGATAAAAGGCATAACATACTTGAATGAATGGTAAATAAACAATGCTGGAAATAACTGCATCTCCATTAGCCTATATGCTATGCAGAGACTGCCTTCTTCATGTCGTGAATTGCAGCTGATGTTTTAATATGGCAATTGGCAATTTGACGTATACAACATTCGCAAGTTGTACATTTGACTCATACAATAACCCACCTTCGAGTGATGTTCTAGTTTCTTCATGTTTTGTTTTGTTTCCCTCTTGCTTGCGCTGGACTGAAACTGTCTTTTCACCAACATCTCTTCACCTGCACTAGTGGCCGTATCAAAGCCGTGATTGGTCAGATGTCGATTCATTGCAACGGTGTCGGGTTACAGACGTGCTCCCCTTGTCACCTCTCACTCTCACTCTCGCGGGGGGTGCACGGAGAACTGCTAGGAGAACTGCGCACAGCAGCTGAGGCCCTCTGGGCGGGGCCCCCTGCACAAGGCGGGGCCCCATGCAGCCTGCGTGATTGGCCTGTAGGGAGGGACGGCCCTGACTGGTTCCCTCGTCTCAGAGTCAATGGGATTTCTCCATAGGATTTTGGAAAATAGCTCGAAATAAGGTCTGTGGCAGGTTGACACGAATTTAAGAGACGGATCTCCTTTTGTTCTACGGCAGGGCATTCAACTAAAATTCAACGAGGTCCAGTTAGAGAAAATCTCCCCATGCAAAGGTCCGGAACATCAAAATGTCTAAGTTGCTTTATGAATTAGTGTGATATATATTGAAGTAGCTGCTGCTTTATCAACGTCTGCATGTAATCAACAACTGACTGCCAATCAAATAAAGAAAGTACAATTCAAAAACAACAATATCTATTGTCAATTAACATTGAACTATACAGATATACAGTAAATACTATGGATATGTGTAATGTTCCTCTCGGGCTGCATTTAAAAAAAAATGCAGAAAATAAATAGAATAGCTTTAGAAAATATGTGCATCTTAAAAGTGCTTAATTTTAGATAAATAAAATAAAGTGTAGCAGCAGCTTGAGTTTCACTTTTTCTTTGTTAACCGTTTCTGTCACACTCCTAAGTTCATGTCACGGTTGCAGTTTTGGATGTTTTTGCTGTTTTCCATGTCATGTTTTCCTCTGGGTTATTGTCTGGTCCTTTTCCCTGTGTTTTTCCTCCTGTCGTTAGTTTCCCTGGTGTGTCTAGTTATCTGATTGTGTTCACCTGTGGCCCTTGTGTTTCTCCTCCCCTGCCCGGCTGTTTCTCGTCTTGTGATTACCCCTCCCTGTATTTAGTCTTGTCTCCTCCTGTGTTCAGTGTTGGTGCTTCTTTTGTATGCGACCCAGTTCACCGAAGAGTGTTTTGTTTGTCCAAGTTTATTTAAAGTCCTTGAAATAAAGGTATCGTCAAGTGTAATCTGCGTTTGGGTCCTACCTGCTTCACTCTGCGTAACAGATTCACATCATGACTTAACAGTTTCAGCAGATTATAGAACAATATCAGTCTTTACACATCATAACAATTGGACAGTTTTAAAGTTTCTCTTTAATTCCCTCTTATATTGCAGTCTCTCACTCACTTTTTTTTAATTCAGTGCGAGAATTGAGCTCGAGCTTGTCCTGCCAGGAGTTTAAATCTGGGCTGAAATTGTGTCAGGGCCATTCTCATACACACGCTCATTGGTTAGCCCCGGTTAGCCTGCCCTGGAACGATATATAGTTTTATTTATTTTTTATTTTGATCCTGGTGGACTGAT
The DNA here is from genome assembly GCA_028583405.1 of Pogonophryne albipinna. Classification (NCBI taxonomy): domain Eukaryota; kingdom Metazoa; phylum Chordata; class Actinopteri; order Perciformes; family Artedidraconidae; genus Pogonophryne; species Pogonophryne albipinna. The sequence goes on from JAPTMU010000069.1 coordinate 283,334, forward strand.
CATATTGGGCTCTGAGACTGCTTAATTTTTGTGACTTCAGTTCTGACTTGAGAGGGAATGTTTGGTCAAACACTTTGTGTTTTGTCTCATAGTGGCGTTGTGGCACTTTTAATGAGCTCCACGGTCTCTGAACAAATGAGACACACTGGTTCTGTGCTCCCAGTGGGCAGGATGAACATGAAGGAGTCCACTCAGGGTTAAAAGCTCTGTTCTCACTGTCCACTTTCCTCTTCTTGGAGAGCGCCATGTGTAATTATTTGTCTCTCCCTGTCTGCCGCTAACACGCCTGTTCACTCTCCTCTCCGCTTCTCTCCCTGTATCGCTAATTATTCTCTTCACTCACTTTCCTCTCCGCTTCTCTCTGCCGCGCTCTCATCTCTTCTTCTGTGTTTCTCTCCCTGTATCGCTCACTCGTCTCTTTCGCCCCCTGTCGGCGGCGGTTAAAATAGAATCACCCCGTCAAAATTGAAATCCCCTATTAATGTATTGAGTATAGGTCTGGGTCCGGATCCGGACCGCGGTCCGCCTGTTGCCGACCCCTGTTCTACGCCATTAAATACATCAGCAGTGACCCCACTGGTGATTTTTGAAGAGTTTATGTGTCTGAAAAATGATGGCTGAATAGGACTACAGAAGTTGTAGAGGATGTTGTATGTCATTGCGCCGAACACGTAAACACTCCCGCTAAGTTTGTTTGCCCCTGTGCTGCTTGAAAGAAAGTACCTGCGCTCTTGCAAACTGTTAAAAGAAACGCTTCAACTTGTACAATTTTGAATATGTATTTTTGAATATCGATCTTCAGTTGGCGTGACATTGAAGTCGTGCGACCCTGCTGTACTCGGCTGTTCGTTTATAGCATAACCATAGCATTTTGCTTCTGGCGATTAGATTTATGAATTGAAAATGATAAAAGTAGGGTAGACATGTGGATATTATCCGGCTGAACAAAATGTGCATTTATCAAACAGGTTCGTTTTCCACTGACCTTATTTCGAGCTATTTTCCAAAATCCTATGAAGAAATCCCATTGCTTTTTTGTCGAGGGAACCCATGCGCAGTTTACTTCCGGGTAAATACGTCATCCCTGCACCACTCTATAAGAACTGGATACAGCGTCGGAGGCGGGGTCTCGTTCTTTCCTATGAGAGCTGCTCATTGGCGCATGAGGACAATATGGCCTGAGATTTTCGAGAGCAAAACGTCACAGATTACCCGTCATGCCTGGCTGTCAGAGCAGAAATACCCGTATATGCGCTCATAGCATGCGCCCCTTAAGTCCCGCTCCCCGAGCTCCCGCTCTCGGCTCACTAGAATTAATGGAGAGAGAAAATAAATCTAGATTCGGCTTTCAGTGCATTTTACAACTTCAAGGACCTAATGTAAGGGCTATAAAAATGTTCATACTGGGTAGTTTATTTAGTTAAAAAAAAAGTATCCACCGATTTACAGACCACTCTTTCCCAATGTTAGTCAATGGGAAAAAGTCTTTCTGGGCCGGGTTACGTCACGGACTGATATGGAAGTTGTAGTACTGCCGTTTGGTCACAACAAATGTTTTCCTCAGAGTCCAGCGCACTTCCTGGGGGCTTGGTGGGACTACCCGATTTGCATGTCCGCCCAATTTGCACTGCGCAAGCGTGAGTTGATCTGCTATATTGGACAGCTATGTACGGCAATCCAAGTAGGACATTTGACAAAGTGGCATTTCGCAAAGAAGAAAAAAAAAAACCACATTAATCTGAATGAGAGAGATGAGTTATTGTTTTTACAACGTAATTTCCCAAATATTTGAAAATAAATCCTTTTAGTGGGTTAAGAACACTCTTAGAATAAGTGAAAAATGGATTTAACTTCTGTTTGACAGCCTTCACAATGGAAAAATAAGAAACTGTAAATGTATGCCATCATTTATGGCATTCATAATTAATATCTAATTCTTAACTGTGAATTGTTTTCATTTATTTAACATTAGAAATGTATTAGTCTGGCCAAACTTTTTCTGTTGATATTCCTGGAAAAGGGAAATTTCTTTTCATTAAAAAAAGTTGATTCAAGACAAAACTCTGTTATATCAGTACGGACATCAAATGTCCTGTTTGGATTGGATTGGCAGACATGCAAATCGGGCAATCGTCACAAATGGCAAAGATTTCTGCGCCCCAAGCAGGAAACACGTGACTTATCAGTAACTCTAGACATCGCAAAACAATTTTTATCGATATTTTATCGTAGATTATACATTTAACTGACACCACAACTATATCAAATTTACCTTGTTCATTAAAAAAAATATGAAAAAAAGAAAAACAACATTCTAGGAGACTTTAATATCAACTAGAATGACAAACAAAATAGAAAGAGCTTAAAACGGATCATGGATAATCACAACTTAATACAACTAATGGATCAACCGACTAGAATAACCAAAACCTCCAAGACTATTATAGACTTATTATTTACAAACAAAGCTGCAACTTACTGACTGGTCTTTCTGAGCATAATCTTGTTATTTTTGCCAGGAAACTCACAAAAAAAAGGTTCATGGCCACACCTAAAACCCCTGCCTTTGGTTCTCACTTCATCCCCAAAAACCTGCAACAACGTTTTATGGAGGCAGTGAAAATGATTGATTGGGGAGACACTCTCTCCTCTGAAGACTAAATGTGTACACAGGTCTCAGATGGACTTGGTATCACATTAAGAACGATATTCAGTAATAAGTCTGGCAACAATAGCTGATTTAAATGATTTATTCGAGCACGCAATGTTTTCAACAGACATCCCCAGTCAACTCGTTTTTCTTTTTGAAGTCCTCGCTGTTCGCGTCCGGATATCGCCATCGTAACCACAACCTCACACACTGTTACTGAATGTGCATCAAAGCCTTCCTACCGAGCCAAATATACCAAAAGATGTATGTAAACGACAGAAGAAGTGATCGAAATGTGTATTTCAGTCGAAGGCCACGCCCCCCACCTCTGTAAACCAGTTGATCGGAAAACCAGTTAATCCGGAACACCGGCCCTCACAAGGACAGACTGACCGAACCAGGCGGGCTCCTGCTCCCGCTGCGAAGGGGTACCGGGTGGGGAGCTCCGTCCTCCAGGAGGGGACTGGCGGCGAGAGGAAGCGTCCCGGCGGAGAGAGGTGATTTCTCAGGCCAGGACGCGAGGGTGAATCCTGCCTCCTCCCTGTTTGACCCGTTGGTATCAAAGTCTTCTTTTCAAAATAAAAAAGATAACTTGTGTAACGTCCGAGGTGTTAAGGCTTCAAAGATACTTCTGTGTAACAAAAACTCAGGAACTTAGTACTTTTTGGAGCGTCCCAGATAGCGTCTCCGTTTAATCTTGTCGAGTCACACCACACCCTCCTTCAACACTCCAGGACAGACTGTGCATGCTCACAACACATGACCTCTCAACCCAATGCTTACATGCTTACTGAAAGAAATGTCACCATTTCCACACACATGCTGAAAACACAACAAAACATAAAAAATCAAAACAATACAACCACGAAAAACCCCAAAAACTTAACAAAACTACACAATACCCTGCAGAACAATACATGTACGCATGACGTACATTTGAAGAAAAAAATAGATAAATCTTTGGATAAAAACAATACACATCCACAGCCCAAATAAAACATCAAACTTGGTATGACATAACCTATTCCCCTGTCCTGCACACTTGAAACATGAAAAAAAAAAACACAATTATGCAGCATAGAATACACAGGAGAAAAGAAGCACACAAGCATGTAAACACCAGTCATTCAGCCCATATCAAAGTCCATAAAGCGGACAGGAGGCCGCGCTAACCTCCCAGCCCGGGACACCGTCGGTGCGGCTTGTTCGAGCTCAGGGGAATCACCAGCCCCAGAACCCGGCCCAAGATCACTGTCACTTTCCCCATCGGAAAACCTCAAGCGTCCAGAGCTCTGTGGGGAGACTGCATCTTGCAACGGAAGAGGCTGAGAAAGGTTTAAGAGAGACCTTGATGGTCCCTCCAAGGGAAAGGCTACCGGCAGGTTGTATCGCCGTAGCCTGTCATAATGGACAGTTTGGAGAGAGGCTTCATCCCCAAACGGGCTACTTAGTTGGTACGTGACCCCCACTTCATCACCCCTATCCATTCGTCTCTGCACCAGATAAGGCCCCTTCCAGTGGGGAGCCAGCTTACGGCGGCTCTCAGTGGGATCATTTAACCACACCAAATCCCAACTTAATATGGGACGTGCCTCACTCTGGCGTCATAGTACGACTTCTGTTTGCTGCTTGCAGCAAAATTGTTATCCCTTGTCTGATCAAACGCCGCGGCCAAGCGTCTGAGAAGGGAACCAGCAAAGTCTTCCCGGGGACCCTGCACAATATCATCCCGCTATGAACCCAGTAAAACATCCACAGGAGTCCTGGCCTCCCTGCCATGCGTGAGAAAATACGGCTTGAAGCCTGTGCTGGAATGTGCACTGGTATTGTACGCAAACGCGACCTGTGACAGAAAAGAGTCCCACTCCCCCTCACATGATAGAAGAGATTTCGCCAACTGATCGATAAGTGTCCTATTAAACCTCTCTACCATGCCATCAGACTTCGGATTGTAAGGCGTGGTGTGCGTCTTCTTCACACCTAACCGCACAAATGCCTCACAACATCTTATTCAAACTCTCTGCCCATATCAGTGTGCAGAGTTTCCATTACCCCATGCTCCAAGATGTAGTTCTGACAGCCAAACAACTCTACATAAAAGTCCCTCCACAAAAGTCAGCCGGGGAAGCTCATGCCTCATGCCAAGTCTCTTCACACCCCAACTAGCATCTTTTAACCTCTATCTAGGGGGCCATTGGCCATGCTTCAGCCAGGCCAAAACGTGTCCGATGTCTGCATCCTTTTCCTGGTGCTCCCCAATACCGGAGCCATCATGTGACAGAGTGAAGATTAGGGTCTGGTCCACTGAAGACCCTGAGTCAGGAGAAGGAGGGCCTGAAATCGGTCCCTGGGCTTGGGCCGTGGCAGGAGTCCCCACAGCACACACATCACTAGGACCACTGTCCCCAGCGCCAGGGAGAATTGTACTCAAGGGAGCGGATGTGGCATCGAGACTGCCTGAGTTCTCCAAAGCTTCAGGGGTGTCAGGCCTGCGTGAAAGGGCATCTGCATTTGTGTGTTTGGCCCCACTCTTGTGCACAATCACCCAGTCGTATGGGTCCAGCTCCAGAGCCCAACGGCTACGACGCAGACCCAACAAAGGTTGGTGATCTGTAATAATTGTGAAGGGCAGAAGACCCAAGTAATGCCTGAAATTACGCACTGCCCACACTATCGCCCACAGCTCCCTGTCGTAGGTAGACCAACGCCGTTCAGCTGCTGTGAGGGAGCGACTAGCGTAGGCCACCACTCTCTCCAGGCCATCCACTTCTTGTGACAGCACAGCCCCCACAGCAATCTGCGAAGCATCTGTACACAGCACAAAACTCTTGGTGAAGTCCGGGTGACACATGATAGGTTAGGCACAAAGACCATCCCGCAAAAACTCAAATGCCCCCTGGCAATCCGCCGTCCACTGAAAAGGGACATCCTTTCCCATCAGATGGTTGAGGGGGGCAGCACGCTTGGCAAAACTCCTCACAAACCTCCTATAATAAGAGCAGAGACCCAGAAAAGCACGCACCTCTGTAGCGGTCTTCACCTTATCTGGGTTACGGTGGTCAGGACGAAGCCCCCCGGCGGAGATGACGGGACCAAGGAATACCACGTGATCACGGGCAAGATGGCCCTTCCTGGCGTTCAATCTAAGCCCAAATGCCCCAATCAGAATGAAGACCTCCTCCAAAGCAGACATGTGGGCCTCAAACAAACTACTGTAAATCAGTATATCGTCAAGATACACCATGCAGATGTGCCATGGCAGCCCCCTTAACACCAGCTCCATAACCCTCTGGAAGGTAGCGGGTGCATTGGTCAGACGCATAGGCATGGATTTGAACTGGTATAGGCCCTGGCCAGTGGTGAATTCTGTCTTTTCGCGGTCCTCCTCAGCCACTTCCACCTGCCAGTAACCGTCAGAAAAATCCAAGGTGCTGAACCAGGAGGCCCCCGCCAATGCGTCCAATGTGTCATCCACCCGTGGCAGTGTATGAGAATCCTTTATTGTCACAGAGTTGAGTCCCCTGTAATCCACGCAGAATCGCCATGTGTTGTTCTTTTTCCTGACGAGGACCACTGGGGCGGACCACGGGCTACAACTCTCTTCAATTATGTCATCCTCCAACAGGCGCTGAACCTGTCTGCCTATCTCCTTCCGTTTTTCAGGCGAAGTACGGTAGGCCCGACGCTTGACCGGGGAATGATCACCTGTCTGTATGCGGTGTTTGATCAGACCGGTGTTTCCTGTTCTGCCCTTCCCAGAGCCGAACACCCCTTGGTGTTTCCCCATCAAGGCCTGCAGCTGCAGTCTCTGTTCAGCAGACAACGGGAAGCCAGCCACATCCGGCAGAGGGGTAGCCCCCTGCTGAGAGGGGAAAACCTCAGAGGGGGTGAGTAGCTCACAGTCCTTAACATGGTGGAACACACCTAAATGGGAGCCGGGGTGCAGCTTTAACTCCTTCTCTGTCGGGTTGAGCAGCCTGGCCACAGTGCATCCATTATTCACAGGTGCAACTGTACGTGCAATCACAAGTCCCACGTTATTACGCACCTCAGGCTCCAGGTAGCCTAAGAAAGAGTCAATGGGCAGACCAGCAGTATGGGGAAAATCCACATTAACTGGGACATATCACTGAAAGGGGGAATAATACAAAACCCTCACTCCACGCCTTGGCTGACGTTCCCCAGCGCTGTGTGGTCCTTGCGGGACATCGCTACCTGGTCGTCGCGATGAGAAGTCCACAGAGGTGTCTCGGGTTCCCCGCTCACGTGGAGTCCATTCCCTGCCACCAAAACCATCCTGCGGTCTGCGCTGAGGAGAACGGCCCCTGCTGCGGTCGTCCCTGTGGGAATCCCCTGTGGTAGATCTGCAACCAAACCTGCCACAGTCACAGTGGCAGGCACGCTGGTGCACCCTCTGACGATCCCAGGTCAAGGCGGAGCTCCCTCTGCCATTCTCAGCTCCACGGCTATGTGCTCTCAAGTCTTTCACCTCAGTCTGTAAGTTGTCCACCTTCAAGGTGAGGCGTTCAACCACATTTATGAGCTTATCCGTGGTATTAGCATTACAGACGAAAACACCAGCCGATGGTGAATTTAGCGCTGCAACAACAGCAGGATGCGGAGGACAGTAGGGCAAACCAGAGTGTTCAACCTCATTGCCTGCCTGGCCCGCTCACAACGCCCAGCAATTATCAACGCCTCCTCCATATCAGTCGCCCCCTGTTCATGGCATTTTGCTTGAAGTGCAGGATCAAGGCCAGCCAAAAAACGTCTGAATTTCTCACCATTTACTGCAGCGCGGTCCAGAGATGGGGACTCGAGTCTGTGACTCGGACTCGAGTCGCACTTAAGTCGCACACACAGAGACTTCAGACTTGACTTGGACTCCTGCTCAAAAGACTTCGGACTCGACTTGGACTCGTGTTTTGGGACTCGTGAACAATCATTGTGTTTTCTATTTTTGGCGTATTAAAGGTGGGGTATGTAAGTTTGAGAAACCGGCTCGAGATCGCTAGAATTTGAAAATACACAACCGGAGAAAATCTGACACTTCCTCACAGAGCCCCTCCTCCAACACACACATGACCAATGAGGGCACGAGATAAGTTTGTGCCCCGATGGAAGGCTGACAGGCAGGCAGGCCATCCAGTTACTTTAGCCGGGCCGGCTATCGGGATGTTAAGAGCATTCCATGGAATATAACAAAAAGTGTATCTCGAGCCGGTTTCTCAAACTTACCTACCCCACATTTAACTTTAACATCATGGTAACACCATGGCGACCGGCGGCACACCTGCAGCTGTACCGCTTGTAATTAGGTTCAACTATAAAAACTTCGAACAAAACGCCGGCGGCACCAACAAAAGGAGCGCACACTGCAAAGTCTGCAATATTAAAATCAAGGATGCTGGTGCAACAACGTCAAATTTCATCAGGCACTTGAAAACTCACTCGGAGAGGTCAGTCACATTAACGCATATGGACGGTTAGCAAACATGTTTAGCTCAGCATCAGCTATGTAATGTTAACTTAGCTTTCTACTAGCTTTGTAACTGAATATTTGAAAAGATGAGTGAATGTTTGCTTGTCACACTTGTTTGCGTTGAGTGGCGTTGACATCCAACTCTTGACATGACATAAAAAAGGTCGGTAACGTTAATCATTACGTTCCGCTCCCACCATCTACTGGCTAACGTTAAACGTAGAAAAATACATAGTTACATACATAAATACATCTGTCGGTTTATAGGCAGGTTACAGGTTTATTGTTGACCACGTAACGTTAATGTTACAGGTTTATCAGGTTACCATTACGCTGGGTTTGAGTGAGAGGATAGAGGAATATGTTTATTTATAGTAGACTTATAAGATGTAATTAGAGACCCAGTGTAATTAAACAATACGGTTGCAGAGGTCAAATTTTTACATTTTTGTCCACTGGCCAAATGGCTAGCCTAGTGAATGTTGACATTTTACCAGCCACTCAATAGATTGCCATTGTTATTTTTGGCTGGTGCGTGCAACATACAGAACCAGCCACTTGCATGATTTACCAGCATTTGGCTGGTAAATGGTGTTAATAGTAGATATCTCTTTTGGAACAGGTCATGTTTTAATATCACCAGTTCAGTATATTTCAGATAATATTGCAGCAATAGTTTTTTAGTTGCAAATGGCACAGAACAAATGTTTACTTTTAACACAGTTTCCCTGCGGGGGATTAATAAAGTATTTGTGATACTGATTTCTGATTCTGAAGTGTTTTGCTTATAAGTTGTTTGCATTTAGCTAAAGTGTGATGTTTTTCCTCATATTGCATTGCAATAGCCTGTTTAAAGTGATCATATAACAAACAACTAATCAGTACTGATACCGTATGCTAATAGATATAGGAGTGATAATAATACAGTAAATGCTTTGAATTTCTTAGATATAGCTGTGCAGTATTCTTAACAGACTGGATAGCAGCAGACAATAGAAGGCTTATTACAACCAGAAGAGACATGAGACTTTTATTTTTTAGAGACTTGAGACTTGACTTGGACTCGTGACCAAAGACTTGAGACTTGATCAAGTCTCACCCCACAAAGACTTGAGACTTGACTTGGACTCGTGACCAAAGACTTGAGACTTGACTTGGACTTGCAAAAAAAGACTTGTGAACATCTCTGGCGCGGTCATAATCGGGAAAAGCCACGAGTCTGGAAATGTCCGCCGCATACACCTCCAAACACTCGTTCGCCTGGCGGGGCCGTGCAGATACACACGTCTGGAAATAAAGCAGGAAATGTCTCTGGCCAAAAGCCTCCGCCAGCTTCTCCTTCACACGTTCGTAATCACACTGCACATCTGCCGGTAAGCTGTCTCACAGCAGGAAAGCTGCACCGTCCAGTCTGGTAGGTAGAATGTTCAGCAAGGTAGCTGCGTAGCTCGTGCCCGTAACACCCCTCGTCTGAGCACGAACAGCGGCTTCAAACTGTCTTATCCACGTAGCGAACTGCCTCTGGCCGTCGCCCCTAAACATCGGCGGCAGCTCCACTTTAATATCATTACTCACAGAACCAGTCGAAGAAGCAGTACATCCGTTATAATCGTCTTCCATATCGCCGTCACTCTTCATTCCCCCGAACATGTCGCTTCGGCGCTAGCACCGTTAGCACAGCTAGCCAGCAGAGCCGACCAGAAAGTCCAGTAATTGTCCACAGAAAAAAATAATCCAAGAGCAGATAAAACACACTCCGTATACCGCTGCCACCAATGTAACGTCCGAAGTGTTAAGGCTTCAAAGATACTTCTGTGTAACAAAAACTCAGGAACTTAGTACTTTTTCACAACACATGACCTCTCAACCCAATGCTTACACTTGTATTCCAGTCTGGGGCCCTTTCTCATTTCATCAAATCCCCCTCCTCGACTCCTCGGTCCTCCGGTAGTGACCCGGAAATGAATTTCAGCGCACCATGTTGAAGGACATCTCATTTCTCTAAATGCACTTCGAGGACCGAGGATCGAGCGTCGAGGAGGCTCTCTGGAGGAGCTCTAACCGAGGATACACTGATGGGTCCTCCACGGTCCTCCACAGCTCCTTCGTGGATGCATTTCCGGCAACAGAGATGTTTCAAAGAGTCGTGACGCACGGCCGGACTTATCTCAGCCAATGACAGCTCTGCATGCATCCCCTGGATATTATTTTATTAACTGCTCTCATCGCAACGCGATGTTTCCAGAGAGAACAGCTGTGAGGTCCGTGCAGAAAGCAGAGCAGTGTGTATAATATATATCACTCAGTATAATAGGCCTACTCTCTCTATTTGCTGTAGTTTAGTAGATATCTACAAACAAAGAGTCGATATTTTTCTAAAACCATTTAGTGCTTCACATAATAAAATACACAACGGCTGTTAGGCTGTTAGCTGTAGGTGCGTATGTGTGTGGTACAGTGTGTGTGTAGATGCAGCGGACAGACAGGTCTCAGTTGGTTTGGTGTCCTCTGCTTACATTTAATACTTGTAAATAAAACTTTTGGCCAAGTCAATGGAGAGAGAAAGATTATCTTTTGATCCCGTTTGAATTGTGCCACGAATTACACATATGATGTTTGTCAATTTAAAAGATAATTTGCAAGTCATAAAAAAATAATTGACTCCCCTCACTATCACCACAATGAAACACGTCCAGAAGAATGTCATGCTAAGCTGCCTGCCTTCCTTCCTTTGATTCTCTCTGAACTGCCTGGTCTTTTTAATGTTTAAAGTCAACCATTTGTGCAGATAGCATGAAGTAGAAAAGATCGGCGATCGCCGATGCTAGCGTTAGCATTTCTCCCCCGGGCTTAAATTGTGTATTATAGAATGATCACGCAGATCCTCCTCTGGCTGCAGCCTTGACCGGCACTTACTCTTCAAAGGGTTCACGAACAGTACAGTGCTATTTTTTATAAGTGGGGGGTGGACCGAACAATCCTTTAGGGGGGTCGTCGCCTCCTCTCGGGGGGTCCGGGGGCATGTTCCCCCGGGAAGATTTTTTTTTAAATATTGAAGTTGAAAGCATCAATCTGGTGCACTTTGAGAGCAACATTAACCCTACCTTAATAACACCTTAAAGCGGACAAAAGGCACTGGAGAACACTCATTAACACCCTTTAATGAAGCAAACTAATGCCATAACTCACTCAAACAGTCGTTTACTTATTAAGGTGAAACGAATGTGCGTAGAGTTTTAAAGGATGCGGATAGTCTCACCTTGATTCTGGCGCATTGCTTATCGTTTTATAGATCTATTCTCTTCCACCATCTTTGTTTGTGACGTAAAAAATGTGTAAGAGTCACGTTTCTGAATCGGACACTCTGAGTGGATGCAGTCACAGCCAATCGGAGTCTGATTCAGAGGGTTGCCTGTCAGTTCCGTTGTTATGTGTACTGAAACGAGAGCCGGTATAATTCCACGCGCGAAAACAAAATAAAAAATGGAATACGTTATTTTAGTGTCTTAAAAGTAGACTGAGGTATGAAGGGTTAACGTTACATCTTAGGATAATTTGTAGTCATGTTCTGTATACATACTAACATAAGGGTATACTTAGTGTGGTTACTCCATGTTTACTAGCTATAACATTAACGTCACATCACTCTTTTTCACTTCTTACTCAGTCAGCCAGAGTGCAGATATCACCATTAGATTCACAAACCTGAAACATCATCCATTTATTCACTGCTGGTGATGACATTGTTGTCAGCTGCTGATGCTGCTGCTGCTGCTGCTGCTGCAGCTTGTGGCGCCTGCTTCAATGACAATAACTTTCTAATATCCATAACTGTATAGGCTATTAGCTTAAAACTCGTCAGGCACTAGGAAGGATCACTTCTACTTCAGGGCAGGCTACGCAGTACGCAGGCTAATGCCCCGCAGCAGATGCCTCTCTGGTGGACTCCGGTACTGCACATTACTCCCGAGACGTTTTCAAAAAAAAAAAAAAATTGAATTTTTTTATTATTTTTTTAAGTGAAACATCCGGGGCTTTTCAGAAAACATCCGGGGCTTGAGCCCAAGTAGCCACCCCCTAGCGCCGCCACTGATTCTATCTATATGGCGCTGATCTTAGCTATCTCTTAGTGGAGGAAAACAATTGTGACATCACTTACGCGACTCTGGGATTTGTAGTCTTTCTAGTTGCGTATTTTTCATAGTCTTATATTTCAACAGTTTTACGACAAACTGACTTTTTTGACATGGAAATTATTTTTTAAGATTGACAATCATCATATGTGTAATTCATGACACAATTCAAACGGGATCGAAAGATACGTTTTCTCTCCCCATTGACTTCAATACATTATTTTTCCGAATTAAGGTCCCATGGACCGGAAGTAGATGGGCGTGACTTCGACACTCTATTAGGAGGGAATTCCGTCTCGTAGCGTTTGTGCACTGTTTTGAAATGCCGCTCCTAAATTACCCTTCTTCAGTAAAGCCACGCTCGCATTGCAGATGAGACAGATGGACTTTGAATTGGAATAGATAAAAAAATAATCATCCTCCCACTCGGAGTGAAAATTATATATTTTGGGCTTTTTTGCTTCCGCCATAATTGCGGTCTTGTGTGTGTGCGGACTGTCACTCCTGTTGACACGGACAACGTCAGCGAACTAGTGTCCGCTGCCCACCAGCCTCGCCCCGACACATGGGGTCACGCCGGCCAATCACAAAGCTTTGATGCGTTCAAGTGCATTATTCTGGCACAGGAAGATTATTTTATAGGACATTAACGATAAAAAAAATATTGTTGTTCTATTTTTAGACACATCACGCGATCGACCGGTTGATCGCGATCGACTGGTTGGGCTCCCCTGCTTTAGTGGGAACAATGAGTCTGCGTCTTTGATGCACACAGGAATAAACGCAGATCCTCCTCTGGCTGCAGCCTTGACCGGCACTTGCTTTTAATCAAAGTCAATGCGGAAAACCCGCACTCACACAGGTAGGTGGAGGTGAAGGGAATGAACACTTTTACAGCCTTTTTGGCGAGGTGGGGGAACTCGGTCAACACAGCCAAAAGTGTGCAAGCGTCACTTTACTCGTCTTTTTCTCGTTGGTTTTTTTCTCACGCTGCGCCTCCCCTGAAGCTCTCTGCCTGCCCCCCCCCCCCCCCCCCCCAGGGGAGGCGAGCCTCACACTTTGAAAACCGCTGCTCTAGACCGGTCGATCGCAGGGAGATTCCCAGTCGATCGCAGTGGCGTTTTCTCCTGGAGGCCAAGGGAAGCCAGGCTTCCCCTGTTTTTTCGGATTGTAGTTATAATTGTAATAAATAAATAAAAACACTTCGTTTGGTTTCAGTAATTTTTCTGTGCTGTGTGTTGCTGCCAGCCCGTCTCTCCCCCATTCTCATTGAGTATTTTACAAATAGTGAAACAGCGCCCCTCTACATGTTATGGTGAAACAGTAGATTGCACTCTCTATTGCGAGAGGAGGCCAGCAGAAATTGGCTTCCCTTGGTGAAAAAAATTGAGGGATTGACCAATCAGACAAGGCTCACGTCATGCCCCTGCCAACCTGTGATTAGTCAGTGCCATGCCAAGGGAAGCCAGAGGCGGCTGGCTTCCCTTGCCTCACAATCCAATCAAATCGCATCAATTTAGTGTGGCAGTGACGCGTCCTAAAACCCGGAAGTAAGCTGCGCTCGGTTTCCCTCGACAAAAAGGCAATAATATTTCTCCATAGGATTTTGGAAAATAGCTCGAAATAAGGTCAGTGGAAAACGAACCTGTTAGATAAATGCACGTTGTGTTCAGTCGGATAATATTCACATGTCTACCCTACTTTTATAATTTTCGAATCATAAATCTAATCGATGGAAGATAGATAGCGTCACTGCACCACTCTCACCGCCGTTAGAAAGTAGCAAGCAATTGAAGCAAGTGCAATTATGGAGGGTGAAGATTTGGAGTATTTAATCAAAAATAATTGTACTAAACTTCCGCTACAGCAGCAATAACAAATACAATCTGATGACAGGCCAATGCCCAAACTGGAGCTGTGTACATAGAGGAAAAAAGGAGCGAATCGGACGTAAAACGTTAAAGGTCTCCTGTTACAACCTGGCTCGTAGGCTGTAACATGAACCGGCGAGACGAGACGAGGGTTGTGAAATAGAGACTTTTATTTTCACTAAATAATCAAGGTGAACAATGCGGCACCAGCAGCAGATCCTCCGACTGCCTCGGAGAGAGAGCCCCAGGAAGTCTCTCGACGTATCCGGGTTGGCTCCTCTTCTACCCCTCCCGCAGCTGCAGCTCATCAACTCATCAGCTCCTCAGCTCCTCGTGCTGCAGCTCATCAGCTCATCAGCTCCTCAGCTCCTCAGCCGTGGAACCTGTAAACACCCACCAAAACACCCCCCTGCCTGGACGGCACCCCACGTGGTGTGGAGGGGTCGTCACACTCCCCCCCATAAGAAAGGAGTTCCCCTACGAACACCGTCAACTACCCAGTAGAACCTATCTCATCAGCTCCGGCTCCCAGAGGCATTTAAGAGCTCGGAGCTCTAGACAAAGCATCGGCCACCACGTTATCCGAACCTTTTATGTGGCGGATGTCCAGACAATAGGCCTGTAGATACAGCATCCATCTCATCAACCTACGATTGGGGCAACAAACTGAGTGCAAAAAAGTGATGGGGTTATGGTCGGTATACACAACCAGAGGAACACTAGATCCTACATACACATCGAAATGCTGTAACGCCCAAATGAGCGCGAGGGTTTCCTTTTCGATCACCGAGTAGTTCAACTGAAACGAGTTAAACTTCTTAGAATAGAAACTCACGGGGCGATCCACCCCACTGCCATCAGCTTGAAACAGTACTGCTCCTGTCCCGACATCACTTGCATCCACATGCAGTTGAAAAGGTCGAACCATGCAAGGAGCGGCAAGCACCGGAGGTGAGGACAGAACAGACTTGACATTACCAAAAGCCTGCTGGCACACGTCTGACCAAACATACCAGGGCCTTCCCTTTCAGCAAATCGGTCAGGGGAGCTACCACAGTTGAAAAGTTTTTACAAAAACTGCGATAATACCCCACTAACCCAAGGAAACGCTGAAGTTCTTTTTTGGTGGTAGGAACTGGGTACTTCGTTATCGCACTCACTTTGGCCTCGACGGCACACACAGTCCCCTGCCCTACCACTTTTCCGAGGTAAGTGACGGTGGCCTTTGCAAAGTCACACTTTGCCAAGTTCACGGTCAGGCACGCCTCACTCAACCGGTCGAACAGTCTCTTAATACGGGCCAAATGTTCCTCCCACGTATCGCTATAGATCACAACGTCATCCAAGTACACGGCACAACCTTCCAACCCCGACACCACCCTGTTCATAAGTCGCTGGAATGTGGAGGGAGCATTACGCAGACCAAAACTCATCACATTATAGGAATACAACCCTGAGGGTGTAATAAAGGCGGAGATTTCCTTGGCCCTTGGGGAGAGTGGAACCTGCCAGTAACCCTTGAGAAGATCAAACTTGCTCACAAACTGCGCAGAACCAACTTGATCAATACAATCATCCATACGAGGCAGTGGATACGCATCAGGTTTAGTAACAGTATTAACCTTCCGATAATCTGTGCAAAACCTAGGACTTTTATCCGACTTCTCCACAAGCAGACAGGGTGATGCCCAGCTTGAACCAGACGGTTCGGCGATGCCATTTTCGAGCATGTACTTGATTTCGGTGTCCATGACCTTGCGTTTTTCCTCAGATACACGATAGAAACGCTGGCGAATGGGACGCGCCCCCTCTACATCTATATCATGCACTAACATGTGTGTTCGGCTTGGTGTATCACCGAATAGACCCAGATTACTACGAATCAGAACCGTCAACTCAGATCTTTCTACTGCCGACAAATGACCCAACAGTGACTCCAGACTCCGCAAAGTTTCAGTGTTTTTCAATCTTCCCCGCAACAAGCTCTCATCAGGCGCTGTCACCCCATCATCCTCCCCTGCGAAGAACTGACTCCCCACTGCCGCTGCTGCTGAGAGAGGTTTTGACTCACTACCATAGTACGACTTCAGCAGGTTTACATGGCAGAGTTGAGTGGCTTTCCTACGCTTCGGCGTGGACAGGAGTACATTTTGGTCAGATACCTGATCGAGTACTGTGAAAGGGCCAGAAAATTTCGCCTGAAACGGCGAATTAACCATTGGCAACAAAGCCAGGACCTGATCACCAGGACTGAACGAGCGCTGCTCGGTTTTACGGTCATACAGGCGCTTCATTTTACCCTGGGCAGACGACAACTTCTCCCTGGCCATCTCTGCAGCTGAATACAGCCGATGCCGGAACCCATTTACATAATCCACAAGACTACTTGGGGTTTCTGACGGCGTGACAGCATCGCTCAACAACGCAAGCGGCCCACGCACTCTGTGGCCAAACACAAGTTCATTAGGGCTAAACCCTGTACTCTCCTGCACAACCTCTCTTGCTGCTAACATGAGCCATGGCAGCCCCTCCTCCCAATCCTGATTCATCTCCACACAATAACCCCGTAACAGAGACTTCAGAGTCTGATGGAACCTCTCTAACGCTCCTTGGCTCTGTGCGTGATATGCAGAAGACTGCTTATGCTGGACCCTCAACTGTTTCACCACTTGCGCAAAAAGATGTGACGAGAAGTTTGAACCCTGATCGCTCTGAATAACTCTTGGGATTCCAAAAATTGACATGAACCGTGTCAGGGCTTTAACAACTGACTTCGTGGTGATGGAACGCAGCGGGTACGCAGCTGGATACCTTGTGCTTTGACACATCACAGTAAGCAAATAATTACTACCTGCCTTAGAACGAGGTAAAGGCCCAACGCAATCAATAATCAAATAATCAAAAGCTTGCCCTACCGCTGGGATGGGAGACAAAGGAGCAGGTTTCACCTTCTGATTTGGCTTACCCGTCATTTGGCATGTGTGACACGATCTGATATACCCAGACACATCTTTCTTTAGCAGAGGCCAAAAAAAATACCGCAAGATGTAGTTATACGTTTTACGGACGCCCAGATGTCCCAATTGATTATGTGCGGTCCTAAGAACCTCCTCACGAAATTTTACCGGAACCACAACCTGAAACACTGGCTCACCGATGAAATCCTCCCCATGTGATAACCATTTTCTGACTAGGAGCTCCCCCTGCAGCAGATAACCACCGGTGGTGCTCTTTCCATCCTCAGTGGAAAGAACCGCCTCAAAGAACCGGCTGAGAGAGACGTCAGCCTTCTGCTCTACCCCCAACTCACTGCGGGAAACAGACAACAATGAGTCAGGAACAACCACAAAATCTACTTCACTCACATCCTCCTCAGATTCCTCCTGGGCACGGCTCCCAGCCCGTGTCACCGCACAGGCTACAAACGCCTCAGGAAAACACCTAGCGATCTCATCGGGGTACTCAGTCACTGTGGGTGAAGATGACACTACAGGCGGCGGAGGGCCCTCAGCCCACACCCGGCTGCCAGCCAGGCCGTTCCCCAGGATGATATCCACACCCTCAATCGGCAGTACAGGACGGACCCCCATGATGACCTCACCCTGTACCAAATCAGAGTTAAGCACAAGCAAATGCAGAGGAACCGGCACAACCTTCATCCCCATCCCCTGCATCAGGACAAAATCCCCCGTTCCAGATTTGTGTGAAAACGGTAACACAGAGCTCAAAATGTAGGAATCATATGCTGCGGTGTCCCTCAAAACCTTTACCGGCACCCTGATGTCACTTCCCACCAGTGACACGTATCCGTTTGACACAAACGCAGAGAAATCCGGTTCCTTCAACCTGCATGGCTCATTAACCTGCTGATAGGGGGAGATGACAGGGACAGGTTTAACTGACACCGCACAAGCAGCAGAGTTACCCTGGCCTACATGGTCCCCCCTGCCAGCCCTAGCTTTGGTACAGTCAGCCTTCCAGTGTCCTCTCCCCCTGCAGAAATGACATATATCTGAATCACCCTGTGCCTGGCCTCGCATCACACGTTCTGGTCTAACCCAGTTTGACCTAGTTTTCTCCTCCCATCTACCTCCTTCATCCTGGACCTTGAAGTCGCGACCGCCCCTGTGCGTTAACACATAGTCATCTGCCAGAGCAGCAGCCTCTGCAGCAGTTTTTACCTTACGCTCGCTGATGTAAACAGCAATGTGGCTGGGCACAGAATTTTTAAATTGCTCCAACACCATTAAATCACCTAATGCGACATACGTATCCACACTCAACGAGTTACACCACCTCCCGAAAGAGGTAACTAGATCCCTGGCAAACTCAACATGTGTCTGTCTCCCAGACTTCTGCCAGGACCGAAACCTCTGTCGATAGGCCTCCGGAACCAACTCGTAAGCCTTCAACACAGCAGTTTTAACGGTCAAATACACTTTGCTCTCCGCCACCGTTAGCGCAGAATAAGCTTCCTGGGCCCTACCTGTTAGCACACACTGCAGCAATAAGGTGCTATTAGCATCCGACCAGTCTCTACCCTCAGCCACACGCTCAAAAAGGGAGAAAAAGGTATCCGGATCTCGTTCGTTAAACGGAGGCATAACCCGCAGATTACCGCCAACGTCAAACGGGGTTGCTCTAAGAGGGAGATTAGAAGCCTGGCTTGCATCACCAACAGGTAAACCCAACCTCCGGACCTCTAATTCAAGCCTTCTAATTTCTACCTCCCCCCTCGTTTTTTCCACTGCCAGCTTCTCCATTTCTGTTTGCAACAGCAACAGTCTCTCTCTCTGCTCAAACGTCAGGCCTGCATCATGGCCGCCAGACATATCGACCCTGTCTTTACCATGACCAACAGTCGACAACGCCTCCTTTAAAACCCCTTCCTCAAACAGATTTGCCCTAATAATCTCCCTCATGTTCTCCTTCATTCTCTTATCCCCAACATCCAACCGGAAATGCTCCGCAACATAGACCAGCTGCTCACGCGAGAAATCCTCCAGCTGCTTCTCTGAAGGCGCTCTCAAAAAATCCTCCACACTCCCCATGTTGACAACACTGTATGGCAGGTTCACGCTACCTGCACCGCACACGCTACCGCAGGCCTGTCCCTCTAACTGCCTCACAGGAACTAGCTAAACTCCCCAACTAGTCTTCAGGTGCTAGTTATGGCGGGTACTTACACACTTTATACCGTAAGCTCAGCGAAGCGACCAGAAAACCGGCAACTCCACCTGTAGCCTCGGCGTGCTCCCGAGCTAATAGCTCTAACCACTTTCACACCACACTAACAGCCCCCCCTACGACCTCCAAGGAAGACCGTACTAAACCCTAACAGGGACAGAAACCACGGTAACTAACATGCCTGTGCTTATACTCTCTGCCACACAGACTCCTGTACATTCCAACTGCAATAACTCACCCCCGTAACGCTACTCCCCAACAATTAGCTGCCTTCCGCGACAACAACTGCGCGAAATCCGTCCCATCAACGGACATCAGGTTTGCAACGTTTTCCAGATCCAAAGCGACGAGCCCCCATATGTTACAACCTGGCTCGTAGGCTGTAACATGAACCGGCGAGACGAGACGAGGGTTGTGAAATAGAGACTTTTATTTTCACTAAATAATCAAGGTGAACAATGCGGCACCAGCAGCAGATCCTCCGACTGCCTCGGAGAGAGAGCCCCAGGAAGTCTCTCGACGTATCCGGGTTGGCTCCTCTTCTACCCCTCCCGCAGCTGCAGCTCATCAACTCATCAGCTCCTCAGCTCCTCGTGCTGCAGCTCATCAGCTCATCAGCTCCTCAGCCGTGGAACCTGTAAACACCCACCAAAACACCCCCCTGCCTGGACGGCACCCCACGTGGTGTGGAGGGGTCGTCACACTCCTGATTTAGTTTGTGAATGAATGCTTATTAGAGTTTCGGCTGGAGAGTGCGTGCGGACCTGTCGGTTAGATAACAGGCGTGTGTAAGTCCTGCATCTGTACACATACAAATGTGTGTAAAATGATACCGGGTGCTGTAATCACTCATCTGGTTACGTTATTACATTGACCACCACACCCCCCCGACCCAAAAGAAAGGACGTATTATTGGCTTCCCCTCATTTTTTCCCCACGTCACGCTACTGGTCGATCGTGAGACGTGTCTAAAAATAGAACAACAATATTCTGTTTTATCGTTAATGTCCTATAACATAATCTTCCTGTGCCAGAATAATGCACTTGAACGCATCAAAGCTTTGTGATTGGCAGTGGGCAGTGCACTAGTTCACTGACGTTGTCCGTGTCAACAGGAGTGACAGTCCGCACACACACAAGACCGCAATTATGGCAGAAGCAAAAAAGCCCAAAATATATAATTTTCACTCCGAGTGGGAGGATGATTATTTTTGTATCTATTCCAATTCAAAGTCCATCTGTCTCATCTGCAATGGGAGTGTGGCTTTACTGAAGAAGGGTAATTTAGGAGCGGCATTTCAAAACATTGCATAAACGCTACAAGACGGAATTCCCTCCTAATTCTGCCCTACGCTCCCAAAAGGGGAGGGGCCTGAAAGGACAGCTAAATGCACAGCAGTCCATTTTCACCAGGCCCAACAACAAGAGCAAGGCTGCTACCATAGCATCTTATCGTGTCAGTCACGTTCTTGCGAAACACATGAAGTCTTTCAAAGACGGCGAAGTTGTGAAAGAAGCATTCCTGGAGGCTGCCGACGCGCTTTTGGGGGACAGTAAAAATAACAGTAGCATTTCAACAGGTTTTTGATATAATACAAACTCAAGTTAGATACCGTTATTAATCAGCTGTAAGCTTTAGTTTTTTGAACTTATTCATTATAATTATTGTACAAAATGGTATAAGAATGCAAACTTAAATTGATTATAGTCTATTATCAATTCAGGTTAAGAAACTAGTGTTGCTTGCATCCTATTTTAAAGGCATTTCTTTTTATACTCTAATAAAATGCAACAAAAAAAGGGTTTGATTCTATTAATTTTGTCTTTTTTATTGTACTTTAGCAGCAGATTCCTGTGTAGCTTCAGATCTGAGTTGTCTTATTAGTAGGCCTCATTTATACTTTTGTAGCAACACTATTTTTATATAATGGCAAAGAAAGGGTTCAGAGTCTTTTCTTTTTTCCCTGTGTCATATGTGGCAGCACTGCTCAATGTTTCTTGAAAACATTACCCACTGTAGTATGTGACGTGTGAATAAACTCCAACTCTGTATCAACAACACTGTTGTGTAACTTCAGTTAAATACTTGTATGTGTGTAGATTAGAAAGAGGTAAGATAAAGGATCTGCAGTATTTTATGAAGTATTAATCGTACAAAGGTCAGTTTTATACAAGTAGAAGTGTGTATTTACCTGGTAGTAGGCTGTCAGTAATGGCTACGCCTCTCCATTTGGACTGGTAGACTGGCAACTTTAAAAGTAGCTCTCGGTTCAAAGAAGGTTGGGCACCCCTGCTCTAGATGATAGGAAAGGAGGTTTCAAACTTCCTTTATAACCTCCTTTAGCTTAGGAACCACTGGACCTCCCTCACCGAAAGGAGAGGAGAAAATGCTGCCCCACAATGCCTTGCAGCCGCAGCATTTTCCGTCACACAACAGTCGGCCGTTCACGGAAACAACCGATTATGACCGAGAAATTATATCATGAAAGTTACGCTGCTTATTAAGCATTTTAAAACGTATGTGGTAACTTGCCAAAGTGCTTTTTTTTTAACGTTCATCAGTATTATAATCAAAAAGAGAAATATGAACGTTAGTTTTTACTGAAATGATCAAATAAAGTCAACATTTCACTGAGCTGTGTGGGGTTTGTTCAACTTTTAAAAGATGTTTGAATGGTGATATACACAGTGATAGGTGTTAAGGACTAACGTTTATAATAGATACATTTGTATTGATTTTAAGATATTTTCATACAAACATACGTATTGGGATCATTTGTATTAATGTGGATCGGAGGGAGAGGGTGACGAGCATACGTTTCACTTTCCTTTTTTATTTCAATTCCAACTTTGGTCATGAAGAATATGTTTCTCTGTTGTCCACGTTCATAAAGCAAAGCAACAGCATCAGAGCACGGTGCAGAGTCTCTAGATGAGTTTACAGTAGTCCCTCGTTCTTATTAAACATCCATGTTGTAGTCCGCTATAGAAAACTGTAGTTTCCATAGTTTCCCCACAGCAGCAGATTTACAAAATGACGTCCTCTGGCGCATCATAAACACGTCGGATAGTGAAAGTGCATTCGGATTCTCGAAAGTACCGCAGTCTCTTCTCCTAAGTCCTTTTGAATTCTCCTATCCACTATCCCTTAACCTCATGATGTTTCACTCAGAGGTCAAGGAATAGACGATAGCAGTGGCGACTGGTCATTAGGCACAGCCCCACCTAGTGTCAGCAGAAAGTATTAAAAATAATGATTACAAAAAAATAAAATAAAAAAATATATAAAATATATTTTAAGATCATGTTTAATCATCTGATTCGTCTGTACATTGCTGTTTTAGTCTGTGTTCTTCTAATTAGTGTCTACAGTGTGTGCCTATTGAGCTGTTTAGAGCCATGTGGGACAAAACCCGATCATGCCCCTCCCTCTCACTGTCTAAGTGAACGGTGACTGTAAAAACTACACTGCGCATGCTCAGAGTATTTTCCTATTTAATGTGTGTGGCAAAAAAATAATGACCATAGGGGCATAGAGCTGCCATCCCCACCATACGTCATCTCACATAATTCAGAGCTGATTGGCTGTAAGTACGTGTGCCGCGAAAAGTGTGGTGTGTGAAGAGGAGACGAGAGAGACGCGTCCTAAAACCAGGAAGTAAGCTGCGCATGGCTTCCCTCCACAAAAAAGCAATGATATTTCTCCATAGGATTTTAGAAAATAGCTCAAAATAAGATCTGTTAGATAAATGCATGTTTTGTTCAGCCGGATAATATCCACATGTCTACCCTACTTTTATAATTTTTGAATCATAAATCCATCATTTAGATTTATGATAGACTTTTGAAACTACAAGAAGATAAGGATGACTTTTACAAAAAAGTAATAGAGATTTTTGTCCAGAAGGATAGGCAAATGGACTTCATCTTCAAATCAAGGACCACCATTTTATTGAAAATGGGATCTTACTAATGCCCCGGGCCCTTTCACACCAACGCGTTTTCAGCTCCGGCTCGGAGCTGGAGCTGAAAAGAGCCGTTTTTTCCTGTTCACACCGCAGCGGCGCCGCCTCTTAGCTCCGGAATCCGGTTCACTTCCAGCTCCAAAAAATTGTTGGTCTAGAGGCAAGAGCTTCGGAGCTAAGAGGTGGCGTCGCTTACGTCTCTCTTACGTCGAGGCATGCAGGAAACTAAACCCACCTCCCCTGAACATGGGTCGACTGTCATGCCTGCCTACAAGCAGTAGTGCTTATAAACACACTTTATAACGTCAGGCAACACTAACCAGGCTTCGTGTTATTCTGTTTATTTGTACCTTACTTTGACCATCCGTTCACTGTTATTGATCATTGTGGAGAGAGGCAGACGTTTTGTTTTGTATTATAGCAGCTATCGGATGGAATCAATACATGGGCTGCACAGGTTGTCGTGTCCGACTATCACAAGTAGAATCATAATAAAAATACGCCGGTAAAATGTGCCTGTAGAAAACGGTTTATGCCACAATAGGATAGCAATAGCAAGTAGTCAGTTTAGCTTCGGTTGCTATGCTAACATCACCCATTTTATACCAGAGAAACTTTCATAACAGCGTTGTGATACCAAACAGCGTCAATTCAGACTGACACACATTCACTTAAGGGGAACTGGGGATATTTATCAGCTGCTTGTGTGAGTCGGACAGTGAATACTTTACAGCGGCTGCTGCAGTGTCAGCTAACCGGGAGCTAACGGGAGAATAAACTCCCGTGGAAGAGCAGCCAACACTGCAGCGGTCGGTAAATGCCGCAGAAACACATTAATAAACAATGAACCACGGCACTCTGGAGAAAAGCATAAGGTTGGAGAAGTCGTTATTTAATTTAATCTGGCTTCGTGTGATTAAAAGCAACACGATCATCGACCCGACGCAGTTCCCCGTTGTTGTTGTTGTTGTGAGCGCCGTAACGCCGTTGGGGAGCAAATCAGCGATGTAAACGGTGACGTCATGACGCAGCAGCGGCAGCTCTGGGCGGTGTGAACAGAGCGGGAGCAGAAAAGGGAAACCGGAGCTGAACCAGAAAAGCTCTAGCTCGGAGCTAGAAAGGGAAAAGCGCTGGTGTGAAAGCCGCATAAGAGAGAACAATTCAATATTTAAATGATAAAATTACATTTTTTGGGTTTCCTTTTGTTGAACTGTCTGTTTAAAATTAATCTAAGCATCAGACTAAAAAAGCTTTGAAAATAATATTATATTTTGATTTAGGTCAAAATATAATATTTGTAAACCTGAAGACTCAGTGCCTCACCAGCCATGAACCTCACTGCACGTCACTGCAGAAGCTTATAGACATCTAAGTTGTTTGTGCCCCACCACTTTTGTACATAGAAAAACGCCACTGGATGATAGGGTTAGAATTTAGGAGCTGATTTTTGGATTATTCCACTGCAGCCTGAGTTATTCACTCCAGTTTTGCAGCATCCCTCCTCCGAGAGGCAAAGCTATCATCCCGAGGGAGTTTTTCTCTCAGCAGAGGTTCAGGCCTTGATGCAAAAACAGGCAGTGTCTGCTGTGCGCACGCAAGACAGAGAGGGGGGGCATTATTCCCCGTACTTCCTGGTTCCCAAAAAGACAGACGAATTCAGGCCCATTCTTGATCTTCGCAGTCTGAATCTCCACATTGCACGCCAACATTTCCGGATGTTAACTATAAAACAGTTACTGGGACTGGTGCAGCCAGGCGATTGGTTTATAACCATCGACCTGAGGGACGCTTACTTTCATGTCGAGATTGCTTCGAAACACGTATTAACCTAAAGTATTATTTAATGTTTTAATAAAGGTTCATTAGTTTGTCTGTTTTGCACATGCTCCTATTAATATCTTTGTACATCCGGCACTAAACTGTTTTATTCTAGAGATCAATTACAGTATCTTCTTGATATTTTCTACTCTATATTTCTATCAATGACCTTCTACTTTCCCCCTATTTTGTATGTACTCTCAATATTTAAATATTTTCATCAAATATAACACATTCAACAAAACATGCAGCAGAGCATAGGCAAGGCAAGTTTATTTATATAGCACCTTTCAACACAAGGCAATTCAAAGTGCTTTACAGAAATGAAAGACATTAAGAAAAAGGCATTTAAAAACAGTCATTAAAAAGCAACACAAACTACCTGCATTGCAATTACTCTAAACGTGTAATAACGTGCTTTAACCACTAGATGGTACGGGTTAAAAAACTGTCACGCTTACAGTGTTAACACAATACATTATAGAGAGGCGAAGTCACGCCCATCTACTTCCGGTCCATGGGACCCCGGAAGCGAAAAATTATACATTGAATTCAATGGAGAGAGAAAACGTATCTTTTGATCCTGTTTGAATTGTGCCACGAATGACACATATGATGTTTGACAATCTTAAACAATCATTTCCATGTAAAAAAAGTCACATTTTGTCGTAAAACTGTTGAAATATAAGACTATGAAAAATACGCGACTACAAATCCCATTCTGGGTCGCGTAAGTGATGTCACAGGCGATAATGCTCCAAGTGGTTGCGACTCGTAATTAAAGCAAAGAAGAAGAAGAAGATGTCATAACTGATTTATTCCCTCCAATAAATATAAGCGATTGCTCAAATAAATTCACTTGTACAAGATGCCTGTGTGCTTTGTACCAGGTTGTAATCACAAAAGTGATCATACCACTTGCTCGTTCTATCGCTTCCCGTCTGATGAAAGGACCAGGAGTCGCTGGATCAGACATATCAGGTAATATCATAGGTAAATATACATGTTGTGCATGGAACATAGTCAAGTTAGCTACCTAGCTAGTAGCGAGCACGTTAGTTAGCATTACATTACTTAGCCTTGTCATTTTTAGTAGCCTTACCATCAAATCAAATCAAATTTTATTTGTAGAGTACATTTAAAAACGATTTTGGTCGAGCCAAAGTGCTGTACATGTAATTTAAACACATAAAAACACATTACATCACAATAAAAGACAATAAATCACAACAGATAAAGCAACACATGGAACAGTCAGGAGTCGTGACCCCACTCTAACTAGAAGGCCAGAGAGAAGTAGTGTGTCTTCAGTGTGGATTTAAAAGCCCCTAGGGTCTGGGTCGACCTCACATGGAGGGGAAGAGTGTTCCAGAGCCTGGGGCCAGCTGCTGCGAAGGCTCGGTGCCCTCGGGTTTTGAGCCTGGTCTTAGGCACTACCAGCAGCAGCTGGTCAGCAGATCTTACCATGAAGTTATTATTTTATTACATGAAGTAAACCAAAATGTTAAACAGTAAGAGTAGTCATGATGGTAAGTATTTTGTGAAACCGGGTGCTAAGGAAGCAGTTCAGGGAGAGTCGAAGGCAGGCAGGGAGCTTTGCATGACATTCTTCTGGACGTGTTTCATTGTGATGACAGTGAGGGTGAGTCAATCTGTTTGTTGGAAAGACAGTAGTTGTGTGCTTACTGAGAGAAAATTATTAGAAGAGATAATTATTCAAATTGTTTCAAAGTGTTGTTACTTTAAAGTGTTGTTACTGACCTTTTTCTCTTTTATTTTCTTTACCTCACCTGTAACTGCTGAGACGTTGAGGAACATGCACACTGACCTGCTCTGGCAACCTGATTTCCACTGTACGTAATAGTATTTGGTTATGGTATATTATTTATATACATCAAAGGCACAATGCACCCCCCAGAGACACACATGTATTGAGTGTGATATTTTGCATAGGTTATGTGAAATCATCTTTACATACTAGAAAACTGTAGGAGCGGCAACTTGTTTTGAAATTGAATTTTTAATATCCGATAATAAAGTTGATCTGTTTTCTTTATTCTTCTCTCTTCCCAGCTCCATCCATCACCATTCTCTGTTCCTGCAGATCTATGGGATTAGTTTTGTATCATAAAGATAAAGCAACACTTTTTCATAATAAAGCAAAACTATGAGTTTAAAAGAAAAAAAAACTGAGTCAAGCAAAATAAAATAAATTTCAAAAATAAAACTATAAGTTGCAAACAAATCATTTGTGTAATCATGTAAACTATAAGTATTTTTTCTTTGTTTTAACATAGGTTTTTGTTTGCAGTTCTTGTTTCTTCTTTCTCAATGATCAGACTTTTGCTCTCGTTTGCGCTCCCTCATTTCTTGTTTGAAATTTTGACACAAACATCCCAGGTGGGCGGGACTTTCAGAGGTGTGTCCCCATTGGCTACTCAGTTTTTGAGTGACAGCCCACTACACCACAGATCATACAGTGCAACTCATGCAGCAAACTCCGGAGTCCACTCGGCCACGTTAGTGTTGGTGTCTCCTGGGGGGTTTTCATGAACATATCGGACTCATTTTATGGATTGCAGTGCATTATACTTGTGATGTGTAGTTCATACTTTATTCCAACTTTAAATATCTTAATACCTGAACACCCTGCTGCTGTAAAATAATTTCCCAATTTGGGATTGATAAAGTGTCTGTCTTTTTATTTTATAGATTAAAAAAACACATCTATGTATTTTTAAGCTAAAGGTGATACACAATATAAACTGTATACTATTATTTTTCAAAGACATGTTAGATTTCAAAAGCATATATTGCTATGTTTAGGACAAACAATTAAAGACTGCTTTAATTTAACAAATTCTACAATATAAAAGTGGCAGATTTGCTTTATGAAACAGACCAGACCTAGGCTGCATGTCAACACAATTAGGAACATGCTCACATCTTACTATGTTGGTCTGAAGAGCTGAAGCATTCATACACAATGGATAAAACCGGTGTTGTTTCATTCTACATCCTGTGAGAAAATGATATACATTTAGCATTAAAAATTCGACATACTTTTCCTAGCCTGAGGAAGATATGAATACTCAACAGATTTGAATGGAATCTCTAACATTTTCATGTAGAATAAAGACAAAAGAGTGATTATACAAATTACATTGATTGAAATTTGAACCAGAAGATGAAGTCTCAAAGAATGTTTTAAATAAAAGGACATAAAAAAAGGTGGATAATAATAAAATCTATTAAATGTATATGTAAAAGACATTTGGTCAAATGAAATGACACTGATGTGACGGCCCCAGAGCCTGTGTGCAGGTGTGTTTCAGGTCTTACGGTGCGGTGGAGCTGAAGAGAAGGCCAATCAGCGCCATCGCGGACACCTGGCCGGAGCCGAGAGGTGCTATTAAGCCCAGCTGCCCGGAGTCACAGGGCGGCCCTGACTCTCTCCAAGCCGGCCGCAGGAGGAGTAACCCGGCGATCCTCTCCCCTCGTCCATCCATCTTGTACTCAATACTGAACAACCGAAATAAATGTGCAGTGGTTTTTGGAAACTCGGGTACTTCTTGTCATCTTTCCGTTGTGGCCTACGAGCCGGTCATAACAACTGGGGGCTCGTCTATCGTGAGTATGAACCGGGAGTTGGTTGGATTGTTTTGGCGTTAGCTGTGCCTGAATTAGCCTGTGTTCGTGGCTAGTTGGTAGCCTGAGTTTTTTTGAGGGGATTCCCTCTGAGAACAGTGATGTATGTGGCCTTATATGGTGTTGTGGCCTTATATGGTGTTGGTGGTGGTGAATGCACTCTATGGGTGCCTAGGCGTTATTTTGGAACACGTATGGTCCCAGGTTTGTGGGATTTGATGAGATGTGTTTTTGTCCGATAGCGGTGATCTGTTCTCTTAAATATTCGCTGAAAAATAGGAGGTAGTGGTCCCGCCTGTGTATACAATACCTGTAGGAGTGTTTCCCCTGGTGGGTTCAAGAGGCGTTTCCCCTTTGGGTTTCGTCTGGGGGGGCTTTGATAGTGTTGAGGTACGGCGGTTAGAGCTTCACTTTCCCAGGGAGAAACTGGAATTAATTAGAGAGGGCAAAGTAGCGGCTGATGTCCTGTTTCCTGATTATTCAGCTAGTCAAAGCGGGGCCCCAGGGAGGTCAGTGGATGACTTAAATGATTTGAAGTTGGTTCCCAGGTTTAATGAGAAGGATCCGGAAAAAAAAATGTCAATGTTTGAACGTCTCGCAGGTGTAAGGGGGTGGTCTGAGGCCACTCGCGTGTTATTGTTACAGTGTGTGTTAACCGGGAGGGCTCAGGAGGCGTATTCATCTTTAAGTGGCAGTGACTATTTGCGCTATGATTTAGTTAAATCTGCCGTTCTCAGGGCTTACGAGCTGGTGCCTGAAGCTTATCGTCAGCGGTTTAGGAATTGGAAGAGAGGTGATAAATCTCACCTTGAGTTTGCTCGGGATATTTCCACTCATTTCGATCGCTGGTGTGCGGCAACTGACGTTGATTCTCACGGGGCGTTGAGGGATCTAGTTATTTTGGAGCAATTCAAAAATTCTGTACCGGAACACATTGCAGTGTACATCAGTGAGCACGCAGTCAGGACAGCTGCTGAAGCTGCTGCGTTAGCAGATGACTATGTTCGGACACACGTTGGTGGAGGTGCTGCCATACAAGGCAGTCACGGTGGAAATTCCTCGGGTATGGGAGCGTGTTCTGGTCGTCCAGTGAGACCTGCTGGGCAGGACAGTGGGTATGTACGTGGTGCACGTGAGCCTGACAATGTGTGTCATTACTGTCATGAGCAAGGGCACTGGAGAAAAGACTGCAATGCATTTAGGGCTAAAGCTGCGCAGGAAGGGACTAGTGGTAGTCCCAGGCCAGCAATGTTCGTGGCACCTGTCGCTGAGCAGGTGACTGGGTGTTTAGACGGTGAGTTGAAACCACAGGGGTCTAGCCCAGAACTACAGTCTTATTTGCCTTTCATGACTGAGGGGTTTGTTTCTCTGGTGGGGAACGATGAGAAGGTGCGGGTAAAAATATTACGAGACACTGGATCATTTGATTAGTTCATTTTGCCATCTGCCTTACCATTTTCAGAGGACACATACATGGGGTTGTTCATTCTGACACTTGGAATCGGATTAAATGTTCTTCAGGTGCCTATCCATAAAATGATGCTGTGTTCGGATCTGTTTCAGGGTGAAGTAGCGGTTGGCGTGCGGCCCGCTCTGCCCATAGATGGGGTCACGATGATACTGGGTAACGACATTGCAGGTAGTCGTGTGTGGGCTGATGGGGCACCTCCTGCTATTAGGGCGCCAGTGCCCCTGGTTAGTATTAAGCCAGACAAGAGCGAAACTGAGTACCCTGACGAGTTTAAAGCATGTGCTGTGACACGGGGAATGAAACATGGGCAGACAGAGGTCATGAGCACAGCTGAAATCGATGGGGCCTCACCGCAGCATGGGGTGACGTGTCTCGAGATTCCCTAGTCGGTTTCTCACGCTGAACTGGTGGAGGAACAGCGTCCTGATGCGTCTCTGGAGGGTCTAAGGGAGAGTGTTCTTCGTGGTGGTGAGGTGAGAGGTCGGGCTCAGGGGTATTCGCTTCAGGAGAGTGTTGCGTATTTTGCTGGCGAACCGGTTTACCAGGTCGGAGGGTCTTCCAGGTTCCGGAGCATGGCGGGAAAGAAAAGAAAAAAAGGGAAGAAAAAGGTAATGCGTTATAGTTAGCTGAACTAGTCAGTGACTTTTATTTATTTTTTTCTCCGTTGTTGTGGGCGCCATATTATTTGTGGGGTGTTTCCGTTTGTGTGTAGGGACCAGGGTTCCGATGGGGACCCTGATTTTATGGGGGGGCTGTGACGGCCCCAGAGCCTGTGTGCAGGTGTGTTTCAGGTCTTACGGTGGGGTGGAGCTGAAGAGGCCAATCAGCGCGATCGCGGACACCTGGCCGGAGCAGAGAGGTGCTATTAAGCCCAGCTGCCCGGAGTCACAGGGCGGCCCTGACTCTCTCCAAGCCGGCCGCAGGAGGAGTAACCCGGCGATCCTCTCCCCTCGTCCATCCATCTTGTACTCAATACTGAACAACCGAAATAAATGTGCAGTGGTTTTTGGAAACTCGGGTACTTCTTGTCATCTTTCTGTTGTGGCCTACGAGCCAGTCATAACACTGAGCCAGTGATAACAGTAACGCCAGCGTGGATGAAGCTGGTGCAGTTCTTTCTTCATGCCCCCCCTCCGTGCTGTCCCCTCAGAGGAAGTGGGAAAACGGGATAAGACTCTGGACGCCACGCTGTCTCAATGATCCACACTGTTAATATGAGAGTAAAATAAATGTTTTAGGAAATGAAAAATATGAAGTTAACAAATAAAACACAGCTCATGGACGGTAGGTTTTCCTACAAAGTTAACTCAGCCTCCATTGATCTTCATATCAAATTAGCATGTTAATAAAATAAGCTATCATGGCTTATACTTGCATATCTAAACAGAATCATGAAAACCTGTTGGTAGAGTCAGGCACACGAGTCTGTTTGAGTGTGTGCGCCGGTGTCTGAACGCTCACTCACTGCTAGCTATGTAGCTAAGTGTTAGGCTACTTAGCTTGCATTGTTATGGATCTAAAGGTAGCACAAGCTAACTTTCATAGCACAGCTTTACTTCTCACTTAACACAATAAAGAAACAGACCGTATAGCACAAACAACACAAATGATCAATACTTACATATATTTTCACTTGTCGTATTATAATAATTGAAATGCTGGTTCTTCTGGGGGTGTTCTGTCCACACTCAGCTAGCTACCGCACCGAAGCTGCCTGCACTGTACAATCGCTGGAGGACTGGGCTGTCACTCAAAAACTGAGTAGCCAATGGGGACGCACCCCTGAAAGTCCCGCCCACCTGGGAGGTTTGTGTCAGAATCTCAAACAAAAAATGAGGGAGCGCAAAAGAGAGAGCTGCAGCTAGAGCAAAAGTCTGATCATTGAGAAAGAAGAAACAAGAACTGCAAACAAAAACCTATGTTAAAACAAAGAAAAAATACTTATCTTTATGATACAAAACTAATCCCATACCCCCCAGTAAGATGAACCAAGCAAAGAGGGTCACCATCATGCCCAAGGACATCCAGCTGGCCCGCCGCATCCGCGGAGAGAGGGCTTAGACTGACCTGAGACCAGCACACCCAAACACAACGGCTCTTTTAAGAGCCACCTACAGTTTCAAAGAGTTGCAATCCTACGTTATTATAATGATTAAACTGGTTCATGTATCACTTAGTTTACAGAACCGTGATGAATGAAAGAAATTAGTGAGGGAGTGGTTTACTGAAGTTACAAAGACATTAATATATGAGTAACAGGTCAGTGTAAACACAAGCTTCTGTCAATTATGGATCATTCAAACTATTTATATAAAAATATGTAATAAAGTTCTAAAACAAGTATTCGGTATATTCCTTGATAGCTTTTGGAGAAGGTTGTATTTAAGTTTACTAAAATCTATCGTTTCAACTGTTTCACTTTCTTATTCTGTCAGTAAATTATCCAAATGAATGTTTTTCATTATTTTAGTCAACCCTAAACAAATTGATTGTACCTTTTTAATAATGACCTTACATGGTCGGCAAAGTTAAATTAACTTCAGAAAATCAAATCTGTTCTGAGAAAAAACTAATAAATGTTTAAAGATAGGAACTTGCCATCCCACTGAAAAACAGTCCGTAGAGATTTAAAGGCGTAGTTAGTAGTTCAGTCCAACGTTTCATTTGGATTCATTTCTCCAACAGTCAACTATTTTCATAAAGAATATATATATTTTTCAAAGTCAACTTTATTGTCAATCTTACTCAGTTTGTGTTTATAGACAGAGAGATCAAAAAGACGTTTAAATAAAATTATACAATTTACAGATATGTATACATATATATATCCTATATACACCATCATGTATAATGATGGTGTATGATGTAGAAGGAAGTGTGGTAGATAACAAGTAAATATAGAGTTACATACAGATCCATGTTACAGCAAAAGATGGAATAACTAAGAAGCACGCAGTATAATAATAATTACATGCAACAATTAAATAACTGCTCAGCATCTCCACCACAATCCCAATCTGCTGTGTCCTGTTTTCCTCCCCTCTGCATAACACCCCATCACACATACGAAACACAACGCAGAGTCCGAGGGTGTTAAGAGTATGTTTATTTAAATGTCCTCCTCTCTACTGGCCAACACAGGGAGCATTTGCTGGGTGTAGAATTTTTCCAGGAGGAGGAGATTTCCATGCCATGCAGGGTCTTTGGGGATGGGGATGATGATCGCCTTCTTCGTGGTCCACACAACAAAGTAGCAGAGACTCCGGTCTGTGATGTGCAGCTGCCCTTGGACCTGGTGCCAGTATGGGTGATTCTCCTTGAGAATATATGACCCACCCTCCTCACGGAGACAGAAGGATGGTAACTGGACTGCCTCCGCGATGGTCATGTTCCTCTGGCTGTGTGGACACTTCACCTCCAGCAGGGCAGATGGCTGCACAAGTCCATCGGGCGATGCTCCCAAAACACCCGACTCACTCACAAAGAGACCAGACTCGAACACTGTCACTTGATAGGCCTCCACAAAAGCCTTCACCCCTTAGGCCTCGTTTACAACCCCCCAGTTGACAGCCATGACTCCATCCAAGTTGTACCCCCCAAGCACCCTCTTCATGAGGGACGCGCATGGAGTGGATGAAAATCCCGACCGCAGCACAGCACCAAAATTGCTGGCTGTCAACCTGCCCCGTCTGTGTAACTGCCACTGAGGATTTGTCCGCTGTCCTACGGTGGCTGTCTGGATGGCAGCTTGCTGGTCTCTGCTCAGTCGCATTGAGGCAAGAATTGCCTCAAGCCCCCGACCCCCATGCCCCTTCACCAGCTCCGGCACGGTGACAATGGCCTGATGTTGAGGCCGCGGCTCTGGCTCAGGTGACAAAAGCCATGCCATGCCACACTGTGCGCCCCTCAGTGCAGACCTGAACCAGTCTACATCCTCAGTGGCGATGTCTCTGGCCAGTGGGTTGTATGTCTCCTCTCGCTGTTGGTAAAGTTGAGACACCGGCTGGACTACTTTTTAAGTGCCAGGCTTCCTCCACTGGCACTCAACATCTGTGGAGCTGATCTGCCACATGGCAAATATTGCCAATGCTGCAGCGTGGCTGCATTTGTACATCCCCCGTGCACAATCACAGACAGCGCTCTGCATCGCGCCATCATCTCCCATGCAGATCTGTAAAAATAAAGTAAGTACCATTGGTTAGCATGCTATAATAGATTGAATGAGCAATAATACAAGGATGGTCCGGATCTGGGGGTGGGAGGGTTTATTTTTCCATAGTTTGTCCTCTTGTCTGATTGTTGTTATTGTTTGTTTTTTCTGTATTTTTTGTAATTTGTGTTGTATTGGTTGTGATTGTACATTGTATTTTTCTAAATGTGTATGAATTCATTTTTGAAAAACATTTGATCAACAATAAAAAAGGATTTGGTCAGGATCTAGACTCAGTGTATAGTTTATTAATTAATCAATGCTCTCTATATGAGCAACACACTCTCACTCCATAATCGTCCAGGAGCGACGTTTGGTCAGTGTCCGTGGCGTGCAGTTGTGACGCTCCTAGGCTCCTTCAGCTTCATAAAGGGACGCAAATAGCTTTCAACTGATTGCAATGTATTCCCATCTGCGGCGGGATTTGACGCTCATGGAAGCACGGCATTCGTTTCTGTCGGCTGCCCTTAAAGGCAATGTGAGCGTCCATTCTCATTGGATAACGGAGAATTGTACACCCGGAAGTAAGTATTCCCCTTACTGTCGATTGATTTTACAGTGATATCTGCACTACTCATCGACTAAAAAACACCAGATTATCCTTGTTAATTACACAACATTGATTGGTTTAAATTGTGTGCAATGCTTTTGTATTTTTCCTCTTCGATTCGGAGAAACAAATATTTTTTCGGAGTAAAGGATGGCAGAAGACACTACACTACCCAGAATCCCCAGCTATCGTTTGGACTACACCATGTGCTCTGTTTGACAAACCCCGTGATAGTCCTCAAGCTCTGTGATTGGAGAGTGTGCTCCGAGGGTTACGCTGAGCCTCGAACAGCACTTGAAATGGGATGGAACCATGGCAGACTGTCCAAAACTGGATTTGAACGGGTCCACCGCGTCCCCCCCTCCCCCACCCCGTCCCCAGAACTACACATGCTGGCTATTCTGTTTCGCAACATGTTCTCTATCGATGGCACGTCTCTACTGGGAATTGTAGTTTTAAAAGACGTTTTCGTATTTCCCATAAGAAGTTGCCAGTATTAAACTGTGTACATCCCTGGAGGTTTAGGGGATAGGAAACACTCAAATTTAAAACATATAATTAATAAATGGGTGAAAATTGCTTGTGCCCATAATGGGCATCATTAATATATATACACACACATGCCAGCTAAGGTCAGAAGAGCTTTATTTAACAGCTGGTCTTATGTTTGTGACCCCTGTTGTTAATTGATAACATTACATTACATTAATTGATAAGCCTGAAACATGCACTTGTCAAGGTTCTGAGGCAAATTTTGCAAATATGGCAGTAGCCATCGATCAGCTTAAGATAAGATATACTTTATTGATCCCAAGTTGGAACATTTGCGTTACATCAGCATGTGTAACAGTTGTAAATATGCAGTGGTGTTTATTTGTAAATCATTTAGTATAATCACACAAATTCTGTGTTTTATATTTAACAATTCTGTGTTCTTTATTTATTGATTGTTCAATACCTGACAAGGCAGGAGATGAAATATCTACATACATCTTATAAGAGTATAATACATTATGTATAATATCAGTTAAAATAATCAATCAATCAATCAATGTTTATTTATATAGCCCAATATCACAAATGTTACATTTGTCTCAGTGGACTTCACAGTTTGTACAAAATATCAGTATGACAATACGACACCCTCTGTCCTTAGACCCTCACATCGTACAAGGAAAAACTTCCGAAGAAAACCCACAGTTTTAAAGGGAAAAATGGGAGAAACCTCAGGGAGAGCAACAGAGGAGGGATCCCTTTCCCAGGACGGACAGACGTGCAATAGATGCCGTGTGTAAATTGAAAAGATAATACATTTGCAACATAGGCAGTCCAAATGTTTGGAAATGTATGTGTGTATAATAGGAAGATGAATCCACGAGGATATCCATCCAGGACCTATGATCCAGGACCACAGCCACGACTCAAGATCCAGGGCTCGCGATGCAGGACACAGGACCGCAGGATCATCCATGACTCCGGATCCCAGCCTATATAGACACCAAAAAGAAAGACATTTGGGGAAGCTGGGTTAATCGGAACATGAGAGTACACAGGTATAGACAGAGAGAAGGAAGAAGTAAGATGTCCCCCGACAAACTAAGCCTATATCAGCAAAACTAGGGGCTGAATCTAATCAGCCCTAACTATAAGCTTTATCAAAAAGCAAGGTCTTAAGCGCACTCTTAAAAACCAAAATAAGTGCTTCAACATAGTTAACATTGCTGGAGGTATGCACAAATATTGATAGATGTCTTGTAATGCACTATTGAGGAACCTGCGACCCAAGTTTTTCATTCAATGCATAACTACACCATAGTTGTGTAGGCCTATATGATATGTCAATAAACCTTAGAAAATCTTGAAATCTTGAAAGGGATGTGCAAAATCGTCATTATATACAGTCTTTAATTAACTATTAGTAGAGAATAACGAGTAATGAATATACTTTATAGGGATCCTATTAATATCTAATAATAAAAATAATGAAATTCAATAACATGCTTTAACCACTAGGTGTCCCTTTATATCAGTTGTGCACCTTTATGGTGTAAATACAGCCTATCTACCAATTGGATCAAATATAAAAGTCAGCCGAATTAGTGTTGATACTGCAAGGAGACGTA
This sequence comes from Pogonophryne albipinna, assembly GCA_028583405.1. Lineage (NCBI taxonomy): Eukaryota > Metazoa > Chordata > Actinopteri > Perciformes > Artedidraconidae > Pogonophryne > Pogonophryne albipinna. The sequence continues at coordinate 320,442 of JAPTMU010000069.1, forward strand.
TTGTGTGAAAAGAAATGTAAGATGTTGTTTAATGGCTGATATATTTATGATCCACGTCGCGTTTTCAGTTCCTCATGTTTGTCTAGAAGTCTTCTCATCAGGGCTCTATAAATACAGAACTACGGCAGATATGTAATATTTAATGCAGCCGAACCGTGTATTACAATGCCGTTATGTGATGACTTTCAAAGAGAAAAGCAAGCACACAAGGAGAAAACTAGTTACTAAAACAAAACACGTTAGTGTACCTTGTTAGCTAATGATAGCTAGCTGACATTAACGTTACACATTGCACTCATATTACTCACCGAAACCTTGTAAAGCCGGTCCCGCATGCTGGCTCTTACAGAACCGACTAACTCCCCTTTTGTGTATGTACAGCTCTCAACATGCCCAGACTTGTAGGGATGTTCACCTCGTTTTAGACTTTTCGCCTCATTCTGAAAGAAACAGGTGAAATTTGCTAACGTGACGGCCGTCTTTATGATGGTGACGCGTATTGTGCGAGACCAGAGACCTGTAGTTCACTGAGCGGTTTCACACAAAAAAATGTGTAACTTCACAGTTTTACGACACATTTTTATTTTTTTGACTTTTTGCAAAATGTTCTTTTAAATTGACAAACATCATATGTGTCATTCGTGGCACAATTCAAAGGGGATCAAAAGATAACCTTTCTCTCTCCATTGACTTCAATGTATAATTTTCCGCTTCCGGGGTCCCATGGAGGCTTCCGGAAGGGGAGGGACTTCGCCTCTCTATACCGCTGTTTCCGGTTTAGTTTACGACGGATATATTTTGTTAGTCTAGTTAATAAAAAATTATAATATCAAAACTAAATATTACTACTAACTTTATTGTGAAATTAAAACAGAACGGTAAAAGAATAGTTTCCGGTCTATTCTGAGGCCCGATCTCTGTAGATAAATAAAGAACTACGACAGATGTGTAATATGTAATGCAGTCGAACCATTTATTACAATGCATGTATATGATGACTTTCAAAGAGTAAAGCAAGCACTGCTGAATAAAGTATGATTTTATCTTTTACGAAACGTTTTTTTATATGGTATACAGTTGGAGGTCAACCAATCACAGAGCTTGAGGACTAATCACGGGGTTTGTCGAGCAAAGCTGACTGGCGTCGTCCCAAACGATAGCTGAGGATTATGGGTAGAGTAGTGTCTTCGGCAATCCTAAACTCCGAAAAAAACATTTGTCTCTCAGAATCAAAGGGGAAAAACACAAAAGCATTGTACAGAAGTTAAACCAATTAGCAACAACCCAACAACCAACAACTAACCCTAACAACAACAATACAATTAATGGATTTGTATTATTGCCGCATTAAAACAACAACACAAACTACATCGTATCAACACAGAATAGCGCGTCAGTCAAGTAATTCCCGGGAGATAAAAGACCAAATAGAATCTTTAGTATTAAGCTCCTATCTTAAAACACACTTTTATGCATTAGATTCCATTGAACATTTTCTGTTTTTAAGCGTCTGTGCTTTTGTGTCTATTGTGTGCACTTTGAAAAGTCATACGCAGTTTATATGAAAAGGTGACAGCCCAAAAATGGCAACTTATTGGAGATCTCCACTCTCAGAGGGGTGGATCCTGAATAAAATGTTTAAGGTCATTGAAGGAATGATTCAAAGGCCACATCCAAAACCTGCTTACAAAACCCTGCTTACAAAACCCTGCCTCCCTCCCTCTCTCCTTCCCTCCCTCCCCTCCTCAGCAGAAGCTGCTGAGCTGCAACACTTGAGAGAAACTCTTTAGATCCGGCTGCTTGTGTGGGGGGGGGAAAGAAGCAAAGAGTTTCTTTCTTTGTTTAAAACATTTTGATTTATTTTTAACAATGAAGGAACTTTCCTCTGATGCCTTGCTGCTGTCTTTTACACATTTATGTTTCCTTAGTAGTTTTCTGGACGGGGCTCGCGCTCAGGAGGCTGCAGGTGATGATAATGCGCTCCGTCGGGGGTTGACATGGCAACATAACGGCCAGGTTTTCAGCATCCTGAGCGGCGGCTCTCAATACCGGCCGTCCGGCAGGAGGCACACCGGATCCCCCCGGCGCAGTGACCCTGTAGTGGTCCTCAGCAGCGCTAACGACGCCGTCCCCGCCGCCTCCGGGGACTCCCCGCGTGTCCCCGCCGCGGCCGGGGGCTTCCCGCGCGTCCCCGTCACCAGCGACACTGCCCAGGTCCGCGCGATGATGCGCCAGCACCCGCGGCCTCAGCAGCAGGCGACTGGCAGCGACGGAGACTCTGCCCCGGTCCGACGGGAGGACATGATGGTCGGAGATGATCCATACAACCCCTACAAGAATTCTAACTATTACGCCTACTACAACTACTACAACTCCTACTACAGAGCCAGGGCTCAGCCCCGGCACGGGTACGGAACCAGCTACCATCAGAATGGTATGAGTCAAACGTTTTGTAACCAAAAAAGACATAATAATACACAGATAATAATACACACAAAAAAAAACGTTTAATTTATTAAAAGTTTTGAATTTGTACATTAAGTTAGAAATATCCTGAAAGGATGGTATTTTCTCTAATGGTTATTAGCCTACTATACACCCTGGTGTAAATTAATTGAGTAGATGTACTCAAGTACTGGCTACTTAAGTACAATTTTGAGATACTTCTACTTTACTTGAGTATTTTAACTTTTTGCTACTTTGTCTTTCTACAAATCAGAGGCCTAAGTACGTGTATACTCCACTACATTCATTTAATACCTTTAGTTACTTTACAGATTTGGATTAATGATGCGAAATATAATCAACATAAGACTTGAATTACCTGTAATAAATTCACAATCTACCCTGCAGTATACAAAATAACATATATATGATTATGAAATGGCACAATTTGCATATTGAGTACTATAGGACATTTTGCTGAAAAGACTATTGTAATTTTCCTTGAGTAACATTTTGAATGCAGGACATTTACTTGTAACAGAGTACTCCTACTTTTACTCAAGTACAATATCTGAGTACCTCTCCCACCTGCTGGTTATTGGAGACTGAAGAGCCTATATTTTTATTTAACATGTGTTTAGTTTATAGTTTATCCTCCATTAAAGCTCATAAAATGCCCGCTTTATAGGCTTTTTATGACTTCCGTAGCTAAACCCCTCAAATAAAATCATGCAGATGTGTCAGTTTTTACGTCTGTCATTAAATTCAGGATTTCTTTTAATGTGTTTTGATGATTGGTCTATGTATTTGGAAAACTCTTGCGATTTAAGCAATGTCATTTTGTGATGCGTCTTTTGCACTGTAATCTGCTTCAGGACTTCCCGTCCTTGGTCTCATAGTGAGAACTGAGCTGAGGTAAAACCAGGATCCACGTCCCTTAGCATGTGATGTCATTTCCTAACACAGTCGAATAGTAAAAAGAAATCAAGTCCTATATCTTTTTCTGAAACTTTTTCCTTAACTTCCATGAAAAATGTCATGGGGATAAGGAAGATGAGAAGGAGAATTAATCAGGAGACCACCGTTCTAAGATAATCGACTGCACTGCAACGTTATTACGATGACTTTACTACAATTTTGCGTAGACAGACTACTTATAATGCCCCATAGATGCTTCGCCCCATTGGATCTGAAGACAAACACCCAGTTACCTGATTACCAATGTTGTAAATAAAAGTGAGAGGAAATAGTTGCTTGTGTCCACTTGTATAAACGACAGGAATCCAACACTTTATGGAATATGTTCTCTTAAATAGTTTAAGAAACGTGTTACATCTCAGTAAACCGCCTCAGATGTTTATTGATCATTTTACAGTAATTGTTATGTTTGGTTGAAGGTTCAAAACATATTGCACTTTAGGAAATGACAGCCATAGGTGAAACATGCTAAATGAGATCCCGAGCTTACATAATCAGCGTTTATCGGTTGTTTCCATTAACGGCTGAATGGTGTAAATGTTGCAGCCACAGGGAATTCTAGGAGAATAATAACTCCTGACCTACCTATAGGGTTTGACTCATGGCCTTATCATCACTTTAAATGGATGCAACAGCAGCAACTGAAGATCAATTGTCAGCAGTGAGGGAGGATGTAATGAGATGCTTCATTTCAGTAGAACTATAATTTAACACTGAAAATTCTCTGGTACAAGTAAAAGTCCTGCAGTCCATATCAACTAAATGTACTTTAGGAATTAACGTAAACTATTTACTTTTTCAGTGAAATTGTCCCTGCCTTTTTTATATATATGATGTTTTTGTTTTTCAACTGCATTAGTGTTCATCATCATCGTATATTTGTAGCTTTGTTGCTGTCATTTGAGTTTCTCTAAAAAGTTAACCATTTAGCCGTGTTTTCTGCTTTGCGAGATTGCATTAAGGAACACTTGGTCCTTCAGTTTATCACAAACATTTAAAAAAAACATCTGGGGATAGATGAGTTCAACTGGACGGGAACATGTTAGAAAACTAGAATCCTAAAATGAAATAAAGATGTCAGATATAGGAAGTGCAGTAAGTACAACATTTACCTCTGAGATGTAGTGGAGTAGAACCGTATACTCTAAAGTACAAGTACCTCAAATCTGAATTAAATACTTGATCAAATGGGCTTGGTTGCATTCCTCTACTGCTTGGCAAAAACATTTTTGTGACTTTATGTCTTCTCAATAAAAAATACATTATGTTTGAAATCAACCCATTACATTTAATTTACCTTCATCAAAAGCGACTAACAAAGCAGCTCTGGCGATTCTTACGGGAGTATTTTGCGGTTCAATATCTTAAAGACGGATTCTCTACATGCCATAAACGCTTTCCTTAGGACTGTTTTCATCAGAGATCAGAGCTCCTGTAATCTTATTGTGTCCTGTGTTGCTTTCCGTAGGTCTCCCTGATCTGGTTCCTGACCCGTACTACATCCAGATCGGCACCTACATCCAAAGAATGCCGATGTACAACCTCCGCTGCGCTGCAGAGGAGAACTGCCTCGCCTCGTAAGATAACACACGCCCGGTCTGTATGACTGCCCAAATCTCACCAAGGCAAATAGAACAATAGAATAAATAGTTTGCAGTGAAAGTGAAAGGCTGTTCAAATCAGTTATCAGACTGATATGAAACACACTGGTGCCCTGCAGACTTTTATTATATGCTTTAAGACTTTAGAGGCGGGTACGTTATAAAGTTGGACCATTTTGGATTTAAACATGTTGTGACATAATAAAAGTAAAACCCAGTGCACTTATTTCCCTTCTGGTATCCTAAAAGCTAAAATGTTTCCCAAGCACAGAGGACCGATTCTTAATCATCTTCATGTTTGAACGTTTCCTTTATTTAACTTTTAACACCTGGTTACATTCAATTCCCAATTGATTTAAACCTGGTTCCATGTTATAAGAGTAAATATTCATGTGTCCTCTCCTTGTCGTCTCTCCCTTCTCTCTTTTCCTCATTCATCTTCTATTTCAATTCCTTGTCTCCTCTATATCCCCTCCTCTTTCCTCTCTCCTCCTCCAGCTCTTCCAGTTCTGCCAGTGATTATGACACCAGGGTTCTGTTGAGGTTTCCTCAGAGGGTGAAGAACCAGGGAACAGCTGACTTTCTGCCCAGTAAACCCCGATATTCCTGGGAGTGGCACAGCTGTCATAAGTAGGTGTTGGTGTTAGCAGCTTGATATGAGAATTAATGAACTGGAATATAAACTTTTGGTCCTTCATGTGTTGTTGTTAGTCACTTCCACAGCATGGATGAGTTCAGTCTGTACGAGCTGCTGGACGCTCAGACTCAGAGTCAGGTAGCTGAGGGCCACAAGGCCAGCTTCTGTCTGGAGGACACTTCCTGTGACCCGGGGTACTACCGCCGCTTCGCCTGCACCTCACACACCCAGGTACCCCCCCCCCCCCCACACACACACACACACACACACACACACACACACACACATACACACACACACACACACACACACACACACACACACACACACACACACACACTCACATACACACACACACACACACACACACACACACACACACACACACACACACACACACAGACAGGTACATCCACACCCACACACATCGTCAAAGCGGCTCTCTGTGACAGCGGCTTTTTCAATGCTTTAGGTTTGTCAGAAAATTGTCAACTTCAGGCCAATAATTCAAAAAACATGTTATAATACAGTTAAAAATATTTATTTTACCAGTTTGTCATGTATTTCTTTAATACAACACCACATGTATATTATCTCCCCCTAAAATACAAGTATATACTAGTATTTGAACTAGGAATTAATCATGATTAATCATAGAATATTATATATTTTTTGTTATCGATTGTTGCCATTCATTGTAATAATGTGCTTGTATGTCTATGTGTGTGTGTTTTAAGGGTTTGAGTCCAGGTTGTTATGACACCTACAACGCTGACATTGACTGTCAGTGGATCGACATCACTGACGTCTCTCCTGGAAAATACATCCTTAAGGTCTGTGATTCTACTGACAGTGTATTGGGGGGCATTGTCTTTAAGTTATTTTATATTCTCCTTGTGTTTTTCTTTAAATACTCACAAGTGCACAATGGATTCCAGTATGGTATGGATAAATGCGCATCGGAACATAGTCTTAAACGAATGCAGTATTTTTCAAAGTTTAATAGAAATACAGTGACCAGCTGTTTGAAGAAATGACTTAGTCTTTTATATATTGAATAATATATTTGGGAGGTGTTTATAAATATAACTGTCCTCAGTATGACCAATATGCATGGAGCTGAGTGCCACGAACAGGAAGTCCTTACAGTAGGTAGTGAGGGACTAACGCATTGACGTTTTGTGTGATTTGATAATATTAAGAAAAACATTTAACACCACCAACTTATCCATTAAACTTCAGAGGGTGCCCTCTTGACTGATGTTGTGTTGTGCTGGCAGGTGACAGTGAACCCCCGGCAGCAGGTCCCAGAGTCCAACTTCAACAACAACGTAGCCCGCTGTGAGGTCCAGTACACCGGCACCGCCGCTCACGTGTCCGGGTGCACCGTGACATCGTAAGACACACCTTCTTCTTCTTCTTCTTCTTCTTCTTCTTCTTCTTCTTCTTCTTCACAGTTCTAGCTGGTTGATAACAACATTTATTTTCTTCACATATCGGATAATTTAACTGATAACTCTTTATATTGAGTAGATTCTTGGACAATATTCCTGAATTTAACATTTTCACTCTAAAGCATTCTTTAGGGTTATCAACTGTAAATATTTTTAAAGAGGGTTTTTCAAATTTGTGTTGCTCTTTCCAAAAGCTGAAAGGGAGGGAGGAACCACCTTTTCAATCTGTGATTGAGACACCTACAGCATTCACCTTATGTAACCCCGTCCCTTAAGTCCTGTTCAAACTATTATACCTTTGTTTCTCTTATTTACAACTACACTGTGCCTATGAAATTATTGTACAGTACCACATCCATCTTCTGTTGGTTACTGACAGGATGACATATCACAAGGGCCCACAATCTTGCATGAGGGCATTTTTTAAATAATTCTGTAGTGTCTTTTGGATAGATGGCCCCTGCTACCAAAACGCAGTCGGTCAGACTGCGTTTTGACAGAAAGGTCATGTCGACAATTTAAAATAACTCTCACTGTCAGAGGGTGAGAAAAAGGTCCACAGTGTTAACATTTATAAAAACAAGTTAACGCGTAGACCAAAGTCAATAACCGGTTAGTGTGCTTTTTGGCAAGCAAACGTTAGCTATTTAGCTAGCGACGAACGTTCTCTATCTATCTATCTATCTATCTATCTATCTGAGACATCTGTCTGTGTGTCTGTCTGTCTGTGTGTGTGTGTGTGTGTGTGTGTGTGTGTGTGTGTGTGTGTGTGTGTGTGTGTGTGTGTCTGTCTGTCTGTTGTCCGTCTGTCTGTCTGTCTGTCTGTTGTCCGTCTGTCTGTCCGTCCGTCCGTCTATAAATCAAGCTAGCTAACATTTGCTATTTATCTACCTGATAAGCGAGCTTAGCTACCCGTCTAACAAGCTAGCTGGTAATGTTGCTATCTAGCTAGCTAATAATAACAACTTTATTGACAGACTGGGTACCCTCATGCAGCCAGCATCACAGCTCCAAATATAAATATTTTTGGGCGAAAAGATTTATAAAGCTGGCAATGCAATGCAAAGTAAAAGCAATTGCTTTCAAACCAAAAGTGCCAACACATAATACGGCAATGTTGAAGTGAAGCGCCATAGATGTACCCCCCCCCCCCCCCCCATAGCCCTTGTCTATGATAGATCCCACTGGTGGTGCTTTCTTAAATATGACTGAAAAGACAAAACAGGGTAACATTCCAACCTTCCTCTTTGTGGTACTAATAAAGGATTCTTACTTTAGGATCTGAAGATGAACACTTTTTATCAGTGGTTGATTTTTATTCTTGTTTCTTGCAGCTCCTGAGATCAAATCTGCAACATGAGCTTGCAAACCAAAACAAACGGAGAAAAAAGGGAATGCCAAAGAAGAATGAAGCTTCAAATTAACTTGTGATGTAAATAATTAAATTGTGATCAGATAAATGTAAAACTGATTGTTCGAACTGGTTACCCGAGTCAACATTAAGCCTTTAGATCAGAATGAAAATGAACTGATAGGTATGAATTCATGTTGAATGTGCAAAGAATGTCAATCCTGGTGCATTCAACAATATTCTGCACTAGATTCATTTGTTACTCTGTATTTAGTTTTAAGGGTTCTGGGTTGCCACTTGTGAATACATCACTTAGTTATCTTTAACATCTTAACACCAAGACTTTTTTTTTCAATTGTTTTATATTACAAATCTTTGCAGCAATAATAATGTTATTATTAAACCTCTTTTCAAAACCAATTCATGCAAACTATATACCTGTAACAGCCTTACAAAAATAAAAGTTTTAAGGGCCAAAGCATATCAAAAGGAACTGCTTATCCATGTGTTAGGAGTATCTTTGCTTTATTTATTTTTGTATACATGGTGTGTAATTCAGAGTTAGTAGCTTTTATGAATTGGGAAATCTTGTGCCACCTTACAGGAAAAGTTAGTTGCATCATCTGCATAACATTTACTAATTTGATTGTAGTATTTTCGAGTAAAACACAGTATTTTGATCAAGTGTCAGGTCATAATATTATTACCTCTATAAAAGGTCACACTAACATTCAATTTATTTGTTAAGAAATCAGGACACAACAACAACAACAACTGACAACTAATTGTGTAACTATAGGTTCATGACTTATTTAGATCTTTTGATAAGAACATGTAATCAGGGGTGTTTTAATGTACATCTAAAAAAATGCTTGCTCACAAACAGGTGTTGACTCTGGATCTACTCTAGTTTGTCTATAGGGAGCTGTCCAACTTTCCAATGGTTCCTTACATTTTGCTCTGAAGATGGATTTTATGTTTTCTCTATCCACTAGAAAAACATGATAAAACACATGGTTAGAGAGTGCAGGGTAAAAATCAATCTTTTAGTTAGAAAAGTTTTAACCTATGTATTATACAGTCTTCGTGAGGACAGTTGTTTGTGAAGTTGACAGAACAAGTTGGTTTTCTTGAGAACGTCATCATTTTCATTAAAGAGCTGAATAGACGACCTTTAGAAACAACAAGTCCTCCAACTCATACGACCAAATGGGTCGATTGTTCAAGCGCTTAATACGACCTATAATCACGTTTCAAAGTTTTCGGCCTCTAGTGCTCCCGTTGAATGCAAACGTTACAGAGGGTTGTTTATTCACAAATAACCCTCTCTGTAAAATCCTAAATTGTAGGATAGTTTGGCCATTAAAACGCTTTATGATTAGATTTCTAGCGAGAAGTATATATTGTACTTTTAGAATCCACGTCCAGTCGATATGTAGGATCTATAGTTTGATAGATATTACGAAGATGATTTGAGGTTTCGTCAGGAGAACGTGTATATGCGGCAAGCTTCCATGTAAAGTTACGGGGTGAAAACAGTATTTCCGGTCTCGACGTTTTCATAATAAAACCAATGATCAAATGATTTAACAGTGATACCTGCAGTACTCATCCACTAAAAAACATCAGTTTATCCTAGTTAATTATACGACATTAATTGGTTTAGATTGTGTACAATGCTTTTGTGTTTTTCCCATAGGTTTTTCTCTTTCGATTCTGAGAGACACATTTCTTTTTTCAGAGGTTTTGATAGGCTAAAATCACGCCGCAATGCACGTTGGGATATGTTGTTTATGTGATATGAAATCGGAAAACATTTTTTACAAATAAAATAATACTTTATTCCGAGTGTTCTTGCTTTTCTCTTTGAAAGTCATCACATAACGGCATTGTAATACACAGTTCGGCTGCATTAAATATTACATATCTGCCGTAGATATTTATTTATAGAGCCCTGATCAGAAGACCTTTTGACAAACTGGAAGAGATGCCGCCAAAACTGAATATGTGACGTGGACCATAAATATATCAACAATTAAACAACATCTTACATTTCTTTTCACACAATACGTCTCCTTGCAGTATCAACACTAATTCGGCTGACTTTTATATTTGATCCAATTGGTAGATAGTCGTATTTACACCATAATGGTGCACAGCTGATAGAAAGGGACTTTTTTGTAGTTTTTAAAGATATTACTGATTTTCTGAACTACCTTTCCAACTCCTCATGCAGTTGACTGTTACAGGTCTATACAAGTTCATGGTACAATGCATAAGCTTCACATCGAGAGACTGAAACTGTATTTTCCTTTACCGTTCTGTTTTAATTTCACAATAAAGTGAATAGTCATATTATGTTTGATATTATTATGTTTTATTAACTAGACCACTGTTTTTTTTAAACCGCACCTCCTAGTGGTTAAAGCACGTTATAGAATTTAGTTGTTGAATAAGTTATATTTGATGAAAACATTTAAATATTAAGAGTAGCCTACATACAAAATAGGGGTCAATGATAGAAATATAGAATAGAAAATATCAAGAAGATACTGTAGTGATCTCTACAATAAAACAGTTTAGTGCAGGACGTCCAAAGATATTAACAGGAGGATGTGCAAAACAGACAAACTGATAAGGCTGAATCTGAACCTATACAAGTGCATGTTTCAGGCTTATCAATGAACAACAGGAGGGGTCACAGACATAAGACCAGCTGTTAAATAAAGCTCTTCTGACCTTAGCTGTCATGTGGGTATATTAATGCTGCCCATTATGGACACAAGCAATTTTCACCCATGTATTAATTATATGTTTTAAATTTGATAACACCAATGTGTTTCGTATCCCCTAAACCTCCAGGAATGTATACAGTTTAATACTGGCAACTTCTAATTGTGGCAAATACGAAAACGTCTTTTAAAACTACAATTCCCAGTAGAGACGTGCCATAGAACATGTTGCGAAACACACAATAGCCAGCATGTGTAATTCTGGGGGGGGGGGGGGGGGGAGGGCTGGGCTGGGCTGGACCCGTCCAAGTCCAGTTTTGGATAGTCTGGCGTGGTTCCATTCCATTTCAAAGAGCTGTTTGACACTCGGCGTAACTTTGTCGCACTGCCACTCCAACATCCAATCACAGAGCTTGAGGGCTAATAACGGGGTTTGTAAAGCAAGGCGGATGTTGTAGTCCCAAACGATAGCTGGGGATTCTGGGTAGTGTAGTGTCTTCGGAAATTCTGTAGTGTCTAAACTCCGAAAAAACAATTTGTTTCTCCGAATCGAAGGTTAAAAACACAAAAGTATTGTACACAATTTAAACCAATCAATATTGTGTAATTAACAAGGATAAACTGATGTTTTTTAGTGGATGAGTAATGGAGATATCACTGTGTAATCATTTGACAGTGTGGAGAATACTTCCGGTTTTATTAGGAAAACTTCGAGACCGGAAATACTGTTTTCACCCACGCTAACTTTACATGCAAGCTGCTCCATATACAGTACACGTTCTCTTGGCGAGACCTCAAATCATCTTCGTAATATCTATCAAACTGTAGATCCTACATATCCACTGGACGTAGATTATAAAAGTACAATATACACTTCTCGCTAGAAATCGAATAAAAAAGCATTTTAATGGCCAAACTATTCCACAATTTAGGATTTTCCAGATAGGGTTATTTGTGAATAAACGACCCTCCGGAGCGTTTTCAATCGACAGGAGCATGTTGTTTCTTACACGACCACTAGAGGTGCTACACTTTAAAATGTGACTGGGTCGTATTTAGCTGCTGAACAATTGACCTATATGGTCGTTTTTTGTAGGAGGACAGGCTGTTTAGAAACCAGACCCGGCGGCAGACATACGTCTTTGGGCGGGCATTTGATTTACCAGGGCGGGCCCACCCCAAAATGTACATATCCCGGGAAATCTGAATTGTCAAGGGGGGGTTGTTAAATATTAGGACAAAGCCCTACAAATAACAATACACATAATAAAACAATTAAAATATGGTATTCAGCCCTGATTAAAACAGCGGGCCCAAATCCTGGATGGGCGGGCCCGGCCCCATGGGGCCCGCCCATGACGCCGGGTCTGTTAGAAACCAGTTGGTTATATTTTCTAATTTGATCCACACTCAACCATTTTCTCATGATCATAGAATAATCATTTTGTGAGGTGACTTACATGCATGGTCTGCCTGTTGCTTCTTATAATTATTTTATACAAAATGTGATATATCTGACAATTTACCAACATTTATTATTGATGCAATGTTTTACATTTTAGAAATTCAACAATGGCCAAATCAGTTTCTGTTCTGAACTTCCTGTTATTTCACTGATTGATGTTAGTCTGTTCATTATTTCTGCTGTAGAGTCGATCTAGATTTCACCAATCACACTCACCAGAGGGGCATATTTGGTCTAAACCCTGCTTGAATTCAGATTTACAAACTAATACCTTTCACTGTCGTTAATTGTACCACACACACCTGCACAGCTGTATAAGCGAGCTCAAACCTGCTTTAAACCTGCTTTACTGCTTGATATCACATAATAAAGCTTGCTTGAATGTGAACACTGTGATTCTGAAAGTGTGGAGCTCTGTGAAGTGGACTACTCTTACTTACTGTTGCGACCTGGCTCAAAAGGTCACAACAAAAAGGAGACACAACATGTCAACGGGTAGGTAAAGGTGTTTATTTGCACAACACTGTTCAAGTCAACTCATGGTTCATACTCATCAGAGCCGGGTGCCTGCAGGAAAAAGCAGAGAGAGACAGGAGCAGAGCGGCTTTAAAATAGCTGCAGAGCACCAGACCCAGGTGCCCTGAGTTACTGCAATCAGTGCGATCAATGCAGCCAAGACAGGACAGCCACACCCTCTCCACTGATGAACCCACAGGGGCATCACAGCCCCCCCCTTAAGACGGAGGTCTCAAAGGGATCCCCGAAACAACACCAAATATCCAGAGCCAGAGAGACTTCCTACCCCACCGGGGCACGAGAGAGAGCATCCGCCACAACGTTGTCCTTGCCCTTAATGTGCCGAATGTCCAAACTATAGGACTGCAGGACAACGATAAAATCGCTGCTTAATTGGAGGACTATCCCCCACGTCGATATCATGCTCCACGAGAGTTGTGCGCGATGACGTATCGCCGAACAGTACCACAAACCTCCCGATTAAAGCCGCCAATTCATCTCTGTGCTGCCGGTAAGTGACTCAACAAGCGATCCAATTGGCATAACGACTCCTAATTCCTCAGCCTACCAGACATAACAGGTTCATCTGGTGCCTTAACATCACACTCCTCAGCCAACCCTCGATCTGCAAGCACAGAATCAATCATCATTATGGGGCCCACACCCAACTTTTTAGCCATGAAGCTATCCCCAACGGTATCATGAACATAGTACGGTTTCAGGAGGTTGACGTGACACAGTTGAGACAACTTCCTCCGATTTGGAGTAGCAATCAAGTAATTTTGATCTGACACTTTACTCTCAACAGTGTACGGGCCGGCAAACTTGGCTTTGAATGGTGAGACCTGCAGTGGTATTAAAGCCAACACCTGATCCCCTGGGCTGAATTCACGATACTCTGCTTTACGGTCATAGAGTCTCTTCATATTAGCCTGAGCACCAGCTAAATTTTTCCTTGCCATTTCCACCGCTACATACAGGCGATGACGAAAGCCCTGTACATAGTCCACTAAATTTTTAGGTGGCTCACCCTCAACCAAACCATCGTGGAGAACAGATAACACCACGCACCTTATGCCCAAAGACCAAATCATTAGGGCTGAACCCTGTACTTTCCTGAACGACTTCCCTGGACGCCAACATGAGCCATGGAAGTCCCTCCTCCCAGTCCTTCCCCATTTCCATACAATAAGCACGCAGCATGGACTTCAATGTTTGATGAAACCGCTCTAGCGCCCCCTGGCTTTGGGCATGGTAAGCCGATGCACGGTTATGCCTGACCCCCAGCTGCTGTAGGATCTGCTTGAACATATGGGAAGTAAAGTTGGTACCCTGGTCGCTTTGAATCACACGTGGGATTCCAAATGTAGAGATGAACTGGGTTAAAGCCCTAACTACTGGCTTCACTGAAATGGAGCGCAAGGGAAACGCTGCAGGATACCTTGTAGTCTGGCACATTATAGTAAGCATGTACGCACAACCGGACTTAGATGGAGGCAACGGCCCCACACAATCTATGATCAAATGCTCAAAAGGTTGACCAAGGGCTGGAATGGGACTGAGGGGTGCAGGCTTTACCACCTGACTTGGTTTACCAGTGAACTGACATATGTGGCATGCTTTAATGTAACTTGCAACATTGCACTTTAACCGAGGCCAGAAAAAATAGCGTAGGACACGGTCATAGGTTTTTTTTTTATCCCCAAATGTCCACCACTATCATGCGCAGTTTGCAATATCACATCACGAAAGCTACTCGGCACCACCACCTGAAAAATTGCCTCCCCCACAGCATCACCAACACAGGGCACCCACTTACGCACCAGCAAGTCCCCCTGAACAAAGTAACCCTGGGCTATGTCTCTGACCTTCTCTGCCGGCAACAACTCAGTCCACAGAGCAGAAAGTGATGAATCGTCCTTCTGACTCCTGACCCAGTCCTCCTTTGACACCGACGAAGGGAGATCAGGCAGTGAGACCACATGTACCACATTATTTTTGCTACACTCCGAAACATGTGGGTCAGCAGACATTTTACGGCTCTGTGCACGTGTCACAGCACAAACTGGAAACACACTTGGAAACTGCAAACCACTCTCATCTGGCTCCCCAGATGCCACCGGCCTGGAGACCACCACAGGCGGTGGCACACCAGCCCACACAGCACTACCAGCGAGATCGTTGCCCAAAATCATATGTATCCCATCAAGTGGCAACGCGGGACGCACGCCGATAGACACAACTCCCCGCACCAGCTCGCAATCCAGCACTATTGTATGCCGTGGCACAGGGATCAAGCCCATCTCCATGCCCCTCATCAGCACAAAATCCCCTGTTTCTGTCTCTGACGAAAAAGGCAACACTGACTCAACAATGAATGAGTATCTAGCCGCTGTATCACGCAACACCTTAATCGGCACATATTTGTCACTACCGACTACTGATACAACAGCTTCAGTGATGAACGGCTCAAAACCAGAACCCGCATCCGGGTCGGCACAAACCGGCTTCTTATCAGGCACCATGCCCGAGCCTACATCCAACGGTTTTTTATCAAACACGGCAGAACAACACATGGCTGGAGTATGTGGTGACAAACGAGGCTTCCCCTTAGTTTCCAGCAACGGACACTGCTCCTTCCAATGACCCCCTCCTCTGCAATAATGACATAGGTCCACTTTGGGCCCCTCGGGTCGCCCTGTACCTACAAATCTACGGGAGGAGCCTGGTGAAAACTTTGCACCACCGCGGGCATAGCCATGGTCTTCTCCACGTTTCCAATCACCCCTAGAATACTTCTCAGTAAAACTGCCCTTATGTGTCAACACAAAATCGTCCACTAATTCAGCAGCTCTAAACGCGGTGGAAGGCTTCTGTTCATTCACATAAGTGGCCACACGCTGAGGGAGAATGTCTTTAAATTGTTCCAAGACAATGAGCTCGCAAAGACCGTCAAAACTTGCAACCTTTGCTGCCGCGCACCACCGCTGAAAATGAGAAGTTAAATCACGGATAAACTCCACATGTGTCTGCTTATCTCCCTTGACCCAACTTCTGAACCTTTGACGATACGCTTCAGGAACCAGTTCGTAAGACTTCAACACCGCTGATTTTACTCTATCATAGTCCAAAGCATTTTCGCCACAAACAGCTGAATAGGCTTCCTGTGCTCGCCCAGTGAGTACACACTGAAGTAACAGCACTCTGTCCGAATCTGACCAGTTTCTTGCCTCTGCTATGCGTTCAAATAGAGTGAAAAAAAATGTCCGGGTCACGCTCATTGAACTTTGGCACTAATCGCAAGTAAGAAATGATATCGCCACTGCCTGATGCCGACCTATCACCACCATCCTCCCCTGGAGAAAACTTGCCCTCTCCCATCAGCCGTAATCTAGCATGTTCACCTCACATTTCATCTTTTCCACCTCCAGCACCTTCTCCACCTCTAAACGCTTCTCTACCTCCTGCTGCTGACCCCTTATCTCCAACTGCAACTTCTCCTGCTCCCACCTCAACTCCAACTGAAACTTCTCCTGCTCCAACCTCAACTTCTCCTGCTCCAACCTCATGTCCAACAGCAACTTCTCCTGCTCCAACCTCAACTTCTCCAACCTCATGTCCAACTGCAACTTCTCCTGCTCCAACCTCAACTTCTCCTGCTCCAACCTCAACTCCAACTGCAACTTCTCCTGCTCCAACCGCAATCTCTCCTGCTCCAACTGCATGGCCAAAAGCTCCTTTTGCTGCTCCAACGTCAAACCAGCTGTCTGAACCACTACCGGCACGAACCCTGCTGCACCAGACTCACTCCTCTGCAACACCCCCTGCTCAAACAAAGATGACACAATGACAGTTTTAATGTCATGTTTCCGCTTGCTCCCCACAACAGCAATGTCATAGTGCTCTGCTATTTCGACCAACTGCGCCTTCTGGCAATCATCTAAGAAAGACACTGAGGGCGCATCCACAAACGCTGACAAAGAAGTCATAATAGCCAATCAGAAAGCAAAGTATTAAACTGCCAACACGCATGGGCATAAGATTAACCCAACAGAGAATTTCCCCCTAACTGCCTAAACAAAATCTTCCTAATCTCACCTAGTCTTCATGTGGCTTGCGGTGGGTAATTACGCACTGGAACCCGGCGGAGTTATGGAGCAACCTGCACGCAGGTAACACCAAGAACTCACGCGGACGTGCCCCCGAGACAGCTGTCCGAAAACAGCTGACACTAACCACGTCGCCACAACACTATGAAAAAAAAACAAAAAAAAAACAGACGCAACCCAAGGGGAAACGCCACTTAAGCCTAGCGGGGAAAATCTCTTTTACAAAAGCGTAACAAACAGCAACATCTTACCTTCTGATTAGCACACAAAACCTGACGACATGTCAAACACTACAGCCTCCTAAAACCCAAAAGACATGATGTGTCCACCAAATAGCAGCGACAAGCCAGCACACAGCTGGACCACAACAATGAATCAGCTGCTCAATGACACCATGTGCTCTGAGCACTACACAAACTTTTTAAAACAAATAACCCGTCGGACGAGCCCCCATTTGTTGCGACCTGGCTCAAAAGGCCACAACAAAAAGGAGACACAACATGTCAACGGGTAGTTAAAGGTGTTTATTTGCACAACACTGTTCAAGTCAACTCATGGTTCATACTCATCAGAGCCGGGTGCCTGCAGGAAAAAGCAGAGCGAGACCAGACAGGAGCAGAGAGGCTTTAAAATAGCTGCAGAGCACCAGACCCAGGTGCCCTGAGTTACTGCAATCAGTGCGATCAATGCAGCCAAGACAGGACAGCCACACCCTCTCCACTGATGAACCCACAGGGGCATCACACTTACTTACTCAATGTATTTCAAATCTACATTCAATGGTTATTTTGGAAGAGCTCTCCAGGTTTTGCAGTACACCAGCCATCATAACCACAGGCTTCATTACAAATCTGAAGAAATATGGAGGTTTCCTCTGTCCCAGGTTTGTCCTATACTTCTGGAAGTGTTGGATAGACAGTTTGACACACCAGTGAGAAATTGTGGAAGTATAGCACTCAGATATTTGTTTCAAGATAATCTGTGTCACATAGCTAAGCAGTCATATATTTGAAGAGGAAATATAATGCCCATGTTTCTACTGCTTAGAGATGTCCCACCCCTTAGCCTATCACATACAATATGTTGGAGTACTAGCCAATACAAGCGCATGTATTAATGTCACTTTGTTACAGAAGTAAAAAAAGGAGTCAAATGGAGGCGTTTCAGGCAGGGGTCACCCTGAGAGAAACTCCCTCTGGAGGGAACTTTGGGATGTTATCCTTAGCAGATCATTTACATGCACTAAAACCTCTATAAAACAAAGGGAAATCCCCAAAAATCATAATAGGGCCTCTTTAAGTTTCTGGCTGTAGCTCGATATTCATCATAAAGACATGACAGTGGAACCAATCTTCTTGATGAATCTATCATCAAGAATGTGTAATAATGGTATTTTTGCATTGTATTCAACTTTGAAGAAGTATTATCTGTGAAATGTGGTCCTTACAAAATAATCAAATGTGATGTAATCATAAGAAAAATGCCATTTCAAAAAGTATTATCATAATGGAGGGACTGATGGACAGATTGTTTTGAGAAAAAGCTCTTTAAGCACTGTTAAGGCGGGCAATGTTTTAAGCTTAAATGTATTTACTTAATCCCAACATGTGTTTGTTTTAATTATTTTTTCAACTTTGGTTTCATTCAATATGTTTTTTGGATTTGGTTGTATTTATTTTGATGTGTGCTTTTAGTTATCATTGTATGTTTCTTTTCATATGTTGTGTGTATTTGCATGCTGATACATGATAACATTTGGGACCGCGATAAGAGTAATGCAGGACACCAGAGGCCTGTACTACGAAGCCGGATTTTCGCTTAGCGAGCTAACTTCAGGGAAAACTCTGGGTTTCCGGTCCTACGACGCTGGTTCTCTTCTTAGCGGGCTAGATCTCCATGGTAACTTATGCTGAACGGCTAGCCTGGTCCGGAGCAGGTTAGGTTCCAGGATAATCAATCAATCAATGTTTATTTATATAGCCCAATATCACAAATGTTACATTTGTCTCAGTGGACTTCACAGTTTGTACAGAATATCAGTATGACAATACGACACCCTCTGTCCTTAGACCCTCACATCGTACAAGGAAAAACTTCCGGAGAAAACCCACAGTTTAAAGGGAAAAATGGGAGAAACCTCAGGGAGAGCAACAGAGGAGGGATCCCTCTCCCAGGACGGACAGACGTGCAATAGATGCCGTGTGTAAATTGAAAAGATAATACATTTGCAACATAGGTAGTCCAAATGTTTGGAAATACATGTGTGTATAATAGGAAGATGAATCCACGAGGATATCTATCCAGGACTTATGATCCAGGACCACAGCAACAGGCACAGCCACGACTCAAGATCCAGGGCTCGCGATCCAGGACTCAGGACCACAGCAACAGGATCATCCATGACTCCGGATCCCGGCGTATATAGACACCAAAAAGAAAGACATTTGGGGAAGCTGGGTTAATCGGAACATGAGAGTACACAGGTATAGACAGAGAGAAGGAAGAAGTAAGATGTCCTCCGACAAACTAAGCCTATATCAGCAAAACTAGGGGCTGAATCTAATCAGCCCTAACGTCGGTTACGTATTGTAACCCTTGTTATATTTGCACAGGCGGAGCCCTCTACTGGACTCTATGGGTACTACCTTATCATGCAAGCATTCACCTACTGAGATTTCTATGGACGTAGCCGCCCCCGGGGCGGGCCTACCTGAATGCGTGCGCATCTCACATCCGTATAAAAGGAGGCCTCGCCTCCTGACCACCATCCTACACCACTCTTCAGCAAGCGGTATAGGACAGACAGTGCCCCAAGGTAGAGGGCTCCGCCTGTGCTAATATAACAAGGGTTACAATACGTAACCCGACGTTATATCTCTCACAGGCTCCGCCCTCTACTGGACTCTATGGGTACAGTGGGCGGAGCCCCGATGTATGCACGCACTGTCGTCCAGCACACCGTTCCACCTCACTGTCCCTGACCGGCTTTAGCAGCCACTGCGCCTCACTCACCTCCCCCTCGGTTGTAACCGTGGAGAAGTCTGGGCTGCGGCCGATAGAGCACACCCTGACGCGCTTGCCTCGCGAAAAAAAGTGTGCTCGAAAAAAACAGTGCAGAGGGCTCCCCTGCGTCCACCTATAGGCAGACAGGGAAACAACCCCAGCCCTGTAAGGGTTCACTATGCACTCTCCCTCCTGAGTCCCTAAAGAGCACGGGGAGAATGCAAGTGCCCTCTCTGTCCCCACACTCAAACACTGACCCTGTGCAGAGTGTGTAGGGACTATAGTATGGAGGGCTCTCCCCCTCCTGCCCCCAGGCAGGCGAGGGGAGCCCTCCAGCCCTGAAAAGGGCCCAGAGCACCCCACGTCCCCCGCGACCCTCCAGGGGTCCGGAGAAACGTAAGGGCATTTTACGCCCGGGGAGAGGGTCAGACGCCCACTGACCAACAGCCCCCCCCCCTCCTCACCAGTCCTGTGTTGCCCCAGCAAGCACAGACGTTGAGAAAGAGCCAGACATATCCAAGAGATAACACTTTATGAAGGGGCCTGGCGTTGACCAAGACGCCGCCGTGCATATATCCTCCACACTCACACCGTTGAATAAGGCTGTTGATGCAGCCACAGCTCGTGTGGAGTGCGCACGGACCCCCGTGGGACAGGCTCTCCCTGCCTGCTCGTAGGCGTTTGCAATGCCTTCGCAAAGCCAGCCTGCCAGGCGTTTCTTGGACAGAGCTTTTCCAGCCAGCCTGCCAGGCGTTTCTTAGACAGAGCTTTTCCAGTCACCCCGCCCCCGAAGCACACAAACAGTGTTCAGTGCGTCTCAGGGTAGCTGTGCGCTCTACATAACATGCTAACGCGCGCACCGGGCAGAGGAGGTGTAATTTAGCTTCCCTGGCCCCACCATGGGGTGGAAGACTAAATCCCCCCAACTGAATAACCCTCGACCTGAACGCACTCCTTAGGTTCTTAGGCACAAAGGAGGAGTTCGGTCTGAGTGTCGCGCCGCTCCGGTCACCCCGAATCAGTGAACAGCTCGGGTGCACCGACAGAGCGGTTAACTCGGACACTCTTTTGGCTGACGTTAAAGCAAGTAGCAATGCTGTCTTCCATGACAGTGCTTTCAGGGAGGAGAGCTCCAGAGGCTCAAATGGTTCTGTGACCAAAGCCTCGAGCACCAGCGGCAGGTCCCACTGTGGGGTGGAGGCGCGCACTACTGGGCGCAGCCTCCTGACCCCCTGTAAATACCGCAACATCAGTGGATGAGAAAAGGCTGACCTGCCGTTAAATCCCTCATGACAGGACGAGATGGCTGCTGCATACACTTTTATAGTAGAATGAGCTAGTCCTCTGTCCACCAATAACTGTAAGAAGGAAAAAATAGAGCCTAACTCACAAGATAGGGGCTCTATTTTCCGCTCCTCACACCATCGCTGGAATCCCAGCCACTTTGGCCTGTAACAGGCTGTGGTGGATCCAGCTCTAGCTGCCTGGATAGACTGAATAACGCTATCAGACAATCCACCCTGTCTCAGCCTGTCCCTCTCAGGAGCCAAGCCTGGAGAGGACGGCCCAGAGTGGGTAACGCCCCGATTGCACCTGCCTCTTGAGACATTGCCCCCCAGAACTGGGGAATCGCCCAGGGCTGGCCCACCTTCATCTGTGTCATCTCTGAGTACCACGGAGCCCCGACGCGATCCGGTGCTACCAGGATGACTGCCAAACGTTCTCGCCTCACTCTCCCCAGGAGAGGGAGAATGAGACGCAACGGTGGAAAGGCGTAGAGCAGCTTCCTTGGCCATGGTTCGTGTGCAAACGCGTCCACCCCCAAAGGCGGGTCGTCGCTCAGGGCCATGGAGAACCACAGGGCACAGTGGCCGTTGCGCCGGCTGGCGAATAGATCCACTTCCGCTCTCCCGAACTGGGCCCAGATCTGCTTCACCACCTCTGGGTGAAGCACCCACTCGACATGAGGTCGGCTCCCCTGTCCTCCAGTCCCGGGATATGGAGGGCTCTCAGAGATAACACCACCTCTGATGCCCACAACCACAGCCTCTCCGCTGTGGCCAACAAGGCGGCGGAGCGGACTCCGCCCTGCCTGTTGATATAAGCCACTGTGGTGCTGTTGTCGCTCCTGACCAATACATGTCTCCCTTGAATTAGGGGCATGAAATGCTGGAGGACTAACACTACCGCCCGTAGCTCTAGGAGGTTGCTGTGTCGTGTTTCCGTTAGAGACCAGCGACCGCCTATAGCCCTCTTCAGGCAGGTCCCTCCCCATCCTGTTCCCGTGAACACTGTGATGTAGGAGGTTAGCCGTCTCAGTGGAGACCCCCTCCGGAGGCGCCCGGGAGACCCCCAGAACCGGAGGTTGCCCTCCACTGAGGGGGGGGGGGGGGGGGGGGGGGTGGTCACCAGCCGCTGTTTGTGCCTCTTGGGATCCAAACGCAGGCTGGAGAACCACCTCTGCAGGCGGCGCATATGCAGTAACCCCTGCGGGACCACAATGTGAGCAGCCGTCATGAGACTCAAAGTCTGCATGACAGTTAAAGCTGTCACTGTCGCCCCCTGTCGCAGCCTGTGCACCGCCCGGAGAAGGGACGCACTTCTGCTCCCTGACAGGGTGGCGCGTAGCGCACCTGCATCAAACACCACTCCCAACTACAACGCCTGTTGGTGAGGTATGGGGGTGCTCTTTTTTCAATTGATCGCAAAGCCTAATTTGGTTAGGTGTGTGATCAATTGTGCTGTGCAAAGCATTGCCTGTTCCCTGGACCCAGCCATGACTATGAGGTCGTCTGGGTAAAAGAAAAACTCTCATGCCGTGGGCGCGCAGCGGTTGAAGCGCAGTGGCCACACATTTACTGAACGTGCGTGGGGATAGGGAGTAGCCGAACGGTACTCTGTTGTACTCGTAGGCTATCCCCTGGAAGGCAAAACGCAGACACTTTCTGTGCTCTGGAGCAATTTCTACATGAAAGTACGCGTCTTTCAGGTGGTCAACCAATCGCCCGGTTTGCACAAGCCCCATTAACCGTTTTTATAGTTAACATGCAGAATTTTCTGCAGGCAATGTAGCGATTCGGGCTGCTGAGATCTAGAATAGATCTGAATTCCCCTGTCTTCCTGAGAACCAGGAAGTACATGGAATAAAGACCATTTTCTCTGTGCTGAGGGTGCACAACAGACACAGCCTGTTTCTGCACCAGAACCTGAATCTCTGCTGAGAGGAAACCAATCTCCTCCTGGGAAGACAGATTTCCTCTCGCATGCCCATAAAAGGAGGTGGGACGCTGCAAAACTGGAGTGAATAGCCCCGTTTCGGCGTCCTGTCCATCCACTTTGTTAGTACACAGCTGAGTTTCAATTCCCCATAACATTGTGTTAATGGAAAGCCCTCAGCTGTGGGGCCGCAGCTACTGTGGTACTCTCTGGTGACCCGTTCCGCCGCAAAACTCCCCGTGAAGGGAAGATTTGCCCATGGAGGGTAGACACAGAAAGGGTCGATTATTTACTGAGTTCCCTGAACGCACCGCCGCGCGCTCCACCATAATGCTGTTTTTACCACAACGGTAAACAGCATTTAATCGGAGTCTTTATAGGCGTAATGTGTTCTACTGAGGTCCCTGAACGCACCGCCACGCACTCTTGTGTGAGTGCGGGCTCCGCCATAATGCAGCCTTTACCACTATGGAAAACTGCATTAATTGGAGTCTTTGCTCTCGGCGTAGTGTGTTCTCTGACAGCAATACGCCGGCCATAATGTCCCTGCACCCGCATAGCGCTCTCCTTTAGATAGCACTCCCTGCGGTTCATCCCTCTCATCTGCGCATGCCCACTAGCCACCTCCTTTACAGGAGCTACAGCTGGGGCAGTGAATGGGGAATTTGTACGGTTAACATTGTGTGTAAGTGTAGCATTTGTGGAAACAAAAGACACTCAGATTTGGATAGAGATCAACCTCATTCTTGTTAGAAAACGTAGTGATCTGTGCATTATACAGAGAGGAGGCGAGACTCACCCTCTCGTCCC
The DNA here is from genome assembly GCA_028583405.1 of Pogonophryne albipinna. Taxonomy (NCBI): domain Eukaryota; kingdom Metazoa; phylum Chordata; class Actinopteri; order Perciformes; family Artedidraconidae; genus Pogonophryne; species Pogonophryne albipinna. The sequence goes on from JAPTMU010000069.1 coordinate 344,759, forward strand.
GGGCGGAGAGATTTTCTCCCTCGCCAGGCTAGTCAGATCAGACTATGGAACGCCATTTGCGCCATAATTTGCGCGTTTATTCGCGCGTAGTTTCGCGCGGATTAACGGGGAGGTCCGTTTTATAAACGGGGAGGTCCGTTTAAGTTCAAAGTCTCAGTAACCAATCAGTGAAGAGCAAAACCAGACCAAAGCAATCTGTAGATGAAAAGTTCCTGACATTGTGAGGCTGTAAATTGTACGTTATTCCAGATTCAGGGGACTATGTATTAATTTGGCTTTCAACATAATAAATATATCAATAAATATAACCTGCCTTCATTGTCTTTTAAAATAAAATCACCTTACCTTATCTTACCCAATGTTGCCAGGGTCTGAATGTGTTATTTTTGTATTAATCATGAATGACTTATTTGTCTTCCACTCACACAGGACTGTTCCTCTGAAGATCTGAAGCTCTTTGTGTCCCACTGCCTCCCAGGGCCCTTTGGAGGACAGGTCTCTCCTGCTTCAGATTATCAGTGCTCTGTGCAATCCTTGAAAAACTCCCCAGATTGGTTTCCATTTTTATGTGTCAATTCTCCACCTGAAAACAACCCTTACCTCGGGCTCTTTTACCAGGGACACACAATGTGAGGAATCATTCAATATATGTGTTGATTATATCAATGAAAGTATATGTTGTTGTGTCATATTTCAATTATAGTTCTTTTGCCCCTTTCTAGCACTCCTGAACCGGGCTCATCCTTCCAAAGCCCTGTTTCGCCTGCTCCAGTGCCAGTTAATGTTTATATTCAAGGAAGTCCCATTCTCACATTAAATGACCAGTACTTCACTATTCCTCAGGTTAGTGGTGTGTATATAATAATAATAATAATTCCTTACATTTATTATAGCGCTTTTCCAGATGCTCAAAGCGCTTTACAAATACACATTATACATATCATACATGCAATGGTCACCACTGTGGACAATACCCACAGGAGCAAGTTCAGGTGAAGTGTCTTGCCCAAGGACACAACGGCTTTACAGACGCAGCAGCGGCGGGTTTCACCCCTTGATCTGATGATCATTGCACAGCGCACTGCGCCACACCGTCCATCTTCACGCCTCAAAGTCATCGAGGCGCTTTTACAAGTACACATTGATATCATACATGTACTGTGGACAGTACCCACAGGAGCAAATCCGGGTGAAGTGTCTTGCCCAAGGACACTACGGCCTGAGGCAGTGGCGGCAGGAGCGGGTTTCGAACTGGAGTTCCCCAGCACCCCCCTTGATCTGATGATCAGATGCACAGACCACTGCGCCACCCGTCCCCATTGTTATTGTTATTACATCATTTTTTTTCTTTTTTCTGAATTATTCTAATTCATTTTATATTTCTGTTTTACAGAAGGTGCTCGGGCAGTGTGTAAACAATGCGCCTGTAGCATTTCTGAAGAATTTTCAAGTGAATTGTGTAACTCTTCTACGTTCCTGTCCAACTGGTTCCCCCATACGGACTCCAACAGATTTGAGGATTAAAGTAAAGAATGGGCAAGGAGGTGTGTTTTACCCGCTAAACATAATGTAGCAATGTTTTTATACTCTCTGAAGCTCTTTTTTTAATAATTTCTTCCATGTTGTTTCTTCATGTGTTTCAGGTGAAGTTTTAGTAGACGTAATTGACGAAGTTGCCTTTGACTTGAGTCAGTTTATTTCAAGCACTGATGCCCCTTCAGGTAATTAAATTAAAACATATTCTTACCAAAACAACAAAAATTGACAATTAAGCGTAATGTTGAAACTTGATATTCCTCTGAAGATGAGGGGCTGCTATGTGAGAACGTGACCTTGGCGCTGGATTACAAATTGTACTGGGAAGGAAATGACATCACAAGTATCACAGTGACTCAGACTGTTGGCACCATCACAATCAATAGTAGTGGTAAGTGTTAAGACTTGTCCATGATCAGCCTTAGTTGATAGATGTGTTTAATGTAATCTGGACTCATTTCTGCTTTTCTGTCCCCAAACAGTGGCGTTAACTACAAGGTATTCTGCCGTGTTTTTAAATGGAGAATTAATGGGTGAAACCAACTCAGGGAACCCAGGTGAGAACAAGATCATTTACTTTGTCCTGAGAATGGTTGTGGAAGTGAGTCTACATCAGGGATCACCAACTACATTTGTCCAAGGGCCAAAATGTATCCAATAGACACTATCGCGGGCCAGCGATTTTTATATAGCCCAGAATTTTGAAGTGGGGGGGAGGGGGTGCTAGTGGAGCACGCTCAGGTATTGTGGACCGCATAAAGCTTAGCAGACTCTTCACGCTAACGAAGGATCACTTCTAGGCAGGGTTGGGAGGGTTACTTTGTAAATGTAATCAGTTACTGAATACATGCTCTGAAAGTAATCAGAATACAGTTACAGTTACGTGTCTTAAAAATGTATTCAGATTACTTTTAGAATACTTTTGGAATACTTTCTTTTTCCATAACAGATGGGTATGTTTTGGTGAGCAGGAGACACTTATTTTACTGGTTTAATGGCTTATCAAGAACTCAAACACAACATCTTGGTGTCATTCTGGACAGCTCTCTCATCTGCACCCCACATAAAAAACATCACCTGGACTGCATTCTTTGTACTGTCTTAAAACCTTTCCTTAGAATATGTTATGAATTGTAAGGTGTCCTTGGGTGCTTTGAAAGGCGCCCCTAAATAGAATGAATTATCATTATTATTTATTGTTATTATCTGAAACGATGTAATAACTTTTAAAACTTTTTCCAGTCACTTGCCCCATGCATTCAGCAGCAGCAGGCCATTCACTTTGATTTGATCCCGTTATAAATGTCATCATCTCGACAATAAAGAAATGCTACATAAACGTTATCTTGCACATTTTATCTAACCATCTCCGTTTCTAACTTTCAATATAGTTTAAAAGAGATCTCTCTCCCTCTCATCTGCGTGCGGGGGCGGGGCCTCACAGACACGCTGCATCTCTCTCTCGCTCACAGACATGCTGCAGCGCTGTGCGGTGTGCACACAGTTATGCCGGTAATGAATATTACATTTTGTGAGGAAACTTTTCCACCAATAATTCCAATAAGTATTCCAAAATGTATTCACTTCAGGTTTACGAAAGTAACTGTAATCAGATTACTCGTTTTTCAAATGTAACGCCAGCTGAATACAGTTAGCCTATTTGATTTTTGTATTCTGATGACGTAACGCCGTTACATATATTCCGTTACAACCCAACCCTGCTTCTAGGCTACTGTCCCGCAGCTCCTGCCTCTCTGTTGGACTCTGTCGCAGCGGGGCTACTGCTGTGGTGCGGAGCGCATTAACCAGACTCTTCACAACGAAGGATCAATTCTTGTTCAAGGCAGGGAAGGTTTCGCAGTACGCAGTCTACTGACCCGCAGCTGCTGCCTCTCTGTTGGACTCGGGTACTGCACCTTACTCACGAGACGTTGTAAAAAAACAAATGGGTGGGAGGCGAATGCAGTAACCACTCCGCCAACGCCACAGTCACCCCCGTCGTGCGGGCCGGATGAGAATGTCTGGCGGGCCGGATGTGGCCCGCGGGCCGCCAGTTGGTGATCACTGGTCTACATGTTTCAGTGGGTAACCAACACTTCAAATGGCAGGTTATCAGATGGGAAGGCCTGTTATCGCTGGAATTGTGGACACTTTGGACAACAATACGGGCTTAGTACAGAGGGTGTCAATCAGTCTTTGGAAACCAGGTAAAACCCATTCTTGTTGGTTACTGGATCACTGAATGTGTCATAATTGTGATTTATGTGTAATTCAATCAAAATAAGGTGGATAAAGGAAACCTCATGTTTGAATCTACCTTGCAGTGAGTGATGGGCTCTGTGTCTCTGCTGAGATGAAACCAATTCTGTTTGGAGAGAATTCCACATCAGGATGTCTACTCCCTGTCAGCAGACACAATCTGACTCAGTGTGATCTCCTGAGGTAAATCAGCATGAGTTCATGTTTAATCTATATCAATGTGTATTTCTACTGAATTACATTTGAATGTATTTTTCCCATAGAGAGACTGTAACCTCTCTCCAGAATAATCTGATGACAGCCACACATGTTGCAAAGAGTGGAAACCCCGATCCTTTCACTACGACAGACTGGATGAACATAAGCTGTGAGTAGATTGTGCAAAGAAACGATTCATGCAACCTTTTCGCTATACTTTTATTAAAGCAAAATTAACTGTTTGATTTACAGTATTTTTTTTTAACTAAATGTTTTATACATTCCAGTCTTGACACAAAACTCTAGCACAACTATGGAAGACAGCACAAATTCATGCTTTGGGGTTCCATCCCACCAGCATATCCATGTTTGGAGTCTCATCACAGGCATAGTAGGAGGCGTACCTCAGAGGGATATCCGTGCTCTGCAAGTCAGGTGTGTATCTGGTGTATATTCATTGAAACATAAACTTTCAATTGTATTCTCATTGCAAATTCTAAATCATTGTGAATCATGGAGGGTCTTTTGGTCATCTTAGCTACAGCATGTCCCCCTGGACACTGGATTGTGGAGGGGGGGGTGTTTCTCCATGTGTGGACCCCACGGAGACTCAGTTGTTCCCCATCACCTCCTCAGTCTCCTTTACTGACATTCTTGTCAACACAGGACCACCGAAAACCAGGCAAGACTGCCCTGATGTAATGAGGGTCGTAACTTGAGACAAATACTGTATACTGTGTATAATCTGCCTCACTGATTCAAACCCAGACTGTAATGTTTTCTATTTTTTCCCCAGGTTTCAGATAAACTTCACTGAGTATGACTGTAACCGGAATGATGTGTGTTGGCCTGAGCTCGCCTTCCCCATCACCAAGTATTACACAGGTGAGAATGTATTGAATTCTAGATAATCTATCCTGTGTTTTTATTTTGTACCGTAGTTGATATTTCAGGAAATTGGAACATTGATGCGAGAAACACTGCCTAAGTCCTGACCCTGACAGTACCATTGCGACTTACTTTACCTTTATCGTCCCCAGGTGAGCCGTATTCCCAGTCTCTGGCAAAGGGCCTTATTTTGGTTTTCTTCTTTATCACTGCTTCGATACTCGGGACTCCATGGAGACAAATCAGACAAGCATGGAAATAGTGCCACCCTCTAAGCCTCTTAAGAAATGCTGAGAACATGTAGAGGAAGAAACAAAGATCTTTGAACATTATACATCGTTTATAATGATATTGTTTTATATGTTTGTGGGAATGTAAATAATTGTTTTGGTGCACTCATTTGTAATAAAAATATGTTTGTACTGCTTGTTCCTTTTAATATTATTTTGTTGACAGTATCTTATATAAAGTTTAAAAAGTGGGCTACCCTTTTGTGCACTCCTCTGTTACAATTACATTTGTACATTTCTCTTATCTAGTGGGTCAGGAATCAGTTCTGTCATTGTTTATTCACGATTTATATGTTACCTCAAGAGGTTATCATTCACAATCATTCAGCATCATTCACATTTCTATGTCGGTAGTAGAAGATTGTGTTCAATGTTACGAAGTCAAAATCTTACTTAAGTAAAAGTACAAAAGTATTAGCATCAAAATATACTTAAAGTACCAAAAGTAAAAGTATTCATTCTGTAGATTTTCCCATTTCAGAATAATATATCATTTGTTTTGATTATAATTATTGATGCAAGAATGTGTTTATCAAAGCTGGTAAAGGTGCAGCTAGTTTGAATGACTTTGTATGCTGCAGGGTAGCTTGTGAATTTACTCCAGGTGTAACTAAAGTCTGATTTAAATATTGATAACATGTCTGGATTGTAGTGTGGTTGAAGCACAAAGAAGCGAAACGTTTACCTACTCAAGTAGAGTATAGGGCAGTGACCACCAACTGGCGGCCCGCGGGCCACATCCGGCCCGCCAGACATTCTCATCCGGCCCGCACGACGGGGGTGACTGTGGCGTTGGCGGAGTGGTTACTGCGTTCGCCCCCCACCCATTTTTTTTTACAACGTCTCGTGAGTAAGGTGCAGTACCGGTGTCCAACAGAGAGGCAGCAGCTGCGGGACAGTAGACTGCGTACTGCGAAACCTCCCCTTCCTTGAAGAAGAAGAAGAAGAAGAAGTGATCCTTCGTTGTGAAGAGTCTGCTTTGTGCGCTCCACACCACAGCAGCAGCCCCGCTGCGACAGAGTCCAACAGAGAGGCAGGAGCTGCGGGACAGTAGCCTAGAAGCAGGGTTGGGTTGTAACGGAATATATGTAACGGCGTTACGTAATCAGAATACAAAAATCAAGTAGGCTAAGTGTATTCAGTTGGCGTTACATTTGAAAAACGAGTAATCTGATTACAGTTACTTTCGTAAACCTGAAGTGAATACATTTTGGAATACTTATTGGAATTATTGGTGGAAAAGTTTCCTCACAAAATGTAATATTCATTACCGGCAGAACTGTGTGCACACTGCACAGCGCTGCAGCATGTCTGTGAGCGCGAGAGAGATGCAGCGTGTCTGTGAGGCCCCGCCCCCGCACGCAGATGAGAGAGAGAGAGATCTCTTTTAAACTATATTGAAAGTTAGAAACGGAGATGGTTCGATAAAATGTGCAAGATAACGTTTATGTAGCATTTCTTTATTGTTGAAATGATGACATTTATAACGGGATCAAATCAAAGTGAATGGCCTGCTGCTGCTGAATGCATGGGGCAAGTGACTGGAACAAGTTTGAAAGGTTATTACATCGTTTCAGATAATAATAATAATGATAATTCATTCTATTTAGGGGCGCCTTTCAAAGCACCCAAGGACACCTTACAATTCATAACATATTCTAAGGAAAGGTTTACAGTAGGAGAATGCAGTCCGGGTGATGTTTTTTATGTGGGGTGCAGATGAGAGGGAGCTGTCCAGAATGACACCAAGATGTTGTGTTTGAGTTCTTGATAAGCCATTAAAACAGTAAAACAAGTGTCTCCTGCTCACCAAAACATACCCATCTGTTATGGAAAAAGAAAGTATTCCAAAAGTATTCTAAAAGTAACCTGAACACGTTACTTTTATAAGACACGTAACTGTAACTGTATTCTGATTACTTTCAGAGCATGTATTCAGTATTCAGTAACTGATTACATTTACAAAGTAACCCTCCCAACCCTGCCTAGAAGTGATCCTTCGTTAGCGTGAAGAGTCTGCTAAGCTTTATGCAGTACCTGTACCCCCCCCCCCCCCCGGCCCGCGATAGTGTCTATTGGACAAATGTAGTTGGTGATCCCTGCTGTATAGTAATGAAACGTAAAATGGCATTTAACTGTCGAGGTATTTTGCTGGTGAGAGATTTTAGTTGCTTTAGTGTGTAGGCGCTAGTAAGCCTATTATTTGATTTGTTTTAGATAGGCACAACATGTTTCATATGCAGACCTTATTTTCCTGTTCCATGTTAAAATAAACCATTTTCAGTGGTACTGCTTAGAAAGAGTACTTTTTTTGGTCATGGAAAATTAGGTAAAGGTCATGGAGAAGTCATGGAAAATCATTGGTGAAAAAGTGTATGAACCCTGATATTTACTGCATTAAAAAAAATCTGTAATTTAATGATGACACTCATACTGTCCATATTGTTGCTTTTTTCTGCGTTGGATGCATGGGACCTGTAAGCTGTGTCCGCCACAACGTGTGGACGGTGAGGATGAGCTGGTGATATTTAGCTTCTGCAAAGAAGTGTGGCCAAATGCTCAGATAAATGAGTGCGCCTTGGCGGTTCACCAGAACATCCAGCGGCTGCTCTCCTCTGTGGAACAGCACCTCGTCCACTGGACACGCTATCGGACACTTTGGGAGAAGAATATTACCATCACCAACGAAAAGTTTGCTGCAAAAAATCCATCCTTTGCCAGGTACGACGAAAAGATGAACTTCTATTCTGATATGATTCAGGAAGTGAAGCAGGAGCCACTGTTTAGGAATGAGCACGTCATCCATTTAAACCTGGAGCCTCTGGCTAACACTTTGCGGGAGTCTGCCGAGTCCTGGATCCATTCGTTAGGTAGCCTGCTCAACAAGCCTGTGAAGGAGGATCTGTTCAACTTAAGAGATGAACTCATGGTAAGGAATCATGTTACACAGTTTCATATGTTTTAACAGGGATTTTTATGTGTGTTACATCCAGGGTTCTTACGGTCATTAAAAACCTGGAAAAGTCATGGAAATTCAAAATGCTAATTCCAGGCCCTGGAAAAGTTATGGAAAACAATATTTTTCCCAAAGTTTTGGAAAAGTCATGGAAATGTAACTAAAGTTGCATCAAATATAATTTATATCTGATCTAATTGCCGAAATAGTAATACTATAATGATAATAAATACTGTATCGTATAGTAATGAAACGTAAAATGGCATTTAACTGACGAGGTATTTTGCTGGTGAGAGATTTTAGTGGCTTTAGCCTGTCGGAGCTAGTAAGCCTACTATTTGATTTGTTTTAGATAGGCACAACATGTTTCATATGCAGACCTTATTTTCCTGTTCCATGTTAAAATAAACTATTTTCAGTGGTACTGCTGAGAAAGAGTAATGTTTTTAGTCATGGAAAATTAGGTAAAGGTCATGGAAAAGCCATTGAAAATCATTGGTGAAAAAATGTTTGAACCCTGTACATCTCTATGTTTTCTTGACTGTTTACAAAAGCAACTCTCTGAGAATCTACAACAAAGCCCTGACTCTTTTGATGAGCTGAAGTCTGTCCTTGGCACCATATCAGACATCAGGGACATGTCTGTAGATGTTGAGTTGAGATACATTGATATCCAGGAGAGCTACAGAACACTGGCCATTTACAAAGTGCAGGTACTGTGTGTTTCATTTGTGAATTATTGGCCATTGAAAGTTGATATTGTTTCCCTGGTTGAACATCTTCTGTTCTGTTTTTTGTAGGTTGGGAAAGATGAACTGGAGCTGGTGGGAAAAATTGACCAAATATGGAAAGAGCTGTCTGACGAATCTAAACAGGTGGATCGAAGTCTGACAGATGTCAAGACATCATTTGTTCAGGTAAGACATCAAACTCCCACATTCAGCTTTAACATAACATTCAAAGCATTGTTTTATTTGTATTGGTATTTTGAAATGTATTTTAAATTATCTTACTATTCTCCCTTCCCTTACACTCAAAGACTACAAAGGACAAGATTGGAGAGTTCACGCAGGAGTTGTCTATCTTTGCTGAGAGCTTTAACATGCATGGTCCTGGAGCTGTGGGAGATGATTTGGAGAAAGGTACCTGTGCACGTGATCCCTGCCTTTAGTTTTTTTATTCAAAGCAATAATATATGGTGAGGTGCAGCCCTGCCTTAGGAGATCTGGAGGTGTGTGGCGCAGTGGCTAGTGCGTTGGTGTTCGGATCAAGGGAGCACCGGTTCAAACCCCACTGCAGTCAGCATGTCGTTGTGCCCCTGGGCAAGACACTTCACCCCAAATTGCTCCTGTGGGGATTGCCCACAGTATTGAGTATGTAAGTCGCTTTGGATAAGAGCGTCTAACAAGTAACATGTAAAAAACAATGTAAAAAAAATGTAATCTGGGCTTTAAACAGTTTGGTCTTTAATTACGTCTCTAAATCACCTTTAAAGAACTGCTTTTCAGTCATTTCATTCATGTCTTTTTTCTCTTTGTTTTCACTAAACCTGGTGTCCGCGGGGTCTTAAAAAGTATTAAAAGGTATTAAACGGCATTTTTCAAGGTATAACATTTTGTATCTTGTTTTCAATAAGTATATACATTGTCCAAAGAGGTTGTATTCTACAGTTTGCCTGAGTGTAATCATTGCGTAGGTGTGTCGTGTGATTCTGTGTAGTGGCATCCCGTTGGATTTGACGTCATCTGAACAGGACATCGCACGCTCATTGCTTGATAGCGCACGAAGGTCCGTTTACGCCGGTTGTTACAACATCGTTATGGGGAAATGCAAGTTTGCGTCCAAATGGTTGGAAGATAAGGAGGAAGGACAATCAATACTGTATATATATAGTAAATGTGAGGTAAAGTGTGTCGCCAATGTAACCGGTTAAAACTCGAAGTGGCGATGAGGTCTTAAAATGTATGGAAAGGGTCTTAAAAAAGACATACATTTGACTTCAGGATTCCTGCATGTACCCTGTGTGTAGTATGCTGTTACATTTCCAAATGTAGTTGAGGAAACAGTCTCTCTTTTTTTTTAGGACTGACCGTAATGGGAACCTATGAAAAAGACCTGGCTAAGATAGTGGCTGGACGACAGGAGCTAGCTAATGCTGAAAAGCTGTTGGACCTGCCAGTCACTGTGTACCCAGATGTCATTAGCATGCAGAGAGACATGGAGGGCCTGAGACAGATATATAGGGTCTATAAAACTCAACAGGTAGGACGGGGTTTCAAATTGGGACACTTTACACATCGTTCTGTTAGGAGTCTTTCAAGTGTTCATCCTTTAATCTTTTAGGACGCAAAGGCGGAGTGGTCGCATATGTTGTGGATCGATTTAAACATCCAGACGCTACAGGAGGGTGTTGAGGGATTTATCAAAAGCTTGAGGCAGCTGTCTAAAGATGTGCGGGCGTTACCTGTGGCCTTCTTCCTGGAGGGACGCATGAAGGAGTTTAGAGAGTCCCTGCCTCTTCTCCTGGACTTGAAGAATGAGGCTCTCAGAGACAGGTCAGTCTGAAGATCGACACCAAAACCTTGAATTAATGTGACACCAAAAACATGAAGGGAGTAAAGTATTAAGTATTGATAATGTACATACTTCGCTGATAACGAGTCTTGTATTTTTGGCCACAGACACTGGAAGGAACTGATGGACAGGACAGGCACCAGCTTTGAGATGAACGACAGCTTCACTCTTGAGAACATGTTTGCTATGGAGTTGCACAAACACGCAAATGTCATAGGTGATATTGTCACCTCTGCTGTAAAAGAGCTCAGTATTGAGAAGGTAAGCTTCTGCCCTTATCTCAAATGCGACTTATTGAAAAGTTGCATCACTTTATCAGAGAAGCAGTGGCAAGCTGTCAGGGCCCTCTAGACCCCCTCTGAGGGCCCAAGATACTCTACAAAATAATATTTAAAAACATAAACATTTTTAATATTCTTTTAAAAAATATTTTTTTAGTTATATTTTTCATTAGTTTTACCAAAATAACTTGATTCTTTTGAATAATTGTATTTAAAATAACATTTCCAAAGAAATAAATCCTTCGAATCTGCCTATTCAGTTTCTGTTAAATGAAAGAAGCTAGGTATAAAAGTCACGGCTCGCCACTGCAGAGAAGTCACAAAAGTTGTAATAAAACTCTATTCCTGTGTGTCTTGGTGCTTCCAGGGAGTGAAGGAGGTGGTCATGACCTGGGAGAACATGAAGTTCAGCGTGATACCCTATTTCAAAGGCACGCAGGAATGTGGTTCTGTTCTGGGTGCAGTGGAAGAGATCATGCTGAATGTGGACAACGATGCCATGAACTTACAGAGCATGGCGGGCAGCCGATTTGTTGGACCTTTCCTTGGCACCATACAACAATGGGAAAAAGATCTATCCCTTATCAGTGAGACCATAGAGGTCAGTGAAAGTGGCCAAATCTCCCATCAAACTTGAACGAATCCATAAAATCCTTTCTGAAAATATATTTCTTGCACAGGTTTGGATGATTGTGCAACGAAAATGGATGTACCTGGAGAGCATATTCGTTGGTGGAGACATCAGCACGCAGTTACCAGAGGAAGCAAAGAAATTTGATAACATCGACAAAAAGTTTAAAGAAGTAAGAGTTGCAAAATAATGCATAATATTTTCTGATGGAAACTGGAAACAAAAGACTGTTAGGGAATAATTTGCTTAGGTATTCAACCTTCAACACAGTTCATAATTTTCTCTCTTTACCGTCTCTTTTCCCATGGCATGGTTCTACGGCCTTGGGTATTGCTGCTATCTCTCTTAAGGAGGAGCAGCTTGGGCGCATTGTTGTTGCCAGTCTATGACAGAGCACAAGCCGCCATGAGGTAGTTTACTGTTCAGGGACGTAGGTTCCCTGGCGCACATTATTTTCTATTGACGAGAGCTCTAGTTAGATTCAGGGTCCATATTGCTTTAGTCTCACTGATGAAGAATGTTGATTTTTACACTCCGAACTAGTTAAAACCTCGAGCTGCAGAAGAGGTCTTCAGAATTGGTTTGGCAACCGCTGTGTCAACTCGTGACACACCACCTGTCTTTTCAATTCTCCGTCCGTAACTCCAAATAAACCGTCAGTGTTTGCCATCAAAGCCCCAGCTCTCCTCGTGCCTCTTGAGTCCTGTTTCCAATTGCTTCAGAAGTTTCCCCCACAAAGACTATAACTGGAAATCTCAAATATAATATCCATCCTATTAATTCTCTTTGTAGATAATGAGTGACACAGTGAAGGGTCCAAACATTAAGCGCTGCTGCCTGGTTCCCAACCGGCTGACATACCTGCAAACCCTCAGTGACGATCTAGAGAGGTGCCAGAAGAGTCTAAATGACTACCTGGACTCCAAGAGGAACGCTTTTCCTCGCTTCTTCTTCATCTCGGATGATGAACTGCTCAGCATTCTGGGAAGTAGTGACCCTTCCTGTGTCCAGGAGCACATAATAAAGGTATGACACCACTACAGACAAAGCAGTGAGGGATTAAAACAGAACCGACAATCACTGTTTGTGCAACATTTCCTCAATGTTTTTATTTTCTATATTCCACAAGATGTATGACAACATAGCATCTCTGAGATTTGATGTGGAAGGCGATGGGGAGACAGTCGCCGCAGCCATGGTGTCTGCAGAGGGTGAGCTGATGGAGCTGAGAAAAGCTGTCCCGGTGGACGGGAGTGTGGAGGAGTGGATGACAGGAATTCTTCTGGAGATGAGGAGGACCAATAGACTCATCACCAAGGAGGCAATCTTCCGCTACTGTGCGGACATGAGCAGGTGTGTGTAGATGCTACAATCGTGTGGGCAATGTTGCCTCAGAAATAGCACAACATCTCAAAATTGACCAGTGCATGAAAAACGATGTTTTTGCCTGCGGTGTCTCGCCTTTAACAAACAATTTATGCGGCTCGTATCTCTGACAGCCGGGCCTGGCCCGGCAACGCCTTTTTTCTTTTCTTTTTAAGCGGCCTCCTCCCCACTTTTGGAAGCACCCCCTGAGCAAAATGACTTCCCGCGGCTATGCCACACACCCGCCGCCATGATCATCATCCAGGGAGAGTACAGAACTGGGCGGTGGACTTCCATGGACGCCGGACTTGGAAGGAAATGGCGAACGTGAAATGGCACCGCCTCGGCCATATCCTGGTCCCCCAAACACTCGAAGCAGAGGTGGTGGGGGTCGGCGCCCGCTATCTTTCTTTCTCTTTCTTCCTTTCTCTCAAAAAATACGTCTCGGACTCAGTGCTAGGCTATCACCTCCGCTCGCTGAAGATTAAAGGATGGTGGTCAGGAAGTGAGATGCGCACGCATTCAGGTAGGCCCGCCCCGGGGCCGGCTACATCCATAGAAATCTCAGTAGGTGAATGCTTGCATGATAAGGTAGTAGCCTACCCATAGAGTCCAGTTGAGGGCGGAGCCTGTGAGAGATATAACTATAAGCTTTGTCAAAAAGGAAGGTTATCATCGTCAACATGAATATTAAAGTCACCTACGATAATTACTTTATCTGTTTTAAGAACCAAAGTTGATAAAAACTCAGAGAATTCTGATAAGAATTCTGAATAAGGACCTGGTGCACGGTACACTGTAACAAATAAGATTGGCTGCAAAGTTTTCCAGGTCGGATGCGTAAGACTAAAAACGAGACTTTCAAAGGAGGTATAATTTAATTTTGGTTTAGTATTGATAAGTAAACTTGAGTCAAAGATTGCTGCAACTCCACCTCCTCGGCCTGTGCCTCGGGCAATATGAGTATTGATATGGCTGGGTGGAGTGGCCTCATTTATGCTGACATATTCTTCATGTCTCCATGTGAGACAGCATATATCAATATTATAATCTGATATTAAATCATTTACCAATATTGCTTTAGATGCTAGAGATCTTATGTTTAAGAGACCACATTTAATATTCCTGTTTTGTTGCACTGTAGTAGTTGTTACATTGACTTTTATTAGGTTATTATGTATGACACCTCTATTAGGTTTTACCTTTAATTGTCCTTGGGCAGACACACACACCGCTAATATTGGGTATTTTATTGGGTTCGGGATTCCTATGGATGACTGCCTAGGAGAGAGCGCAGAGAAGCGTGTAAGACTGTGACTCCGCCTCCTGGTCTCAACTCCAGTTTGTCATGGATTAAATCCACAAAGCCCTGAAATGTTTGCCGAAATGAGATTTGCACCTTCCAAAGTAGGATGAATGCCGTCTCTCTTAATCAGACCAGGTTTTCCTCAGAAAGCTGTCCAATTATTTACGAAGCCCACATTGTTTGCTGGGCACCACCAAGACAACCAGCGCTGAAATTATGACATGCGGCTATACATGTCATCATTGATCAGATTGGGGAGGGGACCAGAGAAGATTACGGTGTCCGACATTGTTTTAGCATAACTACACACCGACCCCACATTAAGTTTGGTGCATTCTGATTGGCGTAAACGAACATCATTACCACCGACGTGAATAACAATCCTACTGTCATATGCCAACCTTTCCAAATCCAAAAGAGGTAGGTTTGCGCGCGGCAAATGTGCACGCCCAAATTAGGTAATCAGAAGTAATGGAACCCCAGTAATTACATATATAAACCATGTATTTAACATATATTGCATCATTTTATGCATTTTCTGAAAAAGTGGTAGTTTGGTAAACAGTGACATCAACGACATGTTTGGTCTGTAAAATGTGCAAAAGTAAAATAATGGGAGATAAATATCCCAAAGACTCCACATTTTATTATATTTGTATTGTGTTTCTGGTCCCCTTTCAGTTGAGACAGTGTAGATGAAGGATGTGTCAGGATGTAGAACTCTTGTGTGAACATTGGATAAAGCCAGGTTCATATTCTTGTTTCATGTTGTTGACATATTAGAGTCAAAGGTTTGCACAGAGCGAAATATCTTTGTGTTGCGCCATAAATCAGAAAATACTGCATTAAAAAAGTCATTTCCTGCATTTGTCTACTGATAAAGTGTGATATAAATAATGTACAGGCTTTCAGATTGCTGCAGTTCACTAAACGGAGACATTAATGACATGTTTGGTGTTGAAAATGTCAGAAAAAGTGAAAGAATGGGAGATAAATATCTCAAAATTGTATTAGGCTATATTTTGTGTGTGTTTGTGGTCCTCTTTCAGTTGAGACACTGTAGGTGAAGGATGCTTCAGGAAAAGACCAAACACTGGATGTCTTTCAGTCGCCAACATGTGTTTTCGAGACACTGATATTAACGGTAACGATAATAATAATAATTTTGCGAGTCAAAAAGATAAACATGTGTCGTAAAACTGTGAAGTAACACATTTTTTCGTGTGAAGCGCTCAATGAACTACAACTCTGGTCTTGCACACGTCACCAACACCAAGATGGCCGCCACGTTAGCACATTTCACCTCTTTCTTTCAGAATGAAGTGAAAAGTATTAAAAGAGGTGAAAATCACTACAAGTCTGGCCATGTTGAGAGCTGTACATACACAAAAGGGGAGTTAGTCGGTTCCGTAAGAGCCAGTATGGGGGACCGGTTATACAAGGATTCAGTGAGTAACACGAGTGTAATGTGTAACGTTAATGTATGCGACTCTGGGATTTGTAGTCTTTAGTTGCGTATTTTTCATAGTCTTATATTTTAACAGTTTTAAGACAAACTGTGACTTTTTTGACATGGAAATTATTTTTTAAGATTGACAAACATCATATGTGTAATTCATGGCACAATTCAAACGGGATCGAAAGATAAGTTTTCTCTCTCCATTGACTTCAATACATAATTTTTCAGAAATAAGGTCCCATGGGGCGGAAGTAGATGGGCGTGACTTTGCCACACTCTATAGTGGTCCGTGTGACGAGTGTACTTTATTTGTGAAGGGTACAATAGTATAAGTGTATATAAAAAATGTTCAAGCATGGATTCATGCTCCAACTGTGACAATTTCATTCCTGCACGTTCATGAGCATGCCATGTATGTTAACGAGCAGCAGAGAGCGCCACTGAGCGGCACACAGTGGGGGTGTTCATGGATATTAATATCAATAATAGAAAAACTTGAATAACTCATCATTATAATTTTCATGATAATTTTATGATATGAGGTAAATATTATTCTCTTTGCTGCTGTACTACAGTGCTGTACGTAAAATGCAAAAATATAATCAACAAATATATGATGATTGATGGATACAAATGTAACCTTACTGACCCAAACTAACAAATAGTCCAGGCCCATCTGTATTTTAAGGTCATTAAAATAACCCCCCACTTTCCCGAAACACTGAAATGATAAACACTTAATAATATTGTTCTGAATGAGCTATAGTTTATAATGAATACTTTTACTTTTGGGCTGTAGGCCTAGATATATTTGGATGCTAATGATGTCTTTCTTTCAATTACTTAACATTTTAAAGCAGGACCTTTGGCTGATGAATAAATAATGAATGCAGCATTCAAACAGTTCAAATCATTCTGTTTGAGCTGTTGGATTAGATAGAACTTTATTAATGTTTATTCATATGTTATGTGCATAATTATGTACATTTTTCATGATATATTTGTATTAATGTTGACAATATTTCATGGTATACTGTACAGCAGAAGATAGAATTAAAATGGAAACAGTCTCGCACTTGATGCTTATCATTTTTTTCTTGAAAACTGAATAAGCAGGCTACAGAACGCAAACTCAGAAGAACTCCAGTATAGGCGACAGAGTGTAACACACACACTTGCTTGCCTGATGTGTTCTATAAAACAATTGGTCTAAATGTGGGCTGGACACAAATAGGCTGTATTACAAACGTATTTGAGGTATCAATCCCATGGTATAATATACAACATGCATATAGTATATTTGGTTTTGGAATAACATGCACAAGCAGATAGACGTTCCTGCACATATGTACACTTATATTCACACATACTTACAATTGCTACTCTCACACCGCGTTACACACATGCACAAAACACAACATGTAAACAAGTAGTGTTTTTATAACCGTATTTAATCCTCTTTTTCCCTCTCTGCTGCTGCTGCTTTATATTTGGTTTCAGAGCTTCAGGATGCATCATGTGTCTCCAAACTTCCGGTTTGGTGCCTTCAATGTCCTGCTTTTCAACACCACTGTCTTCCTCGCCCTGATACACTCATGTAGGTGAATCACATAAACCACTAACAGTCTATTCTTCTGTTATTGCAGAAAGTACGTTTAGAAACCTTTTTGTTTGTATTCAGGTCGTTCTCAGGTGATAGTTCCATCCCAGCCAATAGTGGCAATAGTTGGCGATGATGTCATTTAGCCATGTCTACTGGACCCTGTTATGGATGCCTTTCAAATGAATGTGATGTGGGGCAGACCTGGCCTGGTCCCTGAGTTTATCCTTGTGTGGAGTGTGGGTGAGAGTACAAAACATCCGTCCTACAGAGGAAGAACATCTCTGTTCACTGAAGAACTGAAGCACGGAAACGTTTCACTGAAACTCTCCAACGTTAAAAGATCGGATGAGGGAACATACAGATGCTTCATTCCAGAGTTAGATAGATCCACACATTTTCAGCTTGTTGTAGGTAAGTGAGCATATTTTTCAATCTAATTTATAAGCACAATTTTAACTAAGCAAGGATTTTCTTATTATTTTCCCCTGTCATACAAAACTATGAAGACAACAACTAAATGGAAGTTTGAATTATTTCATTCTTCTTTGTGCCAAAATGGGTCATGGGCTAAGTTAATTAAAGTGTAATTAATACATTAAGTGTCTCAATTGAATGTTTTATTTTATCTCTGTTAAAATAGTTATTATAGAATGGTGCACATAATGTAAGGGGCTTATGTGCAGCGAGGCGGTCATTATTAAAAAAATAATACCCAACAGGGTGATCATTGAGCCCGACGAGAAGCAGAGGGATCTTGGTCAGATCATCTCGCTGCAAATTATCCCGCTTATTACACGGCCATGGACTAAATAAACTAGAGCTTAATTTCCAATATTAATCGAAATAATTTTATTGACTTGAAAATTATCGTATTGGAGTTCCGACAACAACAAAGTAACTTAAAATGAATGGTATCACTGACAGACGTTTTCTGTAACTGTTCAGAATCAAGTATTCAACTGAGCAGAGTACATCGCTAATAGCTAAGGTGGCTTATGTTTGGCATGATGACGTTCAGTACTCTCATTTAGTCATTAGCTGTTTTCAAGACACATCTTCTAACCAAAAGAGAGAACCCGTAAGTGCTAAAATTATAACTAATTTCAGAGTTTAGCACTCATTCCCCCACCACTCTATTTAAGAAAATAAGAACAGCTGATGTAAAAGATGTCAGTCATTCATGTATGTGTATAAAGTTAGGTGCCATTACGTTACCTTTGTCCAGAGAAACATTTTACTTCAGTGATTTAGCTAGTAAGCTAATTAGCCAGGTACGCTAACAATACCACTTTTACAATAGTTGAAGGGTAAATGAATTTGAAACAAACTACTCCACGGCTGAATGGCAGCGCATCACCACCACTAAGCTGAAATTGGCTAATGTTTGGCCTGTTAACGTTCTCATTTATTAATTTGTTAGCAACCGTTGTTTTTAAAGTGGACCTTTCATGCTATATTTGAAAAATATATTGTAAGGCCATACCTATATAAAACATGTCTGTGAAGTTTTTTTTTCAAAATACCAAATAGATCATGCATTTTAGCCATGCCTCATTTCGCTCTATTTGCTCTATTCCAGCCTTGTTTTTGCAAGGGCTGATTCTGTGACGTAGCTTTAATGCAAATGAGCTGCAGCTGACCACGCCCCCCTGCAGAAGAGGGGGGCGAGGCACGGCTCCCACGAGCGTATGCGAATTTGTAAAACGTATACTAATATTGTTCATGAAAATAAATACTGGTGTATATGGTTTTATGCAATCTTTCATTTCATTCTGTCATTGTACATGGCGTTGCTATTATATTATATACTACACAGCAATAACACACCCATTTGTTGATGACAAAAAAAGTCCACACACAACCTTTTGCTTTTGAAATCTGCATATACTTTACCTATCAAACATGAATAATCATGACACATTTTATATCGGAACTTTATTGTCAAAATCAACGGTTCATTGAACCCATAAAAAATACAGTAGCCTACACAGCTTCGGCGGGTCAGTCTGACATGCAGAATCTATCATCACAGGTTTTCCGCTGGTAGTATGAGGTGCTGGCCTGTATAGAAGAAACATAGTTAGAACAAAATCATCTCAATTTAGTATTCAGGATGAGAAAATACGATTTGGATAATTATAATCTGAAATCCCAAAAGATGGGGGATAACGCTGTTAGCAAAGCTGATGTGTTGGAGAGGGGCTGAGCTCAGTAGACAGACTGTAATGAGTGCTAGCCGCTAATTAGCCAAGTCCCATCAACGGAGCTGTGCAGCGTTGTTTCCCCCCCATCCTTGCAACAATTGTGCACACATACACACACTGTTGTATCCTAACAGTCGTGCACACACACACACATATGTATATTCATTTGCGCAAACAACAAGTAATAAAGACTGCTGAATCACATCACGTCTCATTCGCGTAGCGTAGCTTAGCTTAGCTTAGCTTACAGATCGGTGATATTTGATAATTCTTATAGATAGGGCTGCACGATTTTGGGGAAAAATCTAATTGCGATTTTTTCTGACAAATATTGTGATTGCGATTTGCGATATTTGTTTTTAAGCGACCCAACGGAAGTTTATTGTAAAATGCGGCCATATCTCCGGCTAGGAAGGTCGTATCAATGTGTTCCCGTCTCTAGCACCCCCGCAGCCCGAGCTACGAGTGAAATAACTAAACTTACTAACTTCCGTTGGGTTGCTTTAAAGTCAAGCTTCAGTTTAAGATTCACCCTGTAATAGAAACATGTGATGGAGCATTACTAACCTGACCCAGATGGTTTGTTTCACCAAACCATCTAAAGCTCCATTGGAAGCCATTTGGAAAGAGCAGGCACTTTCAGAAGCACTTGGCAGGTGATTGGATCAATCTGTCTATCACCTTCTATCATGGGCTACTTCTGATTGATTAACAATGGCTGGTACATGTGGAGCACAGCACTTCTGATTGGTGTGGATGACTGACACACAAGATAAAAATAAAAATAAATGTTAAAAAAAATCGCAGGCTTTGCGATTTCATAATCGCATCATTTCAAATCGCGATTTCGATTTAAAATCGATTAATCGTTCAGCCCTACTTATAGACTACAATCACAAAAGCTTTTACATAAAACGCTGGAAAAAACGGCACTTACCTACAGAAGATTACGTTTGTAATTATAACTTACTCAATATGATTTTAGAGGATCAAAAATACTAATAAATAGAAGAATAAATACGTGTGGTATCGGCTAGGGCGTAGCTTTACAGCCTTCACACAGATCGCCATTACAGCAGTATGTCTGAACAGGTTAGCAAATGCCTGATAGTTTAAATGGAAAAGACTGCGGAGCTTACAAAATGAAATAAAATGTTACAAAAACATATACACCCAACCATGGGCGTAGGACGCATCCTGCATGTGGGGGGGACATTTTTAACGGGGGTGTGGGGGTCCCCCACCACGAAAAAAAAATAGATTTCCTGTATTCTGGTGCATTTTATCAGGTGGTTTGATACTTTTATGTGGCTATACTAGCATGAGGAAAATGATGGCTACATTTTGTAATTTCATCCAGTAGTAAAGAAAGGAAACATATTTGATTATTAATTCAGGGCCGTCTTTGACTTAATAAAAAGCAGTTTAAATGCTCATTTTTTTTGTACATTACAACAATAAATATGTGTGAGTGCATTGAGAGATATTGTTGTGGAGAGCCATTTATATATAAATCACAAAATACATTTGTGAATCCTTCTGTGAGCATTTATTAATATTGAGAATGATCTGACTCCATACAGATGTTAAGTTCACCTAGGAATGGTATCATTGACTTAAATGTTCAAATAAATGTTGCTCTTCTGTCTATATTGGTCATATGATGCCCCTTGACTGAAATGTTTCCTGTTCAATATCCCCACTGATTTCTTTAACATTCTGGGATGAGAGTCCGCATCACAATTTACTCTAAACTGTCATTTCCCTTTCATCACTCACCTCAGCAATGGACCTCTCTCCACTGTCCCTGTGTTCTGCTTAAATGGTGTATTATAGAATGATCACATCGGTGTGACAGTACTCTTCAAAGGGTTCACGAAATATGACTACTACTCTTACTGTTTAACATTTTGGGTTACTTGATGTTACTTCATGTTAAGGCTAATAAAAATGACAAGGCTAAGACTGTAATGCTAACTAACGTGCTTGCTACTAGCTAGGTAGCTAACTTGATCCAGCCAGCCACTCCTGGTCCTTTCATCAGACGGGAAGCGAAAGAACGAGCAAGACCCATTGCTGGTATGATTACAGCCTGGTACTAAGCACACAGGCATCTTGTTAAAGTTATCTTATCTTAGCTATCTCTCATATTTAGCGTAGGAAAACAATTATGACATCAGTTATGACATCACTTACCTGACTCTGGGATTTGTAGTCTTTCTAGTTGCGTATTTTTCATAGTCTTATATTTCAACAGTTTTACGACAAACTGTGACTTTTTGACATGGAAATTCTTTTTTAAGATTGACAAACATCATATGTGTAATTCATGGCCAGGGTTGGGAGGGTTACTTTGTAAATGTAATCAGTTACTGATTACTGAATACATGGCTCTGAAAGTAATCCGAATACAGTTACAGTGACGTGTCTTAAAAAAGTAACGTAATCAGATTACTTTTAGATTACTTTTGGATTACTTTCTTTTTCCATCACAGATGGGTATGTTTTGGTGAACAGGAGACACAAAAAGCAAAAGGAAACTGAACGTGTTTTTACTGTTTTAATGGCTTATCAAGAGCACAACTGAAACATCACATCTGAAACGATGTAACAACATAATACACTTTTTGGGGATGCAGCTTGGGATGTGAGGAGTGAGGGACACGGCTTAGAACGGGCGTGTCGCCTTCAGTCCTTCTGTGTTAGCAGGACATGAATTAAAATGTTGAACTCGGACTTCATTTTAAGGACATTTCGGCCAGGGGTTTAGAGCTATATTTGTTTAAGCACCGGATTGGCAAAACAGGAGAGTGTGTGCACCAGTCTGCCTTGATCTATGAATTCATGTCCGTGACACTCACAGTATCTGCTGCCCACAGCTGTTTTATAGAAGGAAAACCTCCTTCACTTCATGAAATCTCTGCAGCACCAGGAGGCAGCGGGAGGGTTAACTTGGCACAAATCACACCTCACAGAAGAGCGCGCCGCGCAGTGCCTTTCACGCACCGCCTTCACTGTGTATACCTTCAGAAATAATCATTAGTAAGGCTAAAGAGCGACCGCAGGCTGATGTGTTTTAACCACACACACACCTATATATATACACACACACGCGATTTAAACGCAGACTTTTGTTCCTCCATGTTTCGTTGTTATTGTTTCACTGAGCGAGCGGACCCGCGATTTTTTTTCAAACGCTTTTTTGGTCCATCTGCGGCGGTAATAGGTTTTGTGGGCTGTGATGATTCGGCTGTACCTTTAGTAATGAATATTAAATGTTGTGAGGAAATCTTTCCACCAATAATTCCAATAAGTAATCGAAAATGTATTCACTTCAGGTTTACGAAAGTAACTGTAATCAGATTACTCGTTTTTCAAATGTAACGCGAGCTGAATACACTTACTTGATTTTTGTATTCTGATTACGTAACGCCGTTACATGTATTCCGTTACAACCCAACCCTGTTCATGGCACAATGTAAACGGGATCGAAAGATAAGTTTTCTCTCTCCATTGACTTCAATACATAATTTTTCCGAAATAAGGTCCCATGGGGCGGAAGTAGATGGGCGTGACTTCGCCACTCTCCAAGCACGCGTTTTTTGTAGTTTTTGTATTCTAAGGATAACGGAGCTATGTAACGGTTCCACTTCCTCTGTCTGAGCGGCTGCCCTCTGCGAAGATCTTCTATTGAACAGCTTATAAGCAGGAACTAAAAAAGGAAAACCTTTGAGTTAAAGATGATTGGAGTTGAGGTGTAAACATTGGAATGTAACCAAGTTTACTTTTGTATTGTTGTTCTACTGTACAATGGTTGACATACTTATACTTTACTTGAGTATTTTAATGATATGCTACTTTATACTTATTCTCCACATCTCAGAAATGTTCTTACATGATGTAATAATTTATAATGATGAAAAAAATGTAATGAGCGATTCTATGATGTAACTTTTACTCTTACTACTTTGTACTGCTACATTTTAAATTCAGGACTTTGTCTAGATAATTTTGTGACCTACTCTTAAATGTTCTGAGTACTTCTATAGTCTCTGCTAATGAACCATATTATAATGCACGTACACATACAGCAGAACCAGTAATACACATCAATCTTAAGTGTATAGTGCAAGTATAGTTCTTCCCTTCTTTCAAACACTACGGTTCTCAGAAACCTGGTCAGAGTGAGCCCTCTGCCTGTTTTCTCTCCTCTGTGCTGCCCATATGTCAACGTCTTTGTGCTTTTCAAGACAGCGAGGCGACAGAGGGGAAAAAAACAGCTGGATCCAAGGATCAGTGCTGCTAGCGACTCAGCTAGCTGTATCACCCCATCAAGCTAGCTCTTTTTCCTCGGCTGCCTGACTTCCCAAAGGTACCGTACCTCAAACCTATCCGTTAACCGGGAGAAATATGCTCTTTATCCCGGGCCGGTGTCGTTTTTACCTGAGCTTTCTGTTTTGACCTATTTTTCTAACTGGCTGCCCGGCTAGTCAGTTAGCTTCCATATTAGCTTCCCTGGATGCTGATTAGCGAGCTAGCTAATTAGCCTCCTGCTGCTTCATAAGCAGGTATCAGAGGATTACATTAGCTGTTTAGACTAAAGAGAGGACACTCTCCCTTAACTCACTTCACTTTCATTGTTTCCCTTTGTAAAACAGACATTTGTATTGCTTTATTAGCTACAATAAGTAACATTGCTACTAATTATTACCTGGTAACTATTATGTCAATTATTCGTTTTAATAGGAGGAATCACAGATATTGGTCTCATATTGTATTTAATTTGGCTTTCATCGGCATGCAGGTATTTTTCTTTCTCATAATGTAAAAACAAAGTGTCCAAAACAGATTCAAGTATACATTCCTGAAATAACCACGATAAGCACTTACTTGGGTTATGATGATTATTGCTTGCCTTCATCACTAATAAAGCATCTTGAATCTGTACATAGACCTCATCATAATGTATAACTTACACTGCACAGCTTGTCATTTTCAAGCTGTTGTTTACATAACAAAAATATTTCTGATATTGATTTATATAATAAAAGTATACCTAATCACACATGAAGTATTCAACTAAATAATAAATGCACTTAATGATGTATCAAAAGTACAAAAAGAAAAAAACAGAACCACATTTTGTCAGTTTTAGAATACGCTTAGCTTTGAAATAAAAAGTTGGATGACACAATTTAGTAAAATGATAAAACACCATGGACTCAAACAATTTGGTTAAGATGTGAAATCAAATCTCAAGTAAAAGTAGAAAAGTATTAGAATCAAAATATACTTAAAGTACCAACAGTAAAAGTAGTCATTGTGCAGATTGGTCCATTTCAGAATAATATATATGATATGTTTTATAATGATTGATCATGAAAGTGTTCTCAAAGCTGGTAAAGGTGCAGCTAGTCTGAATGACTTTGTAGACTGCAGGGTAGCTGGTGGATTTACTCCAGGTGGAACTAAAGTCTGATTCAACACTTGGTTAGATTTCACATCATTCATCCAGATCTGTGAAGTAACTAAATTAATGTAGTGGAGTAAATGTACTCTGACATCTGGAGTAGATTGAAATACTCAAGTAAAGTACAAGTCTCTCAAAATGTTACTTAAGTACAGTACTTGAATAAATGTACTTAGTTACTTTACAACATTGCTTATGCAGTTCTTGGTCCCTGAGGGGATCTCTGCTTATTAAAAACACTACAGTACTTTCACAGTACTGCTTAAAATCAATATATAATGTTTCTAGAATGATTGCCCTGCCCTCTGTCTACATTCTCTTCATGCTGGTCTAAAAGAAATATGACGTGATATCAATACTTAATGACAGTTTTACTTTTGGAAAAAATAACTGCGATATGAGTCACACATTTTCAGGGATTAACCATTTTTGCATAATTATTCTCATCAACATTGAAAAATATATTAAAAATAATCTTGTTTTTAAAAATATCTATATTTTTCTTAGGAGGTCCCTCCAAACAAATATGTTTTGTTAAGTCTGAAGAACAAACATGTTTGCTGTGTATTTCTCTGAATCTACACAATAATTCATTCAGAATGGTATTTTATTTACATTTTAATGTTTTTGTTTTGCACTATTTAAAACTATACAAACATGAAACTGAATTTCAGTAAGCAAATTATAAATAGTCCAGAAAGAGGCAGAAAACCCACTAAGCTCTCAAGACTCCACCTTAATAATGTTAAAAATCACAGTTTTATAGGAAACACAAGATCAATATACGAAAATTAGCTCTAATAAAAAAATGATGGCAATCTTTAGGAGCAACATGCATACTAAAAACATCAATCATTTTACACATCAATATTTTAACACATATTTGGCCTTAAACTAATATTAAGCTTCCTGCAATTTGAATATTGAACTAGTCCATACTGAGAATTCGATAACATTTCGATGTAATGTGCATCCCTACGTAAATACAGTCCCAACCGACAGTGAAACAAGTGAGTGAACCCAGAGCACCGTGAGCAGCTCTAATGAGATTGAGCCTGGCCTGCGTCCAGCCTGCAGCTCCTGTGCCTGTAATCAGTCCTGTCGCCTCAATTACAGTTCCACGTCTGCTGCTGAGAGGACACTGGACATGTCTGAGGAGGCTCAAAATAGACACAGAAACATTTTTGACGTTTATTTGATGTAAGCTAGTCAGAAGTCCACAGTGGAGTTAGGACTGTCGCTGCCTGATCCATACCCGGAAACCTGATTTTGTTCTGCGCACATGAACAAATCCAGCTACTTAAAATCAGCGCTTTTGTTTTACATCGTTGTTTCATTTTTAATTGAAATACGGTTTCGACAACAACATCCCAAGACGGCTTTCAGAAATAAACTAAAGAATGAATTGAAACGGGCGCAAATAAATACAGGAATAACATATCAAAACTGACAAGAAGTTAAAATATAAGATACATTGACAAAATAACATATCGAACTGAGGGCATGATGGACGAAAAACAAACAAAGAAAAATAAATATTAAATAAATTGACTTAAAAAAATCTTAAATCCAATAATGTGTTTAGGGAAGCTTGAATTATAATCACTTTATCTTGATAAGTGAAACATATCTTTAGAAATAAATATTGATAAAATACGTTTAGGGTACATTTTAAACCACGACCAAAACCTAGTGGTCCACTTAAATTGGATTAAAAAAAAAATGTATCTTAGGTTGATATGTATACATTATATTATATTTAATTTTTCTCTTTATTCAAGCAATGCATTTGACCAGATTGTATTTGTTAAAGAAGGCTGAAATTAGCTCCCCATTTTAGACATGCTTTAACAACACAAGTAAAATGCATTTATTTAATAAGGAAACATTTCTATTTTCATAACAACTCAAACCAAAGATAACATTATTTGTATTTAAATCCCCCAAAACTGCTATACATTGCTTGGACATGCGTCAGTCAGTATAATGGGAAGTTGCTGTATTTGCGCTGAACAAACCCGGTATCCGGTACAGGTTGAGTGACATGGACAGAATCAAACCTGGCAACCCAATTTCAGAATGCTTTGTGCAGCCACTGTCAGTCAATAAATAGCTCCAACTTTAACTGCTGCTAAAACCATAATAATACCTTTTTTAGATTTCTACTTTCTACTATCCACTCAGCTTTCGGTTACACCTGACCTCTGATGGAAATGTGAGAAAACACATATCGAGTTTCACTTCGAAATTCCTCCTGAATATTCCCATCTTTGACTTAACTCCAAAAACTGTGTTTCATCTCTCTGAATGTTTTTGTTTCTCGCTGCCTGGAAGAGTTCACATCCATCAGCTGTTCACATAAACACAGAAAAGCCGACGTACTTCTCCTTTCTTTTTTTTTGATTCTGTCTTATTTTTGATGTTGGCTTTCAGGCCTAAACTATTGTTATCAAGGATGTTGGGCTCGACTGTTTCTCAAAGCTACAATCAGCAGTTTTATTTTGACCATTTTAGTTTGCGGGCGCTCCCACACAGTCTGAAAACAACTCCTCGCTTACATGAAAGTTCTCTTGGAGCTTTATGAACATACTGTGAATGGAGATCTGCTTCTTTTTTTTTAAACTAAAGAAACCTCTTACATTTGAATACTTGTGGGAAAAAAAGAGAGTTTACAACACAGGTTAAAACATAACAATTAACTCCTGAAATCAACTGCAACACAATGAATGGTCTTTTTTAAAGAGGACATATTATGTTCATTTTCATGTTAGTATTTGTATGTTATGCCTCTCCTGTGACATGTCTCCATAAAGCTCTTTATGTTTCTCATACTGCCTGTGCTGCAGCACCTCTTTTCACCCTCTGTCTGAAACCAGAGCCCAGTCTGCTCTGATTGGTTAGCTGGCCGGCTCTGTTGTGATTGGTCAACTGCTTGTAGATGTCCTGTCCCTTAGCCCACGTACAATGTGTTGGAGTGCTTGCCAATAGAAGCGTGAGTGTTACTGAGTAAGATCAAGCACATCCGTTCATTTGAACCACCTTGATAGCTTGTCTGGAAGTGAACTAACTCTGAAGTTAAGTTGATTTCTGTAAGTTAAGTTGGCCAGAAATGATGTGAAATTGGAAAATGAAACGAATCCATTGCTGTCAACATTGTCCCACTAGCTCCTCTACTCTCATGTGGGTTCAGGCTGTGTGTGGCATCTTAAATCTCAGTGTTCTCTACGAGTCACGCTGCTCTCTGATTAGAGCTGATTATCTGCTCTGTGTTGCCTTTGATCACAACAGCTCAGGACGTTTGTGCAGTTGACAGTTTAAACGGTTTAAAGCCTCCAGTATTACTGAAAAGGATTTGAGTTTCAAATCAAACAGCTCATTTTATTTCCAGCCTTTTGTTAGTTTGTAATCCCCCCTTTAGAATTACATTTTTCACACTTTCCTGTTTATTCAGTATGTCATTTCAATAAAAAAAGAAATGTTTGGAAGTTTTCCACAGAACTGTTCTCAGTTTCCTTCAGCAGCTTCCTGTGTTTTATTCCTGCTGATTGTATCCCTGCAACATAAAACCCAATAGTGTTTTACTTGATCATATTTATGGAGTATGCTTCCCCACAGAACGTACACACACAAGGTCTTACATCATCAGTCATTGAAGCACATGTTAAAGCACACGCAGAAAATTCAAAATATCTCTCTGACTAACGTGAGAAATATTTAGATTTTGAAAATGTAAAGCAGTTAAAAAGTGCTCTATAATGTACATTGCTGTAGGATAACGTGTGTGTTTTGTCTGCAGCTGGTGGTGAGGCTGATGATGAGGTGTGAAGATGGAAGCTCCTGAATACCTGGACCTGGATGAGATCGACTTCTCTGATGATTCAGTGGTGAGTGTGATGTAAATAGTCTAACAGGAGCCATAAGATGAGGCCCCATGCAGTCTGCGTGATCTGTGTGTAGGGAGGGGCGGCCCTGTATCTAACAAACAACAACCTCAACCCAGCATCCTACCTGAGGCCTGCACTACGAAGCAGGATTTGGGGATAGCGAGGTAACTTCAGGGTTAACTCAGAGTTTTCTGTCCTACAACGCTGGTTCACTTCTTACCGGGGGGGGGTAGATAGTAGCCATGGTAACTTATGGTGAACACCTAACCTGCTCCGGTGCGGGTATTGTTCGAGATAAGAGATCAACTCGAATGTTAGTACCGCCTGCTGACCAATCAGAGCTCTGTGTGGGGAGTTTAAAGCTATGAAGTCACATTCCAGGCTCAAGGAAACACAGATTAAACTGACACATGCAGGAAAGGCTAGCAACAACTCGCTGACCGTGTGAACATTCAAATAGAATATCACTGCCCATATTCAGAACTATCGGACTATTATTACATTTGCTGTAAGCAAGCTTACTTAAATATCTGCCGCAAAAAATAAGTACCCAGAGCAAAGTAATTCAGAGCTTTGCGTTCAGTCAGCACTGGAAGTGCACAACGCCGATGTGTCGCACTTATCACTCAAATCACATAATCAATCACATCATAATATTTCCTTATCTGTGTCAGCTTCTCGAGCCGTATCTGGCCGTGCAACACTTACATTGTTGCATACTGTATGCAGAAGTGTTATTTATAACAACACATTAAGTTGGAAGAAACACTCAAATGGAATTAAAGTCAGATCAACTCGTGTCTTAGATGATCATAAACCTGTTAATTTACGCATCAAACAGTCTGTAGTTTTTTTTTTCTGAAAAATGTTTTTCTTTCTTTCT
This sequence comes from Pogonophryne albipinna, assembly GCA_028583405.1. NCBI lineage: Eukaryota > Metazoa > Chordata > Actinopteri > Perciformes > Artedidraconidae > Pogonophryne > Pogonophryne albipinna. The sequence goes on from JAPTMU010000069.1 coordinate 374,546, forward strand.
GCTCCTTCAGTATTCCGTGACGTCCCTGAAGAGCATCCCAGAATTATCCAGAAGGAGTGATGGCCCAGCCGAAGAGAGACCAGGTAGCTAAATATTATAAATTCAAAGCTTTGTTACGTTTTTATTATTCTTTTAACCAAAACTGTGTTGTGGAATTGCATCTACTGAGTGTACTGTTGGTGAAATAGTTTAAACTGTAAAACCTGAGGGGTGCAGTATGAAGCAGGATTAGCGGGAAGATAAAAGCATGGCATTAATCCAATATTGGGAGTCAAGATGCTTTTTTACATTCCACTGATCTCTTATCATGTTCCATCCTCCTGTAGCTCCAGCCATCAACTGGAGTCGCAGCGTTTCCTCCCTCAGCAGCGGGGGAATCAAACCCACGGGGCTCGCTGAGGTCCACAGTAAGTTCCGGCCGGTGAAGAGGGTCTCTCCTCTCAAACACCAACCAGAGACCAGCGACTGCGACTCAGAGGGGAAAGTCCAGAGCCAGGGTCTGGGTGAGGCGGGGGAGGCCAGTAAGGATGACCCCAACTCTGACAAACCCACCCACGCCTCCACCTCCTCTGAGGGTCCGGGGGGGAAGGTGGACGGCGGCAGCGGGGAAGTGGTCGGAGGGAACAACCCCCAGGCTCTATTCGGGGAGCTGGAGCACTACGACCTGGACATGGACGAGATCCTGGACGTGCCGTACATCAAGTCCAGTCAGCAGATGTCCACGCTGCCTCGCGTCCCCCACGACAAGCGCTCGGTGACGGGGAGCAACCTGGGTGGAGGCACCCTGGGCGGAGGCACCCTGGGCGGTGGCACCCTGGAGAGGACCCGGGGAGGGGGGTTGAAGAGCTCCACTTTACCCCACAATGAGCCTCTGAGTTTGGGCAGCAGCTCACAAACTCCGGTACTTCTAAATGTCATACTTTTCATACTTCCAATTTCGTACAAATATTAGGCTTCCCTATCCTAACCCTCACCCACCGCCTAAGTCTCAAACTACGGCATGTTGGGTTCTTCAATTTGAGGGAACATAGAGTTCACAAAACCCCCTAGCATGGAAAAACGAAATGAATTCGTTTAGATCTGTCAACATAGAAAAACATCTGGGTTTGTTAAAGAAGATAAGCCTGCATGATATCCAGAGTTCTTTCTTGAACTGAAAACCCAGAGCTAACAGCTACAGCGACTTACAACTGACATATTATGGTAGGAAGCTGCTTTTCTAGCTGACCTGATTCTGGCCTCCAACTCTGTAACTAAACTACACTTAAACAATGACTTTAACCAGTAATGGTAGCAGGGAAATAACCAAGCATGAGACACACCAAGGAGTAGAGAGCAGCAAAAGAAGAGGAATGCGCCATCGCTTACTGCTCAGCTATAGTAGCTAACATTAGCCAAGCTTAAATGAGTGTGAACCCACTGTGGATTTAACAAGAGTCTTTATGACAAGGGAAGTGCTTGAGCAGTATTAGTGTAGAAGTAGATGAATAACAGTTATTAAGTTGCTGTGATCAACAATTTAACATGATTAACCAAATGAAGCTCCAATACGCTACCAGCAACACCGAAAAGTTTCATTTATAAAAGATAATTAGATATGAAATGTAATAGCCCACAGTGAGTAACACCAAATGTAAACATGTTTGTTTACACTGAAATCCAATAGTGCTGCTTATAACCTTTTATCTACTAAACCAGCTTTCTTTTAAAGGCTTCTGTTTCAGAATGTAATGTGGGCTTTATGAATGAATGATGTAATCAGCTGTTCATTTTCATGTGCTTGCTGCAGTATTGTGTCCTGTCTCCGGTGAAGTGGTCCGACCTCAGGAAGTCCAAGTCGATGGATCCAGACCTCCACAGCCTCCACCGCCCCCCCGCTGGAGGAGGCTACCAGTCGGAGCTGGTCTCCTCCGGGATCCTCAGCTGCTCCTCCTCCCTCTCTTCTTTCTCCGATGCAGGTACGGCCTAAACACACTGTCAACCTTTATTCTTCCTCCTGGTTCACCCTTCATTGATGAGCAAACCCCCCATAGGGATGTGTAAGTATTCTCGTGATACTGACCATTTCAATTATTATTACATTTAAGGGCAATGTGATTGAGTCTGTATCTTCATAATCAGGGCTGCACATAACTGGTGCGCAGGTGCGCATGCGCACCTCCGCCAAAAGAAGAGCACCGGGTCATTTGAAAAAAGGCGCATTTGCGTACCAAAATTGAGAGAGAGAGAGAAGGGAGAAGAGAAAAGAGAGGAGAGAGGAGAGAGAGAGAAAGATATTTGCGAGTTGCATATGAACTCAGGGCCGGCCCGTAGCACTGGCGTTATAGATGTTCGCCTAGGGCGCCAGATCTGTGGAGGCGCTGCGCTGGCAGCTCTGGGAGGGAAAAAAACATTTTTGACCGTAGGTGATCATCCTAATTTTCGGCCTTGATGTAACAATATTCATAATTAAGTAAATGTAACACCCTTTTCACCCCGGTTACACGTTTCATTTGCCCTGTACAATGGGCGCTGTAAGTGATGAAAATGGGGGATGTTAGCTTATCTGGCGCCCGCAGCTCACAGCCAAAGTGCGCGAGGGAGAGAGAGAAGGGCGCACCGCCCGGTACTGGCGCTGTTGTTATTAGAATCTGGTGCTAGCTGCTCTAACGGATATAAGAAGAAGATGTTTCTACAATGATGTGGAGGGAGAGTCCTCTCCAGTCAGACTGAGGCTGAAACTACAGCTCAGTGAGGTAAAGGACTCTGAGTGTTTACATAGTTCACTTTAGTCTAAGTTCAAACAGTTTGGTCACAATTTATGTAAACACATATTTCCAAGGCACTCCTTTATAATTATTGGGATAAACAGGTTTGAAATCATTCCAATGTATACTATAGGACAGTAACCAAAAATATCCTTTAAAACTGGAGAGATAAAAAAAATGCATAAATAAATAAATGTTAAGGTAAAATAAGATATGAATGAACAACAAAAATAAAATAAGTTACATTAATTTGTTATTGGCTATGGTAGGTTATTGGTTATGTTCACATACTTATTTAATTACATCCACTTGTCTAAGATGACAACAGAGACTTTCGACCCAAACCCAGCTGTTGACTTGTGGATGCAAGCAGCTAATCACAGACTCAACCAGAGAGAAAGAAGTAGGCCTACATCATCATCAGCTACCATGTCTGACAGTCAGGAGGGTAGTGATGACAGCTTGTAGGATTACTGGTCGTGCTAATGTTGTCTTGTGTTCACCTCTGCATGTGTGTTCTGTGTTCACCTCTGCATGTGTGTTCTGTGTTCACCTCTGCATGTGTGTTCTGTGTTCACCTCTGTGTGTTCAGTGCCGTGTGTCTGGCAAATAAAATCAAGACCCCCTCAAAAGTTACGGTTTATTTCATTTTAAGGATGAGCACCAAGCAACATCTCCAGGTGCTCCTTTGAGAACCAGGGCAAAAAAGTTATGTGCACCCCTGTTCATATTGATATTAAGTAAAATTCAGCAACCTGTGAAGAAGTTGAGGCTGAGTTTTTATTTCAGAAATAAGTCTCCCCTTTGATGCAAAAGCCATTGCTACATTTATGTATTTGATTGACTATGGTAATGTTTTATAAAGGCATGCATCTTCTCAAAGACTTCACTGCTTTGCTATGGGCCAGGGCTAGTCAGTTAGCATGCTAAACTTAGAACATATTTCTGCAACACACTAGATAGAGTGGTGCGGTGATGACGTATTTTTGTGGTCCAAACCAGCTAGCTGTTAGCTGGTCTCCCTCAACTAAAAGCACATGGGATTTTAACAGTGGCGAACCGTCAGGGCCTTCAAGGTATTCAGAGAATACCCTGGAACACTCAGATAAAAAAAAAAAAAAAATCAATTTAATTATATAAATAAAATGAATAAGAGAGTCGTATCTGTGTTGTTGATCTGTAATATTACAGTGTTACATTGATTGGTTTGTCCTTCTCGGACCATGCATTACGCATTTCAGTAGTTTTGTGTTAGAAAAGAAAGCAACCAATCAGATCTTGTTCTGGGTCTCTGGGTAGAATATCCTTCAACCAAGGTATTCTACATCCTTGATAGAATGCCCTGGCCGTTGCACTGAATGAGAGCGTACGTTTAGACTGACAGTTTGATCAACCAATCATATATTGATTTGTAGCCAATGGGCGTGTTCTTTCAGAGTTCCCCTCGGTTCCAGGGTAGACACGGTTGGCCATTGGATTTTATTATTGGAATGTTGCTAGATCTGAGGCAAACACACATTTATTATACTTACATGTTTTGTTCAGCAGGCTAATCTCCACATATTGACATCACTTTGAGATTATTTAAGGGACAATACAACGCTAGGCTATAAACAAACTACACATGATTGCATGACTGCACGCCACCACCTCTAAATTAAAGGTGGACTCATGACGGCGTGATGGTGTTCAGTCGTCCTATTTAGTCACTTGTTAGCAACCACTGTTTTTATGACACATAGAACTCCGGACATTCACAAGGTTGTGCTAACCACAGACCTTATTTCATGCATCTCGCCAAAAACATGTTTAAAAAAACTTGGAGCAAAATGCTATCCATGCTACCATGCTAACTAATTTCTAGGTTGTAGGGCTCATTTCTGCAACACAATAACAAGACGTATTCACAGCCTGTTTATAAGGTTTTTATTTCACTCTTTCCACATTTTAAACATTGCATCTGAAAGCTTTTCCTGGTAAAATACGTTTTTAAATAAAATAATTTGATGTTTGAAAAATCTTTTCCAGACAAGCTGTTGTCTGCGCGGGTCTACACGGACTCCCAGAGACAGAGCGTAGATCCTCCAGGTGGGGGCCCGGGGATGATGTTCCCTCTGCCAGGGTGCAGCGTGGGCCGGCAGGACGCCTCCATGCCCTGGGCTCCTGGATCAGGAGGGGGGGGAGGCGGAGGCAGCGGGGGGCCAAGGGGGTTCGGAGGAGGTGGAGGAGCAGGAGGCGAGGTGGACGAGGAGACCAAGAAGAACCAGAACATCATCAACATCGTCAGAGAGGGACAGATGTCTCTGCTGGTGAGTGGCTGCTCATACTAAAACAAATATTTCCTCTATCATTTGAAAGAACTATAGTTGAGGGGGGGGGGGGTACTCTGAACATCTCAGGTGGTGTGCACATCAAAACACTGGATCCAGGAGGCCGTTTAACAGTTAATTGCAGTCAATCAGGTGGTTTGTGGATGATTTTCTCTAAATACAAGTATATTGGCAACTTATTACAGATCTTACAATATCAATAGATTTAACAGATAAACAAAACTTTAAACTAAACATGTCATATCAAACGATTTAGGTACAAACAATTGAGAACTCCATGTGCAAACTCACAGTGGTTTGTTCTGCCTGCAGTCTCTGGAGGGGAAGACGGCAGTGACAGGCCGAAAGGGCGGAATTTAGAAGCTTGGGTAGGGGAGTGGTCTACACTTGATTGACACTACTGATTGAGGCAGAGAGGAGACTTTAGGTTCATCCCAATGTCCCTCCTCGTCTTCTCGTCTCCTCTCCTCCAGAACTTGACTCGGAAGAATATAGGGACACGCCATATTGAAGGATGTCCCGATTGCTTAAATGCACACGGAGGAGTGGAGGAGGGAGGAGGCTTTCAGACGAGAGAATTTACACGAGTGCAGAAGTGTGTTCGCTACTCGCTCACCAAACTCCGCCCCCAGCTCCACAGCGGTCTGTTTACTACGGCTGTCTTTACTGTTAAAGGATGATCTGTCATTAAATGTTCGAAGTAGTGACTTGAAGTAGTCCAATACAACCTGTAACGTGAGTAAGAGACGCGTTTCACAGAGGCGGAGCTAAGATGCAAGGAAGAGACGCAAGAGAGGGAAAGGCGGGGGCCAAATAAGTGTTTGGGATGAACCTTTGGGGTTTTTAACACACATTCTTACCCCCTTTTTCTTTCTCCTCCTCTACATCTACCTTCCCCTGCAGCCTCACCTGGCGGCGGACAACCTGGAGCTGATCCGAGACGAGGAAGGGAACAACCTGCTGCACGTCTCCGCCTGCCAGGGTCACGCTGACTGTCTGCAGCATCTCACCTCTCTGATGGGGGAGGACAGCCTCAACGAGCGCAACAACCAGCAGCTCACCCCGGCTGGTCTGGGAGTCAAGGTCAGTGTGTGTGTGTGTGTGTGTGTGTGTGTGTGTGTGTGTGAACGTCAGACCTAAAAGTGTGTGTTTACTCACAAATACAGGTGTTGGCTTTAAGATGCAGTGTTCTGCAGACATAGTTGGGTAGTTATAGATTGTTTTATGAAGTAATTCCTTGAGAAGAAACAAAGCAGTTTGAATGTTTTATGAACTATTAAGAAAGATTAGCTCAGTAACACACTGAAATGTTGGTTTATTGTATTTTTCTGACCATTTTGCATAATAAAGGGGTGCAGAAAGGAATCTTAAAACCCGGAAATAACATTTTGTTGGCCTACAAATATACGTCATCACTGCACACTCTATTATCAAAAGTAAAGGTTCAATATTTTTGAATCAATTCACAACCTAGAAAATAGCCATTTTAAACCTTTCTCTCTATTACAATAGAACCCAAATAAAAACGCTGATGGACAGAAATCTTACACATCAAAGTTGTGTCAAGCATTCTTGTGTGATTGTTAAAAAAACAAAACGTTTTTTGTGCAGGATAAATGTTTCAACCGTATTTCTCGTGCGCATCATAACATGGCAAAAATCTGCCTATTTTCTCCACTTTGTAGTAATAACAACAACTTTAACATCGACTAAGAACGTTGACACTTTGTCTCTGGAAAGAACACCATTCCTCCCGAGCATGTCCTGTTATGTTTGCCCTGCTGTGGAAACTGGGTTTTTGATTGGCTGCCAGAAAGGAAGTGTGTTATCTGGAGACAAGCTGGCAGCTGAGCCCTGATTGGCTCTTATCAAAAAGTTGCTTGTTTATTCAGTCAGATAATGTGATGACGGATTCAAAACCACCTGGTCCTTACTGAAATTTTTTAAATGATGTGTGTGTGTGTGTGTGTGTCAGAACGGTCATCTGGAGTGTGTGAGGTGGATGGTGAGTGAGACGGAGGCCATCGCCGAGCTGAGCTGCACCAGAGAACATCCCAGTCTGATCCACTACTCTGCTCGATACGGACAGGTAACACAGAAATACACATTCACATGAATACGAATACACACGCAAGCTAGAGTATCCACCGCTCATTACAACAATCTGGAAAGCCTTAAAAAGTATAGCGTCTGAAAAGTGTCACCATCAGGACATCATGCAGTTAAACATCATCCATTTGAGTCTGTGGCTGCTTTCACATTTTTAAAGTAGCTCTGTTGTTATTCGCCTGTTTAGTGCGGTTAGCATTTTCATTTAGCATGAATACAATTTAATACTATTAAATCCACCAATACAGCCATGATGGTTTGATGACCTGAACCTCCCTACAGAGATCGTTAAAGGTCCATCTTTAAAGGAGATAAAGATGGACTGCATTACTACTACTACTCAATGTAGTCTACATTGAGTTTGTAGACTACCAAAATAATAAAACCATTAAAAGGGCTCTGGGTTTTTCCCTCTCCTGTAGAGTGTTCTCTAGGTTTTTGTGCATGTTAACGGTCTGCAAAGGCTAAAATCCCTGTGTTCCATCCAGAGGGAGTTTCTCTCCCCCCCCCTGCCTGAAACACCTCCATTGGACTCCTTTGTTTACTTCTGTAACATATGAATATCAATATGTAACACTTGCGCTTCTATCGGCTAGCTCTCCAACACATTGTATTTGATAGGCTAAGGGGTGGGACATCTCTACGCAGTTGACCAATCCCAACAGAGCCGGTCAGCTAACCAATCAGAGCAGACTGGGCTCTGGTTTCAGACAGAGGGTGAAAAGAGCTGCTGCAGCACAGTATGAGAACAATAATGGAGACATGTCCCAGTAGAGACACTACATACTGATATGAACCTTGCAGTGAGCATAATAGGGCCCTTTTTAAAAATACTAAATTAAATCAATAAAATACATAGTTGTTATTTAAATAACTACCTTTTATTCCTAGAGTTTAGGAGGGAGACTTTTGTTTACCGAGTCTGAGGTTAGCCTTTTGCGTAATTGATAAAATAATGTCAACAGTGTGTCACTTCTGGACTTACAGCTTACAGCAACAGTAGCAGCTTACATCTCTGCTGTTCCTCTGGTGTTTTTGTAAATCATATTAGTAGGATATTATCATTAGATGAAAAATGATTCCAATATTAGTTTGGGATTAAAATGTATCTCCTAAATTGACCATGTTTATTGTGGTTGTTAATAGCCCAGCCAATCTTTTTGAACTAACTTCTGTGGGTTGATCAGTCAATGAAATAAAGGCTTCAGTATCGAGTAAAACATTGTGAAACCTGGGGGGGTAAATAAACAAATGAGTAGATTTTTCAGTTTCAGAAACAACCTAACTACTAGTTCCCTACATTTGGTTATGCATGCAATTTTATATTAAGCCCCTAAATTGTGTTTGAAGTAGTGCTGTCATTCGCAAAAATATAATTGCGTTATTCCCAATACAAATCTATGATTAATCACAAGTTTAAATACTAGTATTAACTTGTATTTTGGGGTGAGATAAAACAAATACACGTGTCATGTTGTAATAAGAAAGGCATGACAAACTGAGAGTTTTTTTAACTTTATTATAACATGATCACATCACACATCAATCAATCAATCCAGTGGTGGTAAACGGAACAGTGCCATATTTTGTTGATGTTGACATTTGGATGGTTTATTTGCAAATATGAGTGTGTTTTTTTGACCTAGGCGTAATGGGTCTCTGTTTCTTTCTCTGTTCTGTCTCCAGGAGAAAGTGTTGCTGTGGCTGCTTCAGTTCATGCAGGAGCAGGCCATCTCTCTGGACGAAGTGGACCAGAACGGGAACAGTGCGGTCCATGTGGCCGCTCAGCACGGACACCTCACCTGCATACAGGTGGGAGCTGCTGAAAACACACCACTAATACCAACTTAACCCGTCTCTGTCTTCCAGAGTACTTCATTAAAAGTGTAGGAATACTCTGTTACAAGTAAAAGTCCTGCATTTATGTTACTCGAGTAAAAGTAGAAAACTATAAATATACTTAAAGTACCAAAAGTAAAAGTAGTCGTTGTGCAGATTGGTCCATTTCAGAATAATATATATGATATGTTTTATAATGATTGATCATGAAAGTGTTCTCAAAGCTGGTAAAGGTGCAGCTAGTCTGAATGACTTTGTAGACTGCAGGGTAGCTTGTGAATTTACTCCAGGTGGAACTAAAGTCTGATTTAACACTTGATTATATTTCACATCATTCATCCAGATCTGTAAAGTAACTAAAGGTATTAAATACATGTAGTGGAGTAAAAGTACACCATGTACCTCTGAATCTGATATGGGCCATACTGGAAAATGTGTACTTTTACTTAAAGTATATTTTGATTCCAATACTTGTGTACTTTTACTTGAGGACACTGAGTGCTGGACTTTTACTTGTAACGGGAGTATTTTTTACAATGTAGTATTTATAGTTTTACTCAAGCAAAATATCTGAGTACTTCTTCCACCTTTGTGTATAGTACACAGAGGAACAACATAATGTTTCCTCTTGTCCCGAGGTACTTTTACTTACTTTAGATTAAAGCAAACATCAAACTGCACATAAGGTGTGACACGAAAACAAGATACAATATGTACTCAAGTAATCATTCAATGACGTTTTCTGGTGAAGCACTAATACAGCTGAGCTAAAGAGTGTGTAACCTGCAACTCAATAATAGAGAACATGGTTTAACACACCAGTTGTTATTTTTTCACTATTTAAACAATGAAGATCTCAGCATACAGTATGTTCTCTTTATTTGTCCTGGCTCTGCTCCGACTAATGACCTAACGCTTGTATTATTGAATGTGTCTTACAAAGCACAGCTCATGTTCCTCTGTGTTTTTACTCCCTGCTGTAGGCGGATGTTATCAGTCTTGTCTGCTTCCTGTTGGCTAGCTGGACCGACAATCAAAACACTGATAGTTAATGATCTGTTTGATACAATAGCTGCTTTTTCTCAGCAGAGGCAAGTAGATAATTCCTGTGGGAGTGTTATACTATGCATAGGCAGCAGTGCTGATAAAAGAACTCAAAATGTAATTAATGTTTCTAATTTAAAATCCTGACAACATTTCTGTAGTATTGCCAAGTAATGTTATGTGTGTGTGTGTGTGTGTTTTTAGACCCTGGTGGAGTACGGCTCCAACGTGACATTCCAGAACCAGCAGGGGGAGCGGGCCTCCCAGAGTGCCGAGCGGCAGGGACACACCACCTGCGCTCGCTACCTGGTCGTCGTGGAAACATGCATGTCGTTGGCATCGCAGGTTGTTAAACTCACCAAACAGCTCAATGAGTAAGAGATTGTTTCTCAGTTTTTGTTATTCTTACACTAATAATCTTCAACACTATAGTTGTTTAAACATTGTCTTCATATCTGCCTTCAAATGCTTTGAATGTATTTACCTAAAGGAGTAGGTTTTTGTACTTTATTCAGCAGGTTTGGATAATCATGAAGGCAGTCATTTTAACCAATGAGACAACTCATTGAACTTGTATTTTAGAATTTGCTGCAGGAATTTAGTTTGCAGAATATTGGCAGACTCACCAAGAAGATGAACTTCTACAGCCTACTGCTGTGTATGTATTCTCAGCCCATTCAAGAAAGCCCCATTTCCTCCACAAAGAAAGTTAGGCAGATAGGCTGTTTGCCGCTCTGGTTTGTTGTAAAAATGTAAACTGGTTTAATTTCATGAAAACTAGCTGAATAGGCATTTGCAAGATGATACGTCGACTGATTACAAGCTAATTTCGAACAGAGACTAAAAAAAATCCATAAATGAAACCTCTGTGACATCAACAATACGTTTCTGAACAGTGAAGCTCAAAGTGGGGAATCCGGCTGTTGCCATCTTGGGAGTGACACCACGGTTGACCTCCAAATCCAAAAATGGGCGGGCGTTGAGACGGGCCTGGGTGGTTCAACAGGAGCACCTACCTGTCTTTAAACTTGAACATAGTAAAAATGGGTGTAAACATGTTTATATCTGCTGTAAAGTTGGATATTTTAAGTGGGAGTATATGGTATCATATCATTGACTCCCTTTTAGAGCCATCTTTCTGCAAACTGCAGTTTTTAAACCTTCCAAAAGCTAAATCTTTGTCATATGGACGCAGATGGATTCCGTGATTGCATTTCAGCCAATGCGTTTTGCCTCTTTTGCTCTCCAAACATACTGTTTACATGCATTCAACCAAGTACTGCAGTCTGTTGCCCACAGATTCTTCAAGTAAAGGTTGTTTTTTAAGAGATGAATTCAGCGTTAACCCTGTTGTGTGTATGTGTTTGTCATGTAGACAGGCAACAGACAGGATCACTCTACAGAAACAACTGCAGGGACTGATGGACCCCAACAAGACAGAGGGTTCACCTTCAAGATCACCCAGGTAACACGCACACACACACACAAATAAACACACACAAGGATGTCAAGGGAGCGAGTCAGTGCTGGCAAACTACATTATTTTCATTCAGTGCAAGAATACTCATTGTCTAGTTGCCAGCAGTGGGAAGGGCTGGAGATCTACCTGCTTTTCAGTTTAGTCGGTCTACATCCTGAGCCACAACCAGTAGTAGTTTTAGCAGCAGGTGTAGCAATGTCATTTTATGAATTATTGATTTGTCTTTTTTTATTTAGTTTCATTTATTTAGAGAAAGAGCTCCAGTAGTGGTCAAATGAATATGGTAGAAAGCCAGTACTATTATTAGTTAATGTAGTAGTATGGGTAAGTAATAATAGTATAAGCAGTATTGAGGGTGTTGTTATTTGTATTCGTTTTAATAATAATAACGATCAAAGGCATTACCTTTTAACTTACACATACAAAAAATAAATAAAGTACATTTATTTGTCTCCCTCTCTGGACTCCAGCTCCCATCAGCCCTCAGTGGAGGCGTGGCCGGAGATGATGCTGACAGCAGAGGGGACTCCAGGTGACGGTTGGTTGGTTCGTCAGGGAGGGGTGGGCCCAGACCCTGTGTTGCGGCAGCTGCTGGGGAAGGACACGCTGGGTCCCAGGGAGAGGCTGCCTCCGGCGGGGGGCCCCGTGGCCCCTGGGGTCCGCAGGCCGGGGCTCGTGGAGAGGAGAGAGCTCAAACTAGCCAGACTCAAGCAGATCATGCAGCGCTCTCTGAGCGAATCAGATTCAGATGGTTATCCACCAGAGGAAGGTAAAACTCAAGACGCCTCTGCCTCAAACACACTGCGACCCGATAGGCCGTCCCACCTGCCAATCACAGAGGAGGAGCCAGCGCCAACCCAACTTACCCTGACGAATAGGAAGCCCCTCCCCTCCTCCATCTCCTCCTCGTCTTTCTCTTCCACAGCTGAGAGGAAGCTGGCGTTTACTCTCAGCGGGTCCAAGTCAGCGGATAGCGTCGGAGTCAACCCCTCCCCCACCTCCAGCGACCCCGAGGTGGCCGACGGTAAAACTCCAGACGCTCCTGCCGACCTCCAGGACGGTGCTAACGGGCAGAAGGTTGCCACCAGCCCCAAGAGCGCCCTGAAGTCGCCCTCGTCTCGCAGGAAGACGTCTCAAAACCTCAAACTGAGGGTCACCTTCGACGAGCAGGTGCACAAGAGCACCACTCAGGAGGCAGAGCAGACCAAAGGGCATCATGGGAAGGAGAGGACTCCAACAGGAAGCTCTGAAAGCAAGCGGTCGTTCGGGGCGTTCCGCTCCATCATGGAGACTCTGAGCGGAAACACAAACCACAACAACAACAACAGTCAGCCAGGCTCCACCTGTCAGAACTCACCCGGCAGGAAGTCAGAGAGTAAAGGCAGCCCAGCAGGAGGGGGGGGGGCCCGGGGCAAGAGCAAAACCAGTAATGTTTAACTAACCAGTGCCCCCTGAAGGACAGAGAGCCCATAGCAAACAAAACACAGCACAGAGCACACAGAGAGAGGCAGCCAACGTGAGAAATGTATCGTGAGTAACCTAAAGAAGGGTGTCATTTTTTCTGTTTCATCAAAATTGAACACGCATACTGAACACTTTCACTTACAAACATGGCAGGAATCAGCAGAACTTACCGTTTCCAACAATAGCACATATATCTTTCATGTCCATAGAAGGATAAACGTCTATAAATCTATTTAGAAATTGCATGAAATAATACAATTCTAAAAAAGGTTTGGAAGTATTCCACAGCTAAGACACTAGTCAACTTGTTAAAAAATGAGGTTCTATTTGTTTTCCTCACCACTCCTAACCGAGAAATGTCACTGGTCAAGGAAAGAATAAGAAGGAGAATTCATCAGGATTTAGGAAAAGAAAATGTGGGTGGTGAGAGAATCCGACTGGGATGCTGATTAGCCGAAGTCCGTTTTACACTTTATATATTATACACTATATATCTGGTATATTGCAACTACACGCCGATTAGGAAATGAATTGGTCTTTTGGTAATTTATCACAGATAAAATGAAATCAATACATTTCATTTCACTTGGACATAAAAGTCAATTAGTGAAGGTGACTTTTCGATGAAGACCATTAAAAGTTCAAATGTTCATCTTAAATCTAGGTAAACAACATTTGTTCTCTTTTACCCATAATCCCCCCACATTACTTCCTCAAACATACTTGATTATATACTAAATAATTCCTTAAAAAGGTTTCAGGCAAGCTTTTGAATAAAAAAGCTTTTTATAGATCTTGTCACTCCAAGAAACAGTTTGAGTTAGGATTATTTCACTTTCACACTCTTATGGACAGTTTAAAGTTGATTGTTATTTGTTTCAGTTTGCTTACCATACGTTTCTCATGTTCTTTCCTTCCTATGTTTGACTCTTGAGGTTTTTTCTACAGTTTAAGACAAACAAAGCTGTTGCTGTTTGTTTTCTTGTTCACATGCGTTGAATCACTACAAAGTGAATAAGAAGAACATAATAATGTAATAATGTGTTTTAATGATACTGAAGCAATTGCTTTTATTGAAGGACTGAAAAAAGTTGGAGTATTAATCCTTAGAAATCTCACATCAGCAAAAAAAATACTTTCATACATTTTTGAATTTCTTCACATTTAAGGTTACATTGGTTTACTTAAACTAAAAGGTGTTAAATGTTTTCTAAACAGAAAGCAAAGTTGCTCTGAACTCCACTAAAGATGAAGTATTAGTATTTATGTTTATGCACATATATGATTTGAAAAAAAAGTGGTTATAATCGCGCACCTGGTTAACGTACACCAGCACAAATAGTTTTAAAACCACTGTATATAAAGTAGTATTTAATTTTCCTTTGCATCATATTCCACATTTTTATTTTTTATTTTCATGGGTATTATCTATGCAGTATTTTTGGCATGAAGTGGACTTTACTTGTGTGATGTGTTTGAGACAAGGAGGTTTAAGGATGCACCTTCTAGCGGCGGACAAACGGCAGACCTTATGAACTTTAAGAGACAGAAGTTGATCATTCCAACTCCAGAGATTTTAAACTCCTGACAAACTTTCCCGAAGCTTAAAACCTGACAACTGGGGCTGTTTCAGTGTGGCAATACTTGGTAGCTGGAATTACGATATTAATTGTAAATAACTAAATAATGGGCAGGAATGAGTCCTAAACCCGGACATAAGTTAGCGTTTTAGCACTTCCGGGCATCCTCATATCAAAGTCGATGCATTTATGAATACATTTTTGATTGGGTACTCATCACAAGTTTGAGAGATTTTCACGTTTTGTACTACGACAAAAAATGCGTCCGTAATTAATCTACTCGTGAATTTCTGCTAACAAGTGGCTAAATGAGACTACTTAACAGGGAGGAACGTTAGCCATCTTTAGCTTTGTGGGAGTGACATGAATTTATTATTTATTATGACATTATTTCTGGCTATTGTATTTACGCTGCAACTATTTTAAAGAAGTGATGTTAATATGTGCAGATTATCCTGCCAAACAAAATGTGTTAGTATTGAGACTCTTAAGCCTTACTAGCAGCTTCAAGAGGAAGCAACCGCAAAGTTTACCAGGGTAGGACGGAACTGTTCTGTTCAGCAGGATAATCCCCACATATCGCGATTGCCAGAAGTAAAAACCTAATGTTAGGCTACATTACGGTCACATTTCTTCATGTAAACACCGCTAAGCTAAAGGCGGCTAATGTTTGGCGTGATGACGTTTAGTTGTCTCATTTAGTCACTTGTTTGTTAAAATGATAAATGATACAAATACAGAATTCAGCCTTGGCTCTCTTTGTTGCTTTGGTAGAACCTGGATCACACCTGTTATGTGTAGTTTCCATGTTTAGGGTTGATGCAAATACTGTTTTTGGTTCCGATGCAGCGGAATACTTCTCATTGCTTAGATCTGTGAGACACTGGTGTGTTTTCTGCTCAGATTTATTTCTAGCTTTACACACTCTTTGGCTGTTGAGGTTATGATGGTGGATATTTTTGAGGCAGTGGATTCTGGGAGGATTTCCTGCATCCGCTTAGCTGGTTCTGACTTTTTAAAGGTACAGTTCAACATAAAAAGGTTGGCAGCTTCATCTGTACATTTTAATGATTAAGTGAAGAAAAAGAACGTGGGTTTCTTATTCGGTTAAAACTTAAGCCATTTGTTAGTTGGTTAAATGTGAGGGTCTTTGAAGGTTCCTGGAAATAAGGATTATTTGTTACCTTCCAAATAATGCATCCAGTTATTTAACTCCAATAAATATAATCGCTTGCAAATAATACATAATATATTTCCAAATGTGATAATATTACTAAATATGAACTTGGTTTTAAATGGATCCTTCATTCATTTCAACATAGCTAGCTAACATAATTTGCCTATTTTTCTTCATAATCGGTTCTTTCCAAGGAAACTGAGTGTTGCCAAACTTTTTTAGGGAAGTTTTCCAGACTCCATTGCCTCGGAATCAAGTTCACTGCCAAAACAATCAGTGTTATGTCTTTGGGTTTATTTGTGTCTGTGAGCTTGTCTTTAAAATGCAGTTTCTTTTATTCACAGTTTCTTTATTTCAAGCATTCCTTCAGGAGGAGGAAGGCATCTCTGCATTGTTCTAACAGAAACAAACTGAACTTGTCCTCTCTGTTATCTGTTTACTATGAACTCTTGAGACGGACAGTGGTGCTGCATTCTTTCAGAACAAAACGACGCAATATCAGTGAAGGTCCGAGGAGACTGTCCAATGTGAACTTAATGTGCGATCCTAAGAAGTGAAAAAGAAGCTGAACGAGTGGGACAATGTTTCAAGAACATTGGAATTAAGATTTGTAATCACATTGACTTTCCTTGACCATCCACTGATGTTTCTTTTTGTACAGAATGACGGACATTTGTTATTTGACATTAAAGCACCACACAGGTGTTTTGCATCTTTTCAGCTGAGCTCTTCCTTTGCATGACTTCATTCTACTGTTTGCCTCTTAATCATTATACAATTGTTGGCTTAATATCAATTTACTTTTTCCCAGGAAGCCATTGGTCTTTAGTTCACTTCTTTGAGAACCAACCAGCAAAGACCTGACCCTTCTGTCTCCTGCCGTACCACAAGTCAGTATTGAACTCAGTACCTTCACTTCAGTAGTTCATGAGTAAAGAAAACGAGGGGTTAGGTATAGTAACCCTTGTTATATAAGCACAGGCGGAGCCCTCTACTGGACTCTATGGGTACTACCCCTTGATCATATCATGCAAGCATTCATCCACTGAGACTTCTATAAACGTAGCCGGCCCGGGGCGGGCCTACCTGAATGCGCGCGCATCTCACCGTATAAAAGGAGGCCTCGCCTCCTGACTGTCATCCTACACCTCTCTTCAGCGAGCGAGTATACACACGCTCTCGTCCAACAACACCGTTACATCCCACTGCCCCTGACCGGCTTTCTGGTTAGCAGCCGCTGCACCGCACCCTCCTTTACCTCGGTTGTGACCGTGGAGAAGTCTGGGCCGCGGCTGACAGAGCACATCCCGACGCGCTTACCTCGCGAAAAGTGTGCTCGGAAAACAGTGCTGAGGGCTCCTACGTTAGTCAGTGGACGTCCGACAACATGCACACTAACTTATATTGCAGCTATAGGCTAAACTTTGGTTTAAATTGCGTGAATAAACTAGTTGGAGAGCTAAAGTTAATTACATTCATCCAATGTCAGAAGGATTACCTTTTAACAGTGGCGAAGCGTGTCTATCACAACTGGACCTTCTGTAGACACAAACGCCCCCCCCCACGCACGCCGCCGCAGCTGCTCTTGTCAGATTTAAATGCATAACAACGCGTACTACACTCAAGACAGACATTAACGAACCATTCATCAACAAGTGTGTGGAAACAAAATGCAACCAGCTCAACGAGATGCATAACCAGCAAATCAAAATTAGTCTCACTCACCAATGGTCATCACTTAAAGACGAAATCCATCCTCCTGTCCTTTTGGATGAATTTTTCGATTACCCGGTCATAAAGCAGATCACTGCTTTTCAGATCCAAAAGAAGTTGCCTTTCAATAGCCATGGAAGCTAATGCAGAGAGTCGGGATTGTCCTGTTCTGTTCCGTGCATATGTTTTTATCTGTTTGAGGGCGGAAAATGTCCTTTCCACAGATGCAGTGGTGACGGGGATCGTTACAACCAGACATATCAGTGCATATAGCTGATGCATGCTGTCACAAAGTTCTTTTCGTTGGAAAAAGAAAAGGAGGTCAGATGGGTTCTTTCCCTGAAAATCTGTCATACAATACATCACAGACAGTTCTGTTTTCAGCCGAGGCAAGTCAAAGTGCGGCCCGTAGCTCTCTGTGAGGCTTGCGAATGCAGTTTCAGGGAAGTTGCTGTTAAAGCTGGTGAACTGTTGAGGGTCCAGAAGAGAAAGGAATGACAGTTTTTCGTGATATTTAAACCGATTTTGCACCTGATTTAAAATGTTCTCAAGAATGCTATTGTGCAGCTTCTTGTAGTGTGAGCGAGAATCTCCGTGGGCTCTCCGTCCAGTTGGCAGGCCGGTGTCCTGCACAGTCTCATCATATATTTGATCAAAACGATCCCTCTGCCCTTCAATGCAAATGCAAAACTCTTCCACCCTCTTCTGTAAGATGTCGAAGAGCACATCTGCATGCGCAAATATGTCGTTAAAAGTTGAAAGGAAAAAGCCAAATTCAAAGTTGCCCAGGTTTGATAGGTAGCCATCAGCACTGAGAATGGCAGCATCATCAAATTCCTTGTGGTGTTCAACTATGTAGTCAAACAGATCCTTAAGAGCATCCTTCTTTTCAAATACAGGGCACACCAATCTTGATGCAAAATTCCACCTGGTTGGTGCCACTCGTGGCAGTCGCTTCTGGCATATTTCATCAAGCAGCTGTGTTCGTTTTGGCGATCTAGAAAAGAACGCAGCAAGGCCAGAAAGGTGTGAGAAGAAAATTCTGCATTCTTTAATTTTAACTACACCTTGAGATAAAACCAAATTAAGGGCATGTGCATAACAGTGTATGAAAAGTGCCTGTGGGATATTTTCCTTGACCTCGGCTTGGACTCCGTTCAGCCCCGATGCCATAACGGCAGCACCGTCATAGCACTGGGCTACAAGTTTGTCCATGCATCCATGTTCCTCCAAGAAACCAAGGGCCATGGCTGCTACATCCTCTGCCCGTTTCTTCCCTGTCACATCCTCACATTTGACGAACCTCTCTTTTACGCCACTGTCTGTTACAAACCGAAGAACAAACGATAACTGTGCAGCATTGCTGACATCTGTTGTTTCATCCAGCATTAAAGCTACGAAGGGTGCTTTACTTATTTCTTCTTTGATGGTCTCACCCATCACTTCGGCCACAGCACTTATCAAGTCGTGCTGTATTTGACTCGAGGTTCCAATGAACACCTTAGAAGTGGACAAATGGTAGTGCAAGTCTGGATCATATTCTGCTATGAAGGTAAGCAGCTCCAGGTAATTACCTCGATTGGCTGATTCTCTGCTCTCATCATGGCCCCTGAAAGGTAACTCCTGTTTCCCAAGGAAAATCACACAGTGGATCAGACGTTTCAAAATCTCCCGATTTTTGTTCACCTTTTCGTTGTGAATGATCGTTTCTCTACGTCTCTGTTCGTCCAGCTGTAGATCAATCCTTGTGTCTCCAAAAGTCTTCATGGTGACCGTTGCCTTAAGATGCCCTGCTGTGTTTTGGTGTTTTTGTGCAACCTTGGTTAAACAGCTCAGATTATCGTAGCCTTTCCAATTCCATGCCCCCTTTTCGGTCCCAAAAAGCAAGCTCTCCCAGCAGTAGAGTCTTTTGTGACTAACTGAGCCCGTAAGCCACGGGTATCTTTCCCAGTTGCTAGCCTGGAAATGGTGAACATAGCCTGCTTTAGCAACTTGATTCAGCTCCAGATTTTCAGGCGTTGGGCGCCCTTTTTTTACAATGTCCGTCTTTTCAGTGAATTGTCGTCTTGAAAAAGGAACCGACAATAATAACATCTTCTTCACCTGTTGCCATGTCAACGTTAAAACGAATAAAATGAAAATGAATTGTTATGTCCCATCTATGTCCTGTGTCTCGCACCTGTCAGAACTAACGGGCCTTCTAGCATACCCTGCACCGTGGGAAACTCCGAAAGAATACACCCATTGGCTACAAATCAATATATGGTTGGTTGATCAAACTGTCAGAGTGTTCGCTCTCATTCAGTTCAACGACCAGGGCCTTCTATCAAGGATACAGAATACCCACAGACGCAGAAACAGATCTGATTTGTTGCATTTCTTTTCTAAAATGCGTAGTGCAAGGTCCGAGAAGGACAAACAAATCAACGTAACACTGTTTATTACAGATCAACAATACAGATACGATTCTCATTTATAAGATGTATTTACATTTTATTAAATTGTATTTATATAATTAAATCGATAAATGTCTCTTTTTTTATCTGAGTTATCAGGGTATTCTCTGAATACCTTGAAGGCCCTGACGGTTCGCCACTGCCTTTTAACAAACGTTGTAATGCTTTTCTTTCATTTCAATTTGAATAAAACATTGAAGATATAACATTGTATTGTTTTATTTTTACACTGACTCAGATATAATGAAAAGACTACGTTAGTCGAAGCTCAGCGTTGGTAAGGAAGAGACAGGACAGGCAGAGAGAAAGAGAGAGAGAGAAAGGGATGGAAGTCAGGGAGGAACTGCAGGTACAGTCACACAAAAGAATGTCGGCTTAATAACCCCATCTATCCAACTATCCATCTATATCTCTCTCTCTTTCTCTCTCTATCTATATATCTATCGATCTATCTATTTATCTATAACAATAGTCTTCATTTACAATATAGACAATATGTCATGGTTTTGGATTTATGTTTTCCACCTTTGTTTTGAAATGTTTTCCTCTTTGTATAATGTCTGGTCCCCCTCCCTGTCGTTAGTTTCCCTGGTGTGTCTAATTGTCTGAGTGTGTTCACCTGTTGCCCTTGTGTTTCTCCTCCCCTGCCCAGCTGTGTCTTGTCCTGTGATTACCCTTCTGTGTATTTAGTCTTGTCTTCCCCTGTGCTCCATGTCTGTTCGTTGTCATTTCATGTCCCTGTCACCTATGCTTGTCCATGTCTCCTGCCTGTTCCCGTCGTAAGTTTGTTCCTGTCTGTTGTGCTCACCGGTTTTGTTTCTGGTAATTCGTTTCTTGTTTTTCCTGCCTTCGGCTTTTGTTAATAAAGCTCGCTTTTTGTTACCTTACCTTCTTTAGTCCTTTTCTAAACTGCACTTGGGTCCCATTTTCCACACATCCTGACAATACGAACAGACCAGTATGGACCCAGCAGTTTTTTCATTTAGCCAAGAGCTTTATGAGCTTAAATACAATCTGGAGTGTATTTTCAATGACTGGAGGAGGGCCTCATCCAGAGAGGCCAAATAGAGTGCCCTTAACGAGACTCGCAGGGAGGTTGACAGCAGGCCCTGACTTAGGAGCTTGTTGCCTGAGAAGCTAAGAATTTTTACTAGCAGCCCTGAGTGTAAGTCTCAAACCCCTTCTTGGGATCCCGCCTTGCCTTAGGAGGTCCACGGAGCCTCCAAAAGGTCTCTAGGAGACGCAAGGCCAGGATTCCAGCCGTGGCCCCAGCAGCCATGGTTCCAGCCCCAGTTCTGGCCCCAGCAGCCATGGTTCCGGCCCCAGTTCTGGCCCCAGCAGCCATGGTTCCAGCCGCAATCCTGGCCCCAGCAGCCATGGTTCCGGCTCCAGTGCCGGCCCCAGCAGCCATGGTCCCTGCTCCAGAACCGGCCCATACAGCCATGGTTCCGGCCCCAGTTCCAGCCATGGTTCCGGCTCAAGTACCGGGCCCAGCAGCCATGGTCCCGACTCCGGCTCCTCGTCACCTGTTGACTCTTCGGCCGACGCCGTCTCCACGAGTCCTGTTGGCGTACCGGCCGACTCCAGCACCTCGTCTCCTGTTGGCTCTCCGGCCGACACCAGCTCCCTGAGTCTTGTCGGCGTACCGGCCGACGCCAGCTCCCCGTGTCCTGTCGGCGTACCGACCGTCTCAAGTCACCTCTCCAGTTCCCTCTCAAGCCTCCTTTCAAGTCACCTCTCGAGTTCCCTCTCAAGTCACCTCTCGAGTTCCCTCTCAAGTCACCTCTCGAGTTCCCTCTCGAGTCTCCTCTCAAGTCTCCTCTCGAGTCTCCTCTCGAGTTCCATCTCAAGTCACCTCTCGAGTCCCCTCTCAAGTTCCTTCTCAGGTCCCCTCTCGAGTATCCTCGAGTTCCTTCTCAGGTTCCCTCTCAAGTCCCCTCTCGAGTTCCTTCTCAAGTCACCGCTCGAGTCACCTCTCGAGTTCCCTCTCAAGTCTCCTTTCGAGTCACCTCTCAAGTCACCTCTCGAGTCCCTACTCAAGTCCCTTCTCTAGTCCCTACTCAAGTCCTTACTCAAGTCCTTACTCAAGTGCCGTTCGAGGTTCTGCTGGGGGTCCTGCCAACTCCATGTCCTGTCCCGTTGGGGGTCCCGCCGACTACTCTTCTGCCGGGGGTCCTGCCAACCCTATGTCCTGTGCCGTTGGAGGCCCAACCGACTACTCTTCTGCCGGGGGTCCTGCCAACCCTATGTCCTGTGCCGTTGGAGGCCCCGCCGACTACTCTTCTGCCGGGGGTCCTGCCAACCTTATGTCCTGTCCCGTTGGGGGCCCCGCCGACTACTCTTCTGCCGGGGGTCCTGCCAACCCTATATCCTGTGCCTTTGGAGATCCCGCTGACTACTCTCCTGCCGGGGGTCCTGCCAACCCTGTGTCCTGTCCCGTTGGGGGCCCCGCCGACTACTCTCCTGCCGGGAGTCCTGCCAACCCTGTGTCCTGTGCCGTTGGAGGTCCCGCCGACTGCTCTTCTGCCGGGGGTCCTGCCAACCCTGTGTCCTGTCCCGTTGGGGGCCCCGCCGACTACTCTCCTGCCGGGAGTCCTGCCAACCCTGTGTCCTGTGCCGTTGGAGGTCCCGCCGACTGCTCTTCTGCCGGGGGTCCTGCCAACCCTGTGTCCTGTCCCGTTGGGGGTCCCGCTGACTGCTCTTCTGCCGGGGGTCCTGCCAACCCTGTGTCCTGTCCCGTTGGAGGCCCCGCCGTCACCTGTCTCGCTGGGGGTCCTGCCAACTCCTTGTCCTCATTAATAGTAACAATCAACTGATTCAAAAATAATTGATGCTGCATCCACTGACATGGTTTGAAATCGATATATTATCCAATTTGTGACCCCCCACAGGACTTAAAAACCACCTAACTAGATCATGAAAATCCCAAAAAATCCCCCGAACCCCCCTAGCATGTTTGGACCTCGGTATTTAGGAAATCCTGGATACGGCCCTTATGTCCTCTACACTCACGCCGTTGAATAAGGCTGTTGACCAGTGGCGAACCGTGTCTATCTCAACTGGACCTTCTGTAGACACACACACCCCCCGCCGCCGCCGCCCCCCCTCCACGGCATTATAATGTCCGTCTTTTCACTGAATTATCGTCTTGAAAAGGGTACTCACAACAATTCCGCAACAACTTCATCTTCACCTGTTGCACTTTTCATTTCAACGTTAAAAACAATAAAACGGCATGAATTGCTTCGTCGCATTCATCTAGATCCTCTGTCTCTCTCCAGTTAACTAGCGGGCCTTCTAGAGCAGTGGTTCCCAACCTTTATCCCCAAGAGCCCCCCCAAATGACTCCTGTTGGAAGTTGCCCCCCCCCCTTGTGTGCGCAACAGCGCTAATTAAAGTTTAAAAGTCTCAAAAATGCTACAACTACTGTCACAAACTAGATGAATGTGAAGTATTTTGTTAAAGGAGGATTAAAGCGTAATTTAAGGAGCACTATTGGAGTGACTTTGATGGTTATTGGACTCAGGATTAATTCATTTGAATTCCCGCTGTATGAAGAAATTAAAGGACGGCGCGGAAGTGGAAACAATTCACAAAGGGATTAAACTGTTTAAAACACATGCTCAAAGTAAGCCGGATTTTGCCGATGTGTTTATGTGGATTCAAAAGTCGTAAATAATCTACAAAATGGAGGAGATCGATCTGATCGGAGCAACTGACAAATAATCCAACTGAAACCGGCATGGACAATGACTATGTTTTAAAAATGCGCTTATCCAGAAAAGCCCAGTTTGGACACTTTACGAGCAGAAGAAACATTTCTATTAAAGAAAGAATTATACATTTCTGTCTTTTTATGCCTTTAATAGCTACTAACTTGAATTGTTATTCAAATTAATTAATCAATTCTTTTTTATATTTTATTGTAATGTAGGCTTTTAGTGACAATCATGTATTGCTTTACAATTATATGTAAAAAATGTTTTTAAATAAAAAGTCTAAATATCATATTTGGCCTCAAATCATCTGAGGCCTGGCGCCCCCCCTGTGATCTTTGGCGCCCCCCAGGTTGGGAACCACTGTTCTAGAGTACCCTGGAACCGAGGGAAACTCTGAAAGAATACGCCCATTGGCTACAAATCAATATATGATTGGTTGATCAAACTGTCAGTCCAAACGTATACGCTCTCATTCAGTGCAACGGCCAGGGCATTCTATCAAGGATGGAGAATACCTTGGTTGAAGGATATTCTACCCAACACAAAACCACTGAAATGCGTAGTGCATGGTCCGAGAAGGACAAACAAATCAACGTAACACTGTAATATTACAGATCAACAACACAGATACGATTCTCATGTATTCATTGTATATACATTTTATTACATTTTATTTATATAATTAAATCGAGTGTTCCAGGGTATTCTCTGAATACCTTGAAGGCCCTGACGGTTCGCCACTGCTGTTGACACAGCCATACCCCGTGTAGAGTGTGCACGGACCCCCGTGGGGCAGGCTCTCCCCGCCTGTCCGTAGGCATGTGCAATGCACTCTCAGAGCCATCCTGCCAGGCGTTCATCACAACGATGAAACACAGTTTTGTTCTACACTTGCTTGCCACTGCCCACCCGTGATCAATTAGCCTATAATTTTATGTATGCACCCCGGACCGCCACCAGCTCTTCCAGAAATAATGTAGGGAACGCTTCCAAGCAATGTAGAGAATGTTCCTCCAGCAGAGTAGAGAGCTGTTGCGCATCGGGTGATGCACGCACCTCACGCTGCCCCGCCCTTGCCAGCAATGCAGAAGACGGTCACAAACAACGAGTGCTTTTAGACCATCTCGTTTTTAATAGAGACGGCGGTGGTGTGAGTTAAAGATATAGACAAAAAGCTGTGACTTTCTTCCTCTCAGCTGCACGGCTGCAGCCACCCAACAACGGGGGGATATTTACACACACACCCGCGGCTGCTTCTGCAGCCGTGTTTAGAGAGGCGGTGGGGTGAAATATCTCGGGCTGCTTATTTTTAACTGCTGTGTTGGCCGCTGAAACCCCCAGAATTCGGCGATTCGTTCAATACAAATCTTTACATTGCTTTCATACAGAAGCTCCACTTTACTGATGTATTTCTTTAAGGTTACTCGGAACATAAGCTGTGCATGCTTGTATGGTACTTCCGTCCCAAGCAGCATACACAGAGACAATCAGCCAAATATTCATTAACCAAAAACGAAACACAGCCGCTCAGTTTCACAGGTAATTTTAGGATACCGTCAATCACAGATTCTGGTAAGGCAATGTCCAAATGTAGATTTGAAATTATACTTACCAGTTCTGAAGATGTGTTGGTATCCTGCCGACAACGCCAATTTGTAAGGGAAACTTCTGCAGCAATGGAGAGTCAGGACTCAGAGAGACACGAGGAGAGTTGGAGCTTTGATGTCGAACAATGATAGTTTATTACAAGGATACGGCCGGAGAATTCATATCACAAGTCACAGCAGCAAAAGGTTCTGACTGCACGGGTGGGTTGTCATGTCAATTCTGATCAGCATATCTCTCGATAGACCTTTTAACTAGTTCAGATAGAGTAAACAACATATTTGGGGAGATGGGACGTTAACATCTGGAGACACAGGAGATGTCTCTCTCATCTGTGGAGCTTAGCGTAAACCCCCTATGTCCGCTAGGTCAAGCCATAAAACGTATAGTATCAACATACGACTGCATTATCACATTCCTTATGGAAGATAAGAAGCAGGGCTGATCGTAAATGTCAACACACAGAAAATATTAAATATCTTAGGAGTAAGGAAGAATTATTCTTTGACACTTAGGAAGAGAGAATAAATATTCTCAAACACTATTAATATCTAATAATAAAAATAATGAAATTCAATAACATGCTTTAACCACTAGGTGTCCCTTTATATCAGCTGTGCACCTTTATGGTGTAAATACAGCCTATCTCCCAATTGGATCAAATATAAAAGTCAGCCGAATTAGTGTTGATACTGCAAGGAGACGTATTGTGTGAAAAGAAATGTAAGATGTTGTTTAATTGCTGATATATTTATGATCCACGTCACGTATTCAGTTTTGGCGGCAGTTCCTCATGTTTGTCCAAAAGTCTTCTCATCAGGGCTCTATAAATAGAGAACTACGGCAGATGTGTAATATTTAATGCAGCCGAACCGTGTATTACAATGCCGTTATGTGATGACCTCCAAAGAGAAAAGCAAGCACACTCGGAATAAAGTATTATTTTATTTTAAAAAAATGTTTTCGGTCTGTTTCCGGTATTTGTTTATGACAATGTGATGTGAGATGTGAGAGTCGAGACTGGGTTGGAGAATTGCACAGGGGAAAATAACGTATCTATGCCACCATTTTAGATGCGGATTTTGTTAAACTAATACGTTTGCGCTGTGGATCAACACTATAAATGGACGGGGAAGGGGGTAGCAATAAAGATAACACCATTAAACAGTTACACAACATAACAGAAATAATATCGATAGCAACGTCCCTAGCAACCACCTTGGTAACAATGAAAACGTTGTATAGACACAATTTCCTGAAGTAATCTTCGTAATAACTAGCAAACTAAAGATCATGTACATCCACTGCACACATAATCTGAAATAACAACTCATATTTCTCGCATCAAATGACATCAAAACGCATTTTAAACCTTAAACCTTAAAATAGGCATTTTCCACGAGAATAAAACGAAGGTCGGCCATGTTTTTTTTTCTGCAGGGAGAAATGTGAAGATCACGTGACATAGACGCCAGCCATTGGAATGAATGCTGAAAAAAACGTAGGGATCTTACAATTTCAGAGGCGTTTTTGTAGAAATACTACGTCCCAAGTTGTGGACCAACGTAGTTATTACACGTTTTTTTGTGAGACTGGGTTGGATATAACATTAGACCTACTTGATACAGAAGGACTGTTGCTGCGTCAAACCATTTTGTTCAGTTAAGTGCAAGCAAAACAACACACCTACTAGAGAATGATCACATTATGATTGTTTGTCTTTTATTTGTTGTGTAACCAAATAGTAACTTGCTGTTGATTCAATCTAAAAGCTAAGTAGTCCCCATATGAGAACTGTTAATGACGCTAAATATTGAGCAGTTTAAACTTGGTTCAGCTTGAGGAGTTGCTGTTCAAAATGGTAAAACTAGTTTAACACCTAATTCCCCAGATTCACTTTAATCAAATCTGACATTATCCAATCAAGTTGCAGGAGAGAACCTCGAGGAACTAATGTAATGTTACTGCACACTGGTTGGAAAGGAGCTTGGCTTGGAACTTGACTTGGAACTTTAATTTGAATTGGAACCTGATTTTAAATTTGATTTGGGATTTGATTTGGGACTTGACTCGGAACTTGATTTGGGACCTGACTTGGCACTTGACTTGGGACTTAATTCAGGATTTGACTTGGAATTTGATTTGGAATTTGATTTGGGACATGGCTTGGAACTTGACTTGGAACTTTAATCTGAATTTTACTTGGAACCTGATTTTAAAACTTTACTTGGGACTTGACTCAAAACTCGATTTGGAACTTGATTTCACTAGGGGCTTGACTTGGGACTAGTGTGCAAACCCAAACACTTGAAACTTAGTGTGCAAACACTTGAGACTTACTTGTGACCTGCAAAACAATATTTGTTTTCCCAACTTTGCATCTTCAGACAAACATCTGATGTGGGTTCATATATCTTCAGATAGGAGTTAAATCCTAATTGAACAATCAACAGATAAACCAGACATGAGAGCTGATTGATAACAAAGTCCAGAGCCAAGTTTTGTGAGCTCGTTCAGTAATGACTGAAGCTTTCTTAACTTTCACTAAGACCTCCCCTAACACTGTCAGATGCCCTCTGCTGGTCCCTGGACCCCACTTTTGACCACAGCTGATCAAGATTGATGTCATGTTCGAATTGTGCTCTCTGGTCATTTAAAGGACGATAAATAACCAATCGTATATTTATTTCCGTGCGCTTCAGCGGCATCAAAAACAGTCACTTAACGGGGCAGGATTTATGGTGTTTGGATAGCAAATTGGCCTTTGATGGTTCCCACGCAGGGTCGGCTGCTTCCCCACAGAGACTAATGGGGTTTGCTCCTAATAGCGTCCCTCAATCATCGCCACAAATATGAAACATGAGCTCCCCGGCTCACAATTAGCAAAAGAACACAGAGAGAAACGAGGACGTGAAATGTGAAGAACGCAGGATTTATCAAGAAGGCCGGTTCATGTAACGAAAAACAAGTGCGATTTGTTTTCTTTTTTCCCACCCTCTCCCGCTTCTCTTTCCTCCCTTTCCTTCATGGGGGTAGGGGGGGTGAAGTTAAACTGATAAATTAGACCTCATTTATTGGACAACAGTTTGAGTCGATACCCAGGGGCCTCTGCTCTGCAGCGTGGACGAGGCTACAGAGCCGCTAATTGGTTCTCTGTGTGTGGATGGAGGGGGGGGGGGTTGGAGAGGGGCTGGGTTGGGGGTGTTTAAGGGGGCAGGCGGGTGCATTTGGCCGCTGATGCTCACACACATACACAGAAGTGGTTGTGTGGCAGCGGACGTCCACGGCACACGCCATGAAAACGGACGAGACAAGCGCTTGATTTGACAGCCAGGGCGGAGGAGTGGATGGGGGGGGGGGTGGCTCGTATAGATTTTTGTGTCTGTTGTTTTGGCTTATTTGTGTGCTTCTTTTACTCAGTCAATCAAATTTAATTGACACCGCTGGGCTGGGGCTGTAGGCCCCGCGGCATGCTGGGATGACAGGCTTTTATAGCCAGAGAGAGGAGAGGAGGTTCTTCTGCCTGTGAAGGATGGAGGGGGGGATAAGGGAAAGGGGGGGCAAGGGTGACAATTCTTCAGCCCGTCAACAGCATTAATTGATGAAACAAGAGCGATGATGGATACTAATAAATACAACCTTTAAGAAAAAAGGTAATTACATGGTGTTCTGTGTGATTCCAGAGCGGCTGATAAACACCATTCGTCTTCTGCTGAGGCCTTCAGACGGACACAAGGCTCCAGGCTCGTCGTTAACATGCAGATCAAACACACCATTTGCATTTTGGCCTCGACAACAAGACAACGTCCAGTTTGTTTTCAAACAAAGAGCCAAACTTGGCTTTCGATGAGGAAAGAGGACCCAGAACTTCCCCTCTTCTCTGCGTCCGTCAGTCGTTGTCCTTGTTCTCTCGTCAAAACATGGGAACCTGTTGGCTTCACAGTGTGGATGTTACTGATCATTTTATAGAGGGAGTCCAGTCAGTCAAGATGTTTGAATAGAATTGATCTTGTGATATAAATATGGGTGGTGAAGTAACAGAACAGCCCTTACTTCAGTAAGCCCTCTGGTGACCTGGAGCAAGACCCTAAGCTAGAGTTCTGAACCCACGTCTTTGTAACCCAACTGAACCCAACTGGCAGTGCCAACAGAGTCCAACCCGAGGAGTATTTTTTGCGTCATTACGTCGTCCGTCCGGGCTGATCGCCATGCTGAGGCTTGTATTAACCCTTTTTTTTTTTTTTTTTAAACGGTCAACCCAGAGAAGAGATTACAAATGTGTTGTGCGGATTTACCTCTGGTTGGTTTAAAAAATAAAAGAGAAAATGTTTATGATATTCTTCAAATACAAGACATGACAAAGAGTAATATAATGCCCACACACTGTGGCTTATATTTAGCTTGAAGGAGAATGATAAAACATTACCACCTTCAGTGTAACCCTTTCCGCTGCATGGGCTTTAACACATTGATGCTGATGAGCAAGAGGCACATTTCTTTAAAAATGGCACAATTATAAAATATTACATTAAAAGAAAAAACAGCAAGCTTTGTGCAACAGGACCTTTCAACCCAGACCTGAACACAACGGGTTCCAATTATGTTAAAATGATTGTTCTCTGTCTATTTCTAATGAAGCTCTACTGTACAGTAATTTACCAAAAATAAGAAGCGTATTTTGAACGGCAATAGTTTCCCAAACAGGAAATCTTTACTGATATTTAGCAAGAACAAGTATTAGAGTTAAGGTCATGATGATGGAAGAGAGCATCTATCTTTCAACTCATCTAAACATATTTACATGTTTTCTTGGGAAATTCTGGCACATTTTATTTTAAATAAATTACATCATGTGATTAAGGTAGACTTAGAATTTAAATTCGGAAAGTTTGAATCATTTACCCAATTTTTTTGTTTTCACGTCATTCACAAGTTTCCTTTAAAAAATAATAGCGTATGGACAATGTACATATATATTTGATCATTATAACCTATCATTTTTAAACTGTATATAACAGCACTACTTTTCCAAAATCAAATGTACAGATAACAAGAACTGTTAACCAATATCATTGATATAAGATACATCGTAAAGTATACAAATACTTTACAAATGTAAAACAAATATATATAATATACAACAACAAAAAAAGACTTATCGTTGCCCCTCTGGTGCAACATGATCGGTATTTGCATTAAATGTTTCCTGATGTAAACTGTGCTGCTGTTTGCCGGTCTGCAGTTCCCCTGCAGGGTCAGCTGGGGGCAGCATTGCAGTTGTTAACCTCCAGCAGCAGCAACTAACAGACCTCCAACAACAACACTTGTGCTCTTCAGCAGCCGTTTGGCATTTAGCTCTTCTGTCACGCAGTCGATTTTGTTGATTCCGAGCATGAAAACAGCAGCGGTACCTTGTTAAAGTGTTTGTTTGGCCTTCAGACTGTTTGTCCCCGGAGGACCGACTCACTGGGAGCACATATCATGAATAACCTGCAGTAAACTGGTGTCTCATTTTAATTTGCCTCTGTAATTGACAGTGGACTCAGTTTCCTTGTGAGTGCAGTCAATTTGTGACCCCGGAGAGACAAGGACCGTTGTTGATGATGTTCTGGAAAATGTCAGAAACACGCGAGCGTTAAACTCAAAGAGATGATTGATTTTTATTCTCCCCAATTTCTTAGAAGTTGTTGTTTGTGAACAGCAGGTTTTCTTTAACAAAATGTTAAATGTTACGTTTAGTTTATGCAGTGCTTTTAGTAAACTGTGTATGTTTCATCAAGTTGTTGAAGGTTTTTAAATGCTGCATTAAATGTTTCTCCTAATGGAAGTGTTTTGGGCCGTTGTAGCGCGTTTGCACTTATCGGCCACCGTACAACATACAAACATGATAAACACACACTTAAAGAGCCTGTGACAGCATCCCAACAACTGTTGTGCAATGAAATATTGGGCTACTAGTCATCTCGAACCGTCAGTTTAAAAAAGAAGATGCGATACCGTTCCGATAAATATCAATAATTTCGAACATCGCGGGGAAATTCCTTCGAGTCATTTTGAAGTTTTGGGGGAAGCCGGAAGTGACGTCAATGCGGGAACGCTTCACTGTGCGGTGAAAGAGCGAAACACAGACAAAGTGTGTTGTCATGCGTAGAAATGGTGAATTACTGAGTTTTGGCACGTTAATAACGTTTTAATGAAGTTGACTACAGTATATTCATATTTGTCAGTGCTTTCATGTCAATTCGGCGAACATAAACATAAATGATCGTGGTGAAGATGATGATTAAATTAGGATTACAAATCGGTAGTGAGAGCTGCTGAATTTCCTCCCGTAGGATGTGATATAAAAACAAATCGATTATTTTTGTAGTTGTAAACTCAAGTGGATTAAACTACATTTATTAGTGCTTTCATGTCAATTCGGTGAACATATGATACATTAAATGATCGTGAGAATGATGATTACAAATCGTTTGTTTGAGCCGGTCTGCATTTCCTGATGAGAAAACAAACCGATGCTTTTTGTAGTTGTAGTACACCAACATGGATTAAACGTGTGTTTTTTTTTACCACAATGTTGGGGAAATTAATGGATAAAATGCACGGATTATTATTATTATTATTATTATTCCCACTCCGATCGGGACACTAGGTCCACCGTTTCCCCGCAGCGAGGCTCCCCCCGTTGACAGTTTACGTGGGCTGGGTGCAGTGGCGGACTGGCCATCGGGACGAATCCCGATGGGCCGGTACCGAAGTGGGCCGGTCGGATAAGTCACTAGTACATCCCCCATAGGCGGCGCGTGAGGCTCAGGTTTGGGAAGGCTAAATAATTGTTTTTACCTGACGCTGCCCGCCTCCGGCGTCTATAGAAAAGAGATCAACTCAGTGTGCGGAGTTTAAATCTCTCAAGTTATATTACAGGATAAAGGAAATACAGTTTAAACTGCCGTATGCAGAGAAGACGCCGACGTGTCGCACTTATCATTCATATTACATCATCAATCAGATCATCGATCATATAATATCATAATATATCATATATTTCCTTATCCGAGTGAGCTTCTCCAGCCGTATCTGGCCGTGCAACACTTACAGTGTCACATACTGTATGCAGAAGTATTATTTTAAGCAACACATTATGTTGACGAAACACTCAAGTCAAATGTAATTAAAGTCAGATCCACTCGTGTCTTAGACGTGAACGCGCTCTCAGCTGGTGAGAGAAACCCTGGCTTGATTTACCGAGTTAATAACCAGCGTCGTAGGACCGCTTAGCGAGATCTCGTTTGTTAGTTTGTTGTTGTTAGTTTGTTTGTTACTCAAACATATCCAGGGTATGTTGAACTGGCTTCGTAGTACAGGGCACAGGTGGCTAGCAGCGGTAATGTCAAAGACACAGACATTATACATTATATTTGTATTTTACCAGGATGCAGTGACACAAATATTTGGGAAGGCTTAGCCTTCCCCAGCCTACAGCACCCGCCGCCCCCGACATCCCCCACTCCCCCCGTTGACAATTTACTAGCGGTACCGAAGTGGGCCGGTCGAGAGTCCCGGGATGATTTTTAGTCCCAGTCCACCACTGGCTACATGACCGTATGATCGCCCATATTGACGCACCTAATTCCTAAACTTCTAACAGATACAACATAAACCGATCCTTCAGCCTCATATGAGCTCTCAGACACGTTCAAAATTAAACTGTCATCGCTGTCTGAGCTTGCTGCTGTGTGCGCCATCGTGCGTTTACATGCAGATGCTGGGATCCTGAACGGTGCAGCTGGAGCGCTGTGCCCGCAATGACGTCACCCATAATTTGGCGGGACTTGAAGAATCCCCGAGAAGATCCAGAAAATGGTCAACATTGAAGGGCAGATTAATGGTTATCAAAGTACAAATATCCAAAATCAGTTCAGTAACGGTTTTCAAGGGGACAATATTTACTCAAATTGATGGGTTTGGATGATGGGGGAAACTCGTGTCACAGGCTCTTTAAAGGAAAGAGAGGGCAAGAGTTGATTGCTGTTTTACCTAATAGTTAGTCCAGAATAGATTGTGAAAAACGCTATTTTCTTCAAGAAAAAATCATGACAATGTGTATAATACATACTAGAAATAAGTACGCTTTTATTGAAAATAGTTTATCATAATAATATTCCTTCACTCAGAAACGCTTTTTTTTGGCAGGGAAAAGGGGGCTAATATACCGAATTACCTACAGCTGTTTTTAACAACATTGAAAGTGTTTTAGGTGCACTTTTCCTTTATAAAGACCATTAAGATCCCAGCATGGGCCCTGTCAGAAAGTTAGGCTGCAGAGTAATCGTTCTGAGAGAAGACGACAGCAGAGACCTCTGATCGCTCATTCTCACTGCGTCTGTGATCTCCTCCTGAATGAAATAATAGTGAAATAAAAGTCTCTAATTTCACTGAGGGGTGCCCAGGGAGCCTCTGGAGGGCCCCTGAGGGTCCCCAGACCCCACTTTGGGAGCGGTCGGTCCGGCCCACGTTTACAGGCTGCGGTAATGATGCTTGTTTGTCCAGCGGTCTGTAAATCACACCGACATTAGAGGTGTCACAGGATCCACTGGAGACACAGCAGACCATCACTAATACCCCCCACCCTGGAGACGCACCCCCCCTCACTCCACCCCCTGATCCATAACAGCAGCCAAACAGAACAAAAAACACCCGGCTGTACAGAACATAAAAGTAGTTTTAAACCAATACCGACCATCTTTAACACTGTAGATCATTTAGATGTGAAAGAAGCTCTAAAACAAAGAGGACAGCCCTCAATTAAAAGCAATTTAATCAGAATATATTTAATATTCGTATATATGTGGGATCATTTATCACAAGGAAAATTGGGTTTTGTGACAGTTGCTCCATTTTAGAATACAAAAACAAACAAACATAAACATAAGAAATTAAAGTAAAATGTCCTATAAAAAAAACTATAATACAAAAAAATACACAATTATTAAAAGTAAGATTGGCAATAAAGAGAGGATCAATAAATGTATTTATATAAAAACAAGAAGTTAGACTAAGAATGTGTTCTACACTATATATCATTTACTGTACTGTATAATATAAAATATACAGCAGTGTATCATTTGTATTAGATATTAATGCTTATAATATCTGATGATTTTTTGCTTTGAAGTTAATATTACAAAAATAATCCTTTAGGGTTATAAAAGCGAGATTTAAACTCTGCTATTGTTTGCCTCTACTAAACCCAACCTGATACTATGTTTACTTTATTTCTATTTCATAAAATAGTAGTACGGTTTTGTAATATAGCACTTTTCTTTACAAGGTTAGAAAGTGCTTCACTGAAATAGAACCCAAATAGAAAATTACATTTAAAATACACAAAAATGAGGGATCATACACCCTCTGATTGTTCCTTTCTTTTTTTTAAACACAATAACCCTTAAAACGGCCATATTTAGCAAATGTTCAGTATTTGTATGTTGTGTCTCTACTGGGACTTGTCTCCATGCAGCAGCTCTTTTCACCCTCTGTCTGAAACCAGAGCCCAGTCTGCTCTGATTGGTTAGCTGGCCGGCTCTGTTGTGATTGTTCAACCGCTATCATGTACAATGTGTTGAACATAGTGATGTCATTATGTTACAGAAGTAAACAAAGGAGTCAAATGGAGATGTTTCAGGCCGGGGGGTGTGTGTGGGAGAGAAATTCCCTCTGGAGGGAACACAAGGATTTTAGCCTTTGCAGACCATTTACATGCACAACAACCTACACTACAGGAAAGGGAAAAAACCCCAAAAGTACAACATCAGGGGTGTCCAAACTTTTTTCACCAAGGGCCACATACAGAAATATATACTAAGGGGCCCCCACTAGAGGTGAAGTATTGCCTCATAAGTTGGTAAAATCAATCAAATGTAGGTCAATTATGCTTGATACTTGAAAGTGCCATAAGAAAAGAAACAGCCTATATCACAGCTCTCCATAGGGTTTCATTTATTGTGTTGGCAGCTCATCCCTTAAAACAGGAGCCTCAGATTGCTGATAATAAGGGGAAACATGAAGGGTGTATTTCAAGGTTGTTAGGTAAATAAGTTATTGGGCCTTTAATTAAGTGAATTTAATTGAAAAGTTGGCTTATAAACACATGAATACTGTGTAATATATTTGTACATATATATTATTTAAGAAGTACAATATAAGACAAGCACAAGTTTGATTTATGGGCCGTATTACATTATACTTTTTTAATTTGCTGAGGGCCGCATTTGGCCCCCGGGCGTAGTCTGGAAACCCCTGATTTACATGCACAAAAACCTTGATAACACAAAAAGCATTATAGGGCCCCTTTAACTTAATCTGGTTTGGTCATCATCAGGTCAAGTGGACAACATCTTTTTTTTTTTTTTTCACAAATGTACTGTTCTGTTTAGTTTTCAGTTATTTTTAATCCATCTGTTTCTACACACAGAAACCCCTCCTCAGTCTTGGCTCTGATTCCAACTAGCAGCACCTCTATCCCAGCCCCCAGTCCCCCCACCCCCCCCTTTAGTCTTTATTCTCTGCAGCGTTCTCCATTCATTACAGCTGCTTTACTGTGAGACGAGCAGCTTTTATTGGCACTGCTGCCTGTAAAATCGGTCGAGAGACTAACCTTTGCACAGAGGGAGGGTTTGTTAGAGGAAAGATGGACGTTCACACAGTAAACAGGAAGCAGCCCACAAATACACACTGTCGTTATTTCCCACACAGGACTGCAGATAGACACATTTTCAGGCAATGTTTGTGTGTGTGTTCTGATATTTATTAGGAAGCGACGGCTCCTTTAACCTCGCCCATCGACCGCCCAGCGCTCCCATTAAGGCTGACTGGGGTGTCCACAGGGAGAGAGAATGTGAGTGTGTGTTTGTCTTCAAAGTGGAATCTTTAAAAGGCTATAGGTTGTTTCTTGGAGTGTTTATGAGCTGAAACATCCCTGTGAGCTATTTAAGGTTCATTTATCCAATCCGACGCTCTCCACTAAAATGAGCGTTGTTGTTCAAAGAAACAGTGTTTTATTTCTACATCCTTTAAAGAGGTCCTTTATGATTGTTGTGGTTTACCCTCTCCTGTAGTGTGTTGTATAGGATGTGTGCACATGTCAATCCCAATGAGCCTCCATTGGACTCTTTTGTTTACTTCTGTAACATAGTAATAATTAACATAATTCTGAGAAGGATTTTCAAGATGGCGCCTGTGTCGGCATGCCGCTCCCTCAGCTCTCTGCCTTTAGCTATCCTATTTTTGTTTTATGTGTGTCAGAATGTCCCTGCTCTGCTTGTCTATGATTGCCAAGCTCTCCTCCACCTAAGACCCTCACTGGAGTTTATACTGCTGCCCAAACCTATATCTGGCATCCGTAAATCGACTTCCCCCCCTCTACTGTCAGATATTCCCACCTACCTGCGCCGGTTGCCCTGCATCCTGCCTCACCGAAAGCGCTTTAGGCGACGGGGAAAGCGTGGTGGCGCGCTTGTCCATCAAAAAGCACACCTGACGGCTTCTTCCGTGACTTATCCACGCATCAGATGTCATGGCCCTCCCGCTGCACGCCATCCGAGGGTTCGGTGGATTCGCCCTGTCTTTCCGCAGCTCCTCCTGCCCGACTGACTGCTCCCGGTCCGTGCGGCGTTCAAAACGCACATCTTCGTCAGCTGAGACGCACTACACCTTCGGCCAGCCCGGAGAGAAAACTCTGCATGGCTTTGCTAAATGCTAGGTCAATAGCAAACAAGACGTTCCTGTTAAACGACTTCTTCACCTCTCATGATCTGGATTTAATGTTCCTGACGGAGACCTGGGTCCACACCGGCGAGTATGTACCGTTTTCTGAACTTCTTCCTCCCGACTGTACTTTCTTCAGCTCCCCCCGTACCACTGGCCATGGTGGGGGTATAGCTTCAGTGTTTAGAGCTAATCTCCAATGCCGTTTGCTTCACCCAGTAACTAGCTATGCTAGCTTCGAGTTGCAGCTTTTTGAATTGAACCCAGCCTCGCCTATACTCTGCGCAGTCGTGTATCGTCCGCCAAAGTACAATAATGATTTCATTACTGACTTTTCTGACTATTTGTCCGGGATCATGGTGAAATACACTGAACAAAAATATAAACGCAACACTTTTGTTTTTGCTCCCATTTTTCATGAGATGAACTCAAAGATCGAAAACATTTTCTATATACACAAAATAACCATTTCTCTCAAATATTGTTCACAAATCTGAAAAAATCTGTGATAGTGAGCACTTCTCCTTTGCCGAGATAATCCATCCCACCTCACAGGTGTGGCATATCAAGATGCTGATTAGACAGCATGATTATTGCACAGGTGTGCCTTAGGCTGGCCACAATAAAAGGCCACTCTGAAACGTGCAGTTTTGCTTTATTGGGGGGGTCCGAAAACCAGTCAGTATCTGGTGTGAGGGTTAGGGTTAGGGGTAAGGTTAGGGTTAGGGTAATGTTGTGAATCGAGTGGCCCATGGTGGTGGTGGGGTTATGGTATGGGCAGGCGTATGTTATGGACGACGAACACAGGCCACTCGATTCACAACATTACCCTAACCCTAACCCTAACCCTAACCCTAACCCTAACCCTACCACTCACACCAGATACTGACTGGTTTTCGGACCCCCCCAGACCCCCCCAATAAAGCAAAAATGCACGTTTCAGAGTGGCATTTTATTGTGGCCAGCCTAAGGCACACCTGTGCAATAATCATGCTGTCTAATCAGCACCTTGATATGCCACACCTGTGAGGTGGGATGGATTATCTCGGCAAAGGAGAAGTGCTCACTATCACAGATCTTTACAGATTTGTTTTAGATCTTTGAGTTCATCTCATGAAAAATGGGAGCAAAAACAAAAGTGTTGCGTTTATATTTTTGTTCAGTGTATGATCGTGTTTTGATCTGCGGAGACTTTAATGTCCATGTGTGCTGCGAGTCTAAACCTCTGGTTAGGGATTTTTTAAACCTCCTCGACTCTTTTGGTCTTATTCAGTCTGTGGCTGGCCCAACACACGATAAAGGACACACCTTAGATTTAGTATTATCGTTTGGATTGTCTATCTCTGTGGATGAAATCTGTGCAGGAACGCGTATCTCAGACCATTTACCGGTTCTGTTTACAACCTCGATCCCTTCTGTAGGAGTCGAATCACGTGCTCCTGCGCGTTGTCTGCGTTCAATTAACCCCTTGACTGCCTCACAGTTTTCAGATGCTTTTAATACTTATCCGATTTGTAAATTAGAGGTGAACTGTGCTTTTATTGCGGATGAGCTTATCTCTTTGTTTGATTCGACATGCACACTAATACTGGATTCCGTTGCTCTTTTTACGCTTAGACGCAACAAAGTTCTCTCAGAGCCGTGGCTCAATGATTGTACTCGCGCTTTTAGACGCGCTTGCAGGCGTGCAGAGAGAAAATGGAAAAAGGATAAACTTCATGTCTCCTTAGAAATTCTTCGTGCTTGCCTTTCCGATTATCAGACGGCAGTCAAAGCAGCCAAAACAGAGTATATTTCTCTGTTAATCTCCAAAAACAGCCATAAACCTCAAGTTCGTTTTTAATGTCCTCAATTCGATCATTAATCCTTGTGATGCTTCTCCAATTGTGCCATCAACTACTCTCTGCGATACATTTCTTACATTTTTTATCGAAAAAGTATCTGCTCTTAGGCTAGCCTATACTAGTGCTACCCCAGATCCTGCTCCCTTTCTGTGCCCTGCTGTCCTCGACCATTTTGAGCCTGTATCCCTCTCTTCTCTCTCGGATGTAGTCAAGCACCTGTGGCCGAGAAACTGCACCTTAGACAGCATTCCCTCTCGCCTTCTCAGAGATGTTTTTGAATCAGTTGGAGAAAATGTTTTATTGCTTGTAAACACCTCTCTTAGCTCAGGATGTGTCCCAGCTGCCTTCAAACATGCCGTGGTTAAGCCGCTACTTAAAAAGAAAAATCTCGATCCCTCCATTCTCGCAAATTTTAGGCCCATCTCCCAGCTACCCTTTTTATCTAAAGCCCTGGAGCGAGTAGTCTACGCCCAGCTGCAGTCATTTTTAACCACGCATGGCATCCATGAAAAATTTCAGTCTGGCTTTAAACCTATGCATAGTACTGAAACAGCCCTTTTAAGAGTTTTTAATGATCTGCTCTTAGCCGCCGACTCAGGCAGCCCAGCTGTCTTGGTGCTGTTAGATTTAACTGCTGCCTTTGACACTGTGGATCATAGTATCCTGTTGTCACGGCTTGAACAGTCTGCAGGCATTACAGGCTCTGCCCTTGCATGGTTCAGGTCTTATTTGACGGACCGTAGCTTCTCAGTGCAGTTAGGTGCCTTCTCCTCTGCCAAAGCCCCTCTTACCTGTGGGGTTCCCCAAGGCTCGATTCTGGGCCCCATCCTTTTTCTATTGTACATACTGCCCCTAGGTTCAATTCACACAAAACATAATATCCCCTTCCATTGTTACGCTGATGATATACAGATCTATCTGCCTCTCAATCAAAATGCCAACTCACTACAGCAGTTGAAGGACTGCTTAACAGAGATTAAATCCTGGCTGAGCCAAAACTTCCTCACCCTCAATGAGAGCAAGACCGAGGTCATCTTTTTTTTGGACCCCAACCAACAGTCTCCCCGGTTGATATTCTGGGCTCCCTCAATAAAAATATCCTCCCCTCTGTTATGAACCTTGGAGTGACCTTCAACAGCGCCTTTAAATTTGATAAGCAGGTTAGCACTGTAGTCAAGACCTGCTTTTTCAAAATACGACTATTGGCTAAGACCAAGTCGTTTTTATCTTTTAAAGACCTAGAAAGGGTTATTAACGCCTTTGTTACCTCGAGACTGGATTACTGCAATGCTCTGTATGTGGGTATGGACCAGGCCTCAATTAGACGCCTCCGCGAGTTCAGAATGCAGCTGCACGTCTTCTTACTGGCCATAAAAAGCGCGACCATATCACCCCAATTCTGGCTTCATTGCACTGGCTTCCAGTTCGGTTCAGAATAGATTTTAAAATCCTTTTATTTGTTTTTAAAGCCCTAAATGGGCTGGCTCCTGCCTATATAGCCGAAACTCCTCCTTCGCTACACCCCAGGCAGAGCCTTAAGGTCGGCTGATCAGCTGTTGTTGATAGTGCCTAAGACCAGGCTTAAAACCCGAGGGCATCGAGCTTTCGCAGCGGCTGGCCCTAGGCTCTGGAATACTTTGCCCCTCCATGTGAGGTCGGCCCAGACCCTGTTTTTTTTTTTTAAATCAACACTTAAAACTCACTTTTTCTCTCTGGCTTTTGTTTAATTATCTATTTATTTAGTTATTTATTTATTCATTTAGTTGTTTATTTTAATATTTATAACATAACATAGGATTTCATAAAGTATTTTTAAAATAGTTTATACATTATTCGAATATAGGAATAGTAGATAGGATTACTTAAAATATAGTACCTTATATTTCATCTTTTTTCCCTTTAGACCCTTGCGGTTTATTCTTAAAAACCCTTACCCTTACCCACCCCCCATTTTCCCTCTGCTGGTCTATGGCCTTGTAGAGGGTAACGGGGTACAGAGTCGCTTAGATAAGCGGGGGAGTGCATCTGACCAAGAGATAGGTTGTTGTGCTCCCTATCTCTGTTTCTTATCCTATATCTAATAGAACTGCTCGGGTCTTGATAGATTGAGTGGGGAAGTTCATGAGCTCTTTCTAGAGGGTTATCAAGAATAACTTTTATCCAATGACCTTTTTCCTCTCTGTCTGTGTCTGTGTATTCTCTTGTTCCGATTAACCCAACCAAATCTTTTTTCTTGTTTTGTATCTATATCTACGCCGGGATCCGGAGTCGAGGCTGATCCTCTTGCTGTCGTCCTGTGTCTTGGATCCTCTATCCTGAGTTCTGGATTAAGTCGTGGACTTCGGGTCGTGGCTGAACCTGTCTCTGCGGTCCTGCCTTGGGTCTCGTCATGCTGCTTCCCTGATGGCTTCCACAGGATTGTAGCTGACATCCTCGTGGATTCATCTTCTTATTACAGACACATGCATTTCCTAACATTCGGTCTATATGCTGTAAAATGTATTATCTCTTCGATTTACACACGGCATCTATTGCACGTCTGTCCGTCCTGGGAGAGGGATCCCTCCTCTGTTGCTCTCCCTGAGGTTTCTCCCATGTTCCCTTTAAACTGTGGGTTTTCTCTGGAAGTTTTTCCTTGTACGATGTGAGGGTCTAAGGATAGAGGGTGTCGTTTTTCTCATACTGATATTCTGAACAATCTGTGCTGTTGTATTTGCTGTAAAGTGTCTCTACTGTAGGCTATTTTTATTATATGTACAGCACTTTGGCTCGACCAAAAATCGTTTATAAATGTGCGATATAAATAAAACTTGATTTGATTTGATAGTGACATCACTACGTGACACTAGTACTCCAACACATTGTACATGCTAGGCAGAGGTCGAGTTAACCGAATATTTTCCGTCAATGACGGATTTTTTCTAACAATGACGGAAAAAGTAGTCCGTCATTTTGACAGATTAGAACACAACTCGGAACAGCGCCAAAATGTCCACCAGCGGCCCACATTATATTACATCCTTAGTGGCCAGGTAGACTGAGGGCGATCTACTGTACTCTACTGTAGTCTGTAACTATTATTTAGTCATTCACACCCCTGTCCAGTTGGTGGCGAGTGTGTGTATATTAAGTAGCTATTGTCTAGTCTTGTTTTTGACCTCGTTGATTACCTCGTTGTTTAACCGGCTTTAGCAATCGCAAAATGTCACGGCAGCTTTTTTAATAAGCCCAGTAATTGTGATGGTGTGGATAAACGAGGTGAAAAGAGGGATTGATCCGGTGGAGGATGAAGGACAAGCCAGTAAGACTAAAACTGACAACGTTCAGCAAGCGGCAGAGGGGCAAGCAAGTGGCAAGGAGTTCAAGCGGGAGTACCGGGTTCAGTGGGAGCAAGAGTTTAAGTGGCTGAGGAGGGAAGATGGCAAAATGTTCTGCGACATCTGTAGAAAAGCTAAGATGAGTAACGGATTTGTCCGAGGGTGCACGACGATGCAGAAATCAGCGTTCAGGCTAGGCTACAGCAGGTCAATTTAGTTGTTCTTGTAAATATTTTGTTCATATTTTGGTTGTAATTGTCTCATTTAAAACGATGGCATTGTTCATATTTGCCTGTTTAGGCACAATGGTCGCGGTGTTTTTAGCGGCCTCTGCCCTACTCTGCTGTGCTGTCTGTCAGTGCAGGAACAAATAAATCATTCATGTTCGTGTTGACATGAAAAGTGACCACACGGTCGGTGTCTCTGTTCATCTTTTTTTTTCTCCATGCCCTTAAAGGTTCTGTATGAATCATTAAAAAAAATGAATGAATGAACATTTGCTGCTCAGTACCCAAACATAAATATGAAATATGTCTCATCTCATCATTAAAAAATGACGGGTAATAATGGATTATGACGGAAATTTTACGATCCTGTCCGTCAAAATGACGGACAACGAAAAAGTCTAACGCAACCACTGGTGCTAGGCTAAGGGACAGGACATCTCTTAGCGGTTGACGAATCACAACAGAGCCGGCCAGCTAACCAATCAGAGCAGACTGGGCTCGTGTTTCAGACAGAGGGTGAAAAGAGGTGCTGCAGCACAGGCAGTATGAGAAAAATAAAGAGCTTTTTGAGCATTAAAGCACGGAGACATGTCACAGTAGAGGCACACAATATGAGCCTGAAAATGAGCACAAGTTGTTCTCTTTAAGAAACAGGTTTAGAACCATGAACGAGAACATGACTGTCGATATGCAGAACACAAAATGTAGTGTTTTGCTTTTCAGTGAGGAAACCAATGTAACGGATGATTACGATGCAACGTGATAGCCTGTAACAATATCCCCAATATGCTAATAGGCTAA
Organism: Pogonophryne albipinna; assembly: GCA_028583405.1. Taxonomy (NCBI): domain Eukaryota; kingdom Metazoa; phylum Chordata; class Actinopteri; order Perciformes; family Artedidraconidae; genus Pogonophryne; species Pogonophryne albipinna. The sequence continues at coordinate 417,764 of JAPTMU010000069.1, forward strand.
AGCTAATGTTGTGATTTAGGGAAAATACAAGCTAGTTAGCAAACTAAACGGTTTATTAAATAGTATGATGCTCTTCCCCAAATCCCAACAAAAAAACGAATTCTAAACAACTCAAAAGTAAGAATGCTTATTTGCTAATAATACAATACATTTGCTAGTAATTGCACATTTTCTAATTTGTTAACTGGAACTATGAGATTTTTAAAGTTTAGGGGTGCGCCTTTTGAATAATCAACTAATTGTTTCAGCTGTACTTTTGAGAAGTTTAATTTGGACTCATAAGTTAACTCGTAAAATTATAAATTTTAAAGAAACTAAAGCTGTTAGTAAATGTAGTGCAGTAGAAAGTACAACATTTGAATCCGAGGTATCATGACATAGAAGTACATATCATTTCTATGAAAGCACGGCTCTTGAGTGAGTGTACTAATCAGAGGTGGAAGAAGTACTCACATATTGTACTTGAGTAAAAGTAGAAGTACCAGAGTGTAGGAATAATCTGTTCAGGGTTCCTGCAGGTTTCGCCAACTCAAATTTAAGACGTTTTAAGACCTTTTTAAGACCACTTTGAATATAATTTAAGACCTATTTCACGGCAATTAAGTATGAAGGAAAATTGCTATGAAAGAAGAAATACGTCCCATAATTACTTACAAAGTAAATGTATTCATGTTCAACATAAGAACAATGACTCAACATAACAGCATAACAGTATACAGAACTGTGTTAGCCAAAAAGTGTGTATGTGTCTCTGTGTGTGCTTGAGTGTGTGTGTGTGTGTGTGTGTGTGTGTGTGTGTGTTAGGGCTGTGCAATTAATCGTATTTTAATCGCAATTACGATTTTGGCGTGCCACAATTACGAAAACAACGTAATCGAAAAAAACCGATTGTTTAGCTTTGCTAGGTTGTGACAGTGCACTACAACATATTTGATCTAATTTATTTTAGTCTAATCTATTTATCATATGTATATATGTTTAGTAGCTTGTGGAAGTGCGCTCCAAAATATTTATTATTTTGATATTATTTATTTAATTTATTTTTGTATTGGTTTTTCAGTTGAATCATACGTTCAGGGTAATCAACAGTAAAAAGATACTGTTCAAATTATTATTATTTGTTTTAAAGTTCAATACATTGATATTTTCAAAGTCAATGAATAATCGTGATATCAATTATTGACCAAAAATAATCGTCATTATGATTTTTGCCATAATCGAGCAGCCCGTGTGTGTGTGTGTGTGGCCGTTTCTCAATCGCGAGGAAACTGGCTTCCAAGCCAATATTTCAAGGATAGTACGTCATCGAGTGCCGCCGAAGGACTGTTCCAATCTCCAGCATACTTGGAATTCCACCGAGGCCGCGTCCTTGGTTTGGGGGTAATTTCGAGGCTGCACATGGGTAGACTTCGCGTCCTTCAAGTCCCCACAATGCTTTGCGCACGGACCAATTTCCCCAAATCTATGGCGGAAAATGTAAGGCAGGGGCCGTTTCTCAATCGCGAGGATGCTGGCTTGGTAGTCGCGTACTTCCAAGTCACTTCCTTCAGAAACGAAGCAAGTATACTTCCAAGCCACGGCTACGGAAAACGAAGAAGAATGGAACAGGCTAACAAGTGTGCCACTCTCTCTAACGGTTTCAACATAAACTGTACCGAAAATAAATAGGCCTACCTCACGATGTCTATCTAATTATGAACTTGCTTTACTTTCACGGAACACATTTTTCGTGATAACAAATGTAACAAAGTAACATATTTACCAACACATGTTCTACGCCACTACATACTTACATTTAAATGTGTGCTGCGTCGGTTCAGCCATTCTCCACAAGGGTTTTTGAAATTGGTCCGTGCGCAAAGCATTGTGGGGATTTTAAGGACGTGAAGTCTACCCATGTGCAGCCTCGAAATTTCCCCCAAACCAAGGACGCGGCCTCGGTGGAATTCCAAGTATGCTCGAGATTGGAACAGTCCTTCGGCGGCACTTGATGACGTAGCATCCTTGAAATATTGGCTTGGAAGCCAAAATCCTCGCGATTGAGAAACGGCCGGGGCCTCTCATATGACGCACACCTGCACACTTGCTAGCCTGTTCCACTCATCGTTTTCCGAATGCCAGGAAGGATTCTTGCCTAGCTTCTGAAGGAAGTGACTCGGAAGACATGTGCTACCAAGCAAGCATCCTCGCGATTGAGAAACGGCCTCTGTGTGTGAGAGAGAGAGTGTGTGAGAGAGAGAGTGACAAGAGCTATATTCAGAGCTCTGCTACCTTGGCTACAATCTTTCATCGTTGCTGTTGTATGATTGGTGTTTAACTACGGTATTTAGCGTCTACAGCACCTCCGCTTTTACGGCCCGTCCACACAGCGGCGTGCGTTGAAGCTTCCAACGCTTCTGCCCATTCACTTTGAATGGGGTGACGTCACTTTTAGCCGAACTGCATCGTGGGAAGCGACGCGGAGCGTTGCTGGCGTGGCTCGCTGCAAAAGTTGAGCAATGTTCAACTTTTGACGCCTCGGCAGAAGCGTCAGCCAATCGAATCATATGCCAGTACAAGCTCTAGCCAATCAAACCGCTGCTTGTGTGTCAGGGGAGGGAGATTCATGTGATTGGTAGTTGGTCGAGTGTCAGACACGCCCGCCGGCAAGCGTCAACGCACGCCGCTGTGTGGACGGGCCGTTAGGGTTGACGTAGACCCAAACGTCACCCAGAGGTCCCCCGGTGTTGTTGCGGGAGCTGCTGCACTAGCTAACGCTTCAAACACGTCCCCCTCCACTGGTTTCAACCAAGCACTACATTCGATGTTTTCCAACCAAATACGGTTGAACTGACACTTCCCCATATACATTTGTAAGTAGATTCGAAGATATCTGGATATTTGGAACTCTCTACCCACTCAAATCAAAGACATACATACACATCTCACCTTCACAGCTCACTTAAAAACATGGTTCACTGAGAACTACACCTGCACACACTAGTCTGTGTTAAGTATGGCGTGAGTGTTACATGTTGTGTTACATGTTGTCATCATGGATGTTGCCCCTCGTTTCTGTGATGTGATTGTGATGTGCTCTATGTGACATGTATGTATATAGTAACGTGTGTTGTTTATCCTCACACCGGTATCTACTTGTCTTTCCTTCTTTTTATTTTTTTATTTTTATATTTTCGTATAACTAATGGTGTTGATATATTGTAATTTTAAGGGTGTCTATTACCATCTGGCCAGGGACAACAGCTGGAAATTAGCCATGTCGGCTAAAGCTGCACCATCTACTGTTTTTGTGACAGTTCATCGATGGGGACTGTCCACGACACTATAAATAAATAAACTAAATACATGAGTTTCTGACTGCCGCTAGCTGAAGCTTGGTTACTAGCTGGGTGTTCTCCGATAAGGGGCCGGGAGGAAACAAAGTTAGTGATTACTGGTTCCATGTTGATTTAATTCAATACAAATTGTTGGGGGAACGTACTGGTTACTTTGCAGCACGGACATTTCCCCCAAAACACATTTAGACGCGATCGCAACACAGAAGTACCTTTCAAATTCCATCATATTTAAGACCTTTCTTATTTTCTTCGTCATATTTAAGACCTTACATTCAGATTATCAAATGTAAGACTTTTTAAGACCCCGCGGGAACCCTGTCTGTTAAAGTTAAAGTCCTGCATTCAAAAATGCAGGATTAAAAAACCAGTATTATCATCAAAATATAGTGAAAGTAGCGACAGTAAAAGTAGTCATTTTGCAGATTGGTCCATTTCAGAATAATATATATGATATGTTTTATAATGATTGATCATTAAAGTGTTGTCAAAGCTGGTAAAGGTGCAGCTAGTTTGAATGACTTTGTATACTGCAGGGTAGCTTGTGAAGTGTTGTACTTAGTTACTTTACACCACTGGTAAGTTAGAATCCAGTACTGCACAAAATAAATGTGATAAACATGATAGCATTATAAACAGGGCTGCACATAACTGGTGCGCATGCGCACCTCCGCCAAAAAAAGAGCACAGGGTCATTTGAAAAAAGGCGCATTTGCGTACCAAAATTGAGAGAGGGAGAGAGAGAAGAGAGAGACGGGAGAAGAGAAAAGAGAGGAGAGAGGAGAGAGAGAAAGATATTTGCGAGTTGCATATGAACTCAGGGCCGGCCCGTAGCACTGGCGTTATAGATGTTCGCCTAGGGCGCCAGATCTGGGGAGGCGCTGCGCTGGCAGCTCTGGGAGGGAAAAAAACATTTTTGACCGTTGGGGCTAATCCTAATTTTCGGCCTTGATGTAACAATATTCATAATTAAGTAAATGTAACACCCTTTTCACCCCGGTTACACGTTTCATTTGCCCTGTAAGTGATGAAAATGGGGGATGTTGGCTTATCTGGCGCCCGCAGCTCACAGCCAAAATGCGAGTGAGCGAGGGAGAGAGAGAAGGGCGCACCGCCCGGTGTTGTTATTAGAATCTGGTGCTAGCTGCTCTAACGGATATAAGAAGAAGCAAGGCCGGATTAACCATATGGGCAACCTGGGCAAGTGCCCAGGGGCCCTTGAGCAAAGAGGGCCCTCAGTGACAAGATGAAAAAAAAAAATATATATATTATTTTTATTTATTTTCGGGCACAACCTCACTCATCATACATTGTTTTAAATGACACTCACTCTTCGCCATAAATAACACAGCTTTTCTATAGGGTCAAATTAATATATTTTCTAAACAGTCTCTGTACTGTAGGTCTCACTCAAGCCCCAGGAAGTGCACCGGACTCTGATGAGAATATTCGTTGTGGCCAAACGGCAGTACTACACTTCCTTTAGGTTGCTGGGCCCGGAAACACTTTTTCCCTCTAACACTCTAAATGTTTGTAACTAATAAAACTCCTTGTGTACTTGTACAGCCAGCCAGTCATATGTTGGCATTAAGTGGGGTGCTGATTTTTTACTAAAAGGGCAAAAGGCTAGACCTACTTTGGTTGAACTATGTGGCTGCGTCCCTGCTTTTGACAAATAGGTGTGCAATTTGACATGCCAGATTGACTGAAAATTCTAAATATTGGTCATGTTGGTATGATTGGGTAGGCGTGGTGTTACTTGTTGGTACGTGGGTTGGGGGGGGCCCATAAGCGCTCAGTGCCCAGGGGCCCCTGGAGGTACTAATCCGGCCTTGAAAAGAAGATGTTTCTACAATAATGTGGAGGGAGAGTCCTCTCCAGTCAGACTGAGAGGCTGAAACTACAGCTCAGTGAGGTAAGGGACTCTTGAGTGTTTAGATAGTTCACTTTAGTCTAAGTTCAAACAGTTTGGTCACAATTTATGTAAACACATATTTCCAAGGCACTCCTTTATAATTATTGGGATAAACAGGTTTTAAATCATTCCAATGTATACTATAGGACAGTAACCAAAAATATCCTTTAAAACTGGAGAGATAAAAAAAAAAAAATGCATAAATAAATAAATGTTAAGGTAAAATAAGATATGAATGAACACAAATAAAATAAGTTACATTCATTTGTTATTGGCTATGGTAGGTTATTGGTTATGTTCACATACTTATTTGATTACATCCACTTGTCTAAGATGACAACAGAGACTTTCGACCCAAACCCAGCTGTTGACTTGTGGATGCAAGCAGCTAATCAGACTCAACCAGAGAGAAAGAAGTAGGCCTACATCATCAGCTACCATGTCTGACAGTGAGGAAGACAGTGAGGAGAACAGTCAGGAGGGTAGTGATGACAGCTTGTAGGATTACTGGTCGTCCTAATGTTGTCTTGTGTTCACCTCTGCATGTGTGTTCTGTGTTCACCTCTGCATGTGTGTTCTGTGTTCACCTCTGTGTGTTCAGTGCCGTGTGTCTGGCAAATAAAGTCAAGACCCCCTCAAAAGTTACGGTTTATTTCATTTTAAGGATGAGCACCAAGCAACATCTCCGGGTGCTCCTTTGAGAACCAGGGCAAAAAAGTGATGTGCACCCCTGATTATAAATCAACTTGTCATAGTTAAGCCTGGATAAAAAACCTCCACGCTTACATTCACAAAAATGGTTGAGTATTAAGAGATTAAATTTTTATTTATTCTTTCATTATAAATTAACCGATCAGAATTGCAACTTATTCAATATCAGACAACTTTATTTTGGCAAACTTCTTGTTTAGCTGCATGATAATAACAACATGGCAGTGAAACATTGAGAAGATTGGTATTGTTAATCATAAAAACAAAAATATTGAAAAGAATATCAGTTTTCTAACAACGTTGCTGTCACATGATAAATTAAATGTATTCTTTAATTAACTTCTTTGCAGCTTGTACCCTAGAAAAAGACACATCTGTTGGACATTAAAAGCTTATTTTTGGAATGTTTTTAAGTGTTTCTCCGTCACTTCCCGGGGCAGAAGGGGCAGGAGTTGCTCTTGCTGGACTGCAGCCACACACGGATGCAGTCTCTGTGGATGGTGTGGCTGCAGCCCAGGGGGTGCCGGCTCTCTGGGTCCACGTGGTTCTGGCACATCAGGCAGGGCTTCAGCGGCCCGGCAGCCTGACCCCCGTCTGCCGCTCTCTGCGGGGGGGGTGTCGGCCTCTGGATGGGTCCCGGGGGTGCGGGCCGGCTGATGGGCCCCGGGGCCGACCTCTCGTTCTGCACCAGCTTGAAGCCCACCTGCTCGATGACCTCTTCCATGGACATGCCGGCCAGCGTGCCGCGGGAGCTCTTCACCTGTTGGAGCAGCGACGTCAGCTGAGCCCTGTTGCATTGTGGGTAGCGAGCCCCAAGCTTCTCGAGGACCTTGTCGAGTTTACCGGCAGGGGCGGAGGTGGCAGCGGCGCCGGGGGGAGGCGGGGATGGAACTGCAGGATGGACAGGCTGAACGGGAGGGGACGGAGAGAGACTGGGAGGGGGGGTCACCCTCATCTGAGCTCTGATGTGGGGCTGGAAGTGAGGCGGGGGCAGGTAGACAGGCTGGTGCATGGGTGGGAGGGAAGGCTGGAACTGGTGTGGGTGAGGGGGTGGGGGGTGGTTGTAGCGGTGGCGGAACTGGGGAGGAAGTTGGAACGGTTGCTGGTAAAAGTGTGGGTGTCTCTGGGGAGGGAAGGGTCGAATCACTGGGATTGGAGGAGGAGGGGGCATGAACTGGGGGCGGACCAGGGACTGCATCACCTGGTTAAATCTTAGGTCAGCCTGCAGGAAGAAAGAAGAGTTAGCTATAAGTCAAGGTTCAAGGCTTTACTGCCATGTGCACATTAGCTACATTGTAGATATGGCAATGACAAACTTAAAGGGGACCTATCATGCAAAATGCACTTTTGTACATCTTTTATACATGAATATGTGTCCCCGGTGTGTCAGGGAACTCACCAAGTGTCAGAACACACAACCCTCTCTCTTTTCCTCCATACCCAAATCTCTAAAAACGGGGCTGCAACGGATCTGATACAGACCGATCCGGATTTGAAAATGCTCTGACGTCACAAAAGGGGTGCTCCGCTTAGTGGTCAATTCTCCACCTATCAGGGGAATGAGAGGTTGGGCCACGGCCGGCCATTGCCGATCGAAAGCGCTGGAGACGCTGTAGTACATATGCCAGGCCTGTAAGTGGCGCTGTAGTCTGCCACAAAAGCAGCGAAGAAGACTTCCTGCGCATGGTTGCCATGGTTGCCCTTCTGTTTATTCTCCGCTGTGGCTCTTTTTCTCCCTCCCCGAGGCAAGCGTTTGCTCCTGCTGCTCCTGTAATTCAATGCAATCCCTCCCTCGCTGTAATTCTCTCCGGTTTTCCACCAGCAGATGACAAACACCCACCTCTCCGCCTCTTCCAAGGAACGAGGGGACCGTGTGCAGAGTTTCAGTTAGATTTGTTTTCGCCGGTCAACATGTCCGTTAAAGTTCAAATCTTCCGGACAAAATTAGAAAAGTGCCGGTCAAAGGTCTTCTTTGTTATTTATTGAGCTTTAAAACAAATGAATAATGACTCTATATAATCATATAAGAATAAAACACGGAGGACGGATATCTCTTTTTCTCCCCCTCTTCTGACAGCCCAGCAGCCGATCTCAAAGCACGCTTCCCTCTCCTGCAGGGGGGCGTGGTCAGCTGCAGCTCATTTGCATTAAAGCTACGTCACAGAATCAGCCCCTGCAAAAACAGGGCTGGAAAGAGCAAATAGATGCAAAATGAGGCATGGCTAAAATGCAGGATCTGTTTGGTATTTTGAAAAAAAAACTATATTTATATACTTTATATAGGTATGGCCCTAAAATATATTGTTCAATATAGCATGATAGGTCACCTTTAAGTCACAGGCTCCTCCAACAATGCAACATACAAATACAATTGAAATAGTGAGTCAGTCAGTAAACATTTAAACTTTGACCCGAGGGACCAAAACTTTAAAGAAGAGCGGCTCTCCACCTTGAGTATAAATATATCTCCCCTTATAGATATCCTTTTGGTGGGGGGTGTCTTACCATAGGGACCTGGGGCAGTGACGGCACGTTGATCCTGGGGAGGGTCTCTAGCTCCTGGCCCTGCTGCAGCTGCTGCAGAACCTCCTGGAAGCGTCCCTGGAGCTCCGCCTGGTTCCTCCGCACCAGCCCTTCCTTCTTCTCCCACTTCTGCCTCTCCTGAGGGTACTGCTGCGGGAACTCCGTCCTGAGCGTGTTCAGGTACTGGCCCACCTGGGACAGGTCGCCACAGGGTCAACATTGGAACGTCAGGGTCTGGTCATAGTCTAGTTTCCAGCAATGTGAACCCGGAAATGTTGAGTACCCCAAAATGTATGATAGAAATGTAAAGTAGTGGGTCCCCAGCACATGGAAGCTGCAGGATGCTAACTTGTATATGTTGGGCATATAGGCTATAATGCTATTTAACGCAAATATGCTAATCGTGCAAATTGCCCAACATATGCAAGTTAGCATCCGCCAGTTTCTATGCGTATTTCTATCAAAAAACATTTGTGTACTCAACATTTCCAGGTTCAGAATATGAGCTGGCAAATAGACAGTATCATTCTGAGTTCAAAGCTGAAGTCCGTACCTCCCTCAGCCAGCCCTCGATGCGGGCCATGGCGACCTCCCTCTGCTTCTCCACAGCGGAGATCTCGTCCTGCAGGGCCAGCAGCTCGGCCTCCTGCGCCTCCTTACTCCCCTGCTCCATCTCCTGCCGCAGCTCGTCCAGCTCCTCCTGCCACCTCCGCTGCTCCTCGCTCTGGTCCTCCATGAGAGCCGCCAGCTTGATCTCGTTTTCCTCCAGCTCCTTGGCCAGCCTGGAGAGGAGAAGGAGTGTGTTCAACAATATTATCCATGTATTTGTTGATTTAGATGCAACTGACACAGAACAGTTTTTTAACAGTCTGACATCAATAAAATATGATTTTTTTATTTTCCCCAATTGGTTTTACTGGTCTTGCAAATCTATACAAACCACATAATTAACCTAATAACATATCAGTGGCTTCTTTTCAACACTAGTATAGTGGTACATTATTGAGAACTGAAAATCGCATCTGGTCAAAAAACGTTCTTTACGTAGCCAAGATGGGGGCGGGGGTGGCGAAGTCCATAGGGACTTGGCTTGGCAACTGGAAGGTCACCAGTTCAAGTCCCGGAAAGACCAAGTGCTACCGAGGTGTCCCTGAGCAAGGCATCGTTCCCTCCACTGCTCCCCGGGCGGCGTACATAATAATGGCAGCCCACTGCTCCTAACACTAGGGTGGGTCAAATGCAGAGACCTCCCCGGGCGCTGTACAATAGCTGCCCACTGCTCCTAGTACTAGACTCCTGGTACTAGGATGGGTTAAAAGCAGAGAACACATGTCACTGTGTGTGCTGTGTGCTCTGCATGTGTGACCATTAAAGAGGGGTTCATCCCTCCCAATATTATTATTATGGCTTTCATGGAGTGTGAGAAGTGTCCAGCGTTCCACACCCAACTTTTCGTCATTGATACTGGTTAATTAAAAATATTATTTTAAAACATGCCCTTTGGTGGATGATGTGTTTGACAAATCACAGGGGATGCATGAGCATATTCAAAAAGAGATGGTGAAAATAATTGAATTGGTACATTTGGCTGCTGCGTTGTTAGAATAGAGTTCGGCTAACCAGCAAGCGGTTCCTGATCTGCTTTAATCTTATTTTGAAATGTTCTGGGTGGACTGGACTCTATCAGTCTGGTTAAATCCCTGGCCTGCGCGTTCATTTCTTGTTATTTCAAAGAAAATGAAGAACATGTGCTGTATCCGCCCAATGATAGGGAACCACTTCATGATTTAATGGATTCTTCCTTAAGCTATTATTCTCCCTTTCGACTCATTTGACAAAAAAAGAAATGCGGTCTTCTTGGTATTTACCTGTTTCTCTCCTCCTCTGCTCTGTTCTTCTCTGAGGTCATTTCCTGTTTCTTGGATAGGAAGTTCTTCCTGGTGGCCTTGGAGTTGTTCAGCTGTAGTTTAACTCGCAGAGACTCCAGTTTGTCCAGAAGAGCCTGGAAACAAAGTCACAGTGTGATGGAGGAAGAGCTTGTGTTTTAACTTTTAAACAGTGTGAGGGTCTCACCTGGTGCTGCCGGGTGGCCTCCTCCTTCCTCCTTTGCACCTGTTGCTTCTGTTTCTCATGCGCCACCCCCTCCTCGCCCTGCTGCTTCTTCATGTTGTCGTACTGTTCCGTGAGGCTGGAGCTGTAATCCAACATGGCCGCCACCTGACTCTCCCAGTCCGTGTCCGTGTTGACGCCCACCTCTTCGGTCATATTCTCCGTCTGCACTGACTGCACTTTTTGCAGCAGGTCTGGGAAAGGAAAGGAAACCAGTAAATAAGAGGGTCAAAAACTGTAAACAATGCGAAGCATAGTATTAAGAGACAAGAACAGGCCGCATCACATTAAGACTCATATTAACATTCTATACATTTGTTGATGTTATATTAATTTCTTTTAATCTGAGTCTAAATGTGTCATATATTTTATAAACTCGCATATGGGAAGCATTTTGCTTGGCAAGCCCAGTCTGCTCTGATTGGTTAGCTGGCCTGCTCTGCTTTTATAATGTGTTGGAGCACTAGCCAATACAAGCATGAGTGTTGCATGGTGATGTCACTGTGTTATAGAGGTAAACAATCAAGTCTACTGGAGGCCTTTCAGGCAGGGTGGGGGGGCGGGGGTTGGAGTGTGTGGGAGAGAAACTTTGAAATGTTAGCCTTTGCAGACAATTTACAAGCACAAAAACTTATATGACACACTACAGGAGAGGGAAATCCAAGAAAACATATCCTGTATTGCACAATACTCGACTGACTTCCTGTTTGATTCTGAGATAAATTACAGATAACTTACTTCTCAGGCAAGCTTGTGTCTCTTACATGTTAATAGCAAGAAAGCAGTTCAAACCTATTAAGGCGAGAAACGGCAGGCAAAAACATTGTTTTTCAAGTACTGGTCAATTTTGAGCCATTTTGATTCCATAACATGTTTTCTTTCAGGCTTTTGGAAGGAAAATGTACAAAATACACATTTAAGTGTTTATTTTACTATAGTTTGTGTATTTGCGTCTGTAGATTTCTCCTAAATTCACCAAAAGTTAGCATTCTAATGTAACATAAAGTACCGCGACCGCTGTGTGCACCATGTCATCAGAGGTATCGCTGGAAAGCTGTGTCTCTCCTAGAGATGGCAAATCCGGATCATTTTATGGACTCGGAGTCTTCTGAGTCAATCATTGAAGAGATCCGGATCATACGAGTCATTTGAGTCATTTGAGTCATATGAGTCAGCATGACCAAGACCGTAGAAATCCTACCGGTGAAACCGAAAAGTTGTTGCATTTAACCAGCATATTAAACTAACGTTACATTAACCTCCGCTACACAGTGTCTTTTGCTTTAATAAAACATGTGTGTGTGTGTGCATTTTAAAAAATAAGTGTTTTGCATTATATGTATATAGTTATTTTAATATGTTCCTGTACTTAAGCTAATTTTGCACAATTGTGTTTTCATTTAATAATAATAATAATAATAATAATAATAATTGTATAATTACATTTTATATATTCTAACTGTTTTGCAATTTTCTATCATTTGTTTCTTTTTGTGTGCCATGTTCAAAATAAACGAGTTTCCAAGTAAGATCCTTATTGGAAATGCAGATATTATTACAGGAGACTGTTGCACAACATGAACATTGTGTTAGAAGTCTACACTGAAACTTAATTTAGAGCCGGAAAAATCGCGGGATCCGTGAATCCAGGTCAATGATCGAGAGAGACCAGTAGCCTACGAGGACTCAGAGCCGTAACATATAGCAGGCAGCAGATCCAGAGATCCAGCAGACTCGTCCCCATGCACGAATCTACAGCAGACTCAGCCCCTCCTCCGAGTCCCACGGCTCCCGCGACGAGTCGCAGCAGACTCAGAGATTTGCGGACTCACGGCTCACTCACGGCTCACGGCTCACTCACGGCTCACTCACGGCTCACGGGACTCTCGCGGGAGCCGGAGGAGGGGCTGAGTCTGCTGTAGATTCGTGCGTGGCGACCATAGACTGTATATAAAGATGGCGACGAGTCTGCTCTGGATCTGCTGCTATATGTTACGGCTCTGAGTCCGCACGAGACACAAATATGTCATGATGGGGTCAAATAACTATGAAAAATAAGAAATTAATTAAAATGAACTGTTCATTTTATTAATTAATTAAAATGAACTGTTCATTTTAATTAATTTCTTATTTTTAGAAATTAACTTTGAAAAATAAGAAATTAATTAAAATGAACATATATACTATGTTCATTTTAATTAATTTCTTATTTTTCAAAGTTATTTTATCATGGGTGGAGATACTTAGTGAAGTTGTTGCAGTGGTGATTTGTTGACCCCTTGACCCAATAAGGTACACTCTTCAAGACCTTTCTGATTGGAAGGTTAGGGGTAGTCCCCCTCCCCCTACTTGTCACCAACCATCCCCCACTATCAAGATTCTCCCAAAACACCTCAGACAGAAGTGACAAGAGAAGAGAGAGTGACATTGACTGAGGATTATTTGCTAAAGATAAGAGGATTTTTTTGTTGGAGATGAGTACTTGGAAAATAAGTGATATATGGATGCATTTTGTTGGAGTAAATCAGGCACAAGCAAGATGTCAGTATTGCAAAAACCTGATATCTGTTCATGGAGGGAGCACATCAAATATGAGGAGGCACTTAAAAACTAAGCACCCCACTGCACTTTTAGCAGACACTCAGCAGACAACAACAGGGACAGCAGAAGCAGCAGCGACAACATCTGCAACGGCATCAACCAGCACAGATTCAGGTGTGGCAAGTACATCAACTCAACTTGCAACAGCCACTACCACAGCACCACAAGCAGCCAGAAAAAGGCCAAAACAAACCACTATGGGAGGCTTTATAAACAGGCCCATTCAACCACTGCAGCAGAGTAAAGTGGACCAGGCTTTGGTTAAAATGATAGCCACTGATTTTCAACCGTTCACAATTGTTGAAGACAGGGGGTTCAGAGCATACACAGCGGCACTGGACCCATCATATGTGCTGCCAAGCAGAGGCACTATATCAAAGCGGATGCTGCCCAACCTTTTCGAAAAGGTCAGAGCTGAACTCCAAGAGCAGATTAGGACTGCTCCTGCTGTATGTTTGACAACAGACTGCTGGACCTCCAACACAACAACAAGCTACATGTCAGTGACATGCCACTACATCACTGACTTTAAACTCAGATCCAATTTACTGGACTGTTTTGTTGTCGCAGTCGCACACATCCCAAAATCTGGCGCAAGAGTTGAGCCGGGTTGCAAAAGAGTGGGGCATTCAAGATAAAATTGCAGCCTGTGTCACTGACAATGCAAGCAACATTGTCAAGGCCGTGAATGACATTTTGAAGTGGAACCATGTGAGATGCTTTGCTCACTTGCTGAATCTGACGGTCAGATCTTCAGTTCACCAAACTGAAATCCAGGCCTTAATTCTGAAGGTCAAATCTATCGCAGAGTATGTGCGCAGAAGCACAGTGGCCTCTGCAAAGCTTCGGGAAATGCAACTACAAATGGGGCAGGTCCAGTTGCGAATGAAGCAGGATGTAGCCACACGGTGGAATTCAACCTACTTCATGATGCAGCGTGCCATCGAAATCAAGGAACCTCTTGTCTCCACAATGGCACTGCTCAATCCACTGCTACCAGCCTTAACTCCCGAGGAATGGGATATCACAAAGGAGGTGTGTGATATTCTTAAGCCCTTTGAAGAGGTGACTGTGGAGATGAGCTCAGAGAGGTATGTAAAAATAACGCAATTTTATGAATTACATTTTTCATACATTATATGCTGTGTTGATGGTCATTAGTATAAGGCCTGATGGTCATTAGTAAAGAAGGCTGCAACTGCAAGAAACACAATTTCAATGACTATTTATTTTTTCACAGGTTTGTGACAGGCTCAAAAGCCATTCTGATGGCACGGGGGCTCCAGAGAATTGTTGCCCACAGGCAGAGAAACCCCTCCACCCACGAACCTGTCAAAGGGATGGTTAATTTCCTTGCAGCAGATTTGGAGAAAAGGTTTGGGCAAATTGAAAGGGTCAGAGTGCTTGCTGAAGCTACACTTTTGGACCCTCGCTTCAAAAAGCATGCCTTTGTGATTGAAAGGAACGCAGAGGAAACTGTGTCAAGAGTGGTGGGAGCAGCAACACATGCGGCAACACCAACATTACCCAGCACAGAGGAGGAGGAGGAGGAGGAGGGTGGCACAACTGTGAATCCTCCAAGTGAGCCAGTGCCTCAATTCTGGGCTGACTTTGAGGAGCGAGTGACCACTCTGAGGCCAGGGGTCCAGAACCCGAGCACTGGGGCCATGCTGGAGATCAAGGGATTCTTGGCAGAGCCACTTATCCCCCGAAAGGCTGACCCCCTGGAATGGTGGAGAGTTCGAGCCCTGGTGTACCAAAATATATGCACAGTCATGAAGACCAGGCTCTGCATTGTGGCCACATCTGTCCCCTCAGAGCGTGTTTTCTCGAAAACTGGGCAGATCATTACAGACAGGAGGAACAGGCTCAGCCCTTCAAAAGTGCGTGAGCTTGTCTTTCTTAATGCCAACTTGTGAGTGACACACTTAAATAATGCACTTGCACAATGCACATTATGTATATAGTTATTTGATTATGTTCCTGTACTAAGCACATTTTGCACAATTGTGTTCATTTAAAAAAAATAAAAAAAATCTTAGCCTATATGCCAACTGATTTGCACATTTTGCATTGTGCTCTCATTTGTTGTTGGCAAAAGATATGCTTGATTTTTTTGTGTGTGCATTTAAAAAAATAAGTGTTTTGCATTGTATGTATATAGTTATTTTAATATGTTCCTGTACTTAAGATAATTTTGCACAATTGTGTTTTCATTTAATAATAATAATTGTATAATTACATTTTATATATTCTAACTGTTTTGAAATGTTCTATAATTTGTTTCTTTTTGTGTGCCATGTTCAAAATAAACGAGTTTCCAAGTAAGATCCTTATTGGAAATGCAGCTATTATTACAGGAGACTGTTGCACAACATGACCATTTTGTTAGAAGTCTACACTGAAACTTAATTTAGAGCCGGAAAAATCGCGGGATCCGTGAATCCAGGTCAATGATCGAGAGAGACCAGTAGCCTACGAGGACTCAGAGCCGTAACATATAGCAGGCAGCAGATCCAGAGATCCAGCAGACTCGTCCCTATGCACGAATCTACAGCAGACTCAGCCCCTCCTCCGGCTCGCACGGCTCCCGCGAGTCCCACGGCTCCCGCGAGTCCCACGGCTCCCTCGACGAGTCGCAGCAGACTCAGAGATTTGCGGACTCACGGCTCACTCACGGCTCCCGCGAGTCCAACGGCTCCCGCGAGTCCCACGGCTCCCTCGACGAGTCGCAGCAGACTCAGAGATTTGCGGACTCACTGCTCACTCACGGCTCACGGCTCACTCACGGCTCCCGCGAGTCCAACGGCTCCCGCGAGTCCCACGGCTCCCTCGACGAGTCGCAGCAGACTCAGAGATTTGCGGACTCACGGCTCACTCACGGCTCACGGGACTCTCGCGGGAGCCGGAGGAGGGGCTGAATCTGCTGTTGATTCGTGCATGGCGACGAGTCTGCTGGATCTCTGGATACAACAACGTTGTAATGTGATTTTACACGTTATAAAGAGAGTAAAGAGTGACGCAATTTATAGTTTTAATTTTTACGTCACATCAGGTGTAGGACTCAAAGGACTCGGGTTAATCGAGAGGGAGACTCGTCACGACCGGCTCATTACTAGGATCCGGGTTAATGATCCGGATGAATCATGACTCGCCCATCTCTAGTCTCTCCTGCACAATCTCATCGGATCCAAATATGGTCGTTTTCTTTGTATCAGCAACCAATCGTGAAAGCACAAAGGGGTCTTAAACCAAGAAACGAAATCTCATTGGCTGGTGTCAATTTCTGACAACGTGACTCGTTCAGATGCGTCACGTGGTGTGCTAAAACACTTCCTGGTTAGCTTTCCGCTAGAAATTGAAATCTCAAAATGGCAAAAGAACGGCGAAAAAAACGTTCACAGAGAAGAAAACAACAATTGTCATTGCACGAAGCAAGGTTATACAAAAAACAAATGACCCCGAGCATGAAATACCTTCACGGAGTGCGTCGATGCGCAAGCTGTCATCCAAAGAACAGGAGGGTTTAGCTAGCGCCTCACTGCAATCTTTAAAGGTCGTTTTCTCAAAATGAGTTTTTTCTCCTACTCTGAGTTCGAAATGTCAACTTCAGTAGCACGTAGAGACACCAAACCTTCCAGTTATATTCCTATCAATATTATGAAGGCTTTTACTGAAGGGTTTGTTCATATATCATTCATAGCCTGAATTATACAACATTTTATACCTAAAAACATGGCGAAAATTGATATTTTAGGGCTGTTGACAGTATTTTCTGATTTATGGAGTGATAAAAAGAGATATCCAATATCCCTTCTGTAAAAGCCTTAGATACTAATATGACTACAACATGAAACAATAATTTTGAACCTGGCTTTATCCAAAGTTCAGATTTCGATTCCTGAAATGTGTTAAAATATGTGCATATTTAATGAGATAATGGATAATTTGCATATTTAAACATGCTATTTCAGAAAACTTGTAATACAAAAAACAATTGCTTTATTGTAAGTAATTAACTGGAGAAATTTCCAGCTGATACCTTTAAGTTAAAAAAATTACCCTATTCACCTGGGGTGTCTCGCCTTAATTGTATTAAAAGTTAGATATCATATCAGTAGAATGGTCCTTAGAACACATACACAATTACTGTACTGGAGTACTTAAATCTTCTCTTTCTAAGCCACTTTCTAAGTCTACCTTACAACATGAAAATATATATGTCCAATTAGTAATTTTCGTTGTCAATCTTTATAAAACATTTTTTTTTAAAGAGTCAAAAGTAATTTTCTATGTTAAAATATGGATGAGGATGAGGACTTTATTGGACCCTTTGTAGATTTCACATGCTTGGTATCAGTTACTATAGTATATATATATATATATATATATAATTAATCATATTAATCACCATTCGAACTATGTCCAAAATATGCCATTTATTTATGTATATTGTTGTGGGAATGGAAAGATAAATGAAAGAAGGCGGATATATCCATTTAACATACAGTATCTATGTTTATTATAACATTTTTCTGCGTGTCAAAATGAAAGACAGCACACACACCTATCAATCATCAAACCGTGGGGTCTTAATTCATTACGTGTTGATTTCTATCAACGGGAGAGTACTTCAGGAAAGTCGACAGAGGGGAGGGGGGGGGCTAGTGGAGTACTTGTGACCACAGAGTGTGAACGTTGTGATCAGCTGTTTTAGCGCAGTTCTCCAGTGAAGGGGGGAAGTCTCCCTCCGCAGCCGGTTGGCGTAGTTTTGGCACAATGCCGTTGTACAGACCGACGTTAACAGCAGCTCTGTCTGTGCACACGGAGACCGACTCTGTCGTCCGGTGATCTAACCGCCTTCTGGAAACGCTTCACAAGTACGTCGGTACGCAAATGCGCTTTGAGACACAAGTTTCAGATTACGCACATAACCTGCGTACCAGTTATGTGCACCCCTGTACTACAGCAAAAGTATTCTCCGTCGGGACTTCCTGCAACAACACCGACATTATCAAAGATGTTCTATTGAGAAGACGATCACTACGTGACAAAAGTTTTCAAAACCGTTTCTGGTCTTCGGTATTTCCAGACAAGTGGCTACTGAAATCAATCTGACTAACTGCTGTCTGTGCAATTTACTCCGCGCGAGTTGGCGGACTTTATTTAGCTTACTTTAACATCATTTTTCATGGTGGGGCTAAGCCATTTCTTGGTATGGGTGTAGCCTACCCCAGCCATACCCTGGCGCTGCCACTGGTGGCACGTATGGGGCGGGCCATTCTGCACATGCGTTAAATGAGTTAAATATTTTAACGCAATTAATTCAAAAAAATTAATTACCGCCGTTAACGCGATAATTTTGACAGCACTAATATATATATTTATTAAGATTATCTTTACATTTGACAGCAGCATAGTAAAGTGAAGAACACATTAATGCATCAATAGTTATTATGAAATAATGTAATAGAGTATTTTAAACTGGGCCATTCTGCATAATGAGTAAATTAATTAATTAATTAATTAATAGTAAAAAAGTATTTCCATACTGTGGAATTAACGTTACTACTTTTACTGTAGTAAAGTCAAACAGGAGTAGTTCTTCCACAACTGTTTTTACTATTGACAGAGTACATCAAGTGTGGTGCAGTATTTTAGTACGTCCTCCACCACTGTCCCTCCCTTTATAAACCCGTAATGATATTACCTTCCACTGTCATGTTTGCTAACGCTAGCTCCAGGTCTTCCTCCTCCTCCTCTTCCCCCTCCGTTAGATGTCGAACTCCTGGCTCTTCCTCTGACGGCATGCTAGCAATCTTCCCGCTAGCAGCCATACTGTATGAAATGAAACTTAAAGTTAAACCTTGCTCGTTAAGATGTTTAACAGCTCTGGTAGCTAATATGCTAGCTAGCAGCGACAGTGGCAACACTTAGCACATAAAGACTTTCTTTAAAATGTATTTTTTAGCGATATAAGCTGTTGACAAACTCCAGTTTACACTTGCCGCCATTGACATCCGAAACACACGGAAATAACTGTGTGTCGTTAAATGTGGTCCGGCTGCAATGTCACAAAGATCGTCTATTGATAAAACCTGTTTTTTTTTTTCTGCAGACAACTTTATTAAACAGAACAGGGAAATTTCAGTAGAAAAAAAGTCAAAATAAGTAAGTGCGATCATGCACCGTGTAAATACTCTTCTACAAGTGAAAGCCTGCTTTGAAAACTTACTTCAATAAAGTAGCCTTAGTAATGGGAAATGTAGGGTCAATGTAGTTAATGCAAAATAAATGTGTGACTGTAGTGAAGTACGTATTTGTATCTTAGTAAGGTAACATTTCCTCCGGATTGGACATACATAATAGAACTTAAGAAAATATAGCCTATTTAAGGTCTAGGGATGTTCACACATTTTCTCATCAATTTCAGATTTGACTATTTTCAGATTTTCTTTTTGTATTAACTTCTATTTTATGTGCAATTACATAACTCCATAACGCTTTCCTTTATTCAACTACTATTTTAATCGTTGTATTTGGTGTTTAACTACTCATTTAATTAATATTATTTATTGGATCTATTGCAATAGTAACTTTTCTTATATTGGCGTGTTTTTTATAAATTGTTTAGTTTAATTGGATTGTTGTCTACTGAATATTTAGTTGTTCTGCTCAGTTTGTGTGCTTATCATTTTTACAATAAGTAAAATAAATAATTTTTATTTCATTTTTGTTATTGTTGTAGATCTGGGGAGGAGCGTTGTATAAGCCAGGGACTCAATTATACATCTGTGAAAAACTTTTAAAACAAATACAAAAATAGCCAAGTAATTACGAGATTTGAGATGCTCTTAATCAAAAGTATTGTGTGAATTTATAAAATGTAAAGTTCCCCTAAGGTCAGCGTCAAACTGGCGGTGACAGGAAAGAGCTGCAGAGTGAGACCTCTTCTGCTTTTATCGTCTCTGACTCCCGTCCATGCTCCCATCAGGACTCCTGTTAGTCACATGACAGAGCCGGGAAAACCTCCTGACTCCCCGCTCCTTCTCTCCTCCCCTCGCTCTGTCAGTCTACTGTTTTCTCGCTCTCTGTCTGTGTGTGTATGTGTGTGTCTGTTAGCTAGCTGTTAGCTATCGCCACAATCAACCGCAGGAACGACACCATGGCGGACACGGCCAGGGACCCTCCACCGGACCACACCGACTTCCATGAGCTGGAGGACGGGGAGGACCTGTTCCCGGAACCGACTTCCACTCTGGAGGTAAGGAGGAGGGGATGAACGGAGGCCGAGGGGAGCTTTGGCAGGCAGGGCGTGATGCTTCCAGCTGACGACAGATGAAAACTTAAGAGGGGGGTGAGCAGTCAGGAGGAGAGCTTTTAAAACGGGTCATTTTTGAATGGGGTTTGGCGTGTGAGTGGTTTTTCAATCCCTGCACTGTCATCATTCAGCAAACAGACGTTTAAACAGTACTGTACAGGAGCCCAGGAGGGTCATATTTGCGCGGAGAGAAACGCAGAATAGGTATGTTTGCCCCACCGTCATGTGACTGTCACGCAGGTGTGGGTGATGCATTCAGGGCAACCTGCAAAAACGGAAAATAACACTTCAGCAAAACTAAAAGTTCCTTTTCTTGTGTTGTTGAACTAATTAAAACAGTGGTTGAAGTTGTAAAGTTATTGCATCATAATGTAATGCCGGAGGCAGTGTTAGGACGACTGTTAATCTGATAAATTGAAAGGAAAAAGACACTTAACAACATAATGTGTTTTGGACATTTTCAATAGTGTTCACTTATAAAACTAAACAAGAAATTGAATTAAAGTGAATACAACTAAGCACTACAGGCATGGTAGTTTTCCTTAAATGGATAACATTTGATCTATTATGAGTCATTGGCTTTGGAAATGTATAGAATATGGACATAAAACCTCAGGAGCATGATACAGCTTCTCAGAAGCAATGATGAAACCTTGGATGAGGAAGATACATTGGCACTTTGTTGGCCAATCGCGTTGGTGCAAGAAATTTGAATCATGTTACCAGTAATGGTGAAAATATTTCCACATAGTGCGGAGCAGCTTTGTAGTACAATACAAACAAAGAGCAAAACAAATCCTCAATTGACCAGACCTAAACAATATATAGGTCAGATTGTTTACCTATTTAATTCGATTTTAATATTAGTATACAGACAAGGTACAAGAAAAAAAAGTTAATGGAAAAAATCAACCCTCTCATAAATGATCCAATTTCATCAAATCTTAGAACTAAAGTTGTGATGCGCCAGTGAAAGATGGCCGCATTGTCTTTAGGCTCCTCTCCAACTTTGCCCTTTTTCGTATTTTTTTTAGTGTTTATTTGCTTTTAACATGGTTTGCAACATGCAAGCCGACCGCACCAACTCTGCTATACAATATAGCAGAGAGGAACTTCTTCACATCAGAAACTTTGTGGACAATAGCCCACCTACAGACAATGGAGATTCACCATGGCTACCTGTTGTCCTACCTGAGAGACGCAAGAAGTGGTGTACAGATGTCTATGTGACAGACAAGAATAATCAATTCTAATGTCGATTGTGGTTGATTGTGCGTTGATCTGTTGGTAATGCCTCGGGGTTCCGGTGGGAATGTAAACAAATGCATAATGCTGCGCTATACTTTGCGGCTTCACCCGGTTGCATCGCGACGCTTATTGTTTAGGTGTCTTTTAATAAGCAGGTAGTCATATCACTAGCTGGATCTGATCGATATGGACATAAACGCGAGTAAAGTCTAATCTAACGGGAGAGAGAGATCAGCTGCTGCCGACGAGTCGTCACGCAGCTCTGCATGATCACCTGCAGCGGTGAGCGGAACAAAACACACACTTCAGGTTAGAATATCACACGTAGCTATTTTTATTACCTCTCAAACTACCTAAACTAGTTATAGATATGTTTAGTTTTACTGTCGGGTCACTCATTACTGGATCCGCGAGCCTGGCGGGCTGTCAGGAGAGGGAGAGAGCGCTCCGTTTGGCTGTATTCCACCGGGTCACCGTGGCGCAGACGGACCCGCGGCGCAGGCGGACCTGGTGGAATACAGGGTCTACCGCGTTTAGGAACCGTTAAGCAGAACCGAAATTGTGTATTTTGTATGGGTACCCAGTACCCGGCATTTTCTTATCGGTTCTCATCTGGAACCGAGTTTCGGTTCCCAGCCCTACCTGCTTTTTAGACCGACAACTTTTTGGTGCTTGAAACAAACAGGATTTCGGAGCTTAGAGGCGGCTCCGCTGCAGTGTGAACAGGAACAAACTGTGCTTTTCAAGCTCCAGCTCCGAACCGGCCCTGGAACCACGTTGGTTTGAAAGGGGCATAAGCTCCGGAATCCGGTTCGTTTCAAGCACCAAAAAGTTGTCAGTCTAGAAAGCAAGCACCGCATACGTCATGCTTACGTCGGAGGCAGGGGCAGGGGCGGGATCAACCTCTAACAACAACAAAAAGCCCGCGTTTTATCCAGTTTGTACACAACGATGGAAAACCTAAAACTTAACAAGCAGCAGTGGTCCACTGAAGAGACCAGCTACCTATTGGGAATCTGGTCTTCCGAAGAGGTACAGAGGAAGATGGAGGGGAGCACGCTAGCTAGCTCTAACGCCATCGAATAGGACATATATTTACCTTCTTTCTCCTACAGAATCGTCGTTGAAGTTGATGATGATGATGATGATTGTAAAGCTGTTTTAAAGCTCAATAAATAACAAAGAAGACCTTTGACCGGCACTTTTCTAATTTTGTCCGGAAGATTTAAACTTTAACGGACATGTTGACCGGCAAACAAATATTCTAACGGGAACTCTGGTATATGTGCACATCTAGATACAGCTATTTGTTGAAAGGAGAAAAGTGTAGTTTATATAAATATATTATTTAAGTCCATGTGACATAATTGACTTCATTTGGGTAAGCTTAAATAATTCCTGTTGATCAGTCATTTTTGTACCCGTTTCAATGTTTTGAGTGTACCAGTAGTGACAAATAATGATAAATACAATTCTTACCTATTTTGCTGATCTTACTATTTAAGATTTGAGCTGGAAAACAGAGTGTAAAGGAGTGAGAACTCTGTCTTTTAAAAAATCTCAGATTATCAGTTTAAAAGCAGTTTATTAAACAAAAAGTTTCTTCATCTGCTGTGTCGTAACTTCACACACACAAACACGCACGCCATCATGCACACACACACACACACACACACACATACACACACACACACACACACACACACACACACACACACACACACACACACACGGCTGTTTTTCTGTTTTTGTCACGTCAGCACTCTGGATCTCATTCTAGTGATCATTGTGTTCCTTGAATGTCACAACAGCATTCTTCAATATGGGTCTGTGGTTGACACACATTTAAGAGACGGATCACGTTTTGTTCAGTCGGATAATCTCCACATGTCTACCCTACTTTTATAATTTTCGAATCATAAATCTAATCGATAGATTTATGATCGATAGATTTATGATGGCACTCTATTGCCTCATAAGTGAAGTTATAAGTTGTCAAAATCAATGAAATCTAGGTAAATTATGATGCAAGTGAATATGACTTGAAAATGAAAAACAGCCTACATCACGGTTCTCCATATGGTTTCAATTATTTAGTTACAAAATGTGTTTCGAGCTAATTCCTTAAAACGGAAGCCTCATATTGCTTATATAATAAGGGTAAATAGGAAGCGTATATTTCAAGCTTGTTATGTAAATAAGTTATTTGGCTTTTCTTATCAACTAAGATTTGTTAGAAAATGTTTTCAACTTTAATTGACTGAATTTATTTATTTGAGGTGGGCTTATTAACACATGGAAACTGTGTAATATATGTTTACATATATATATTTAAGGAGTACAATATAAGACAAGCACAAGTTTCATGTGTGGGCCATATTCCATTAAACTTTTTGAATTAGCTGAGGGCCAATTCAAAATGGACAACGGGCCACAGTTGGCCCCCGGGCTGTAGTTTGGTCACCGCTGCTGTAGACCTAGTAAAGCAATTTGGGTTGAGTATTCATGTTGACTGCAAGGGCTGGGGATGGACCCAGTGACCCTTTATATTATATAATACGAATTGTGTTATTCGATTACAGTTATTGTGTTTCGCTGATGTCAGCATCATTCCTCTCTGACATGAACTTCCTGTGTAGTGTCCTCCGGTTCCCTTTTCACAAAGTTATTTCCTGCACAGCTTTTAGCCATGCTAGCAGCTAGCAGTGCTTTTTAAACTTTTTTTTTGTATACAATAGTAAAATAGCGGTGTCTTTTAATTCGATATGGGATGTGCCACTGTTTGGCATGACACACTAAAAATAATAATATAACTTTTCCCAGTTAAATAAATTGAAATCTAGACACTTTTATAAATTAGACATTGAGTTATGTGTATGTTTGGTTCTGTAATAGGGCTGCGGTTCATCAAAAGTTTATTAAAATCCTAATATTTAAACTTTGTGAAATATTGTGTGTGTGTGTGTGTGTGTGCTTGTGCCTGCGTGTTTCCTCTGAACCCTGTGTGTGTTTGCTGAGTAAGGAGTGAGGAAGCTCCTCTCATCATCACTCATTTCCTTCTTATCTTTCCTCCATCCTCTCTTTCTATTTGCTCAGCTAAAAAGATCTCTCCATCCTCTTCCTCCTCTCCAAACGTGGAAGGTCTACGAATTTGTTTGTTTGTTTGTTCAGGGGAGCAACAGATGAAGTTTCATCTTTTGCTCATACATTTTTTCATTCTTATTTTTAGAATAACACCCTTCAAAATCTTTTAAAATATTTAAGGGGCTCTATTATATTCTTTTGGGGGTTTTCCCTTTCCTGTAGTGTTTTATGTAAGTTTTAGTGCATGTAAATGGTCTGCAAAGGCTAAAATCCCTGTTTCTCTCTCCTTTGTTCCGTTGATTGTTGATTTCCCTTTATAATGTGTTGCATAAATGGATTCTGTGCCTTCAGAAAGACTTTTGTCTACAAGGCAGAGTATAGGGTATTTTTGTTATGTTGTTTTTTTCTTCCAAAACCCTCATACTGTATACATTTCCAGGAGTTAAAATATATACATTTTATTCTACAGACAAAATGTCCTTTAGTCAATCATCACATACATTTACAGTCAGTTCTTTGAGGTCGCAACTCGTAAAAAATGTTCATAAAGCTCTACAGTCCATAAAGGTGTGTGTGTGTCGACACACTGCACATGTAATCAGTAACTGTCTGCTGTATGCAGATGAGCTTGTGGTGTTTACAAGCGGGAGATGTTGCAGGAGATTAAAACCTTTCCGTTTCACCTTTCCGTTCGGGCAGCCAGAATAAAACACGCATTAAAACATATAAGGAAATGAAACAATCAACCAAAATATCCACTAAGTCCAGCTTCATTTATTAAACCATGAGTTCGATGTTCAGCATAGCACTCTTTCACACTTTTTTTAGAAAATGAGTTTGCCAGACAATATTTAACCATAGTGTTGTCATTATAAGACCATTTTCTGCCACATATATGCAATACGTCATGCAAAATATGGACACATTTATTCATGTCCATTGATTCACAATAACGTAGGTCATAAAATATCGTACAATAATCAATATTGTAAGACATTGACTGAGGTAATGTTGATATATAATACTATGAGTTAATAATTGAACATTAATCAGGTTCTTTTTATTGTGCTTTATTAGCAGTAATGTAGAGTCATTTCCAGTCACATGCCACAATGTGGAGTCATTTCAGTAGAGCATAGAGAGTTTTATGAATTGATATTATTGTCTTCTTAGCTAGTATTAAAAGGGCTGGGCACTATATTCATATTAATATCCATATTGATTTATGTGGCAAGATATTGTCTTAGATTCTGAATATTGTAGTATCACATAATTGTCTTTTTTCTGGTTTGAAAATACTCCATTACAGTAAAGGGATATTCTGAACCTCACAGACAGTTTTAGATATCTATTATTTCCCTTTTACAACTTGTTAAAAAAAATAAAAAAATAATTGGTGTTTATTAATTTAAAAAAAATGAATAAATTATTAGTAAATCTTACAATATAAAAATAATATCATTATTGGGGTATTTTCTCCAAAATGTTATTTGATTTTTTTTCCATATTGTTATACGAAGTCCTTTAAAATGCACCAGCTTTTAATATCCATACATAATTAGTGATTTTCTAAATTTGACAAAAAACTTTAATCTATTTATTTTCTACACAGGCTGGTCATGTATTTCTATTAAAGGGGCCCTATTATGCTCATTTTCAGGTTCACATTTGTATTTATTGCCACTACTGTGACATGTTTACATGCTTAATGTTCAAAAAGCTCTTTATTTTGTATACACTCTAGAGCAGGGGTTCCCAAACTTTTCAGCCCGCGACCCCCAAAATAACAGTGCCAGAGACAGAGCTAAAACATAAACACATCGCTGCAGTTATTATCCAGTGGAGAGTCCTTACCTACTGGCCTAGTCAAATCAAAGTGGTTACTTTTTTTTGGCTGGGCACTGTAGTTTTACACACCGTCTTATTTGACTTTCTCAGGACTTGAAACTGTTTTTTGGGGCAGACCTCCACAAAGAAGAAACATTTTATATACACGTAAGGTCATCATCTTATCCGTTTTTTATGCTCATCGAGTCATCCGTGAGCAGAGCATCAAGTTGTCATGCCTATAACAGCTGAATGCGGCGATTACCATCTTGATCAGCAAATCGCCTCTCAAACTTATTAAGATCTAAAGCTTTAGTGCGTTTAGATTCAATGCTGAGTACAGCCAAACTTGACGGTATCTTCTCTGTCATTGTAGACCGCAAATACCTCATTCCTTCCGTCTACTTGGATCCGAATGCTTCTCATTTTGCGCCGTCCCGTTCAAATCGCCGCCAATCACATTTCTACGCTCGCGCCAGGGCCCGGGGGAGGGGTTACAAGGCTCGCGTCTTGTGCTGCATTCACTTGCACTCGGACATTATTGATTTTCTCTCATAAATGAGCCACAACTTTTATTTCAAAACAAAGCTGCCAACTGGGCTGGCCCATGCACTCACCCCTACTTTAGTGGGAACAATGAGTCTGCGTCTTTGATGCGCACAGGCGGATGATGCGGGGATGCAATGTAGACAGGAATAAACGCAGATCATCCTCTGGCTGCAGCCTTGACCGGTACTTGCTTTTCATCAAAGTAAGTATTATTACAATTAAAATAAAGGGCGGTGCCGGCCGTCAGCAAACCGAGCCGGCCCGCTGACGACCGGCCGGTCTGTGATTCTCCAGAACACACAGATGGCCAGTCCGCCCCTGCCAGGACCGGTCCATGAAAATCCTAGCTTCAAATAATCGTGGTGATACTTCCTCCGTTTTCTGCCAGACGCTGTCTCCTCTCTCACTTTAGGTAACTTCACTAAAGCTGGTATTATCTGGATTTTCTTTCTTTTGTGCTAACTCAGTATAACTATTTACACTGACCTCCCTCTGATGTCATCTGTATGATCCACTGCTGATCCTTCAGGTTCACCTTCAGTGTTTGAGGAGCAGCTGCATGCAGGAAGCTCTGAGTTCAGCAGGATGCATGACACACACTTCTTCTTCTTCTTCTTCTTCTTCTTCTTCTTCTTCTTCTTCTTCTTCTTCTTCTTCTTCTTCTTCTTCAGAATATTCTACTTCTTTTCAACTGCATTACTGTGGACCTCAGAGGAAGTGTTGCATTTTTAAGATGAAGGACGGGTGGTCTCTCCTTAGATCTATCTACATTGATGCAGAATGAAGCACCTTTGTTATGGCTGAGTTAATAAAGTTTCCTGCTGCACAATGAGTAACGTATGTTATGTGTGTTTCTGTGTGTGTGTTTACAGTCAGGATCAGCCAGTCTACTTGCTGAAGACATCAGCACCAACTCAAACGGACCCAAACGGGACTCGCTGTTTGATGACGATACAGAGGACCTGTTCGCAGGTACAAACACACACACGCACACACACAGAACTGTTTTACCATGAAATCGTCCACATTTCGCTGTTCCACACCCGCGCAAATGTGCGCTGTTGTTGGTTACACATCGCCTCCAGGCCAAAATATCCAGGGTAATGTAGGAGACAGGAAGAACTATGCAGGGATTAATAATAATATATTTATTGTCCTTCCGTATACATTTTTTATCATCTTTTACTGTCAGTCGCAAATCTGACATGAGTGTAAGGCTTCATTTGGGAAGTACTAAAATATACCAAACATGGTAAAAAGTACATTGGTGGTTTGGCAAACTTTTTGTTGAACAATAGGACATACAGAAACCCGAATGGGAATGTGATGTCATCAACAACCAGTCGGCCTTCTTGGAAATATACCAACGAAAGCATCCCATTGGCGTAACATGTAGGCCAACTTTTCCATTTAAACTTTTTAAACATGGTCGTAAGGCACCGTTGTGTCTTTTACTATAACTGCTAATGCCGAAGAAAAACAAACAAAACTAATTAAAAGACCATGGGATTATATTTTAAACATTTCCAACAGGAAACTAAACTAGGGAGACGTAACCACCATTGGAGACGCCAAATAGCTAGTGTGGCAGCCATCTGCTGACTGTATATTGTCAGAAATAAATTGCTTGACTACAGTAACACAAACCACTACAAATGGAATAAGACTTGAAACATGAATTGTAGCAGTATACAGTATATATAAATATACCGTTAAATACATTTTGTATGATAAACCATGGTTTTGATAGCATTCTGTTGGCATACCGTTAGCCAACTTACCTCTGTCCAAATGATTGTATAGTTGTAATTGGGCCTCTAGATCTGAAGGTCCTGTATCCACTTTATCCATTTTTATTACATGGCTTAGTTGAATACTCGATTCTGATTTGTCAATTCAGAACACGTGACACGTTGTTAATACCGAACAGACAGACCGCTGTCAAGCACTTATTGACCGTTGTTAAGGACGCTCACATCTGCACAAACAAGTCCGTTCGATTTAACTGTATACAGTTTGGCCGAAAAGCAAACTGCATGCAGTTTGCTTTTCTAACTGACAAGACAAGAGCGACAAGAAAACAGCGGAGAAGTAACGGGCAGAAACCCTCCTTTTTACGCAGCGGTCCAGACATAGACATCAAACGGCGACCCATATTCAGTTGCCAGTTACTTTGGCGTTAGGGCAGGGATATCTAGATACTTTCCAAGGTTTGACATCATGAATTGTGCTACTTTTCCAATCCAATCCAATCCATTTTATTTATATAGCACATTTAAAAACAACAGAGTTGAACAAAGTGCTGTACATCAACAACTGTATAAAAACATAGCATAAATACATAAAAACAGACAGGACATGAAACAAATGTAATACACAAGACAATGAAACCAGATCAGAAGCCACCGACTGAAAAACTCACCAATATGACGTAAAAACAATACTTTTAAAGCAAGCAACGAAGTTTTCAAATCTGTAATCAAAAAGCTCCTCAAAAACGCTATCGAAGCAGTTCCTGCCGTTGCTACGTTAGTTCAAACGGTAACAACGGACTATTTTTCTTAGCGGATGCATGTCAATTTAAATCAATACATACAACTATTTTTTAAATCAATAAAATCATTTTCTAAATCCATAAAAGCATTTCAATTAATATTGGAAGTCATGTCGTTACTTTGTTGAGAATGTGGCCATGTAATAAGCGGGATAATGCCGATCTAGATCCCTCCGCTTCGCGTCGGGCTCCTGATCAGCCTGTCGGTCTTCTTTTCCCCATAATGACCGCGTCGTTGCACATTATCCCTTACGTAAACATTACATTGGCTTCCAAATATTTAAAATGTTCACATTGCCGACAGGTGTTGGCACTAACTACAAACACCAGATGTGCGCTGACATCAGTAACAGTGATGTGCGGCAAGTTTACAAGATCCTTTGACCCTTCTTCTAATTTCAAATCATTAAAAACAAAGAAAATTCCCTCTGTTAGGGAATCTATACTCTTGGCTTCTATATTCATTTCAGATGCAAGAGCTGACAGATGACGAGTCGAAAGATGATCATTATTGTTGGCTGCTGCCGTTTCGTTAGAAATATCCTGCAAAGATGGCCGCTCTGCACAATAGCACTTCGAGATTGCATTTCCTACTATAAGTCCTTCTTTAATGAATTAACATCATGTTACATCGAAAGTAACTTGAGAGAAAACATTGTGATCCCTTTTGTTTGCCCCATTTTCATGCCGATCACACTCTATCTGTCCTGCTGCAGAGGCCACAGAGGAGGTTTCGTTGGACAGTCCAGAGAGGGACGTCCTGCTGTCTGATGGCCCGTCGCCCGCCATCACCCCCATCACCCCCCCCATCTCCATCCTCACCCCCCGCCTCGGCCTCGCCCATGATGACATGTTCACACACTCCTCCTTCGACGAGGTGAGTGCACACAGCACTTTTTATCCCCTCAGCAAGTGCCATGATATGACAGCTTTATTAACCGTTTATTGTTCAATTGTCATACTGTTACCCTGCGGCCTTCAATAAGCTCTACATTTATATTGTTTGGCATGTTCCTCTGTTTCTCCGCATACAGGCAGTTAACTCTTAATGTTTTCTTTTATTTTAAAAATACCTTGAAGAAATGCTCTCACTGATAATAGAAAATGGGAGGCAAGTATGAGGATAAATTACTAATAATTGCTTGTGGTGATACAAGGAAAAAAAACATTCAATTTTTCTTTATAAAAATGCAAAAACGTATATATAAAAAAAAACACTTTATTGATCAACAGATGGGAAATTCACAATCAAATATATACTTTTCAAGCATTAAACAGAGAAGGAGAAAAGTATGTTTTCTCCCTGAAGTTCTTACTAACATGTTGTTACTTGTTGTTCAGCTTGTTCTTCGTATACTGATCAAACTTTACTGTAAGAATGAAAGTCAAGGAAATGGAAACCTGTAAAACTGGAAACATGCAGTGACCGTTTTCACACATGTTTTGTTTCTGTTTTGTAAGATTGAAGAGGAGAAGGGCGACGATTCATTCGACATGCACATATCAGTCTCTGACCCAGAGAAAGTGGGTGAGTACACTCTGATTCCACTTCCTTGTAGTCCTGGAATATCCTGGAACAATGCAATGTGTATTTTAAACAGGAAAGAGAAATCCAGCTGATATCAGTGCATTTCTACAGCAAGAAAAGGGGATTCCCAATTAGATTCTGGAATTTGATGATTCCTTTCATTTACTGGAAAACAAATTGGTGCGTTTTGTAGGCTGACCTGGAAGTTAGATCGCAAGGGCTTTCCTGACTATAAACACTTTTTTTTTTTC
Organism: Pogonophryne albipinna; assembly: GCA_028583405.1. Classification (NCBI taxonomy): domain Eukaryota; kingdom Metazoa; phylum Chordata; class Actinopteri; order Perciformes; family Artedidraconidae; genus Pogonophryne; species Pogonophryne albipinna. Next base: position 449,320 of record JAPTMU010000069.1, read on the forward strand.
ATTGGATTTTCGAATATTGCAGGAAATACCATATTTGGCAAACACACGTTTATGATACTTACAAGTTTTGTTCACCGGGATAATTCCCACATTAACACCGCTTTTATGATTTCTGAAGCGCTACTGCAATAGACAGGGGTAAAAAGCTAACGTAAGGCTATCCATTTGGGGGGAGGCTGTGGCTCAGTGGGAGAGTGCGTTGATCTTTGGATCAGGGGAGTGCTGGTTCAATCCCCACTGCAGTCAGCTTGTCGTTGTGTCCTTGGGAAAGACACTGCACCGAGTCTATGTAAGTGGCTTTGGGTAATAAAGTCTAACAATTGACATGTAATGTTAACTTCATACACAACGGTCACGTGACTTCACGTCACCACCGCTAAGCTAAAAGTGGCTAATGTTCGGTGTAGTTTAGCAGTCTCATTTAGTCTCTTGTTAGCAACCGCTTTTTTTCTGACATGCTAAAGCTTAGGACATTCACATGTGCAGTATTCACTGACGTATTTAAGTCGTTGAACAAAACCTCAATCTTGTGTTAACCACAGACCTTATTTCAGAAATCTAACCATAAACAAATTTGAAAAAAACCTCAGGAGGAGGGAACAGGAAGCACTCAAATGATTTTCAAGGTTTAGGACTCTCTCCTGCACTACTATATTAAAGTGTATCTACAAACTAAGACTACATTTCCCATCAGCCTTCCCCGCCTTTTCTTTCTTCATTTCTCCTTGATGATAGTAAACATGTTTGTGGATGATAATTCTCCTCAGCTGATCTCCCTTCATGTGCTGTCAGCAGAAAGTAAAGTGCTGCGTCAACACCATGGACTGTATATATAAAGGTCGACACTGACTCGGTCACACTGTCATCATACTTCCAAATTATTCTGCTAATGCTTTATTGATGCAACAGCATTGAAGCTCTGCATGCAGTTTGCACCCCCTGCAGGCTCAAATGTGTCACTTCGCTACTTTTTTGTGAAGAATTGTAATAAACAAAACAAACTGGCTTTCAGATATATCAACTAATGGGATCAGGTGCATACATAAGACAAAAATAAACAGAAACAACTGACAAGAAAGTAAAATATAAAATAAATACTAATAACGTAGATACATCAAATAGGCTGGGCTTTTCATGTTAATCAAATTATTCAATTATATTTATACATTTTCGTCACATTTCTTTTTTTCATTAAAGGTGGGGTATGTAATTTATTTCAGAAACACTTTGTTATATTCCATGGAATGCTCTTAACATCCGGATAGCAATGAATATATTAAATGCTTTGACAATAAATCCATAAAAAAAAATCATCTGTGGAAGCCGTGGCGCTGTAAAAAGCACGACCAATCATCTGAGCCGGCCCGGCTAAAATAACTGGATGGCCTACCTGCCTGTCAGCCTTCCATCTGTGCACAAACTTATCTCGTGCCCTCATTGGTCATGTGCACGTTCGTGTGTGTTGGAGGAGGGGCTCTGTAAGGAAGTCTGAAGGAAAAGGCAGATTGTTTTCGGCTGCGTAGTTTCAAATTCTAGCGCACTCGAGCTACCTACCTTTAACTGTGTATCATTTACAAAGAATGAGAAGAGAAAGACGAGTCCATAAATAATGTCCTAAAGAGCTTTTTCAATCCATGAATCTCTGGGTACAGCCGGTCATGAACATCAAGCCTCAAAGCTTCAGAATACATACTTTGGAGAAAAAGCTCATCATTGGTTTCTATTCTAAAATGTTGCCCCCTAAAACACAAGTGTGTGATGGCACAAACGGAACATTTAGTTTCAAAGTGTCCTGAGGGCATCGGAACACATGAGGTTGATAACCATTAGCAGACTGAGCAGGACTTTATTATCAGCTCTTACTTACTGCACTCACTTGACCAGCCCTTTGTGTAAACATGCAGAAGACGGTAAATAAAACAGCTGAAACACCCAAAGATTTACTAGAAGAACACACAAGGAAACAGTTCAACCCGTATCTGAGTGTATTCTAGTGTGTCTATGTATCCTTTGATACTGTTTGCATAGTGTGTGTGTGTACTCTACTGCTTATGCTGATGAAATAATGGAGTGTTTTTGTGTGTGTGTTCCAGGAGATGGGATGAATGCGTACATGGCCTACAAAGTGTCGATCAAGGTGAGAATAACAACATCTCAGACACATCTGCTGTTTTTTACCACAATCGTGAAGTTTGAAGGTGGAACATATCTGTTAGCTGAATCTCAAGTGTATGTTCTCTGTACAGTGTATCTGTCAGCGGATATTAACCGAGAAAATCAGTTGAAGTCCAGCAACTATAAATCTCCGGTTTTCCTTCAAAATGAAATCCCCTTAAACACATCTGCTGTTCTTAGATCTTCACTCGTGTCAAACGTGTAATTTCTTTCATGAGGATGGCACCGCAGGAAAATTCTGTTAGATCAGAAAAAAATGTCCTATGTACAGTTTTTCCGTTCGCCGGAAATGTACCGGACTTTGACCGATAAAATCTGTGGAAGATGAAATGAAATATCTCTCCGGTCAAAGTTGTCCCGTGAAATTAATTTATAAACTTTTATAGTGAATTAAAGATCAGCTATTATGCCAAATGCACTTTTCCTTGGCTTTTAAACCTGAATATTTCCCTGGTGTGTATAGTGCATCACACAGTTTTAGAAGACACAACCCTCCCTCTTTTTCTCCTTCTCCACCTTTCTGAAAAAACATTTGTGAAGTCAATAAGCTAAATGCACATAAACCACTATTTGAAATGAACAAGAAGCAACAGAGAGTATATCTGAAACAGAACTGCTGCAGGATTACATCTCTCTCTCTCTCTCTCTCTCTCTCTTTCTCTCTCTCTCTCTCTCTCTCTCTCTCTCTCTCTCTCTCTCTCTCTCTCTCTCTCCTCCAGACGTCCATATCTCTGTTTAAGAGCCAGGAGTTCTCAGTGAAAAGGCGTTTCAGTGATTTTCTGGGTCTGCACAGTAAACTGGCCTCCAAGTACCTGCACATAGGCTACATCATCCCCCCTGCGCCGGAGAAAAGCATTGTGGGTAAGTGTAGCCACTCTCTAACACTAGCTATTCTCAAACTGAGGTCCAGGAGTCTTGAAGTGTCATTCAGGTACATTGTTAAAGGCCGCAAACAACAGCCAACATTATAAATATAACAACATAAATCAGAGTTCAGAGGTATGTCATGTTGGTGTTTTCTTTACTTCACTAAGAACTCATTTAACATAATTAAAAACAGTACAAATAAGACATCATATGTAAAATACCAAATGTATCAATAAGGTTTGCCCCACATTTAGAACAAAATTATTCAATCTTCCATCAAGTCCATGTCCATTGGTGAAAAGTGACTAAGTAAATCTACTGAAGTACTGTACCTAAGTACATTTTTAAGGTAATTGTACTTTACTTGAGTATTTACATTTTTCCTTTCTCCATTTAGTGCTATTTTATACTTCTACTGTGACCAGATGAATTAATAGTTACTTTGCAGGTTCATATTACTGATATAGAAATTAATTAAAAATAAATATGAATTAAGATACCTGGCGGTGTTATAATCGAGGATTAAGATAAGATATTATTCTGAAAAGTGCTACTCTTTATTATGAATAATTTCTGTTTTGGTACTTTGTATGAATTGATGCTAATGTTAAATAATACTACTATAACATTTTGAATGGAGGACTTGTGACATCTCTCGGTTGACCAATCACAACAGAGCCGGCCAGTTAACCAATCAGAGCAGACTGGGCTTTGTTTCTTCCGGCCCTCTGCCGTCTGCTCAGCTGTCAGATTGAAGATGTCTGGTTCAAACATTGTAGAGTGTTTAGTTCTCCATGATCATAACAAACCCTTCATACAAAGACCACTTGTCTTGCTGATTCTCTACCGTTTAATGTTCCTTTGTCGGCAGCAATCTATTTCAATATTTAAAAAGTCCCCCCAAATAAAATTCATCCATTACGCCAGCCTAACCCAACCCTATCCAAAACTGTGGAATTGTTATTATTCCCCCCCGCTTCTAATGGTAAATAAAACATTTTTTATAAAGTAATAATAATATTTTTTTATTATTATTATAAAACAATAAATATATATTTTAGTTTTTTATTACTTTCTTTTATTTATTCATTTTGTTTAACCTCTTTCTTACTTTAACTGAGTGGGTTAACTGTTGTTGTTGTTTGGTTATTTTTACTTTAATATTTTATTTTCTTCTGGATTTATTCTATACTCTTTCGACCTTCTTGTTGTCTAAGGTATCACACATGCTGTAAAAGCTTTTCAAATTTGACTTGAATTATACGTCTTATTTTCTGTTTGTCTTATGTTGTTTGTACTCATCTTGTGTATGAAAAGTGCTATACAAATAAAGCTATATTAGTGCTTTAGTAGGATTTTCTACTACCTAAAAACATGAAAGACTACAGGGTCATGACTTGACCCTGTGAAGCTTTAGACCCCATTTACACGGGAACGTTTGCGTTTACGCACCTTATGCGTTTTCCAAAAAGTCTTCCGTTCACACGCAATCGGCTCAATTAACGTGTCCGTTCACACGACGAGACCGCTGGAAACGCTGTAGTACATATGCCAGGCCTGTAAGTGGCGCTGCTGCTGCCACAAAATGCACTAAAAGCAGCGAAGAAGACCCCGGAGCATGGTTGCCATGCCTTCTGTTTATTCTCCGCGGTGGACGGCGTGTGCTCCTGCTGTATATCTCTCCGGCAGTCCACCAGCAGATGAAAAACACCCACTGTAAGGGAAACTTCTGCAGCAATGGAGAGTCAGGACTCAGAGAGACACGAGGAGAGTTGGAGCTTTGATGTCAAACATTGATATTTATTACAAGTATACGGCTGGAGACATTCACATCACAAGTCACAGCAGCCAAAGATTCTGACTACACTGGTGGGTTGCCATATCAATTCTGCCCTGCCTCTCTCTCTCGATAGACCTTATAACTAGTTCAGAGAGAGTAAACAACATATTTGGGGAAATAGACTAAACAGCTGGGCACCCTGAATCACTTGTGTCTGACCCTTCATGGCCTCGAAGCCAGCGTTCCCACAGCCGTAAACCATTTCGTGACCGAGAGTTGAACTGGTTTATCAAGATAGCTGGAGTCTCCCATTCCTTAAGAGAGATAACAGAGCCAGGGTTGGAGTAAAGACAGAAATATTCCCTCACAGTTTCTCTCTTTTTATCATTTATGATAACCTTAAAACATTAGTCTAATAATAATTTGGTCAATACTTAAATCAATAGGCGTCTTCAGATTTGAGTGTGGTCTCACCGTACATCAATTACATCACAAAGTAGAATAAGATCGAAACATCCAACCACATTGATTGATACAACCAATCATAATAGAAAAATCATCTCTCATCAGTGTTTGGATCATCTTTTGTCAAAAGCACAATAATGAACACACATAAAACACAGATGCATAATAGCAAAAACATCTACTTTAAAATAATATGTTTTAACATTTAACCATTAATTAATCTCACTTATCAAACTATAAAATCAAAACCAGCTTGCAGTTTAAAGATTTACTTCAAGGCAATATACACTTCACAGTGGTGATTTGATCAATCTGTAATCTGCAAAATTGCAGTGTCTTCAATTTTAGGATTACTTGACGTTTACTTCATTACATATTAAATCAAAAGACTATGGCATGATAACATAATTACATTACTTCAACTATCAATCATTATGTCATTTCAAAATCTGAAGGGAAAATCAAACAATTCTCAAAATGTTTAACAATCTGAAAAGGAAAAGTTAGGCAAATATTCAAAGACTTTTGTAAAAACCTGGAAAGGAAGGATTAAACATTCTTAAAACTTGAAACATCATTTTAGGTCTGTCTGTGCATGGGTAATAAATTGAAGAGTAGTGTTTTTAAGCCTGATTGCTGGACAATTAAGGATATTAACATTATCTGTTATCATATTCGAAATATCTTATTATTCAGTACCTTATAATCTGAAAATATCAATTAATTTATTTTGTTTAGTGTGAAAGTGTAATCTGATCTGACAAAATATATTTATCACCACTATGTAACACATGTCTGGTCATTGGAAAAACAATCATTAATTGTACATCTGGTCATTCAATTCAAATGTTATCTTTGTACAAGAGCTGGAAGAACATGTCCTCCTGACTCGTTCTCCTCCTCTCTTTATGACACAGAATGTCTGGTGTGTAAAGGCATCCTGATACTGTAGATTAGCACTGAGGTGCTGATTGGCTCAAACTCTTCTTCATCAGAGCGCCATATTTCAACCCCCCCCCCCCCAATTGCTCTGCTTTTGTGTGGCTCATTCAGTGAGCACTGTAGTTGATCCCCCAGTGAAATGGAGGCTCATCTGCCTGCATTCCTTCTGCTATCTGCTTGAGAGCAGTGCAACTGCCTATTCCAAGTGGCACATCCAGATGCCCCCCCCCCTCCGTGATGGGAGAGGTTAGGAAGACATCTGCTCCTCCAAGAAACATGGAACCTTGTATTGTAGAAGCCTCTGAAGCCCTCGCTCGTCCTGCAGGGTTGTCTGCTTGGTCCCACCGAGCAGAAAGATGAAGAAGCATCCCATCTCATCAGAAAGTTGAAGAGTAGAATCCTCTCACCTCGAACGACCTCGTGCCTCCTTGCCCGTGGCTGGGGCTGCTCTCTGCAGCCGGAGAGTGTGACCCTCTCTCTCTGACCCTTGGCCTTGAGAGCTGTCCTAGTTATTGGGTTAACCAGTGCATGATAGGGGTGTAACTGTATCCGTATTCGTCCCGTACCGTCACGGTTCGGACGTCACGGTTCGGCACACGCAGTCACACGACGAATACGCCTTTTTTTTTACGAGTGGGAAAAAAGTCTGTCATTCAGGGCAGTATCCATTACACTATTTATAATCCAGGGGGCGGTATTGCGCCTAAAAGCTGTTTGCCAGCCGCCCTTAAACAACAAATGAAGAACAAGAAGAAACACAACAACAAAACGAACAAAATACAAGAAGAAGAAAAGTTAGTATGGCGATTTCAGATAACACACAGGAGCTAGAACCCACCTGCTTCTTTTAAATCAGCTGTGTGGGAACATTTCTGGTTCCCTGTGGACTACAATAACAATGAAGTGTGCGAGTGGTGGATCGGACGAGTGGTGGATTGGACGTGGACGGTGTGTCGGCGTTGTTAGACAGCGGTGCGGTATGCTAATGGGACACATGCCAAACATGCTAAATTATATCAGAAGGCATCACCCAGATTTGCCAATCACCGGAGCCCAGCAAAAGACAACAGCAGTTCAACAGCTGATCCCCGCTGTTTTTAAGAAGCCAAGGCATGGTGCATGAAAGCAGTGAGACCAAAATAAATAACGGAAGCTTTTGGCATATATTTTTCAACGACTTTGCGCTCTTGAAACACGTTCTTATTATTTATGATGTAATATTTTCAAGACATTCTTTTTTGTTTTACAGCTTGATGAAACCTTTTTGTTTGACATCAGCCATTATAGACAGGGCTGCACATAACTGGTGCGCAGGTGCGCCTCCGCCAAAAAAAGAGCACCGGGTCATTTGAAACAAAGCGCATTTGCGTACCAACATTGAGAGAGGGAGAGAGGGAGAAGAGAAAAGAGGAGAGATGAGAGAGAGAGAAGAGGAAGAGAGAAGAGAGAGAGAGAGAGAGAAAGATATTTGCGAGTTGCATATGAACCATGATATGAACTCAGGGCCGGCCCGTAGCTAGGGTTGGGTATCGTTTGAATTTCCACGATTCTGATTCCGATTCTACTTTTCGATTCCGGTTCTTAACGGTTCTCAATTCCGATTCTTTGAGGGGCAGGGTAAAAAAAATGATTAAGTTCTTGTTGAGAAAAACAAGCATATCTGCCTTCTCAGGTATACCAGGAAGAAATGTTTGAACATTTTAAAGCAAAATGCTTCAATCTGGTGCACTTTAAGCAGAATTACTAGAGACTAGATCTAGGGGGTTTAAATAATACATACTCTACACACCCATATGAAAATGATCGGTTTACATTTGAATAATTAAATAAGTATGTGAGCATAACCAATAACCTACCATAGCCAATAACAAATACATGTAACGTATTTTTGTTGTTGTTCATTCATATCTTATTTTACTATTTTATTTATGCATATTTTTTTATCTCCAGTTTAAAACGATATATCTGGTTTACTGTCCTATAGTATACATTGGAATGATTTCAAACCTGTTTTATCCCAATAATTATAAAGGAGTGCCTTGGAAATATGTGTTTACATAAATTGTGATCAAAACGTTTGAGACCCACTGAGATAACTTAGACTAAAGTGAACTATCTAAACACTCAGAGTCCATTACCTCACTGAGCTGTAGTTATCAGCCTCTGTCTGACTGGAGAGGACTCTCCCTCCACATCATTGTAGAAACATCTTCTTCTTCCGTTAGAGCAGCTAGCACCAGATGCTAATAACAACAGCGCCGGTTCCAGTGCACCCTCCCTTTCTCCCTCGCTCACTCGCACTTTGGCTGTGAGCTGCGGGTGCCAGATAAGCCAACATCCCCCATTTTCATCACTTACAGCGCCCATCGTACAGGGCAAATGAAAAGTGTAACCGGGGTGAAAAAGGGTGTTACATTTACTTAATTATGAATGTTGTTACATCAAGGCCGAACATTAGGATGAGCGCCAACGGTCAAAACGTTTTATTTTCCTCCCAGAGCTGTCAGCGCAGCGCCTCCACAGATCTGGCGCCCTAGGCGAACATCTATAACGCTAGTGCGACGGGCCGGCCCTGGTCTCAGGTTACGCTGTAGGAAGTGTAGGTACAACGCTACATTTCCCGCCCCGCTGCAGTCATACAGTAGGCTACGGAGAGCGGCGAGAAACATTTCCTCAGGCATCGAAAAGCGGAACCGAAATTCACATTTCTAAATGATGCCGTTGGAATCGAAATGTTGGAACCGGTTCCGAACTGGAACCGGTTCTCGGTACCCAACCCTATCCATCATCATGTGAAATTTGGAGTTAATTTAAATAATCACCTATGGGTTGAAGTCAAATTAACATTAACATTATAACTAAAGTCAGTCAAAATTGGACTTGCACGGATCAGAATCTAAGCAATACACAATTTTCCCAGCTCTGTAATGAAAAGGACAACAAGATTAGGTACATTACAGGAGCGTTAAAACACCCAAACATGCACACGTATCTTATTCTAGTAGAGATTAGAGGACAAGTTCTAATGTTGTGAACGAAATTATCAAGTCAAAGTTTTATTTATTTTATCTTATGTACCATATTTAATTTAATAATTAATCTTGAATTACCAATAACTCTAAAGAAGGCAACAATTGACAATGTGGATAAGGTGAATACTCATCCAAAGTGTGTGGCTGGCTGGCTGGCTGGCTTGCTGGCTGGCTGGCTGGCTGGCTGGCTGGCTGGCTGGCTGGCTGGCTGGCTGGCTGGCTGGCTGGCTGGCTGGCTGGCTGGCTGGCTGGCTCGCTGTGGCTCGCCTGCCCAAGGTTTAAAACATTTGGGACAGCAGTGAGAATGCTATGAGAAACAATTTGTTGCTTAGACTAAACCCGAAGGAAGCCAGACTGGCATTTTTTTCAAGAAATCAAAACACTTGTACATTAATTAAAGACATTTCACATTTAGCTTGAGCTGGGTTAATACTCTCTTTATGGTATTTAAATTGGGCCAAGTAGAACCCCTTCATGAATTTGGCCTGCAACACAAAGTGATACTGATCTCTGTCTGTTAGGATTTGGAAGTCTCATGATTTATGGTGTGGGCCTGTGAAGGAGAGGCCCTTGGAAAACAACATCTATCTTTGAACTGCAATTACTGGTCTTAAAGAGATTGCAACATTATACTTCTTAAAAAAATTGCTCAATTCATTTAACACATTTATTATGCACTCAATAAAAACTTCAACAAATATATTGATCCTGGCTTAACCAGCGACCTTTACTCTAGTTGTTCATAAGCTTGGTTTCAGAAAATCTGTCAGTAGTTTAACAACTATTAGAATTGTAGTAATGTCTATAGACCAATTGGTTGATACTAGAAATAATTTGAAACAGTTTAATAAAGAATGTTAAACTATATTTAAAACTGTAATTGAACTTCAACTTATATTCATTATCTGATTCCAGTGGCCAGTTGGAATAGATAATCAACAAAGTTTCCATTTTGCAGCAACAGCGCAACAGCGCAAAAACAATAATTAGTATTATGTCTGAGTCTAGTTCTGTCTTATCTGCTCTGTTTCGGAATGTGTTCAATACATTGCGTTTTTATTAGGGCTGTCAAGTTAACGCGTTAATAAAAATTAACACCACTAATTATTTTAACGCGATTAACGCATGTGTATTTTTTGTCCTCGAGTTTAAAATACCATCTACAAGCTGATGCTGACAGCCCCGCTCCTGCCGTCCGCTTGCGGCAGACCACACTTCCACGCTCACCGGCAGCGACTGGCCATCGGGAGAACCGGGAGGGTGTGTATATGTGTGGCGCGAGCGAGAGAGAGACCTTACGTGTATTGTTGTTGTTAGCATCTGGTGCTAGCTAGCTGCGCTAACGAATATAAGGAGCTGTTTAAATTAAAACAGAGGAGCAACATTTCGCCGACAACTGCGCCGAGCACTTGACTTTATGCAGGAAGCCAGACAGTGGGACATTGTACGAAAAGTCAGCACACTCAGCACGGATAGTGTGCGCAACATGATTGCAGCGTCCTGGCAGCTCCCGTTCGAGCATATGCCTTGAGTTGCACATAGCTCCAACGATCCATCTCTCACACACACACACACACACACACACACACACACACACACACACACACACACACACACACTTTGTATTGTATTATTGTATGAGAGAGGTTCCAGGTTGAATCGAGGCGAATATTTGTAATGTTCAGAGGTTGTTGTGTTTAATATTCATGAGAATATTTGTCATTGTTCAAATGATAATAAACATTAGCATAAAGCATATTTGTCCACTCATATGTTGATAAGAGTATTAAAAACTTGAAAAATATTCCTCTAGGGTACATTTAGAACAGATAAAAAATGTGCGATTAATTGCGATTAAATATTTTAATCGACTGACAGCCCTAGTTTTTATTCATTATCACCATACAATACATAGATTAAGAATAAATGAAACAAATAATACAACATTGACCTAATTGAGCAGACAGATTCTTTTTTTTAACCCTGATCTCCTCAGGCAGGTCTTTACGACCAGCAGTGATGCCTCTGAGGGTTTCGGGGCGCAGGACGGGGCATAGGGTTTATACAAGGTCACAAAGATATCTTAACATACCAGCAATACAATTTAAAATGTATTCTAAAAGCAATATCATCTTATTTTCTTCTTACACCTACAGCGCACACCCTGAATAGTGTGCTTCTTGTTTACATTTTCCCCTGCACACTCAGATGCAGGACATAAAAACACTCTTTTGCTATTTATTTTCATTTTGCAGCACATTTATACTACCAGAATTTTGCTTTACATCTTTATATTATTTGTTTTTTTTCTCAAGTCATTTACTTTTGGTGAGATAACTAAAGTTTAGTTCATTTTACCGTGGCTATGGACTGATTCATTATTAGTTGTTACAAAACATACAAACAAAACACCAGCGCGACAGCAATTTCATCCAGCTCAATTTAGTCGGAATTAAGAGGTTTCAGAGGGGATAGGGAATTATAGATGGGGCGCCTTGACTCGCGCGTCCACCCTTGTATACAAGTCCTAGATCGTGCCTGAAGATCGTCCAAGAGCAATAACTAGCTTATCCTCTTGCGACACCACTACTCTATTCTAGTGGCGCTATGAACCCCCGACCAGGAGAACATAGACTTTTTTCCGCTACCCTTTCTCTCCAACAACAGCACAGTTAACTGTAGTCCTACACGACCAGCCTATACACCCGCCATCGTGTTCATCACAACGATGAAACAGTTTTGTTCTACACTTGCTTGCCACTGCCCACCCATGATCAATTAGCCTATAATTGTATGTATGCACCCCGGACCGACACCAGTACCTCCAGCAATAATGTAGGGAACGCTCCTCCAGCAATTGTAGGGAACGTTCCTCCAGCAAAGTAGGGAACTGTGGGGCATCGGGTGATGCACGCACCTCGCGCTGCCCCTGCCTTGCCAGCAATGTAGAAGACGGTCACAAACAACGAGTGCTTTTAGATCATCTCGTTTTTAATAGAGACGGCGGTGGTGTGAGTTAAAGACATAGAAAAAAAGCTGTGACTTTCTTCCTCTCAGCTGCACGGCTGCAGCCACCCAACAACGGGGGGATATTTACACACACCCCCGCGGCTGCTTCTGCAGCCGTGTTTAGAGAGGCGATGGGGGGGAAATATCTCGGGCTGCTTATTTTTAACTGCTGTGTTGGCCGCTGAAACCCCCAGAATTCGGCGATTCGTTCAATACAAATCTTTACATTGCTTTCATACAGAAGTTCCACTTTACTGATGCCTTTTTTTAAGGTTACTCTGAACATGAGCTGTGCATGCTTGTATGGTACTTCCGTCCCGAGCAGCATACACAGATAAAATCAGCCAGGACCAAAGACCCCAGACACTGATCCCCTGGGTTTATAATCCCCAAATGTTCATTAACCAAAAACGAAACACAACCGCTCAGTTTCACAGGTAATTTTAGGACACCGTCAATCACAGATTCTGGTAAGGCAATGTCCAAATGTGGATTTGAAATTACACTTACCAATTCTGAAGATGTGTTGGTATCCTGCCGACAACGCCAATTTGTAAGGGAAACTTCTGCAGCAATGGAGAGTCAGGACTCAGAGAGACACGAGGAGAGTTGGAGCTTTGATGTCAAACACTGATATTTATTACAAGTATACGGCCGGAGAAATTCACATCACAAGTCACAGCAGCCAGAGATTCTGACTGCACTGGTGGGTTGCCATATCAATTCTGCCGCGCCTCTCTCTCGATAGCCCTTTTAACTAGTTCAGAGAGAGTAAACAACATATTTGGGGAAATAGACTAAACAGCTGGGCACCCTGAATCACTTGCGTCTGACCCTTAATGGCCTCGAAGCCAGCGTTCCCACAGCCGTAAACCATTTTGTGACCGAGAGTTGAACTGGTTTATCAAGATAGCTGGAGCCTCCCATTCCTTAAGAGAGATAACAGAACCAGGGTTGGTCGTAAACGTCAACACACAGAAAAGGTTAAATATCTAGGAGTAAAGACAGAAATATTCCCTCACACCCACCTCTCCTCCTCTTCCAAGGGACGAGGGGACCGTGCGGCAGAGTTTCCGTTAAAAAATGTTTCCGCCTGTCTACATGTCCGTTAAAGTTTAAATCTTCCGGACAAAATTAGAAAAGTGCAGGTCAGAGGTCTTCTTTATTATTTATTGAGCTTTAAAACAAATTGATAACGACTCTATATAATAATATTAAGAATAATAAACGGAGCCTCTCTTTTCCTCCCCCTCTCCTGACAGCCCAGCAGCTGATCTCTGAGCAGGAGACGTGGGGAGAGGGAGACGTGGGGAGAGGAAGGCGGGGCTATTTCATCGTTATCAGAAAATGATCGTATAGAGGCTTACACACGGAGCCGTTTGACCCCCCAGAGCGTTCCGTTTGCAGATCTATCTACCTTGGGACCCATTATCGTTTGTGGGGTCCGTTTCTATCGTTTTGTTACGGCCTCGTGTAAACGAAAGGGCTATACGCAAGAGAAACTATGCGGATACAACCCGTATCGTCCACGTGTAAACGGGTTCTTAGTGTAAATGTGAACCTGATAGGAGATGATCAGTCAGCGGCAGCGCTGACGGATCAGACCTACAGTGTGCAGTGTGTTGATCAGCAGTGATTGTCGTCCCGGGTGCTAATGAGTTTTTATGGTAATGAGTGTGTACTCTTCTGCAGGGATGACCAAGGTGAAGGTGGGGAAGGAGGACCAGTCGTCCAACGAGTTTGTGGAGAAGAGGAGATCGGCACTGGAAAGGTACGATAAGAGGAAGATATTTAAAACACGTCAGAGCCACTATAATCATTTTTGTTTTAGTTGGTGGATGGGCAGAAACATAAAACATGCAAAATGTGTCTTTAACAAAAAAACATTCGAACCATTTTCTCATAGTCATTATGCAGCACAATCAATATTAATACAAATTATGTATTAATTAGTTATGCAGCTATGAGTAGGATCAGTTTTCAAATCCATCCTCAGTGTTGCATTCAGGGACACATAATATCTAAGAATTGTTATATTTTGTTAAAAAGTAGAGTTTTAGGGATTAAGGATTGAAACGGTAACTGCAATCTACATCAGAAGGTTTGGAAAAAATATTTGATTTTCTTAAAAGGGAAGTCTTTTTTTAGATTGTATTGTTTAGAATAATGTGATACATTTGGGATGAGAAAATACAGGCCTTTTAAAGACACCCAAATATCGTAATTGGACTTTATTAAATAATACATTTTTATTTATTTTATACAAGTTTAATTTAAAAAAAAATTCTCATTAAAAACTAAAGGAAAGTGAAAAGAGTGGATTACAAACTTAAGGAGGTAAACAAAATAACTTTTAAAAGAGAAACAACAACAGTATGCAACAGTCTGTGTTGCTGCTGAGGTGGAAGCAAGGTGTTTATGACTTGTGGACCCAGAGCAAAGAGGTGGGCGGGGCTGACATTCTGCTGCCCTTTGCTTATGTGTTTGATTGACAGGAAGGTCAGCCAGTGACAGCTGATAGGGCTCAGAGCTGCAGAACTCCACACTGATGGACACACAGATGTTTTAATTTCTTCTTTCTTATTTATATATTTTGTTTAGGAATATTTATTTTTGTATATAAGATCTTCAGTCATAATAATCATTCCTAAAGAAAGTTTTTTTCATCTTTTTGGTTGAATTATAAGTTATTATAAGGATGATTGAAAAATGCAAGTGTATTAAAACATTAATATATATATATATATATATATATGTATGTGTTCAGACTTCTACTGTGTGTTTTTTAATTTAGACTGAAACCCTTCAATGTTTTTTCTATTCTGAACGATAGTCATTTGACAGGCTCTGTCCATGTGTAAAATAGGTCTAATAACAATATAATTACAGTGTAATATGGTTGTTATATTTATGTTACATAGGTGTAATACTGATGTTACTTGGGTGATATATGGGTCAACTAACAGTGTAATATAGGTGTAATAATAGTGTATCATGGGTGTAATAATGGTGTAATGGCAATCAATCAATTTCCCAAAATATTTATATATTGCCCATTTAAGGGTTAAGGAAGTTTACATTTTTAAAGAAGAAGCTTGTTTCCTACAACAAGCAACAAGGAGATTAATTAATTATAGATCAGAAAGTGGTCATGATGATAAATAATATCTGTGTTTCAGGTATCTGATGAGAACAGTGAAGCATCCCATCCTGCTGAAGGATCCCGACGTGCTGCAGTTTCTGGAGAGCTCAGAGGTAACTGATGAACCATTCCTCCTTGTTGTCCTACAGAAAGGATGTAGGTTCAGTTCTTACTGCCCAACCTCTTTTTAATGCCACTGGCAAACTTCGAAGGGTCCAGTCAGTCTTTAACAGTCTGCTTTGATTTACAAACTTCTTCTTTTGCCAAAAATAAGTTTGTCCCCTAATGTCTTTTCTGAAAAGTTGAGATATTTTAAACCCAAACATAAACACTTTGGAGCGCTCAGGATAAGAAGCTAGGAGCAGGACTTTTTCTCGAGGCAATATAGAGGCGAAGTCCCGCCCTTCTACTTCCGCCCCATGGGACCTTATTTTGGAAAAATTATGTATTGAAGTCAATGGGGAGAGAGAGATTATCTTTCGATCCCGTTTGAATTATGCTACAAATTACACATATGTTTGTCAATCTTAAAAAATCATTTCCATCTCAAAAAAGTCACAGTTTGTCGTAAAACTGTTGAAATATAAGACTATGAAAAATACGCAACTAGAAAAGACTACAAATCCCAGAGTCGCGTAAGTGATGTCATTAACGTTACACATTACACTCGTGTTACTCACCGAAACCTTGTAAAGCCGGTCCCGCATGCTGGCTCTTACGGAACCGACTAACTCCCCTTGTGTGTATGTACAGCTCTCAACATGCCCAGACTTGGAGTGATTTTCACCTCTTTTAATACTTTTCGCCTCATTCTGAAAGAAAGAGGTGAAATGTGCTAAAGTGGCGGCCATCTTGGTGTTGGTGACGTGTGCGAGACCAGAGATGTATGTCATTGAGCGTTTCACACTAAAAAAGTTGTTACTTCACAGTTTTACGACACATTTAAAAAATGTTGACTTGCAAAATTATCTTTTTAAATTGACAAACATCATATGTGTAATTCGTGGCACAATTCAAACGGGATCGAAAGATAACCTTTCTCTCGCCATTGACTTAAATACATAATTTTTCCGAAATAAGGTCCCATGGAGGTCCACCGGAAGGGGAGGGACTTCACCACTCTATCACTTGTGGCGCTATGCACTCACTCCCCATTGGAAACAATTGAAAAAAGACTCTGGTGCTAAAAACGTACGTTATGTAGACACAGGCCCTCACTCTTGACAAAATAACTGATGGACTGTCTGAAATGGGGGGAAAACCAAATAACTAACCCCCCCAAATAACAGCAAAAACTCTGTCTGAGTTTTCTTCACGTCTTTTTCCCAACAAGCAGCGGAACGTCCCGACGAGCTCAACCCAACGCGCCTGTAAAAACTGTCTTCGGGTTTAAGAGTCTAGCGTTTCCTGTTTCCTCGCTTTATTGTCCACTCAGACTAAATTCTCTGTAACACTTCGTCTCGTTGGCTCTAACTGTCCCACTCCTCACCCCAGTCCCTAGCCCCCCGCTCTGCCTAACGGTTGGTGGGATTGCGTTGGGAAGGAGCCACAACAATAAATGGCCCCTTGTCACAGATTTAACAGATGAATCACTCGGACGCTTGACCGAGCACAGCGCTCCGTCCGGCCCGCTAAATGAAACACAACCAGAGGGGGGGGGGGGGGAACTGGTTGCAATTCAAAGCTATATTTACCCCCCCACCTTTACTCATTTACCCTCCGAGGGGCCTTTGGGACCAAGTCGCCCCCCTGGCTGCTGCTGCTCCACCTAAATTAGATTGGAAGAGAGGGGGGGGGGTAAATGTGCTCCAGCGATGGAGGAAAACGCTACATGTCCGGGAGAAAAGTAAACTTTTCCAAAATGAAGAAAAATGAGCCTATTTTCAGACTGACATCGGGGCGTTTTCAGAGTGACGCAATGGGGTCTTAGCTGGTTTTTGGGGCTGTTAAAGTTGCTCGGCACGCATTAAATCTGACTGGAGTTAGAACGTGGGACACATTACAATCGGGGGGCAGCTGTAATAGAGTTAGACAGAGGCGAGAAGACAAAACAAGAGCAAATAAATAAATGTAGTTAAGATATAGATTGAAACAGAGAGAGAGGGGAAATTTAAGGGAAGACAAAAAGAAAATGTTAAAAATGTAGAGGTTGAACCAGAAACGGCAACGAAACAAATGTGAAAGATGGCACTCTAAAATATCTACATAAATTAAAGATCAATTAAACACTTTAACTGCAGGAAATGAAATCACCGTTTGAGACAAGATGTTTAAAACAATGAGAAAATGAGCGAATGACTCACAAAGAAAGCATCAAAAGAAATAGAAACATTAACACTGGAAAAAACCAACAAGCCGATATTTACAGGTTTACAACAGCAATGGTAAAGTGTAGATAAAGCCAAAAGGAAAACGAGTAACATTACATATTAAATAAAAAGGCAAGCCCACAAAGAACTAAATGAGAAAATACTCACAACCAGCAAAACGTTGGCGGAACAGCCTCCTCTACTGCATGTTCCAGATACTGCAATCATTTAATTGGAGGAATCTTGTTCGTTGCTTTGTTTTAACAGTGTGTCGCCTGCCGTCTTGGAAGCACACTTGTCATAGTATTAATTCATGGTTTTTCATAACTATTATCAGTATGGTGTTATATCGACATCATCTTTTGAGTGTATTACATAAATTAAATCACGGCAAAATATGTTAATGTTCTTGTTTGTGTTATCTACATGGAGCTAAGGCTATGCATTTATTATGTGTCATAATACACAGGAATATTTCTTGTAACTCTAGATCACATTCTGTCTGGCAACACTTCTGTTGTAGTGTACTCTGCTGCTTATTGTCTGATAAAGCTTAAAGTCTAGGTGGAAAAAATCAAGAGGCAAGCACACGTTAATGAAAAAAATTAAAGTTACACTATGGTAAAGAAATAAGTTGCCATGTGTTGCAGTCTGTATTGTGTGTGGTGGTCTGCCGGGGGCCGGGGGTCGTTGTAAAGTCTGACATCCTGTTTGTTTGTTTGTTGTTGTTTGGTCCAGTTGCCGCGGGCGGTCAGCACTCAGGCTCTGAGCAGCGCCGGTCTCCTGCGGATGGTCAACAAGGCCGCAGAGGCCGTCAACAAGATGACCATCAAGATGAACGAATCAGACGCTGTGAGTACAGAGCGAGGAGAGAGGATAGAAGGGAGGAAGAAAAAAAAAAAAAGGGGAATAAGGATGTAGAGGAGAAGGGAAGGAAATAACCAAAGGAATATGAACTAATGAAGCAGGTACAGGTAGAGTCGAAAGGAAGAGGAAAGAAAGGAAGTGAGTAAACATGTAAATAAAGTTAATATGAGGGTATGAAGAAATGGTGAAGATAACAAAGTAAGGAAGTGGAGAAAGTTAAATAAAAAGGAAGAAAGGGAATAAGGGAATATGAACCTGAATGAGGAGGTTGGGAGAAATATAGTGTGTGTGTCCTAGCATTACTATACTTGTGGGGACCTGTTTACACAGTCACGTGTGGGGACTCGCCTCCCTTATGGGGACATAATGGTCCCCATGAGGGGAATCATTAATTTTAGGGTGAAGACTTGGTTAGGGTAAGGTTAAGGGTAAGGGTTAAGGTTAGGCATGTGTTGGTTATGGTTAAGGTTAGGATAAGTCTCCAGGAAATGCATGTAAGTCAATGTAATGTCCCCTGAAGTGATGTATACATGGTATGGGTATGTGTGTGTGTGTGTGTGTGTGTGTGTGTGTGTGTGTGTGTGTGTGTGTGTGTGTGTGTGTGTGTGTGTGTGTGTGTGTGTGTGTGTGTGTGTGTGTGTGTGTGTGTGTGTGTGTGTGTGTGTGTGTGTGTGTGTGTGTGTGTGTGTGTGTGTGTGTGTGTGTGTGTGTGTGTGTGTGTGTGTGTGTGTGTGTGTGTGTGTGTGTGTGTGTGTGTGTGTGTGTGTGTGTGTGTGTGTCTTTCAGTGGTTTGAGGAGAAGCAGCAGCATTTTGAGAATCTGGACGTTCAGCTGAGGAAACTTCATGCCAGTGTGGAGTCTCTGGTCTGTCACAGGAAAGGTATGATGCCGACTGGACGTCGTAGGGTGTGTGTTTGTGTTTCAAATTACTTCCCAATGATCGCAGTGGGAATTTCGTTAACAAGAATTCTGACTAAATATGTTCCCTTTTGACGCGATGGCACCGCCCAGCACACTTCTCTTGATTACCATAAGAAAAGTGCTTGCTATACCACATTCTGCTGGTTTAACAATATAGTTTGTTTATTTAATAAATGGCTTATTCGATAGTAATCAAACATGCCTCAACAACCTCTCTGGATTTTCTAAATAAAAGTTTCTAATAGTGGTTTGGTTCTTTTGCAGGACATGTCACCACAGCGTTTTTTCTTGCAGGCTCTTTAAATAAATAGTTAACATATTGTAGAGTTATTAACTATTAATTTTCTATAATTTTTTTTTTTCAATTTGCAATTTACGAAGCCAAGCATTAAATCCACAGGTGGAATATATGGAATTACTGTACATGTCTTTATTTATTTTTACTACTTTCATTTTTTGTTGAAAAGTCTTAACCCTACTGAGATAGGGCCGTACACTCAATGTGAGTTAATGTGCACTTAAACAAAAAGACAATATGTTGTTAGTTAGTTGATTTTTTTTGTAAAGAATATTTGTATAAATGAAATCAGATATTTACGTCTCAAGAATACCGCATCATGTTCTGGCACCAGACTGAGTTCCTCCTCTCCTCTCCAGAGCTGTCGGTGAACACGGCGCAGTTCGCCAAGTCGGCGGCCATGTTGGGGAACAGCGAGGATCACACAGCTCTGTCCCGGGCTCTGTCCCAGCTGGCCGAGGTGGAGGAGAAGATCGACCAGCTGCACCAGGACCAGGCCAACGGAGACTTCTACCTCTTCTCTGAGTTACTGGGGGACTATGTCCGCCTCATCATCGCCGTCAAGGTACGAGTCTGAGGGTAGATTCACTCTGCACACAATAGTATACTATATGATGTATAGTACGGGTCCCCAGCACATAGAACCTGTGGGATGCTAACTTGCATATGCTCTATGGGTTGATATACATATGTATGTATATTTTTAAATCAGACTTTATTTTAATAATTGCAAGTTCAAACTAAAACAATCTATGAACAGGTGCATACAAAACACAGGAATATACAAACTGACGAGAGACAAACATCAAATAATAGACTCAAAATGAAATACAACAAAGGTCTAGATTATTCTTCTATTGTGCCAAATGATTGGCTGCTGCTGTGCCCTGGCTGCTGTAAGTGACGTTCCCCGCTGTTAGCTAGCAAGCTAAATTATAATTGGTGCTAGCAGCTCAAAACAGACTGCTTGAATAACCCAGTAAAATTAATGTTGGCTTCTTTTCAACACCAGTATCATGGTACAATTGTTAAATAGTGAACAAATCCACATGTATATTTCTTGCTTGCATCATCAGGGTAATCATTGTGCATTTTGCCATACTGTGTATTGGGATGCACTTATGCACTCAGAATAGCACATGTAAGAACAGATGTAAGTGAATTGAGACACATAAAAAGCCTTTTTAAGTTCTCTATGGAACAAATATAGTTTTATATAGGACATTGAAGTTAAAATCAGTCATAACCAAAAGTCTGTCCTGCTAAACTAGTGACCTGCTGTCTGAGCTGCTGGATACCAAACACCTGAGTGCAGGTAGGACCCAGACAGGATAGGAAACAGTAGAGTGAAATAGCATAGAGTAGAGCTACTATAGCCGCTTTCACACCAAGTACTTTGCCGTACTTGGTGCCCAGCACTTAGTTACCCCCATGGAACTAAGTACAGATCGCGTTCACACCGGAATAAGTCCCTGAGGGAAGATTACTTTTTCTTCTTCTGCTTTGGGTTTACTGGCAGGCCGCAAACCACTTCACGGCGTATACTGCCACCCGAAGTTCCCGGGCCGGAAGTCCCCGGAGTTAGGGACTGGCTTCAGTAGAAGCTGCTGGGACTCCCAGCAGCTTCTACTGAAGCCTTCCGAGTAAATCGCCAACACCTCCTCATCTCCACCGCTCCCATGTTTTCTTTTGTGTTGCCATAAGTTAGTCTCTCTCTGTTGGTGCTTGGGGCTAATGCTAATGCTAATAATGCTAATGCCAGCAAATACAATGGCGGCTTCACAAAACTTTTCAGAGTTTTACGGGGGCGTGGTTTGCAATTCGCCCAGCCAATCGAAATTGGTACTTTTTTCTCCCCAGGATAGTACACCTCTCTAGCAGGCACTAAAAATGGGGGTAAAAGTTCTCGGAACTAAGTACTCTTTTTGGTGTGAACGCAAAATTCCAGGCACTAACGGAACTAAACGGGAAAAGTACGGGTAAAAGTTCTCAGGTGTGGACGCGCCTAATAGAGTAGTGTAGAACTAGAGTGAAGTAGAGAAGAACTGCAGTAGAGCGGTATGCATACTTACCTGTGTTGTGAGTGTTGGGATTGGCCCCTATTTGAACCTAGATTCATAAATGTTTAGAAAGGTGTGACCTGTTGTTTATAATTGTGAATACATGTTTGTGCTATTTCCTATCTAAAATACATGCACATTTTTAAATATACTTTATCCTTATACTTTATACATACTGTATCTCTCCAAAATAAAGTCACATAATTGATACATGCACCTGTCTGTGGTCTAGCACAGTGCTATGTGGTACTCTGGTATGTGAGTTCAAGTAGCTATAAAGTCAGAGACCGGATGATACAGATAGTTTGACTGGGACTTGTGGAGCCATTGACATGACTCGTCTTTGGATAACAAGTGAATGGCTTGCCCTGTTTAGGGACAAAGAATGGCTTTGCTAGAAAATAGATTCCAATGTGACTGCATACTTCACTTGCATCTTTCATTTTCAGTTTTTTCCTTGGCCAAGCCTTTTTATCAAATCTTGAGATGCAATCTATGCAAATTATTAAAAAAAAAGGCATTTAGTGTATTATATAGGTTTTTGTGCATGTACTGTAAATGGTCTGCAAAGTCTAAAATCCCTGTGTTCCCTCCAGAGGGAGTTTCAGCAGAGATGATATGCCCTGTGTAGCGCACATTATACAGAGGGCGATCTTAATGCCAATAATTCAGAAACCTTATTATAATAAAGTAAAAAACCTTCTGATTTCTCTTACTAGTTTTTGATGCATTTCTTTACTACAACACCACACATGTATTTGTTGGATCTCCCCCCAAAAAACAAGTAAATAGTATTAATTAATTAAATTAATATTTAAACTAGTGACTAATCATGATTGATCACATATTATTATTGTGATTACAGCAATTAAATTTTTTCATGGTCAATTGACACCACAAGGATTTTATTGATCTTGTATTTCTGGGACATTCTGTCTGTATTAAACTCTGTGTTGTGTGTGCAGGGCGTGTTTGACCATCGTATCAAGACGTGGCAGAAGTGGCAGGACAGTCTGATGCTCCTACAGAAGAAACGAGAAGCCGAAGCCAAGCTGCAGTTCAACAACAAACCAGACAAACTGCAGCAGGCCAAAGACGAGATCAAAGAGGTGAGACGCACAGGAAACATGGACTGGAACAATATACACAATCACTATGCAACATGCTTCTATTGGCTATAGCGCTCCAACACCTTGCACGTCATAGGGTAGGGGGGGGATATCTCTAAAGCCCCGGCCACACGAGGACGATAACCGTCATATCTGCTACAGTTCACTATCAGATAGACGGTTCGGCCACACGAGGCCGACATGGAAACACAGATAACGATAACAGGTCCCAAGGTGGGTAGATCTGCAAATGAAACGCTCTGGGGGGGCAAACGGCTCCGTGTTTATGCCTATACGATCATTTCCTGATAACGTTGAAGCAATAGCCCCGCCTCTCCTGCTCAGAGATCAGCTGCTGGGCTGTCAGAAGAGGGAGAGGAAAAGAGAGGCTCCCGTTTTTTGTTCTTATATTATTATATAGAGTCGTTATTCATTTGTTTTAAAGCTCAATAAATAACAAAGAAGACCTCTGACCGGCACTTTTCTAATTTTGTCCGGAAGATTTAAACTTTAACGCACATGTTGACCAGCGAAAACAAATCTAACTGAAACTCTGCTGCACGGTCCCCTCATTCCTTGGAAGAGGCGGAGAGGTGGGTGTTTGTCATCTGCTGTTGGCAAACCGGAGAGAATTACAGTGCTTGCCTCGGGGAGGGAGAAAAAGAGCCAGAGCATCCACAGCGGAGAATAAACAGAAGGGCAACCATGCGTGGGAAGTCTTCTTCGCTGCTTTTGTGGCAGGACTACAGCGCCACTTACAGGCCTGGCATATGGACTGCAGCGTCTCCGGCGCTTTCGAGCGGTCTCGTGTGAACGGACACGTTTCTGGTGCCTGTTGCGTGTGGACGGACTTTTTTGATCACGATTGTGGTCCGTTTACGTCCTCGTGTGGCTCCAGCCTAAGAGGTTGACCCATCACAACAGAGCCGGCCAGCTAACCAATCAGAGCAGACTGGGCTCTGGTTTCAGACAGAGGGTGAAAAGAGGTGCTGCAGTATGAGAAAAATAAAGAGCTTTTTGAACATTAAAGCATGGAGACATGTCACAGGAGAGGCACAACATATAAATATGATACTGAAAATGAGCAGAATAAGGCCCCTTTATGGCTTGATTTGAACAGCGAGCCTGCATATGAGAAATGTCACTGGGTTATTCTACCCAAATGAGGGAATTGTTGTGCAGCATGCTTACAGGGCATTGCACGAGGTAAAGATAGGATAAAATGTAATAGGAAACATCATATACGGTAGAATACACTGTAATAGACCAACGTAGTACAACAACGTAATATTTAAACAAATGCTATTATATTCATACGTTATACAAGTGTGTGAGTTTCAGTTTAAAATGTTATTTGAAAAGAACATGAGATAATTAAATGGGACATAAGCTTCCAGAGGAATAATAAACAAATGTTAATAAAGGCAATCAAAAAGACATCATGTTGTACTGTCGTATACCAACTAAGAAAAAAGATAAATAGACAGCAGTCACATCTTAATAAAAAAGCAAATAACACCCGGCTAATTTTAAAGAATGATGACCTCCTTATTACGTCTGTAATCATGCCGACATTTATTTTACCTGAGTAATATCTTTGTCCTTAAGCCTATGTGTGAAGTAATTACTACACTGGTTAATGATTTGCTATATCTCTAAGTGCAATATGAAATGATAAACATGGCAAAGTTAGTGCTTCTCAATCTGGTATAAAACATAGTTCTCTTCCCTCTGTGGCTCACCAGTGAGATAAAAGAAGCGCACCTCCACAGTTCAGTCATGTGAAAAGTTTTTATCTTATTTATTTTTTATATAGAAATCTTGTTTTCCTCCAGTCTGTAGACTCAACTCAGAACGACAAACAAGAGCAGTAGAAAAGTACTTTATTAGAGCATCTGTTGAAGCTGTCACCACACAAATTCATCCTCCCTGTCAGGAAACAGCTCACACACAAACACACTCACACACACACACACAGCTGGCGTGGTTGGGGGTCTGGTATTAGAGCTGAGGAGCTGTCAGATGTGGGGTTTTGGGAGGAGGACGGGGGGGGTTTTGGGGGAGGCTGTCAGAAGCTGCAGACGAGGACAGATCGCAGTAGAGTTACAACCCAACATTTATTTGGAGCCGACAAGAGTTTTGCCGCCCGTCAGGAGTCGGGTTTTGGTTCACGGCTTAACAACAGCCAACAGAAAACACACACTGGCTTTTTCTGAAGAATAAAAAAAAGACTTTTACTTCACGCTGCTGCTGTTAATGTTGGAAACCTGGTGAACAGCTGCTACACAAACACAGTTACACTACAGAGAAGGACTGTAAATACATAAGGAGTAAATCATTTAAAGGTGGGGTATGTAAGTTTGAGAAACCGGCTTGAGATACACTTTTTGTTATATTCCATGGAATGCTCTTAACATCCCGATAGCAATGAATATCTTAAGTGCTTTCACAAAAAATCCATAAAAACATGTCATCTGTGGAAGCCGTAGTACTGTAAAAAGCACAACCAATCATCTGAGCCGGCCCGGCTAAAGTAACTGGATGGCCTACCTGCCTGTCAGCCTTCCATCTGTGCACAAACTTATCTCGTGCCCTCATTGGTCATGTGCGCGTTCGTGTGTGTTGGAGGAGGGGCTCTGTAAGGAAGTCTGAAGGAAGAGGCAGATTTTTTCCGGCTGTGTATTTTCAAATTCTAACGCACTCGAGCTGGTTTCTCCAAAATTACCTACCCCACCTTTAATATAAAAGTGTGATTCCGTGTGCAGGATCCTTTTAAAGAGGACATATTCTGCTCATTCTCAGGTTCATATCAGTATGTAGTGTCTCTACTGGGACATGTCTCCATGCTTTAATGTTCAGAAAGCTCTTTCCTCATACTGCCTGTGCTGCAGCACCTCTTTTCACCCTCTGTCTGAAACCAGAGCCCAGTCTGCTCTGATTGGTTAGCTGGTCGGCTCTGTGGTGATTGGTCAACTGCTTAGAGATGTCCCGCGCCTTAGCCTATCATGTATAATGTGTTTGAGCGCTAGCCAATAGAAGATCGAATGTTACATAGTGATGTCACTATGTTCAGGAAGTAAACAAATCATTCCAATAGGCATTTCAGGCCTGAGGGGGGGAAGAGAGTGTGTGGGAGAGAAACTCCCTCTGGAGGGAACACAGAGATTGTATCCTTTGCAGACCATTGCACTAACAATTATAAAACACACTACAGGAAAGGGTTCAGAATAAATGTTAGGTTTCGTGGAAAGGATAATAAACAGAGGGGGTACAAATGGAAATGGAGGATTGGAATTAAATAATTGTTATAGCTACAAAGATGTACGCATCACCACACACAGAGAGACATGTGGTCTATGCATTTGACTCATCTTCATTTAAGGAGCTTTTATACACTCTCCATACTTTGTCTGATCCGGGACTTGAACCGACCACCTTCCGGTTCCCTATAGACTGAGCTTCTGCCGCACAAAAAGCATAAGCGGTAAACATAACTTATTGTTATTCGACATTTTGTCATAACTCGACAAGATGTAATTGACTCACTTTGTTATGTAGTAATCTGCTGCATTTTGTAATAAACAACTTGAATATGAATTATGTTTCACACACTTTGAAGTAGAGTATTTGAGTAAAATGAGTTCTTGTTGGATCTTCAGAATCTTTTTTTTAACGGCCAAAAATGCATTAAGTTTCACCATATTTGTTTTCCTTTCTAGAATACTACATGGACATAATAATCATCTATTTTATTCTTACATTACTGCATGTATTAATACATTTCTATTAAAAACGTTGCAGCAATTTGACCAACCACTGCAACATGTCATTTTATTTCAATGTATACATCATTCAGGCTGTTGCAGCAGATCATTACAATGGCATTACATAATGTTATGTTGAAGATAAAGGGTCAGAGATCGATACAATTGCACCATTGCAAACATCGAAAAAATAATTTGCCAACTTTAGACCACACTTCCTTTTTAAAGTATTTATATTTATATATCTAATCGGGTGACCTTAATAAATAACACAATAGAAATGTATTGTTTTCATTGCAATGGTTAAATTACACCGTAAACAAGATTATTATTTATTTTTTTCTACGCCCTTGCAGACCATTTACATGCACAAAAAGTCACTATTCATACAGACAATCCAAACAGACCAAAGAACTAAATTAGTAGAAGATGTGTACATTGAAATTATTTTTAACTGAATATGTCAATTTGTGCACTTTGTATTCACATGTTATTCATAAATCCAGCTTGACTACCTACACACAATACATATTTGGTATTTTTCTCCTAATGCAAATATGTAGAATCTTTTTAATACAGGAATAATAGAGCTAAAAACATTGTCATGGCCATGTTTTTCTTACATTTATATTTAATGTCAGTTAACATTGAAATGAACACTAAAGAATATCCACCTTTTTAAAACTCAGAGATGAGACGCGGCAGGGTTTGGGCTCTGCTGTGACATGATGAGCCCACACTGCCCCCTATGGGCTCCACACAGGAGCTACAGCCAGAGAAACACTGCTGCTGACTGCCCAAAGACACGGTTCCTCGGTCATTTTTTCAATCAGATTAGTTTTGTTCTCATGATATTAGTGTAGTAAAGGGTGTGAAACTCTTTTATCGGATACAACCATGTGAGTTAAAATGCCTCAATCCTCTTGTTTAATGCAGCTTCTTAAATATAAGAATGTGCTTTTTTTTCTCTGCTTTATTTAAATGAAATTAAAGTCATTGTTTGTTTCTTGCTCAGAAACATTGAGCAGTTAAAAGACATGAGTTTGGAACTAATATTTGCGTCATTTAGGCCCATATTTAGAAAGTATTCGAAAGTAATTCCCCTAAAACCAAGTTAAAATATTGTACCCGGCTAGCTGTTTCCCCTGCTCCCATTCTTTATGCTAAGCTAGGCTAACCACATCCTAAAGTATGGGCTAGTAAAAAAAAATATTAGTATTAAACCTTTCTTTAACCAGGTGGTCCCATTGAGATCATCGATCTCTTTTTCAAGGGAGACCTGTCAAAACCTCCTACTTTTGGAAAGAAATAAAACTAGTGTTTTTAACATGATACTGAACTATTGCTTAGCTAAGGAACTTGTACTCAAAATAAACAAAATTATAATAAGTTGTTGATAAGTAATGAAACTCCAAATTACTCCCGTAAAATAATGTGAAATGTAATATTAACAGTTTAAAATTCTTAAAATCTCCCCCCCTTTAAAGCGTGTAACATGATCTGGTGTTATAGAGTCTCAGGGAGGGCTTTCCTTTGGTTCCGGTTTCGTTTTCCCTCAGTGTTTTCCCTCAGTGTTTTCCCTCAGTGTTTGCTCTCAGTGTTTGCTCTCAGTTCTCCGGATCTTCCTCTATGATTTTGGAAGCTCCAAAAATTTTTCCTGCCTCTTTAAATTTTGTTGCATTTTCCCTGCCATGCCTTCCTGCAACCAGGAGATTGAGGAGGTAGGACCTGTCTGTCTGTGTCTCTGTCTGCCTGTCTGTCTGTCTGTCTGCCTGTCTGTCTGTCTGTCTGTCTGTCTGTGTCTCTGTCTGCCTGTCTGTCTGTCTGTCTGTCTGTCTGTGTCTCTGTCTGTCTGTGTCTCTGTCTGTCTGTCTGCCTGTCTGTCTGTCTGCCTGTCTGTCTGTCTGTCTGTCTGTCTGTGTCTCTGTCTGTCTGTCTGCCTGTCTGTCTGTGTCTCTGTCTGTCTGTCTGCCTGTCTGTCTGTGTCTCTGTCTGTCTGTCTGTCTGTCTGTCTGTCTGTCTGTGTCTCTGTCTGTCTGTCTGCCTGCCTGCCTGTCTGTCTGTCTGTCTGCCTGTCTGTCTGTCTGTCTGTCTGTCTGTGTCTCTGTCTGTCTGTCTGTCTGCCTGTCTGTCTGTCTGCCTGTCTGTCTGTCTGTCTGTCTGTCTGTCTGTCTGTCTGTGTCTCTGTCTGTCTGTCTGTCTGTCTGTCTGTCTGTCTGCCTGTCTGTCTGCCTGTCTGTCTGTCTGTCTGTCTGTCTGTCTGTCTGTCTGTCTGTCTGTCTGCCTGTCTGTCTGTCTGTCTGTCTGTCTGTCTGTCTGTCTGCCTGTCTGTCTGTCTGTCTGTCTGTCTGTCTGTCTGTCTGTCTGTCTATGTCTCTGTCTGCCTGTCTGTCTGTCTGTCTGTCTGTCTGTCTGTCTGTGTCTCTGTCTGTCTGTCTGTCTGTCTGCCTGTCTGTCTGTCTGTCTGTCTGTCTGTCTGTCTGTCTGTCTGTCTGTCTGTCTGTGTCTCTGTCTGTCTGTCTGTCTGTCTGTCTGCCTGTCTGTCTGTCTGTCTGTCTGTCTGTCTGTGTCTCTGTCTGTCTGTCTGTCTGTCTGTCTGTGTCTGTCTGTCTGTCTGTCTGCCTGTCTGTCTGTGTCTCTGTCTGCCTGTCTGTGTCTCTGTCTCTCTGTCTGTCTGCCTGTCTCTCTGTCTGTCTGTCTGTCTGTCTGTCTGTCTGTCTGTCTGTCTGTCTGTCTGTCTCTCTCTCTGTCTGCCTTTGTGTCAGTGTGTCTGTCTCTCTGTCTCTCTGTCTGTCTGTCTGTCTGTCTGTCTGTCTGTCTCTCTGTCTGTCTGTCTGTCTCTCTGTCTCTCTGTCTGTCTGTCTGTCTCTCTTTCTGTCTGCCTGCTTCACACCTTTTAGTTGCCTCATTGCACCATTTTGATTTTCAAATTCACCTCTGTTGGGTTCAATATTTTAGTGTCAACGTTCATTTTGTATTTGTTTCGTTGCCTTCCTGCTGTTAGTCCTGAGTCACGTGAAGAAGTTTGTCAGTAGATCAATTCCAATAACCAATAACAATGAATAAACTACACGTTTCACCTCTTATTAAGCAAGGTTATTCCTTTGATGGAAGTACATGCAAGATCAATTACTTGATGAAATTAAAGTTTACGTTTTACAAATCTTGGAAACTTCCTGCAGAAAAAGGTTGTGTCATGATTTCAGCAAAGTGTTTTAAATCGTCAAGTTGTCTTTAATAGATTAGCAACAAACCATCATTCAAACTTATATTTAAAATAAATTCGGTACATTTGTAAAAATGTGTATGTTTTGTAAAATAATGAAGACTTTTCGAGAGCAACTATTTACTTAATGTCAAAATAATGTCCTGAGTGTTTCCTAGCACTATTTTCTCACAGTTAAAGCGGTTAATGAAAAAATAATCTTATTATAATTATCTATTTACTTCTGTGTGATATGTGGAGTTACAATATATATTATGCTAAATGTATTAATTCTGGATTTATAATCGTCCAGGATGACATAAAGTGGTTCAGGAATGAGTCCTAAACCTGGAAATAAGTCAGCATGTTAGCACTTCCTGTTCCCCCATCTCAAATTCAACAATATTGTAATCATGTTTTTGGTTAGATTCCTGGATTAAGGTCTGTGTTTACCGGTTCACGAGATTTTAACGTTCTAGGACATAACATTTCTCAGTAAACTCCCCACTCGTAAACAGTGACGTAAAGTAACTAAGTGCATTTACTCAATGCTGTACTTAAGTACAATGTTTAGGTATTTGTTCTTTACCTCTACCACCTGTGCTCGTAAATGTCTGTGTTGCTAACAAGTGACTAAATTAGACTTCTAAATGTCATCACACCTAACATTAGCCGCCTTTAGCTTAGCGATGGAGATATGAAGTCATGCGACCGTGCTGAAGTTCGTTTGTAGCTTAATGTTAGCTTTTTACTTCTGGCTATTACATTTCCGACTCAAAAGTAAGTATCAAACGTGTGTTTGCCACAGTCTTTTTTTCTGTAATATACTGAAATCCAATGGGGAAATCGCATTGCTTTTTGTCGAGGAAGCTCTTGTGATGCTAACTTCCGGTTCAGCCACGAAAGATATGTCACCACTGCACCACTCTAATGCTTCTGTGCAGAAACATTGTTCAGGTGTAAATATATTATCTTTAAATGTCAGCCAATGAGTACAAATAAATGCCAAACTACTTTTGAGGTTAGTTTAAGTTTTACAAAACAAACAAATGGAGGTAAAAAAAAGCTTTCTTGTCTAAAATGCAGATCTAAGCTCATATTCTAAATGTTGCCCCCCCCCTCTGTTTGTGTTCCAGCTGGAGGGGAAGGTGGAGCAGGGAGAAAGAGACTTTGAACAAATCTCCAAAACTATACGCAAAGAAGTCAGCAGGTTTGAGGTGAGAGCATTTCATGGATCAGTGAGTGAGAGTTAAAATGAATGATTTCTGAAGTTCTCTGATGTGTGACTTTCAATCTTTACAGAAAGAGAGAGTGACAGACTTTAAAGCGATTATAATCAAATACCTGGAGTCACTGGTTCAGACACAACAGCAGGTAAAGACATCATTATTATATTTTTGTAAAAGCCTCAATATTTATAACATTTAGCATAATAATTAATCATGTAATAAGTTAAATATAAAACTGTGTCAAATCGAATAACATCAAATATCACAAATTCTATGGAAGTGTACTGCTGCCAATAATTCCATTTCAATTGAAAAGTTATTTTCATGTATGATGGTTCAACTTTTTGAAACTCAATTGAAATAAAAATAAATGTAATGGATTCTTGATCCTTTTGAATGAGATGTGTTAAAGACGATTATGTTTGCATTGTTTCATACTACAATGACACATTTCCACAGTACATGTGGACTCTGGACCATAACGTTTAAATGAATTATCAAACTGTATTTAATAGAATGATTTTGTCCTACATTGTGAGCTCACACATTTTGATTTAATTTAAGGCAGCCACAAACTTCCATAAACATATAAGCTTTTTAAAAAATGAAATGTTAAACGATACACATTTTAAATGCATATAAAACCAAAATGGATGAAAGGCACAATAACAAAACCTGAATATGTTTCCTTTTTTCCCTCTTACAGCTGATTAAATACTGGGATGCTTTCTTACCCGAGGCTAAGGCCATCTCATAGAGTCCGTATCAACACAACAGACAGTCCTGACTGGCTCCGGTCAAACTACACTACCCATAATGCACCGGTCCTCCCAGTTCACCACCCTCCTCCTGTTTATGTGAAGAAGAGAAGACAGTGAATCAGCTCCAAGGATCTTTTCTGCGGTTTAAAAAAAATCAACAA
This sequence comes from Pogonophryne albipinna, assembly GCA_028583405.1. NCBI lineage: Eukaryota > Metazoa > Chordata > Actinopteri > Perciformes > Artedidraconidae > Pogonophryne > Pogonophryne albipinna. The sequence goes on from JAPTMU010000069.1 coordinate 481,416, forward strand.
CAGAACTCTCTTGAATTTATCATTTTTTATTCTTCTTTTCTTTTCCGAACTCAGTGTTGCGTTCGCGTCCATGACCTGAGATATTGTTTTTCTCCTACTTGATTCTTTCACAATAATACTATTCGATCATTTTAAAGTTTCGCCCTTCACGTACAATCTCCTTCTAAGGCCAAATTCCTAATCAACAATTTGAGTTTCATGTAATGCTGCATTGAGTTTTATTTTCTAGCCTGAAGCTTAAAATCCTGTACGACATGAACGCAGCATGAGTCATGACCCTGGTGATGGCTTTCTTCTCCTCACAGATTCTAACATGGTGTCACTTTTTACAAAGTAGAGCACTTTTGTTCCCACCAGACGCAAAGGGGATGGGTGAATGTGGAGCAATCTCTCTGTTAAATAGTATTTGAGTTGATTTTGAAGGATTGTTCTTGAAGTTCCTCAACAAAGACCGATATCCACACCCCAAGGTAAAGATATTATTTGTTTTCTCCATTAGTTGGTCGTTAGATGTATGGAAGCACATTCTACGGTGGCCAACAGGTGCCAAAGAGCTACAATGGCCCAAAACATTTCCATTAGAAGAAACATGTGCACCTTCAAAAACGATGTAAATATAAAAACACCATTTTTTTTTCCAAAATACATGAACATGAAGAAACATCTTCACCAAGTTGACGAAATGTGCAGCATTTAGAAAATGATCACCAACTGCCTGGTGTTTTTTATATTTGCATCACTTCTGAATATAAGCTTGTTTCTCCTATTCTAAATGTTTTTGGCCGTTTGCACCTGTCGCCCCCGTACATTCCCGCCATAAATATATCAAATGTAAACAATTATTGAAATGGTCCGGGTGTCATACTGAAATGTGGTCAAATAAAAACTGGGAAGTCAAGAGTTGTAGCACATACAGGAAAACATCTACATGTTCTTGTTTTTTGAGTCTGCAATTTCCCTCCCGGCAACAAAATCCTGAAGCTCTATGATTGGATGTGTCTGGCTGCAGTGTTATCTGGGAATTGTAGTTGACTCCTCCCCTAAATGTCGAACCTTCTGGTTTTCTTTTCGAAAGAAACAAATGTCCTCCAGCTGTGTTTGAAACCAGGAATGTGAAAATGTTACTGCAGTTATCCTGCAGTATGAGCTATTGAATTCCACCTGTAAACATCTAAACATAGGATTTTTCCAACAAAATCTCCCCAAATCAAGCCTTTGAGTCTAAATTATCTGCGGTTTTATTTTGGAATAAGCTGTGAAACTGATCCGGAGTCAGTGATGAAGGACGACTGACTCCATCCTGTTGGTTATTTTGTTGTCTTGTACTTCCCTTCACCGTCGCCTGGTCAATCCCAACACTTTCTCCTCACTTAAATTACAAAACAAGAGCCCTTTTCTTTCGTTGCTGTATGATCGTAAGTGAAGGCAACACTATTTGTTTCTGTCTCATGAACATTTCCAAACCTAGAAAAGTTATTATTTTTGATTTTAAATCAACCAATGATTTGGTCAATTTCAAATCATGTCTTGACATTTAGTTTGAATTTGTTTAGACATTATTATTGCATATAGCTATTGTAACATTTAGGTTTTGCAGGTCAATGACTTGCTGGTGGAGAACCAGTAAAAATGGAAGTAAAATGGTAGTTTTTACAACTTTGTTTTTACGCCACATTACTCGTTAAGTTATCATAAACTAATCTTGTAAAGTGAGATCCACTCATACATTTTTAAGGAAGGGCACTATGTAAATATTGCAAAAACAGTCTGAATGTTGTAGAAACAGAAGATTAAATATTTATCACCAAAACTGGATTTATTTTCTCCCCCATTGCCAAGGAAACCCTTTTTCTGTGAATCTCTGTCAAGTCATATGAGATAGTGTTCAATCGTCAAATAAACAGTAATCTTCTGCGTTTCTTCTGAAGATGAAGGACTTCCTGTTGTGTGTGGAGGAAGTGAGGGATTGTCGTGTGTGTGTGTGTGTGTGTGTGTGTGTGTGTGTGTGTGTGTGTGTGTGTGTGTGTGTGTGTGTGTGTGTGTGTGTGTGTGTGTGTGTGTGTGTGTGTGTGTGTGTGTGTGTGTGTGTGTGTGTGTGTGTGTGTGTGTGTGTGTGTGTGTGTGTGTGTGTGTGTGTGTGTGTGTGTGTGTGTGTGTGTGTGTGTGTGTGTGTGTGTGTGTGTGTGTGTGTGCTTCATATCTCTTCCTGTGTTCAGTGTGAGGGCTTTTGTTGGGTAACTGTTCTTGATTTAGTTTCGATGGAATTTTCACCCATTCATTATTAAAATAAATCAGACATTCTGCATTATCAGAAGCTACAAATCACATATCGTTACATAAATGTTGAAATAAAAACTGGAAGTATTGTTTTTTTCTTTTAGCCCTCACTATCCCTCTTAAATCGTATAACCCTGTATTGATTGCTACCTTTTTGTATTTCAATTCCTTTTTTTGCCGCCCAAATGATGTGCAATGTTTGAGAATTTTCAGTTGATTTTATTATTTTGTTTTTTTTTCACAGATGATTCAATTCTTTATTTGAGCAGATTTAAAAAAAACGTTTTTCTTTGACATTCCTGCTGCGCGGCAGAACAGACGTTTAAGGACTTTAATTACAATAAAGGAATGTATCTCATCCATGGGAGCACTGGGTTTTAATTGTAATTATTCATATTTTTATTATTTATCATGCAGATTTTAATAATGCATTTTATTTGTAGAGCGGTTTTCAAGAAACTCAAGACACTGAGTAAAGATTTATAACAACATCATTTAAAAAAGTACACCTAAAATATATACAAATGTCGCTTCTTTGAAAACGGTAGTGGAGCCATACTTTTACTAATGTTAACATTTTTATTTACCAACCGACATTTTAAAACATATTATTTTGTTAATGTTACTGTCATTAATATTCCCCATTCTCTTTATTGATATATTTGAGATTTGAATTACATTTTAAATTACGCATTAAACATTTTAGATTAAAATGATCATCATAGAAATATAAAAAACTTCATTAAGATTTGTATTTTCAATTTACATTAAAGCATGGAGACATGTCCAAGTAGAGGCAAACAATATGAAACTGAAAATTCACAGAATATTTCCTCTTTGAGGTTTTGACTGTAATCACCTGTGTGAAATTTGAACTTTTGTTATTTTTTAATCCAAAAATACAACTGTCAGGGACTCAAAGTGATAATCAGAGACTGTCAGGAGGCTTCACATCAGCTCTGCACACACACACACACACACACACACACACACACACACACACACACACACACACTGAGCATAGGCAGAGTGCTGTCAGAGAGTGGGCAGTGCATTACTTTGCATTGTGGCTGTCACACCATCGACTAGCTGTCATATTCACGCTGCAGGTTTCTGTGGAAGACGAACATATTCACATCTGATTTTATAAAGAGACTCCGGAGAAATATTTAGTCTGTGTGTGTCAAGACTCGTGAGCAGTTAAATCGGCTCCTGGCGACAGCTTCACATCCATATATATATAAATGTATTTTAATTATAACTGTAGTGTTCATTATCCTTAGTTAAATCCAAGAAAATGTCACTTCTCCATTTTTTTTTTGCATCTTTAACATGTGTTTTCATCACTGTTGAGTTTTAGTCTTTCACTTTGCAGCATAACCAGCTTAGCCGTTGCCATTTGAGGTAAGTGTTGTATTTAAGGAAATTGTCTTAAACTAAGGGTGGTGTCATGTCATGCAGAGTTGTAATATAATTGAAACTAGTGAAAATCAAATGTTTGAAAAATATGCCGTATTTTGAAGCAGGACACATTTTTAGTTTTTATTAAGTTGCCTTTGGTATTTGCAGTTCTGTAAACAGCATAGGCCGTTTTTATTTTGGCTGGGAGAGAGTAAACAAAGTGATTTTTTGGACTAGATTGAATTAATGTTGAATGTAATCTGATGACTATAAAATACTAAAATAAGAGTTTTTATTGACTAGAATTAGAAGGAATTTGGACACAGGAATACAACTACAAAACATTAACACAGATAGTTTAGCGATTGCATTAGATTTAGCCGGCAGAGATCCTGTATAATCATCACCTGGAAAAGCCCTTATATCCAGACTGTCCAGTCCCCTCTGTGACCCCCTCTGTGATGTAACCTTGCAAGTTATTAGTTTAGGACACACATGGTACATTTCTAACGAACAAGTTTGAATTAACCTCAATCATCACAATATGAAGAATGATGTCCAGTACCTCCATGTGTTGCAGACATATCTATCAAAAATAGCATGCTAACCCGTTCTCTCTTGTAATACCACTTAACAATCCGACGTAGATTCGTCCAAGTGTTGGCGAGGTGGTCGAAACTAAAAAACTCTCACACACATACAAAACATCCCAAACAAACCAGCATTTTTTTTTAAAGCACACTACCATCAATCATGATATTATTTAAAAAGATTCCCTTGACCCAGATTGTTGGGGGGCAACGGTGGCCAGTGCCCCTGTAACAATGAGCTTTGACCCCCTTGTGGGGAATATCTTATGATAATACAATTGTAAGTAGCGTTGTGCTGGAACTAGCTGAAGTTAGCTGGAATGCATTTTATGACTGACTTTTTGCAAAACTAAAAATGTTAAAATGTTGAACACTGTCTCGCAAGTGAGCAAATGGAAATGTGTGTTACTGTAATGTAATTGTGTTATTAAAAAAAAAAAAAAAAAAAAAAATAGCCTTACCTTTTATAATGATTCTTCCATCAGTGGTGTCGATCCCAAAATTATTTCTCACATGTTTCTTGATTTGAGGTCATGACTATTCGTTTTTCACGCAAAATAGTTTTCTCCATTTCCCTTAGATAAACAGACTGGTTTTATTTACCAGGGCAAGCAATACATCGTGAGGTTGCATTTCACAAATCCCCTGTAAATCCTCCCCCTTTAAAATGATTTCCCTTACAGAACATACAGGACCGTTGATACTGTGGTCCTCCTGTCCCTTCCAGGCTGAGAATAATGTAGGTAAAGCTGCATCCTTAACCCCCCACTATCACTTAAACCCAAGAGTAATGGTGCATCCACTTTTCCAGCCTCACCTCCACCTCTAGAATGTTCTCTCTTACTCCAGAATAATGCATCTGCATCTGTTTTCCGTGCTCACTCTAACCCCTCGCTCTCGCATGACTCCAGAATAATGGAGATGTATTTATTTGTACACCCTCCATCTTGACCTCGCGTCACTATCAATCTGGCTTTAGAATAATGTAGGCACATCTGTTCCGCTCACCCTCCTAACCCCTCAATTTCAGGATAATGTAGGTGCATCTATTATCTCCCCTTGCTGCTGTCTCCCGACGCGTTTTTAGAATAATGTGGCTGCATCTACAACCACAACCAGCCCCCCCCCTCAATAAACTATCACTGTGGTGTATGGAAATAAATAAAACGGCATAAAGTGCAGCTTTAAACTTCAAGATGGTGTGGAACAGTGGAAGTATTTATTATTTCAGGTCATAATTTACACCGAATCCTTTCCATATTCTTTCCACTTTCTCCTCTTTTCCTCAGGGACACAAACAAAGTAGAGGTGCATGAGGGAAGAGAATGAAATAAAAAGCACTGGGTAGCAGATAAGAGTGTTGTTGCAGTGTAACCCTCGCCTTTTATTTATCATATCTCCAAATGGCAGTGTAGCTGTTGTGCTGTGGTCAGGATACAGTGACCTTAGTTGATCAACTACCCCCCTTGCAGCCTGATAAGAGGGCTAATATAACAGCGAGCGAGGGAGGAAGGTTGTACTGTAATTATTTCTGCACTGTCAGAGGGGGAACAGACCGCGGCCCCCCCAGCCGATTCAAATCTGAGGGGAAACTAAAAAGAGGAGGAGTGGGAAGGGCCGCAACAACAACAACGCCAGTGAGACAAATATCAGCCAGCCGCCGCGACACGCCTGAAATTGGACCAGTTTGTCATGCACAGGGCTGCCACACTACATCTAAGATGCCACATAAGACGTAATTCAAACTTTACTAGTTCAACAGAAAGAGAAAATACTCACTAGTAGATATTTGAAAGAACATTTTGCAACATGTAAGATATAAACTGAAGGAAGTACAAACATACCAGCAATTACTACTATTATTCAAATTTAAACACAATTGAAAAGAAAGGACATGGTTTACAGACAGAAAATAGAAAAGGCAAGCAAACGTAGAAAAATGCAAATCAATTGCAACAAATATTGACGACTATAAGAGTTATTCTATTTAAGACAAAAGTTAAAAAAGAAAATCAGCAATTCCTATGTACTGCTGAATTGTTCTTGGCAACCAATTGGTAGGAAATACTGCATTTGTTGGGGACTATTTTCACTGGTGGATTAATCAACATTTGTGCTCCTGCTTGTGAGTATTTGTGGCAGGAGGATGGTGCATGTGGAATTGAGTCGACTAAAGTCTGAATATACATCAGGCTTTGATCACCACTAGATTGATCTCATTAAACAGTGGTGCAGGTCCTACAGAGCCCCAGCACCTATTTTCCATCTCTTCATTTGTTATTTGTCTTAAATGGGACTTGGAATTCCTCTCTTTATATGTTTGAACTGATACTTGATTACCTTATCCTCCATTAGCTTCTGATTTGATGAAAACACCTGATCTAGCTTATAAACTGTGGGTGGTGCATAAAAAGACAAATATTCAGTTCCGGGGCTTTCCATGTCCAGGTTTATAAAAGGACTTTTCACGTTTTAAGGAGTGTGTTACTTGTTGTTGGGGTTTAACAGTATTTGTCTTGTTTGGTAAAAGACATTCAGTTTTGGAATGTGACTTCCTATAGGTTCAGTCATGTGAGCCAAACAGATACGGTAAAACATAGTCTCTTTATCTGTACCTACCTCACATGCAGAACAAGCATTGTGCAAGTTGTACGGTTGTGGCATGGCACCAGTTGTCAATCAGCTAGGCTAGAGCATGCCAAACGCTTTAGCCCCTGAAATAGTGCTAGGTTTTGAAGGCAATTTAATATTGTGGCCAAACCGTGTAATGACACATTTCAGTCTCTGTCGATGTCAGTCTTGCGGTGGAATGGGGCCCTAAAATACTTTTTTCCAATTGACGAAGAGACTAAATCAACTACCCAGTGCAAACACTTGAGTAGCCCTTTTTTTAATTCTAAGTTCCTAAATGTGGTAAAAAAACAACACATTTGGGGATCAGACTGTATTGATGTCTCGATTATCAGAAGAGTAAGAAAAAAGCCTTCCTCCCCACAGTGTTAAAGCAACCTCTCACTGCAGATTTGGACGGTGCCAACGTTACTAATGCTAAGTCTGTTCTGGGTTCCCTGTGTAAACGGCCACAGGCTGCAGTTGTTCCGGAATTATCAACCCGTTGGCAGTTGAGCTTTCCCCTGATGGATGGACCTCCAGGGCTACGGAGAGCTACTTAACGGTGACGGCCCACTGCATCACTCCCAATGGGGAAATGAAAAGTCACCATTTATGAAGAATGTATGAGAACACATCTGGCAGAGAAACTACAAGAGGAAGTATCAGAGTGGAGATTGGTGAAGCCAGAGACAAGTATTGCAGTCACAACCGGCAAAAAGCAATGTCAACGCCCTCTGAAGCTGGATCTTTCATTTTAGCATCGCAGAAAGACCTTTCAGGCGGGGGTCCAGACTTCTCGCAAGAATCCGAAATTTGAGAGAACAATCAATCAATCAGTCAATCAAAATACCTTATTAATCCCAGGGGGAAATTAGGTGTTGTGACAGTTTCACCATATTCCAATTAAATAAACAAATTTATATAAACTGAAGGTACAGGAAGGAGGCAGGACGTCCTCCACGACGCAGAGACCATCTGAAGACTCATGGACGAGACATGATGAAGCTCTTGATATAATCCTAGTTGTCGGCCAAAACAGTCCGGAAGCCATCGATGGAAACGCTGTTGTCCGAAATATCATTGTTCAGGCATGTTTCAGTAAAGCAAATACAACTACACTCCAGATTTTCCATCTGAATGTAATAAATACCCTCATTTATGAGGCTACTGGAACTCCAGCTGCTGTACTCGGCATTGACAGGGAACAAATATTGTTATTTATTTTCTGACCATGGTAAGATTGAGGTTCTTAAACATTTCTTTGAACGAAATTCAGATCTGTGATTAAGGACTGTCTCCACACGGCTCTCAACATAACGGCAGTTAACAGTTCATTTTGAGTATGATTATAAACCCTACTACCTTCCAATTACACATTATTCAGTCTTTTTTACTTTATCATATGTTTGGCTATATAGTTAAGTTTTCCTCATTATTTTTCTTCTATTAATCTAAACTATCGATCCTGCCATAAAAAATAGTGTTTTTTCCATGTAGTAAATCAGTAAATCAGCTAAAGCATTGTTCCTTCAGCCTAATTGCTACCTTGCCAATCGTTCTCTGTATTCACTGAGTCCTGTTTCTTCTCCACGGCTCAAATGTACTGTCATATTTGATTTTATGCCTTAAAATCGTACAATCTAACTTCTCTATAAACACGTGTTATTAGAGTTGGCTGCAGGCTGACTTTGGTAATTCTTAAAGCCGATTGGAAGTCGTTAGAATTCAACCAAAGTTAGTTTGACCTTGAAGACAACAAACAAGACACCCAAAGCTGCTTTGTAGCTGCTGCAGCATATAATTGTTAAGAACCCCCCCTAAAAAAGTGTCAATTGTAGCTTTTATTGTGAATCCAGGAGGATGTATGGGCCAGTGTCGCCCGGTGATAGATGACACGATACCCAGCTTTCCTGATTTCGCAAATTTCTATGAAATGTGTCCTGAGTTCAGGACGCGAGGAGATAAGAGGCTGGAAGAGGCTCGCCGGCCAATAGGATTCATCCATTTCTGCCTCTTATCTGCTGATAGAGGAGGAACCTCTCAGTTTTTTTTTCTTTTCCTTCCCTCCTCTTTTTTCAACTCCCTTCCTTAGCTTATTCAATGCCATCCTTTACATCTTGTCTCCTTCTCACTTCTTTCCTCCTTCACTCTTCTTTCATCTTCCTCCTTTTTGTCTCCCGTCTTCATCTTCTCTCTTTTGTCACAGATCGTTTTTCTCCTACTATTCTTTCTTTTATTTTCCTTAGTCCAACTTGTCTTACCTCTAGTTTTTTTTTTTCTTTATTCTCCTCCACCTCTTATTATATTCCTCTACTTTTCTTTGTCTCCTTCTCTTTTCACCTTCCCTTCTTTATCCTAATCGTGTTGTTTCCTATAACCTTTTTGTTTTTCATCTCCTCCCTTTCTCTTCTTTTTTAAAACAGTGTAGGGCAATGACATAACAATGAAGGGTTACAATGTTAATAGGAAAGAAATGCATGTGGCCAGGGCCGTCCCTCCCTACAGGCCGATCACGCAGACTGCGTGGGGCCTCACCTTGCAGAGGGGGCCTCACCTTGCGGAGGGGGCCTCACCTTGCGGAGGGGGCCTCAACTGAGCCGCAAATGCGGTGCACCTGCGCTTATGCGGCGCAATTAGTGTGGTTTCGCCGCTGCGAGGCTCCACTAGCTAGGCCTACCTCCTCTGCTTGCGCTGCTACATACAGCTGTTATCTGATTGTTTGCGCTTTGAAAGGTCAGCGGTACACACAGGGCTGTTTTACGATGTATCAAGTGAATGCAGCTTAATTGGGGGAGAAAAATGACTTCGCTTTCTGTTCAAACACTCTTACAGTGCACTATTTTGGTTAACAGTTAGCTTAAAATACAAATGTTAGCTTGAATTAAACCGGGACTTATTAAGATGTTACCCAGATGTTTAGGGATTTGTTTTACATGTGTATTAGTTAACAGCAGGGTATGAGTAGGAAGGACAGAGTACATTTCACTCATAGATCAGACGTAATAGAATAGTGTATTTAATTTAAATGTATTTCCCCCGTGGACTTGCAGCATGATAATTCATGTTGAATAAATGCTCACATGCTCAGCCACAGCGATGGCAGATGCAGTGTTTCCTCAGTGTGCTGGCACAGCTCAGCCCTGATTCACTGAAAAACAGGTTGGAAGTGTTTGTCTCTAAAAACCTCTGAGGCGCTCCGCAGCTTCCGGTAAAACTGCCAGCGCTGCCGTTCGTCCGGAAGAGACACTTGATCTTCTTTAAGACACTTCAACCCTTTTTTTCCTGTCTTTTTGTTTTTTTAAGATCTCTTAAAACAACATTGATTGTTTCCCAGAATGACTTTCTGTCGCCGTGGTAATGATTATGCAGATGTGGCACAACCTTTCCGTTTGACGGGCGGTTCCCACGGGGCGGGCGGTGACACGGCGGATGCTGCCACGCAGACAGGTGCCCGACAAGCCCCCTCTCCTCTGTCGCCCCCCCCCCCCCCCCCCCCCCCCAGCCTTCTCCTTGTGCTTAGTCTGGCCTTTTCCTGGAGGGTGGAGGAGGTGATGGAGGAGCAGGTCTGTTTAAATCAACAATTTAGCTGTTATCCTAAAATGAAAGATTCTACGATAACACATTACCTGACTGCTCTGCTGCATCAGAGGTTCATTCAGAAAATCACCAGTTATCATGTTATCTCTTAAGTATTAATCAGGCTTACTTTTAGCTTCACATCATAATGTTACTACTGTATTAGGGTCATTCTACAGAAAAGGTGGAATCTGGGTGATACAAATCTGCTGAAATATATTCCTTCTAAAAACATCTAAAACCTGTTAAATAGCAATAACTAACTCTTAACTTGATGAATCCACAACAAGTAAAGCTTAAAATATTTTTATTATTTTTATTATTTGTATACTTTATACAAAGCTTATTTATATAGGAATGTCACTGGTGTTACGTGTTACCAGGAATAAGAGTAACACCAGTGACAATTTGGAGAAAACACTACCATTTTAACAAAATTGCTGCCATGTGTCTGACCAAATATGGCTTCAGTCAATATCAACATCGTTTAACTCTTCAATACAATACATTTTCCCATTCAAATGTTCACCCCTAGGGCTATGAAATGAGTAACACTAATGACAGACTTGAAAGACGCACGTAAAATGTGAAGATAAAATGACACCTTTAACAAACAAAGTAAGAAGTATCTGACTTATGTCTTTGTGCACTGCACTGCCTCAAATGATCTCTTGTTACAGGAGGCACTTCAGAGACAGTACATTATTTCAAAATAAAAGCGTTTTGTGTAGCAGTAACACCAATGACGTCATTTTGGGTGACTGACATTTATTTGATATTATTAATAATAATTTGCGTTTTTTTTTACCATTTCAGTTTTATATTTAATGTATGTAATGTTATGTAAATATGAATGAGATTTATTTATTGATAAAAAAATCTTTTAAATTAAAACTATAGGCTCCACTTCCATGTATGATCAAAGTGACAAGGCAGTTCCTTGAACTTGGCATTTTAAATAAATTGCAATTTACGTATAAAACCATTTTTTATTTTGTACCATTGCAAAGACAATCTCTATTTATTCAACATATATAATGAATGTGAGTATTAGGTCAACGTCATGTATTTTGGTGTCTGCAAAAGTAAGTGACAACACTTCCACCTTTTCTGTAGAATGACCCATTAATATTATCTATAATAAATTATAATAGAATATTTAATTTAAGAAGAGAATATAAAAAAGGTTTTAGTTTTAATCCAAACAAAATTAACAAAACATTAGATTATTATATAACTAATTTTTCAAACATTAATTCAGAAAAGTATTGCTTACTGTTCAATATCTCACATTTTAAACTGACACTACTGAAATAGCAACAATATCACAATAATTATTAAAAACATGCATATGATTTACAACAACTGATTTATTTTCAATTATTCACATTATATGACATTTCTATTATTGAATGGTTTTGAAATGATTTAACCCGATTAACCTAAATGACTAGATTTTCAATTCATAAACATAGGCCTATCTCCCATAAAGAGATACTGTTGATAAATGTTAAATGATCTTTCCTCTCTGAATTACTCAAATATGATACTTTTGCACCTTTAGTAGGGACAATGTATGTCTTGTATCAAGTAAAAATTGGAAGAATTTGCACAAAAAAAGGAACATGTTCTACTTCCAATTAAAACCCATATGATGATTTATGGTCCTCTAAACTTTTGAAGTGACTACAACCATGTGTATGTGACACGTGATCCCACACCTGCAATCATAAAAACAGATAATAAAAGTATTTTGACACGTGACGTAAACGTCTTGTGACAGTAAACCCTTTTCATGCTCTCCCCTCCTCCAATGACAGCCCTGCACTGATTTATTCTCCCGGATGATTGGCCGTCTGCTGTCTCATTGACAGCAAACCTTCTTCATCATATCTCCACTTTTCCTCTCCTTCTCCTCCAAATCATTTTTCCTTTCATATTAAGTTTTTTTTTCTCTCCCTCTGCTCTGCCACTGGATTTCATTTGACAGGAAATATTCCAGGCGATGTGGCGTGGTTGTAGATCTCGGGCCGTGGCAGACGGTATTGATCGAGCTGATTTGCATACATAAATCTATTGGCTATCTGACACTTGCCAATATTCTGGGCAGCAGGGAGTGGCGGTGCTGAGTCGGCCAGGTCACATTATCATTGGTGATGGAGCTTTGATGAAGTGTGACAGCGCTGCACAGCTGCTGACTGACTGGCTGAGAGACTGCACTGTAAAAAGTCACGGGCCAGGTTTAACAGCAACATGTGGCTTTGTGAGGATACATTAGCCTGGATATTTATATTTATTAATAGGAGATAATGTCAATGACCGTATGTTTTGTTTAGTACTGTCAATCAATTAAAAAATATAATTGCGTTAACCACAATAATAATCCGGGATTTTTCATGATTTCACAAGTTTAAAATACTATTGTTTTCATGTATTTTTTTTACTGTATTAGACCATGATTCCGGAATTATCTGCATTTTGTCAGACAATTTTCCGACACTTAGCATCGCAAAGCCTCTGTCACGGACAGCTGCTGTGATTGCCCTCTGCATGTATAATGTGGGCTACAACATGGCTAGCTCTATCTTTTCCAACATTGGTGACTCTGTCCGCCATCTCCTGTACAACTTCAAGAAACTGGCACATGCTTCAGCAAAATGCCCTTCTTGCATTTCCCCCACACCTAAAGCGAACGAGAGCAGGTGTTCCGTTACAGCGAGGTAGTGATGCTTCTTACTGATGGCCAGTGTTCTCCAGTCGGTGGAATACTCTTGTGCTGATTCCGCTGCTTTGTTTGCCTTTTCACTGACATGCGATTCATGCATGGATGTATAAAGAGAACTGGATACAGCGTTGGAGGTGGGATGTCGTTCATTCACCCGTATCTGGGTCCATAGAGAGTGCGCACTTGCATTTTGCTTAAAGCCCTGCATCCAATCCATAGCGTCATGGCCTATATAGCAGAGGTGGGACCAAGTCATTGTTTTGCAAGTCCGAGTCAAGTCTCAAGTCTTTGCGCTCAAGTCCGAGTCAAGTCTCAAGTCTTTGCGCTCAAGTCCAAGTCGAGTCTCAAGTCAGGTTGGGCAAGTTCAAGTCAAGTCCAAGTCCTAAACTTTGACAAAACGAGTCATAAACAAGTCATTATGTGTTTTTCATCAAATGTAATGACATCGATCAACAGAATAATACTTAATAATCAAATTGCTCTTTATTGGTCACATTAATAATTTAATAATCCATTTTCTCTCTGCTGGTAAAGTAACGTGTTTTTTCTAATTTAAGAGGGATCAGTGAGGTAAGGCTACCGTGACGGTTTGATTCAGAAGGAGTTTAATGGATTTTTAATGGATAGAAAAGTGACATGGCAATCTTGTTGTCGTCCATCACTGAGTTCATATTCTCGACCCACAGAGCATCCACGTCCCCATCGAACAGGATGTACCTGTGAGGCAGAGTTCATATAGTATGAATGAGAGGTGTAACTTGCACCCTGCAAATTTTAAAAAACTGCTAACACTTCTCTGTTTGTTTACCTTCGCTCTTTTTTGTCAGTAGGCCTGTTGATGTCCCGGAAGATGTTGGATAAGATCCCGTCAGTCCAGTCTCGAGTCTCAGGGTCCAGAATACCGTAAAGTTCAATGACACTCATGGCTTTAGGGTTCAGGGGATAAATCTTGGTGTGGTCTCCCAATCTGATGATGAGTGAAAATAAATATCACTATTGTTCACACAAAAGATCAGGAAGGTGATGTAAACCAATGTGAACTGACTTGGTCTGAGCTTGACACAATGTGCTAATCACAACCGATTTCCCTCCGCCTGTGGGGCCCACAATCATCGTAGTGTGTCTTGTACATGGTCCTGACCCCATGGTTGATAGCAACTAAATCAGACTGATCATTACTAAACGTGATACGTGCACGTGCATTATATGCAGTTCACACACATATATTTAAAATCGAGGATTATGTTTGGAGAGTGGATTGCACTTTGTGTGTGCTTTTCCGCCTTTTTCTCCTCTTAAGTGAGTGTGTTGCTTCATCTTTTTGTGTGGGTGTGTGTATCTGTGTGTGCAGTGTGCGCAAAGCAGTGCAACCTCTGGTTTCTTTGTTTCTGTCGGAGGAAAAGGTCAAAGCAGCAGAGAGAATTAATTGAAAAGTGAGATAGCACAGCTGGCTCTGTCAGACCAACCAGGCCTCTCTCTCTCTCTCTCTCTCTCTCTCTGTGTGTGTGTGTGTGTGTGTGTGTGTGTGTGTGTGTGTGTGTGTGTGTGTGTGTGTGTGTGTGTGTGTGTGTGTGTGTGTGTGTGTGTGTGTGTGTGTGTGTGTGTGTGTGTGTGTGTGTGTGTGTGTGTGTGTGTGTGTGTGTGTGTGTGTGTGTGTGTGTGTGTGTGTGTGTGTGTGTGTGTGTGTGTGTGTGTGTGTGTGTGTGTGTGTGTGTGTGTGTGTGCGATGTGTTTCAGTTTCTGCAGAGTTTCATTAGCTGCCATTCTGCAACTTATTCAGTCAGATACTTTAAACCTCAAGTCCATTAAGAATTTTTCTTTTAAATCAAATGTTTTAGTGAATGTACACTGTGTGTGTGTTTGTGAGTGTCTGTATAATTCTATGTATGTGTACATTTAGTTTAGTTAGCCTCTTTCATAATAATAACTGTTTTGTCAGTATATTTAAAATGACTAGGTTAGCTACGTTAGCTAGCTAGCTTACAGTTGATCAGCAATAACATTGGAGGAATCATGTGATCAAATTGTTACAATAACACTTACATTTTAGGTACGTTTCCAATGACAGTGAGAGTTGGCCAAGTTTAGAGTCCCCGAATGTCAGCAAGCGTAAGTGTTTTTGGTCGATGTCGCGCAAGTAAGCCGTCGGTGTTTGCAATGGCCCATACTGCAAAACTAGTGCTCCTACAGTTGGTACTCCAAGCATACATTGATGCTAATACTTTTGGATGTTTTTTTTTTAGTGAGTATTTTTACACTGTATTGCCACTTTTACTGAAGTGAAAACTATAACTCATCTATGCTTATGGCAGTCCTGGGGCAGCATTTGAGTTAGGATACCCGTTTGTATTTAAAGAGCATCAGAAAAAGGACACCCTTCAAGACAAATGGATGACTGTTGTGCATTTCTTATAGTGTAGAGCTACTTATTTTATTGAAGGTATCTTGAAGTTAATAAATCTCTAATATTGGTTTGTGCGGTTCACATACTTTTTCTTTTTACAGTTTGTACTTGTGTGTATACTCTGTATGTGTGTGTGTTGATGTGCATGCGCTCTTGATTGAATGTATACATGTGTGTGTGCTCCCTCATTACCTGGCAGTGTTCCCGGTGTTGTGTCGTCGTGGGAACGCACCTTGACAACCTGCTGCTTGCGTATGCAGGAGAACAGCACTGATGGCGGAGCAGAGTTAATAGCTCTTCTGTGGCAAAGCTCTAATCTGTCAACACCCCCCTCACGCCCCCTAAACCCCCTCCACACCCCCACCCCGTGATACAAACACAGAGCGGCACAATTTAATGAAGTTCTGTTCTTTAAAGCAAGTGGCGGTTTGCAGCGATGGAGGGAGGTATGAGAACCTCTCTGCTCCTTCAGCTCATCTGTTTCTTTGAATAGTTTCCACGAGCAGATCGATGCACCGGTTTTCTCCTGGCCTTTCAGCGCTGTCACCCATCATTGAGGGATGCAAATTTTATGTCAGAAACTAGCCTGACACTTTTCCTGTCGGGGGGCCGGGCGCTAGAAAAAGCGCCGCAGCTCAGCAATAAATGGGGTGAAGGCCTCGTTTCTCAGAAGGCCGACAAGAGAGAAAGAGAGACCTTTTCCTTCAAAGTTTTCTCTCTCCGCTCTGACAAGATGAGGATGTTAAAGGACACTTGGTAAAGTTCATCTCTCTCCAGATGGAGAGGCAGCAAAGTCAGAAAAAAAGGAAAGGAAGTTCTCTGACTGTTGAGGTGAGCTGAGGCAGACAATAATTGTGATGCAAACAAACTACGACCAGAATGATATAAGAGTTAAGAGATACATCAATCACGTTAAATTAAATCAGTGAACGATCTCTATAACTATCCGTTATCTCTGGGGTCGAGAAACCCTCTCTCTTTTGATATTATGTCACGATCTTGGTGTTATGTCACGGTTTTAGTTTTGTGTGTCTGGTAATGGGTTTTGTTTTGCTGTTCTTTTCTCCCTGTTTCATGTTTTCCTCCTTGTTTCTTGTCTGGTCCCTCTCCCTGTGTTTTCCTCCTTGTTTCTTGTCTGGTCCTTTCCCCTGTGTTTTCCTCCTGTCGTTAGTTTCCCTGGTGTGTCTAATTGTCTGATTGTGTTCACCTGTTGCCCTTGTGTTTCTCCTCCCCTGCCCGACTGTTTCTCGTCTCGTGATTACCCCTCCCTGTATTTAGTCTTGTCTCTTCCTGTGTTCCCCGTCGGTTCATTGTTTGTCTTTCCTGTCTCCCTCCATGTTGGTCACGGTCAGTTTTGTTTTTTGATGCTACCTTGTGCTACCTTTTTTCATGCCATGTTTATGTTCATCAGCTTTAAAATAAAGCTCGCTTTTGTTTCTAGACCTTTTACCTTTTATTTGTAGTCTGCATTTGGGTCCTACCTTTTCCGCGATCCTAACAGAATGAACTGACCAACTATGGTCCCAGCGGATTCTTATTATTTTAACTTGGATCTGTTCGATCTGGATTACTCCCTTCGCTGTCTTCATGCTGAGTGGAGTATAACCTCGTCTAGAAGGGACAAAAAGGCTGTCCTCAAAAAGGCACAAATGGAGGTGGCCAACATGCCATGGTTGAGGAGCTCGTTGCCTGAATGGCTCAGAGTTTTTTCACGTAGCCCTGAGTGCCAGTCTCCATTTTCTGACCCTTTCTTGGGATCCCGCCTGGCGTTTGGAGGTCCACGGAGCCTCCAAAAGACCTCTAAAAAACGCATGGTCAGGAGGCCAGCTCGTACTCCAGTATCGGCCCACACAGCCATGGTTCCGTGCTCCAGTGCCGGCTCAAACAGCCATGGTACCGTGCTCCAGTACCATCCCACACAGCCATGGTTCCGTGTTCCGGTTCCTTGTCCAGCAGCCATGGTTCCGGCTCCAGTGCCGGCCCCAGCAGCCATGGTCCCTGCTCCAGAACCGGACCTTACAGCCATGTTTCCGGCTCCAGAAACGGCCCACACAGCCATGATCCAGGCATCAGTTCCGATTCCCACAGCCATGGTCCCTGCTCCAGAACCGGCCCATACAGCCATGGTCCCTGTTCTAGAACCGGCCCATACAGCCATGGTTCCGGCTCCAGAACTGGCCCACACAGCCATGGTCCAGGCCTCTGTTCCGGTCCCAGCAGCCATGGTTCCGGCTCCAGTTCCAGCCATGGTTCTGGCTCAAGTACCGGGCCCAGCAGCCATGGTCCAGACTCCGGCTCCTCGTCACCTGTTGGCTCTCCAGCCGACGCCAGCTCCCCATATCCTGTCGGCGTACCGGCCGACTCCAGTACCTCGTCTCCTGTTGGCTCTCCGGCCGACGCCAGCTCCTCGTGTCCTGCCGACGCCGGCTCCCTGTGTTCTGTCGGCGTACCGACCGTCTCAAGTCTCGTCTCAAGTTCCTTCTCAGGTCCCCTCTCAAGCCCTCTCTCTCTCCAGTTTCCTCTCGAGTCCCTTCTCAGGTCCCCTCTCGAGTCTCTTCTCGAGTTCCCTCTCGAGTCCCTTTTCAAGTCATCTCTCGAGTCCCCTCTCAAGTCACCTCTCAAGACTCCTCTCGAGTTCCCTCTCGAGTCTCCTCTCGAGTTCCCTCTCAAGTCCCCTTTCAAGTCACCTCTCGAGTCCCCTCTCAAGTCCCTACCCAATGTCCTGGTCCGTTGGAGGTTCCGCTGGGGGTCCTGCCAACTCCATGTCCTGTCCCGTTGGGGGTCCCGCCGACGGCTCTTCTGCCGGGGGTCCTGCCAACCCTATGTCCTGTGCCATTGGAGGTTCCGCTGGGGGTCCTGCCAAGTCCATGTCCTGTCCCGTTGGGGGTCCCGCCGACTACTCTTCTGCCGGGGGTCCTGCCAACCCTATGTCCTGTGCCGTTGGAGGTCTCGCCGACTACTCTTCTGCCGGGGGTCCTGCCAACCCTATTTCCTGTGCCGTTGGAGGCCCCGCCGACTACTGTTCTGCCGGGGGTCCTGCCAACCCTATGTCCTGTGTCGTTGGGGGTTCCGCTGAGCGTCCTGCCAACTCCATGTCCTGTTTCATTGGGGGTTCCGCCGGATTTCCTGCCAACACCATATCCTGTCCTGTTGGAGGTCCCGCCGACACCTGGTCCGCCGGGTTTCCTGCCAACACCATATCCTGTCCTGTTGGGGGTCCCGCCGACACCAGCTCCGCCGGGTTTCCTGCCAACACCATATCCTGTCCTGTTGGGGGTTCCGCCGACACCTGCTCCGCCGGATTTCCTGCCAACACCATGTCCTGTCATGTTGGAGGTCCCCTCGACACCAACTCTTGCTCCGTCCGGGGTCCTACTGACACCAGCCCATGTTCCGTCCAGAGTTCCGTCTACGCCTGTCCCGCCAGGGGTCCCACCAGCTCCTGCTTTCAATCCCAGTGCTCCGGCGATCCAGCTGACAATGCAGGGGTCCCATTGCGGCGTACGTCGTCCTCCGAAGCTATCCCGGCACCGCCTTCTTGCCCGACCTTGTGCCCGGCCTCCTGAGTTTCCCAGCGGCCTTCACCCTCGAGCCCGGCCTCCTGAGTTCCCCAGCCGTGGTCTTCGCCCTCGAGCCCGACCCCATGACTTTTTGAACTCTGCCTTGCCCCCGGGCCGTCCGCCCGAGACCCCCTCCTCGAACTCTGCCTTGCCCCCGGGCCGTCCGCCTGAGACCCCCTCCATGAACTCTGCCTTGCCCCCGGGTCGGCCGCCCAAGACCACCTTCTGTTCCTCTGCCTTGCCTCTGGGCTGTCTACCCAGATCCGTCCTCCGGACCCCCTCCACCCACCCCTTTTGAAGTATTGGACTTTGTTATTGTGTTATGGACGTCTAGAATCCGTCCCTTGAAGGGGGGGGGGGGTTCTGTCACGATCTTGGTGTTATGTCACGGTTTTAGTTTTGTGTGTCTGGTAATGGGTTTTGTTTTGCTGTTCTTTTCTCCTGCTGTTTCTCGTCTCGTGATTACCCCTCCCTGTATTTAGTCTTGTCTCTTCCTGTGTTCCCTGTCGGTTCATTGTTTGTCTTTCCTGTCTCCCTCCATGTTGGTCACGGTCAGTTTTGTTTTTTGATGCTACCTTGTGCTACCTTTTTTCATGCCATGTTTATGTTCATCAGCTTTAAAATAAAGCTCGCTTTTGTTTCAAGACCTTTTACCTTTTTTTTTTTGTCCACATTTGGGTCCTACCTTTTCCGCGAGCCTAACATATTACTTTGTATTACACCTCTGGTGACTGCAGTCATCTGGGTAAGGGATGGTGTTTCCTCTGCAACCTCCGGTACCACTTTTCCATTAAAATGACCCTCATTGTAGTTCCTTGCTAATTGGGTTCCCAGTTGTTTCAACTTGCGAACCAGTTTGCTTTAGCACCAACTAGAGCCTGACTGGAGCCACGTCATAATGTCACATAACGTTGAATCCCTACTTTCCTAGCAACTATTTACATCATCCAGGGAAACACAACTTCAAAGGGGCTTCCTTATAGTTAATAAAGTAATTAAACAATAACATGTCTTATAACCTTATATTACCATAAAAGAGTCAATAAGTAATATTGATATTACCTTATAGAGGGCATTACAACCACAACAGGTGACCGAAACAAGTCATATTATCATCATTAACTATATCTGGTTTTATCATTGACAATAATGACCTACTAAGGACACTATAACAGGTTTCAAATCAATGGGGCAGTAAAGTCTTATCACCCCACTATTGAGCAACATCCTTTATGAGGGGGCAATAAAACAATAAACAGACCAGTCATAAAAGAAAAAAGGGTCAAAGGTCAGATATGTAAAGTCTTATCACACCCCCTATTGTCCGGCAGTGGCTCAGTCAGTAGGGGCTTGGACTGGGAACTGTAGGGTCGCCGGTTCAAGTCCCCGACCAGACCTAAAAATATGGAGTGTGGACTTCTACTTGGAGAGGTCCCAGTTCACCTCCTGCCCTGCCGTGGTGCCCTTGAGCAAGGCACCAGACATCCCCCTTCCCCCCCTCACTCCCATTGCTCAGGGACTACGGATGGAAATTAGCTCAAAGCTATAATCCGGCATATTTACACTGGAAACATAACCTGTCTAAAGTGTTCATTAATGTGCATTGTCCCTCATCAAATAAACGATCAAATTAAATTAATTAAACATCCTTTATGAGGGGCAATAAAACAATAAACAAACAAGTCATAAAAGATAAAAGGGTCAAAGGTCAGGGATGTCAGAGTGACAGGTGCCACATCAAAAGGATTTGGATGCGGGACTAAGGTTTATGAGGGTCATAAATTACATATGAGGGTCATAAATCACTCTCTTATCAGGTACTTAATCTCATTCTGACACATACAGTTGTCTTATAACTAGCAAAGATTGAAGGACTTCAGTTTTTTTTAAAAGCCCAGTCTAACTGATCAAGTCAGGCTCACTGTTCTGTAGGTCATACTTTAAATGTGTGACTGCGTCGGACAGGTCCTTATTCTCTTCTTTTTTCTTATTCAGCTCCACCTTTTTGTTCTTTGAGATCTGACTTTGTCTTTCTAATCTTTATATATTTTTATTATTCATAATAATTGATATTTATATATACAGCTCTGAAAAAAATTAAGAGACCACTCCAAATGTGTCTTGAGTCTCAATCTCTACACGTATGGCAGCCATTCCATTCCAGTGTCTGTTGAATTCCAACACACAGAAATGTTGTCAGTAGTTCATAGAATAAAATAAATGTACATTTTACTCAAACACACCATAAAACCAGAGAAACTGATAACTAAACTAACATTTTGTTGTAGGCTATACAAATTATTTTCACATACAGGCAAACCACATTTCTAAGTTAAACTCAAAATCTGCAGAGGTTCACCTAAAATCCAAATTGCTTGGGACATGGATCCTTCTTCAGATATGGAAGGATTTATTTAGAAAGAATCTCCTCAGTAATTTTGTCAATAATGAACTTCAATAAAAATAAGTAGAGCATAGTACAATTGTATTTGCCCATCCTTTATCAATTTTAGAGGTGTTAATCTTTACTCTCCAGTTTTCTGATATGCTCCAGTCGTACATTTGCTGTACTATTGTTTTTCCTTTTGCATACCAAACAATTCAAGTCTTTCAGTTTAACACCCCTGATTCTTTTTTTAAATTGGGTTGAATGGAATGTAGCTAATCTGATATTTTAACGCAGGAGACTGGAGTTACTTGCCTGGCCTATACTTGCCTAATTCTAAAGAACTTGAAGTAAAAAAGCATGAATTAATGATATCAAGGTTTCTATCGAATAGTCCCATATGGGCGATCTTGTCTGGCGATAGGGTGGTGACAGATTTATTTCAGGCTTTAATCCTGAACTTTTTTCAGCGGCTCTGCTTTTTCTTTAAACGCCTGCAATCAACATTTTCAGATATTTCTGCAGGTTACAAAAGAGAGAGTCAGAGAGAAAACAGATAATGAAAGAGAAAGACCTTTTCGAGAAAGTTTGGTCAGTCCGTCTTGACAGAATGAAAATGTGAAAGTTCACCTCTATCTGCTGGAGGATAAAACTGAGAAACAACAAATTAGGAAAAAAGTGCAAGAATAAAAAGAGCAAAAAGAGGGGAAAAAAGACCTCGTAGTCCAGGAAGAAACATAACTCAACCCAGATACTTGCTGGATATTTGATTCCATGACATTTCCAGGCAATGCTTCAAGATCAAGCTTTATATTTGACATTGTACAATTTTACTTTTTTAATTATTCTCTCACTTGTGAAAGTTTATTTTTAAATCTTCCATAGCCCCAGTATTTTCTCCTGACCAATAGAACAATGGTAGAAGTTGCTTTTTTTCACACTGTAATCTTTGACATTTTTTTTGCCACATTTTATATTTGCCAGATTTCTAAAAAGACATTTCCAAACGTTATTGTTGTGCTTTTTCATCCAGTTGCTGTGGAGAGCACAACTCTTAAAAGAAAAGCAAAATCCCTAAGGACAATGAAAAAGGAAACACGCATGCTGCAGATGGTGAGAAAAATGTATAAACTGAATAAAAACATCTTGAGGATACAATTGCCACCTCGATTGCACCTCTTTACCTGCTCTCTTAATGACATTCCTCATATCCCCACTGGTATCAAACTCTATTGAAACCCTTGGTGTACTTGACCCACTTTAAAGTTGTTCATTGCAGTGGAGCTTTCTCAAATCTCAGACTAGGTCAATCGTCTCAGAAAGATGCCACCTATTTAGCTCCTGTCACTCTCTGGCACATATTGACCTTATTCTTTTTTGTCTTAAGTTCACATACGGACACCTGCATGCTGCATGATTTCCGCCCCGCCAGCGAGGGTTTTCAGGATGGGAAAATGAAATCCAACACTCAGAGTGCATTTTTCACTTCTGATCACTTTGCTGGGAGAAATGTTAAAAAACCTCTGATCTCTGAAGTCTGAAGTGTTTCTGCTGATTCATTCTGCGTGTGTCAGCAGAGCGTCAGAACAAAGTGAACACGTCTGTCTGAGGCAAACACACAAACACTCACCTATAAAATCACGTTGTTCATATTTAAAGGTCCCATGTCATGGCCATTTCTACTGATCATCCATTGTTGAGGTCTACTAGAATAGATTTACATTGTTCAATTTTCCAAACTCACATTGGTTTCTCATACAGCATCTCTGTATAGTATGTGTATTCACTCTCTGTCCTAAATGGCTTGTTGGAGCGCCTGCCCCCCCCCCCTATGAGCCCACTGTGCTCTGATTGATCAGCTCGCCCACTCTGTTCTGATGAGTCCACCACCGTTACAGCTGAACATCAGTGATTACGTTTTACAATGGTGTTGGCAACCAGAAAATGACACCAGTAATGACAAACAGATGAGAACGCTGCGTGGGGTCTGGGTGCCGTGTTAATAATAATAATAATAATAATAATGCATTTCATTTATATAGCGCTTTTCACAACTCAAAGACGCTTTACAATATGAGGGAGGACAAACAAGGACAGGCAAACAAGTAAGTATAGTAAAATAAAAAAATAAAAAGGCAGTCAAGAGGAAGTTGATTGAGAGGGGGGGGGCTTATGGGTAGACAGAGTTGAAAAGATGTGTTTTGAGGCGGGACTGAAAGACTGTGAGGGACTCAGAGTCACAGAGATCTTGGGGGAGGGAATTCCAGAGCCTAGGAGCTGCCACTGAGAAGGCTCTGTCCCCAAAGCTGCAGAGTGTGGATGTGGGAATAGATAGGAGTCCGGCTGCGGTGGATCTGAGGGACCCTGGGGGTTGATAAGGAGTGAGAAGGTTTGTGAGATAAGGGGGGGGGCAGATGGTGGAGTGCTTTGTAGGTGAGGACCAGAACTTTGTAGTTGATGCGATGGGAGACAGGAAGCCAGTGGAGGTCTTTGAGGACTGGGGTGATGTGATGCCATGATTTGGTATGCGTGAGGAGACGTGCAGCTGCATTTTGAACCCGTTGGAGTCTGTTGAGGGATGTAGTGCTGATGCCGTAAAGAAGTGAGTTGCAGTAGTCAAGGCGGGAGGAAATGAAGGCATGGATTGAGTGTTGTTGGGACGTTGCAAGGCTCGCTGCTGTGAGGAGGTATTACTGGTGTCGTTTCCTGGTTGCAGCGTGGGGTCTGCGAGACAGCGAGACATCGCGAAACTCAACCTGAAATCAGCCTGAGCACCATGGACGCGGGAAGGGGGGGTGCTGAGGGAACTGCAGCTGATCGCCGCTGAGAGAGTCTGTGTGTGTGAGGAGATCCATTGGGTCGTTGTTACGTCACTTGGTTCCCGGAAGAAACAAATGGAAAAATAAAAATGTCCAACGAGGCGTTCTGGGGCAGCATAGACAGGTCTTTTCTGTGTTAGAGTTTTACTCGTTACAGGGTGTACTTTGAGGGTTTGTGACTCTGCAGACCGTTTACATGCAGAAAAACCTTCATAACACACAAGGGGACGGGTGATGACCAGAAAAGCATGACATGGGACCTTTAACTGTTTGGCCAGCAGTGTTGGATATTGTCCTCCGCTGTCACTGCAGCTGGAAAATACTTTCTCATCTGCCTCGTGTCTTTTTACTTTATTTTCTTCCTCAGAGAGTAACAGAATGTGTGGTAATTACATGTTAACATTTTAAACAAATCTTCTGGGGGAGGACCTCCACAGGAGTTCAGTTTACAACCATGTCGCATTTTTCAGGTATGTGTGTCAGCCCGGAGGACAGGCGTGTGCAAGTGTCCTTAAAATAGATGGCTTCCTCAATTATTTCCCCCCGCCACAATATAATGGTTCGTGCCACATAGCCTGACTGTAAATCCTTTGTAAAGGTGTTCCTAACAAATAGGGTGCACAAAAAAAGGTGGCGCACAATACAGTTTTATATTTATCTGAAAAAAAGTGTCCTCACGCTTTTCAAAACAAAGTGGCGCCCATGGGAACACTAATAAGTACAAATATTTGTTCACATGTAGCCTATCCTCGTCATCCATTTCTCTCTCCTTTTTTCGACTTATTTATGATCTAATCCTGTCTCCTTTCATTTCATTATCACTTTACTCATCTCTACTCATTTTCCTCATCTTCCTTTTCCACCTTCTTCTTTTTTCTATTCCCATCTACCTCATTTGTTTTCTCCTCTATAATTTCTTATCACCTTGACTCCTTTCTCCCTAAATCATCAATTTCTTGTTCTCTTCTCCCCTCATCGTTTTTCTAAACCTTAACATTACATGTCACTTGATAGACGCTTTTACCCAAAGCGACTTACACACTCAATACTGTGGAAAATCCCCACAGGAGCAATTTTGGGGTGAAGTTTCTTGCCCAAGGACACAACGACATGCTGACTGCAGTGGGGATTGAACCAGTGCTCCCCCTCTCTTAACCTTCTTACACTTATCTTTTCCACTTCTCCTTGTTCTTCTCCTCTTTCGACCTTTAGACCTCTTACTATATTCTCCTTTTCCTCATCTTAGCCTCCTTCTCTCATCTCGTCTTTCCTTCTCTTCTTCAATCTCAGCTTCTTCTGTTGATCCTCTTTCGAATTCTTCCATTTCCTTTTTTTCCCTTTTCTCTTCTTTTACCTCATCCACTCTTTCTCGCCTCCATCTTGCTTCTCTTTCTTCATCTCCTCTCCTCCCTCCTTCCTCCCTAAATCATTCTTTAGTTTTTCACATTACCTCCTCTCATCTTCTCTCTTCTTACTCTCTCACAGTTAACCTCCTCTCAGTACTTCTCCTTCCCTCTCCTCTCTGCCTTCAGCTTATTAAGATTTCAAAGATACAAATGGCGGCGGGCTGATTGCTTTCAGGGAATCTGCCTTTAATAATTACAGGTGGAGACGCTCTGGGTGCCGTTGGCAGGGCAGAGACTAATGGAAAACTAGATTTTTTCACTGAATTAGAGCAAGGATGGGGGGGGGATCCATATATTGACAAGCCATCAGCGGGCCGTAGATCAGGAGAAGTGCTTCGGACTTGTCGGAGGAGGCGGCGGCAAACTGGCTCTGATGCTCCGTGGCATCTCGATACGCTTCCTGCTGCCACCGCTGGGCCGCGAGGAAGATCAAACCCTGCTTCATCTGCAGGAGGAGGAGGAGGAGGAGGAGGAGGAGGAGGAGGAAGAAGAAGAGGAAGAAGAGGAGAAGAGGAGTTAAAAGGGAGCAGAGTTAACCTTTTTTTTCTGATGACTCCCTCCTCCTCCTCTCCTCATGGAGGACCTGAATCAAAATGTAAATGCTGGAGCCTCTGAGGGCAGCAGGGCTCTGGGATTCTGCTCGTATTGATTATATGAAGTGAGTCGGAGTCACACTGCTCAACAACCCAAATGTGTTTTCCCCCGATGCTCTGTGACAGGAATTACCCAGAGTTCAGCTGGCTGCGGGCTCTGTTGCTAATGACATTTCTGATTTCAGCGCGTGCACACTCACTTTGGCATAGAATTCAAGGACTCTTCATGATTTTCTGAATCCCATTTACCTAAAAAAAGAGTCTTCTTTTTATAAACATGACGTTACATTGGTGAAAAAAACAACAAGACAGACATAATGAATGGACTTGTTACCATAAATAATAATTAACCATTTTATGCACATTTTGAGGTACATACAGTATTTATATTTACTGCCTCTCCTGGGACATGTCTCCATGCTCTAATGTTCAAAAAGCTCTTTATTTTTCTCATACTGCCTGTGCTGCAGCTCCTCTTTTCACCCTCTGTCTGAAACCAGAGCCCAGTCTGCTCTGATTGGTTAGCCAATAAACCGTACAGCTTTTAATGTAAATTTCGAGTGACATTGATTGTTGGCCAACTTTATAATCCTTGAATATCAACAAGAACTCCGGCCCCAGCTGTGTGCATCACCTTTTAATGTCCCCGTTTTCGTTGTGCCTTTTGCAGCGTTTCTTTTATGAACCGCTTTTAATAAACGCTGCGCATGTTTCATCAAGTTGGTGAAGATGTTACATAATTTGCATTTGTTTTGGCAAATGTTTACTTTTTGTGCCGTAACGGTTTGCACCTGCCAGCCACCATAGACTTGGCCTTTATAAAGTTTAAATCTGAAAAGATGCTTTTGATACTTTCACGTTGAAAACGACAATCCTGCAACAGCTAGCCAAGGTTTCATTGATTTGCATCATGATATGTATTCAGAAAAACATTTTTACCAAAACATGACATTATTATGATGTGTTGACATTTATTATTTTGTAAATGTTATGTTACTATCATGAATTTTTTTTATTATATGTACCTTGAGTTAAGATACTTTTTTTTCATATTAAGTCTAAAATGAACATTCATGCCCAGATTGTCAGAAACATTTCTAAACTCTTTATTAAAAGTAGGTGTAAAATGACTGAACCCACATTTAAAATAAATATTTTTTTAAGAAGTGAGACTCTGCGTGTCTCTTTAGGTGAGGTAAAAACCTTTCAGCCTGCATTTCACATCAATGTTTCCGAGCAGCAGGCGGTCTGACCCCCTCCGGCGTTCATATATCTGAGTCTAAACACTGATGTTAAAGCTCAACTTTAATGCTTTCTTGGGGGGAGTTTGCTTCTGTCTCCCAAACGGAAATTAAATTGTTACGCTTGCTGCTGTACAGGACCTACAGTTTGTGTATTTAAATAAGTCCATGTGAGGTAATTTTGTGGTCTAACTGTGTGTGTACAGAGGGGTGGGGGGGTTGTTTCCTGCCAAAACTCTTCACATTTTTGGGTGGTATGTGCTGTGTTGATAGCGCTGTGTGCTGTAGCGAGGCGATGCAGCTGACCGATCCATCCATCATCAGCTCGTAGTCTCTCTGCTGCTCGCTCCTCAAACTTGGTTTTTGTTTGGAAACCATCCATCATATTCCTGAGCATGACACACCGTCCAAGAGACATCCTAACCACAGCTGTGTATGTGTGTGTGTTCTGGTATGCAGTTATATATTTGCTCTGTTCAATTACACAACTTAGTACATCAAATTGTTCTCAAGATATTTTCACACGGCTGAATTCATCAGGGTGAAGTTAAGCTTTATTTGAAACAATTGTGTCCCTGCAAAAGCTTGACAATTTGTTATTTTTCTAGATTGCTTTGAATAGAGTGGTGCAGGAAAAATGAGTTAGCATTTGACCAATTCCGGTTCTCATGTGTTGGTTAACACAAGCTGAAAAGAGTTTAACATTTTGTTAGTGTCTTACGACCTAAAATACGTCAGTAAATACCCCACTCAATGTTCGAGCTTCTATGTGACATATAAAACAGCGGTTGCTAACAAGCTTCTAATAGAGACTATTTAATGTCACCATGCCAAACATTAGTAGCCTTTAGCTTAGTGGCAGTAATGTGTGGCCTTGCGACCGTGATGTAGTTTGTTTACAGGCTAACATTAGCTTTTTCTGGATCTTGTAAACACCAAACCATCTTTCAGGACTTTTAGGGTCAGGTAAGTCTACCAAGTTTTTATTCAGCCAACATTAGCAATTTAACTGCGATGGTATCATGTAACATTCTTAAAAAACACATTTAAACAAATTCAAGGACAAACATTTGGGGAATTTTGGTAATTAGTTCCTTATTCCAGGCAGTGTGATGCCTCTGTTTATGTGTCAGGACAATACTGAGCTGATATTAAAGTTGTTCTTGTATTTAATGATAAATTAAGCAATACAAAACATTTTGAATGATCTGGACATGAACTGGAAAATACTGCCTCAAATTCTGCCTGCTTTTTTGAATGTCAACACATTTAAAGTAAATAAAGTAGTATTTTTTTTTGTAGTTTCACATTCAACAGAAGCTAAGAAAATAACTTCATTTTGAACTCCACAATGTATATTTACTTTTACAGAAATGGAGCATAAATCAGACCCGCTATTCATTTTTTTACCCCCAAAAAAGCCAGACTTCTTTATATAGGCCTCTCTCTACAGATCGCTCTCCCCTCTAAAACGCTGGCCTGCTTCCCGTACATCTGCGCACTCAAAGCTACAAATGACGTGATTATGATATATCATGTAACAGAGAAAGTCTCTTTGTTTCTGCCGTAAAAAGAAAGAAATCAATACCGGGGCGGTGCGGAGCCTTGAGGGGCCACAGCGTCTCCTCAGGACTGACCAGGTAAGGGTTAGGCCCGGCCGGGTGTTTGGCGGGCTCAGAAATGCTGATTCTACATTTCTCCTGACAGTGATACATGCCTCGGCCTCGCTGTCCGGTTAGCCCGGTACCTGAGGGTCCGGCCGAGGAAGATCAGCTGCAGACCAGGACGAGGTTAAGAATGGAGGAGGAGCAGAGGGGGAGGCCAGTAACCAAAGATTATTTTTAGAGCCAGAAAAGTCTGGGAGGGAGGAAAGATGGAGCAGACGGGGAGGGTGTTTTTATGAGGGTGGGAGACAAGGGAGTTGAACAGAGAAAGAAGACGCTGAGATAATTCAAGGAAAGAAAGAAGGGAAGATATGCTAGAGTTTTGAAAAGTCAAGATTTTAAATGAGGATTTAGGTTTTATTTAGGTTGGTGGGCTGCTGTTAATAAAATGCATGCTAGCCAAACATAATTATTTATTAACACTTTAACCCGGGCTGTTTTTGCTCGCTTTTAACTCCAAAAATATTCGGTATGCACATTTCACAAGTCAAGGACATGATATAATGCAAAACAAAAATTAAGGCACATACTTGAAATATCTACATGATTGCATTGTCATTGTAAGCATTTTAGCACGGTGATTTTAGGATTTAACAAAATATCTGTACTGTAAATGCATGGATAAAGGTGAACATCATATTCATGGCAAATTCTGACCCTTATGTTTAATATATATATATATATGATATGCTTAAAAAGGTTTTCACTCATGTCTCTACTGGGACATGTCTCCATGCTTTAATGTTCAAAAAGCTCTTTAATGTTCTCATACTGCCTGTGCTGCAGCATCTCTTTTCACCCTCTGTCTGAAACCAGAGCCCAGTCTGCTCTGATTGGTTAGCTGGCTGGCTCTGTTTTGGTGGGTCAACAGGTAAGAGATGCACTGCCCCTTATCACGTACAATGTGTTGGAGTACTAGCAAATGGTGTTACATATTGATGTCAATATGTTACAGAAGTAAACAAAGGTGTCCAATCGAGGGATTTCTGGCAGGGGGGAGTGTATGGGAGATTTGGGGAACCTTTGCAGACCATTTACATGCACAAAAACCCATATAACACACCACAGGAAAGGGAAACCCCTTAATAGGGCCTCTTTCTGGTTAAATCAGGGCTCGACATTAAGGACTGCCCGATGGCCCGGGGCCATCATTTACCTCGGGCAATGAAGCCTCACCTGCTGGTTGCCCGATCGGGCAATCTATTATGCCAGTATCATGCAGCTCACGGATCCAGTAATGAGTGACCCGACAGTAAAACTAAACATATCTATAACTAGTTACGGTAGTTTGAGAGGTAATAAAAATAGCTACGTGTGATATTCTAACCTGAAGTGTGTGTTTTGTCCGCTCACCGCTGCAGGTGATCATGCAGAGCTGCATGTCGACTCGTCAGCAGCAGCTGATCTCTCTCTCTCCCGTCAGATTAGATTTCACTCGTGTTTATGTCCATATCGATCAGATCCAGCTAGTTATAGCTAATGATATGACTACCTGCTTATTAAAAGACACCTAAACAATAAGTGTGGCTATGCAACTGGGTGAGGCCACAAAGTATAGCGCAGCATTATGCATTTGTTTACATGCCCACCGGAACCCCGAGGCATTACCAACAGATCAACGCACAATCAACCCATTCTTTCACACACAGTGACTTCACGAGCTACCCACAATGCAACGCGCACCATATATATATATATTAGGGCTGTCAGTCGATTAAAAATATTTAATCGCGATTAATCGCAAATTAATCGCACCTTTTTGATCTGTTCTAAATGTACCTTAGAGGAATATTTGTGTGTGTGTGTGTGTGTGTGTGTGTGTGTGTGTGTGTGTGTGTGTGTGTGTGTGTGTGTGTGTGTGTGTGTGTGTGTGTGTGTGTGTGTGTGTGTGTGTGTGTGTGTGTGTGTGTGTGTGTGTGTGTGTGTGTGTGTGTGTGTGTGTGTGTGTGTGTGTGTGTGTGTGTGTGTGTGTGTGTGTGTGTGTGTGTGTGTGTGTGAGATATGGATCGTTGGAGCTATGTGCAACTCAAGGCATATGCTCGAACGGGAGCTGCCTGGACGCTGCAATCATCTTGCGCACTATCCGTGCTGAGTGTGCTGACTTCTCGTACAATGTCCCACTGTCTGGCTTCCTGCATAAAGTCAAGTGCTCGGCGCAGTTGTGGCGAAATGTCGCTCCTCTGTTTTCATTTAAACAGCTCCTTATATCCGTTAGCGCAGCTAGCTAGCACCAGATGCTAACAACAACAATGCACGTAAGGTCTCTCTCTCGCTCGCTCGGGCCACACATACACACACCCTCCCGGTCCTCCCGATGGCCAGTCGGTGCCTGCCGGTGAGCGTGGAAGTGTGGTCTGCCGCAAGCAGGCAGCAGGAGCGGGGCTGTCAGCATCAGCTTGTAGATGGTATTTTAAACTCGATGCGCTCTGAAACTACGGGGCGGCCGAGGAAAAAAAATACACATGCGTTAATCGCGTTAAAATAATTAGTGGCGTTAATTTCTTTTTGCGTTATTAACGCGTTAACTTGACATTTTCCTGGAGGTGCAAATATCCTGGAGGTGCAAATATAAACAGCTAGCTAACATAGCCAGGCAGAGCGCGCTAGTTTTTTTTTCTGAATGAACGACCAAAGAAATCGCTGCATGTCTTCGGATTACATCTCTGGACTTGAGGGGTGTGCTCTAGGTCGTTACCAGCGTAAACTAGAGCTGTGTGGGTTGTCGGATTGCCCTTACAGACGGCCTGCAGATGTATGGAAAAACGACCCTCGAAAGTGGCCTTCGTTGATTTTGGCTGCATCTACGTCTAATTTCTGGAAACACCAGGTGAATACCGCACTTGTCACAGTAATATTATCATGCCATTGCATATATGTGGTATTTTAGAGTTGACTAGATATTGATTAAGGCAATAGACTATGATATTCAGTACAGGAAGCTTAGCAACACCTAGAAGGTGTACGGCTAAACCCTTGGCCTGCTTGCACCTCGTGTAAAATGGCAGATACCGGAAGTACGGTGTCGCCCCCTCGGCCCAATACCCGTATGTGTGTGTGAAAGAATACAGGTTTCTCCACATTAAGTGTTAGACATTAGAATTGACTATTCTTGTCTGTCACATACTCTTCTTGTCTGTCACATAAGTGGCGCAACTGAAGCGGTATTGCGCTAAAGGGAAATTATTTTGACCGGACATTTTGACCGAAGAGATTTAGATTTGCCGGCTAACGGGAACTCTGACGTCGCCATTTTGTGTGCTTCGCGGATGCGCTCGGCTCCTCTCAACTGCTGCTCGGGTCTGCTCGGTCAGCTTCCGGATGAGGAGGCATTCGTTCGACCAACTTACAGTAAATAACATTACAAACATTTTTAACAGGGGCCATAATAGTGTAAATAATGTTTGTTTTGGCAGTTATAACTGAATGTAATGTTTTCTACTTTTTTACATCTGGGAAGGCATTTGCCTTCATCAGATGGAAAGTGTCTTGACCAAGTATTTCTTATAGCTATGCAGGGCATGCAAGCGAGCAAACACAAACAAGAACAAATAAACAAGTGAAATGAAGAATACAATTGAAAAGGTACAATATAATATTGTGGTGGTTCATCTTATAATTCAGTCTAGAGAATGCACCAGACAGCATCTAAGACCTGCACAAATCTAAATGTTCTAGGGGGAGGCCCCCCAAACCCTTTGTGCGTCATTTAGTCCGCGCGCATTTTTCAGGGCAATCTCTATTGGGCTCAGGGCCATCTGTAAATTAGCTTAGATGGCCCACAGGGCCATCTCCCAAAATCCTTAATGTCATGCACTGGGTTTGCTTTCTGGGAAAATCCACAACATAATGCTTTGCTGTAGCACCTATGAGCAGCTCCTGTTGGCACTATAAACAGTTGTTCGTTCATTGATGGTTTTCATTTTAAAAGATGCAGATTAGATTCTAGAGTTTGAGACAACTGCACCTCTCAGTAAGAGTTATTTATTGAATTCCCACTTCATCCCTGTTTTCAGACACACACACGAATTCCCTCCCTGTTTCTGATGTTGACCTTTGACCTATGACCTCTCAGCAAAGCGCGTCGAGGGTCATCATTAGACTGGTCTGGAGCCTGTGGGAGATATCAAGCATACACTGCTTTGACTGTGTATACAGACATATTTGATGGTTGGATACTTCTGGGTTCTACTGAGGGTCGATGTATTGAATTACCATTACTGTCTCTTCTGTAATTCACGACCTGGTTTGTGGACTTTGAAAGTTTGTTTTGAAGTGAGTTATTGTTTACTAGTCAAGATTATTTGACTTGAAGATTGTCATTTGTATTCTAACTTAACGACTTGGCAACACCAAAAGTGCAACTGAGCAGCAGAGTAGGATCCAATTAGGCACTGTATAATATTGAGTGTATCTGACATACCAGTAATTTGTTACAAATCAGCACAAGAAAAGATTAATATGATGGATATTCCACCTCTGTTTTTGAAATTTGGTCAGGTTTTGGGATAAAAGGTTAATGACCTTTTTTTAAATTGGACATAGATAAATAGAACCAACAGTATAGAGTGGTACATTGTTGACATTTTTCTAGGCCAGACCTGTAAGTTAGCATCACAAGGGCTCCCTCGACAAAAAGCAATGGGATTTCCTCATTGGATTTTCATATATTGCATGAAATTAGCTTTGTGACCAGGCCCGCCCCTCCCTACATGCAGAACACGCAGACTGCGTGGGGCCTCACCTTGCGCAGGGGGCCTCGTCTTATGCGCTCGTCTTATGTGCAAATGCGGCGCAATCCGCGCCGTGAGGATCGCCGCCCGAGGCAGTTATTTCCAGCATTCTTTATTTACCATTCATTACAAATATTTTATGCCTTTTATCTGCCCTCTGGATTCACATCTAATGTACAGGAGGAAGCGTGATAAACTGTCTAGTTGGCTTACATAACAGTTAAAGTTTACAGCCTAAAAAACATGAAGCATTTTTTGTTCCCCTTTTATTTCATTGATTGATGGAGTGATACAAAGAGACATCCAACCTCCCCTCTGTAAAAAGCTAATGTGTCTACAGTCTACAAAATGAAGCAAGAATATTGAACCCTGCTTCATCCAATGTCCAGATTTCGGACCTGGAAATATGTATGCAATGTATGCATTTTTCAGTTGATAATGTCAATTTGCACATTTCATGGTGATGCCCCTTACTGTTAAACCCCAAGGTCCCCGTCGCGGTTTTTTTTTCACGACACTGTGTCTCAGGGGATCTTAATATTTAAGAACCTATTAATGTGTTATACCACATTAATGGAAATAATCTCAGCTAACTGACGATACAAACCATTTTTACCAAAACAAAACACAAGTCTCATAAGAAGCATCTAAATGACCCCTTAGCGAAAAATGCTAACGGACATTGGCACAGAACTCAAGATAAAAGTACCCTTATTACTTATCGTAGCTGCACATATAAGATATCCGATTAAAGCTGATGTTCCACAGATTATTTAGGTATATAGTATCATCACTGAGTGATCCGAACTCGCTACAGGGGAAGCAAACACAGACATCACAACACGTACCTTTACGGAGCTTCTAGGGAGATCGTCTCACCGTAGCTGTCAATCTGATCAAAAGACGTGTTCAATGGCATTAAAACGAGAAAAAACGCGGCTGAATCGGTTAATCCATAGGTTTTTAACGTCTCTGTATAAAAAAATTATTTCATTTATAATCCATAATTCAATTTGTATGTAAAAATCAGAAAGCAAAAGTTAGTTGCTAATGGTAGCCACCAGAGTGCTGCTTCCGGTCTAGGCTATGCGGCAGTCTCACACACACACATTACCAAATAAGGACTAGGTGGGAGTTCTCCTCGATTCCATTGGCTCTGACGGTCAGAAAGAGATGTCACATGTCAAAATCCAGCAAGGGGGGCCAGAGATATGGAAAATCCACCCAAATGGCCCCAGAAGAGGTTTTTTTTTGCTAAATCTGTCTAAAAAGGTCAAATATCACTTGTTTTGCATCAATCTTGATACAGGGTACTTAGCATATGTTGTACTTTGGATTCCTAAAGCTTTTAGTCTACTAACCCATCATCCAAGGTTAGTTTTCACTATAAGTACAAAATATCTTTTGGACGGACACTATAATTTACAGTTTTTTACCATGTTCAATCTGAATTTTCTTTAAAATAAAAAACATCTATATTGAATCGGACTTTTCTACATCCAACTCACAGGTTTATCATTACTTTGAGAAAAAAGATTATTAATTTAACCCTTTTAGAAGGGAAGATATGGTCATTTGTTCTGGGAATGTCATTTTCGAGCCTGAAACCTGAAAAACAGGCTCGGGGTTTAACAGGTTAATTCCTAACAGTCATCATCATGTCAACCACAACACAGAGAAATACTGATAGAGATGTGTGTGTAGTTGGGGGGGAGGTGCTGTTGTGTACAGACCAGGGGGGCCTCATCACACAATGTTGCTTGGGGCCTCAAATTGGCCAGGGGCAGCCCTGTTTGTGACCAACACACGTTTATGATGCTTACACATGTTGTTCAGAAGTACGATCTCCACATATGTTAATGCAATTGGCAGAGATAAAAAGCTTACATAATGCGGCCCGCGAGACCATTTGGTACAGCCCTCGAGGTAATTTATAAACACACGGAAAAAAGAAAAAAATTAAAGAAATCTAGACTGCAAAAAAATTAAGCAAGCGAGTGCCTGTTTTTCCTGGCCACGGTCAGGGTCCTTGAACACAACACGAACGTGTCATCACGTGGTATAGGTCTCCTCTGACAGATTGTAGTTCTGCCGGAGAGCACCAGAACGTCGCTCCGGCAGTGCAACTTCCAAAATTGGAGTACCCATAAGGAGCCGTACACATGCCGCAGTTTTTGCGTGGCTGTGTCTTAGTTGTAAGCCCAGTAGTGATCTGTTCATCTGTCACACTGATCAATAACTTTGTTGTTATTTGCATCTGGTTAGCTAGCTATGCTAACGAATATAAGAAGCTTTTTCTACAACCAGTGAGATAAAGGCACATCTTTATACGATCATTATAGTTATAAAAAAATAAGAGAATAAAGTAAACACTACAGGTATAAAATACTATCTATGACAGTAAAAAAAAAGTTGTTATTAATAAACAACAATACAGTTTGAAAGGTGAAAAAAAAGTGATTTGTAAAATATACATAAAGAAAAAGAAATCTGCTTACAGTTCTGTTTCATATGGATGTTGAGAGATGTATCCATAGATCTCCTAATGTTGCTCTCAAAGTGCACCAGATTGATGCTTTTAACTTCAACATTTAAAAAAAAAATCTTCCCGGGGGAGCATGCACCTAGAGGAGGTTAGGTCCCCACCCCCACTTAAATCATGTTCACATGGATAGGAAACTAAATACATTTGCACACATCTTGTGTCCATATCTTTCTGTTTTGGTGGTCATGCCACAACCTTGCACGTGCATGCATGCGCGAGTCATGGTAAGATATCTGGATTAAGAGGTTGGTTTTTCTTTGCACAGCATGAAAGAAAGGCGAAATTAATGGGCTGTGATTTTAGTTTTTTTAAGCAGAGGTCAATAATGTGTACGGCCCTCGGAGGATGTTGAAAAAATTGAAATGGCCCTTGAGAGGAAAAAGGTTCCCCACCCCTGCTTTAAACCAACTACATAACGGTCGCAGGGCTGCACAGCACTACCGCTAAGCTAAAGGCGAACTTGTGTCAGCGTGATGTCTAATTTAGCTACTTGTTAGTAACCGCCATTTCTATGACACATAGAAACAGTGAAGAGTGGAGTAATTGCTGGTGTATTTTATGTCGTAGAACAAAACGTAAAAATCTCTTCAGCTTGAGTAGACCACAGACCTTATTTCCGGCTTCTGACCACAAACACCTTCAAACAACTGTTGACTTCAAGTAGAGGTAACGCTGGGTTACGTATTGTAACCCTTGTTATATTAACACAGCCCTCTACTGGACTCTATGGGTACTAACCTCTATGCAAGCATTCACCTACTGAGATTTCTATAGACGTAGCCAGCCTTGGGGCGGGCCTACCTGAATGCGCGCGCATCTCACCGTATAAAAGGAGGCCTTGCCTCCTGACTATCATCCTACACCTCTCTTCAGCGAGCGATATAGGACAGACAGTGCCCTGAGTAGAGGGCTCCGCCTGTGTTAATATAACAAGGGTTACAATACGTAACCCAGCGTTATATCTCTCACAGGCTCCGCCCTCTTATGGACTCTATGGGTACAGTGGGCGGAGCCCTGATGTATACGCGCACTGTCGTCCAACAACATCATTCCACCCTTCTGCCCCTGACCGGCTTTTCTGGTCAGCAGCTGCTGCCCCACACTCTCCTTTAACCCGGTTGTGACGTGGAGAAGTCTGGGCTGCGGCACACTCTGCTGCGCTTACCTCGCAGAAAGTGCGCTCACAAAACAGTACTGGGGCCACTAGGCAGATGGGGAGAATCTCCAGCCCTGTATGGGCTCACTGTGCACCTACCTCCCTGAGTCCCTAAGGATCACAGGGAGAGTGCAAGTGCCCATGCCCCACACTCAACACTGACCCGTGCAGAATGTGTGTGGACTAAAGTGTGGAGGGCTACCCCTCTCCTGCCTCCCGGCAGGAGGAAGGCGGCCCTCCAGCCCTGTAAGGGCCCAGCGCGCACCTCGCCCTCTGAGGGGTCCCGGGAAAAGGCGAAGGCGCATTATGTCCGGGGAGGGGGTCAGATGCCTACTGACCCACATCCCCCCCCCCTCCTCACCAGTCCTGTGTTGCCCCAGCAAGCACAGACGAGGAGAAAGAGCAAGACATATCCAAGAGATAAAACCTTATGAAGGGGCCTGGCGTCGACCAAGACGGCGCTGTGCATATGGCCTCCACACTCACACCGTTGAATAAGGCTGTTGACACAGCTACAGCCTGTGTGAAGTGCGCACGAATCCCCGTGGGGCAGGCTCTCCCCGCCTGTCCGTAGGCATGTGCAATGCACTCGCAGAGCCAGCCTGCCAGGCGTTTCTTGGACAGAGCTTTCCCGATCACCCCGCCCCCGAAGCACACGAACAGCTGTTCGGTGCATCTAAGGGCAGCCGTGCACTCCACATAACATGCTAGCACACGCACCGGGCAGAGGAGGTGCAGTTTATCTTCCCTGGCCTCACCATGGGGGGGAGGCTAAAACCCCCTAACTGAATAGCCCTCGACCTGAACGCACTCCTTAGGCTTTTCGGCACAAAGGAGGGGTTCGGTCTGAGTGTTGCGCCGCCCCGGTCACCCCGAATCAGTGAACAGCTCGGGTGCACCGACAGAGCGGTTAACTCGGACACTCTTTTGGCTGACATTAAGGCAAGAAGCAAAGCTGTCTTCCACGACAGTGCTTTTAGAGAGGAGAGCTCCAGAGGCTCAAATGGCTCTGAGACCAGAGCCTCTAGCACCAGGGGCAGGTCCCACTGCGGGGTGGAGGCGTGTACTACTGGGCGCAGCCTCCTGACCCCCTGTAAAAACCGCGACATCAGTGGTTGACTAAAGGCTGACCTGCCGCCAAATCCCTCATGGCAGGACGAGATGGCTGCTGCATACACTTCCACTGTGGAATGTGCCAGCCCTCTGTCCACCAATAACTGTAAGAAGGATAAAATAGAGCCTAACTCACAAGATAGGGGCTCTATTCTCCGCTCCTCACGCCATCGCTGGAATCCTAGCCACTTTGGCCTGTAACAGGCTGTGGTGGATCCAGCTCTAGCTGCCTGGATAGACTGAATAACATTGTCAGACAATCCACCCTGTCTCAGCCTGTCCCTCTCTGTAGCCAAGCCTGGAGAGGTTGGCCGAGAGTGGGTAACGCCCCGATTGCACCTGCCTCTTGAGACGTCGCCCCCCAGAACTGGGGAACTGCCCAGGGCTGGCCCACCTTCATCTGTGTCATCTCTGAGTACCACGGAGCCCCGACGCGATCCGGTGCTACCAGGATGACTGCCAAACGTTCTCGCCTCACTCTCCCCAGGAGAGGGAGAATAAGACGCAGCGGTGGAAAGGCGTTTAGCAGCTTCCTTGGCCATGGCTCGTGTGCAAACGCGTCCACCCCCAAGGGCGGGTCGTCGCTCAGGGCCATGGAGAACCACAGGGCACAGTGGTTGTTGCGCCGGCTGGCGAACAGATCCACTTCCGCTCTCCCGAACTGGGCCCAGATCTGCTTCACCACCTCCGGGTGAAGCGTCCATTCGCCTGGCAGGGGGCCGCCCCTCGACATGAGGTCGGCCCCCCTGTACTCCAGTCCCGGGATATGGAGGGCTCTTAGAGATAACACCACCTCTGAAGCCCATAACCACAGCCTCTCCGCTGTGGCCAACAAGGTGCCGCTCCACCATAATGCTGTTCTCACCACTACGGTAAACTGCATTAATTGGAGTCTTTGCTCTCGGCGTAGTGTGTTCTCTGACAGCAATACGCCGGCCATAATGTCCCTGCACCCGCATAGCGCTCTCCTTTAGATAGCACTCCCTGCGGTTCATCCCTCTCATCTGCGCATGCCCACTACTTTACAGGAGCTACAGCTGGGGCAGCGAATGGGGAATTGGTACGGTTAACATTGTGTGTAAGTGTAGCATTTGTGGAAACAAAAGACACTTAGATTTGGATACAGATCAACCTTATTCTTATTAGAAAACGTAGTGATCTGTGCATTATACAGGGAGGAGGCGGGATTCGCCCCCTCGTCCCGGGCGGAGAGATTTTCTCCCCCCGCTAGTCAGATCCGTAAAGACGGGCAGCCCGTCCCCGTGAGTGCCGGCACGCCGGTTCCACGGGGTGGACCGAAGAGGTGGAGGGTGCCGCGGGCACGGGATCTCCGTGCCGGCACCTCTCACTTCGTCTCACCGTCGCGCTGCGCTCCCTCGTCTGCAAGAAAGCCTGTGGAGGGGGACCGCGCGCTGCGGTGACTCTTCTCTCTACTGAGGTCTTTGAACGCACCGCGGCCCGCCCTCCGTCACAATGCCGTCTCTTTGAAACGGACATTATGGGGAAAAGTGGAATTGTGGAGAGAGATGACTCTTACTCTAGGATAATGCAATCGTTTTTACTGAATGCATTGTTCCCACACACACACACACACATCACTCGAGAACTAGAGTTTACAAACGTAAACCACCGTTCTCCTGCGGAGGTCCCTGAATGCACCGCAGCCACTCTCACGAGGGCCGCGCACCCACGTATTAACGCTATGTTTCCCATTCAATCAATCAATCAATGTTTATTTATATAGCCCAATATCACAAATGTTACATTTGTCTCAGTGGACTTCACAGTTTGTACAGAATATCAGTGTGACAATACGACACCCTCTGTCCTTAGACCCTCACATCGTACAAGGAAAAACTTCCGAAGAAAACCCACAGTTTTAAAGGGAAAAATGGGAGAAACCTCAGGGAGAGCAACAGAGGAGGGATCCCTCTCCCAGGACGGACAGACGTGCAATAGATGCCGTGTGTAAATTGAAAAGATAATACATTTGCAACATAGGTAGTCCAAATGTTTGGAAATGCATGTGTGTATAATAGGAAGATGAATCCACGAGGATATCCATCCAGGACCTATGATCCAGGACCACAGCCACGACTCAAGATCCAGGGCTCGCGATGCAGGACACAGGACCGCAGGATCATCCATGACTCCGGATCCCAGCATATATAGACACCAAAAAGAAAGAAATTTGGGGAAGCTGGGTTAATCGGAACATGAGAGTACACAGGTATAGACAGAGAGAAGGAAGAAGTAAGATGTCCCCCGACAAACTAAGCCTATATCAGCAAAACTAGGGGCTGAATCTAATCAGCCCTAACTATAAGCTTTATCAAAAAGGAAGGTCTTAAGCGCACTCTTAAAAACGGATAGGGTGTCTGCCGCCCGAACACAAACTGGAAGCTGATTCCACAAATGTGGAGCTTGATAAGAAAATGCTCTGGCTCCCATTGTACTTTTAGAGACTCTAGGAACAACCAACAACCCTGCATTCTTGGAACGCAATGCCCTAGTAGGACAGTAGGGTATAATGAGTTCTTTAAGGTAAGATGGCGCCTGCCCATTAAGGGCTTTGTAGGCGAGAAGAAGAATTTTAAATTCTAGGAATAGGAGTAATGTGGTCCCTTTTCCTAACTCTGGTTAGTACACGAGCTGCAGCATTTTGAATCAGCTGAAGCGACTTGACTAACTTCTTGGTACACCCTGATAATAAGGAGTTACAATAATCCAGCCTTGAAGTAACAAATGTATGGACTAGTTTCTCTGCATCGTTTTGAGGCAAGATATGCCTGATTTTTGCAATGTTACATAGATGGAAGTATTCATTCATTCAACGGTGAAATGCATTAATCGGAGCTATTATACCAGGCAAGGTGTGTTTTCTGACAACAGCACACCGGCAATAGCGTCTCTTGAACCCGCACAGTGCTTTGACAGCACTCGGTTTATTCCACTCACGTGCACACGCCCACCTGCTGGCTCCCTATACTGGGGTTTACAGCAGGGGGCGGGGAGTGTAGGACAGTGTTTCTTCCGGATGGGCAAGAAGCAGCCACGCTGCGATTACTCCTTATCCCGTGAGCAAGGAGATCGATCCATAGAGCCCTTCCGTAAACACGGGGGCTCCCAGGAGATCAACACGGACCTCTTTGGAAAGTGCCATGCGGCGTGATATCCCAGGGACATCACACGGCAGGCAGCGGCGGCGGCCTGTGATGAAGTAGGGTCAACCCTATATCATGTGAAGCCACCGAGCACCGGTTCGGCCCAATAATCGCTCTGACCTGGTGAGGCGGGGGCATCTCCAGCAATGAGCGAGTAGCCCACACCCCGCCGCCATGATCATCATCCAGGGAGAGTACAGCCCTGGGCGGTGGACATCCATGGACGCCGGACCCGGAAGGAATGGCGAACGTGAATGGCACCGCCTCGGCCATATCCTGGTCCCCCAAACACTCGAAGCAGAGGTGGTGGGGATCGGCGCCCGCTATTTAAGCCAGGGCACGAAGGACAGGCCCGGGTCTCTAGCAGTGGCGACTCCCTGGAGGTATGATAACTCTTTCTTCTTCTTTCAAACGTCTTATCTCTGTTTCAGATGTTGCCCGCTCGCTGAAGAGAAAGGGATGATAGTCAGGTGGCGAGGCCTCCTTTTATATGGTGAGATGCGCGCGCATTCAGGTAGGCCCGCCCCAAGGACGGCTACGTCTATAGAAATCTCAGTAGGTGAATGCTTGCATAGAGGGTAGTACCCATAGAGTCCAGTAGAGGGCGGAGCCTGTGAGAGATATAACTGGAAGTAGTGACATGCAAAGTCTTTTTTTTTTGTGTGCGCGAGCGAGAGAGAGAGCGCACCGGTACCGGAGATCGTTGTTGTTAGTTTCTGGTGCTAGCGAGCTACGCTAACGGATATAAGGAGTTTTTCAACAACAAAGTGGAGGAGAGTCCTCTCCTGTCAGACTGAGAGACTCAGTGAACTAAAGGACTCTCAGTGTTATCTCAGTGGGTCTCAAACGTTTTGGTCACCATTAATGGAAACAATTATTTCCGAGGCACACGTTTATATGATCATTATAGTTATAAAAAAATAAGAGGATAAATGAAAAACAGGTATGAAATACTATATGACAGTAAAACAAGAATAAAGTTTAAAAGGGAGAGATTTGTAAAATATCCATAAAGAATAAGTAAGTCTGTTTACAGGTCTGTTTCATATGGGTGTTGAGAGAGGTATCCATAGATCTCTTCATTTTGCTCTCAAAGTGCACCAGATTGATGCTTTTAACTTCAATATTTAAAAATAAATCTTCCCGGGGTAGCTTGCCCCCGGACCCCCCTATGTGAGGTCCACACACCACCTATAAAAATAGCACTTTACCCCTGCTTACACCTATATGCCGTGAGCTGATTATCGAGCCTTCATTGTAACAGTTGCAGGAACACTGTTTATGTGCGTGGGGATTGTTGCAGTCGAAAATTCCACTGTGCGACCGGTGCATTAATGGGAAACCCTAAATGTTTGAGCACCCTCTATGAAACGTCAAGCTACCCCACAGCACCCCCAAAATAAATCTCTGGCGCCGCCACTGAGCCTGACTATTTGTGTTGGGGGGGGCCCGACTTTTTTTTTTCTCCAAAGAGGGGGCCTGACAGAAAAAGTTTGAGAACCACTTAGCTTAGTCCACATTTACTTCCTGTACCCAACAGAAATCATTCAAAATCAACTAAATGGACCTCAGAATCCTGTAAATAGTCTTCTTAAAGAGACAACAATTATTTCAAATGTTAATACTCTTTCGGTTTGATCTCAGTTCAAATAGCTTTTTTCGAAAGTAAGAAGAAAACATCAATAATGGCCCATTTCAAACTTTTGAAAGGTAGTGTACATCAACATCTATCATATTTTCCAATTTCAAATCAAAACAGAAACACTTCGACATCATTTTCACAAGACATTCTTGCAAGTAAAAGATCAGATTGATTGGATAATGAAGCCAAACTCACGTAGCATCTTTATACTATGTTTCCTTTTGGGAATGATGTCCACAAATGGACATGGAGGACTGGAACCTGTTCACAATAGATAACAATAACACAAGAAGTAGGATTTGTTAAGGAGGCTAAAATGCTGGCAGACTGTGCAGCTGGC
Source organism: Pogonophryne albipinna (assembly GCA_028583405.1). Lineage (NCBI taxonomy): Eukaryota > Metazoa > Chordata > Actinopteri > Perciformes > Artedidraconidae > Pogonophryne > Pogonophryne albipinna. Next base: position 525,361 of record JAPTMU010000069.1, read on the forward strand.
CAAATGTTAAAAATAAGGCTGAGGTCCCAACAGAGAGCGTGTAAATCCTCAGACAGGATGGATGTAGCTGTCGTTTTTGCTGTTGTTGTTTAGGTGTCCACCATCCCTTGTAGAGACAATGGTGTTAATGAGCCTCACATATCAACCACAGCACACTCCATCCTCTGTGTGTGTGTGTGTGTGTGTGTGTGTGTGTGTGTGTGTGTGTGTGTGTGTGTGTGTGTGTGTGTGTGTGTGTGTGTGTGTGTGTGTGTGTGTGTGTGTGTGTGTGTGTGTGTGTGTGTGTGTGTGTGTGTGTGTGTGTGTGTGTGTGTGTGTGTGTGTGTGTGTGTGTGTGAGAATGTGAATGTGTGTGTGTGTGTGTGTTGGTCAGGGGCTGTAAATCTCATTGTGAAGTGTTACTTTTGCTTGTGATTGTCTTTAGTTGTCTTTAAAAGCAGCTCAGGCTCAGACCGAAAAACTGATAAACATTTAGCTACATGTAGTATGAATGACTGACAGCAGCTAGCTTAGCATCGGACCAGCAAGTATAGCTTCCTAGTACTGAAAGAGTTGTGATAACACGGGCGGGCAGAGTGAGGCAAGCCCAATGGAAGTGCATTGGACGTTAAAGCTATTTATCTAGTGGCCAAACGGTGGTTCTACAACACGTGTGTTAGTCCATGACGTCATTGGGCCCAAAAATACTTTTTCCCATTGACATACATTGGGAAAGAGATGTCTGTAAATCAGCGGATCACTTTCTAAAACCTAAAATAACGACCCAGTACGACCACTTGTATAGCCCTTAAATCATTAGGGTCTTAAAGTTGTCAAAAGCGGTCATGACTCTGTGGATCGGAGGCGGGGTTTAAGCAAAACGCCAGTGTGCTCGCTCTATGGGCCCAGATATGGGTACTTACTCTCGGGAGTCAGGCTATTTTGGTTTCAAGTGCCACTGAGCAACTTTCAAAGGAATTAAAGGGGTCCTGCCTTCAATGCTGTTTCCAGTTCTCTTTATACATCCATTGTTTGAGGTCATATGAAGTCTAATTAGGTATTTACAAGTAATATCAAAGTCTGTGGACGTAGTCACCATGACATCACCCATTGGTTTGTTTGTGGACGCTTTTGAATGATTGAGATTTGTGTTGGCCATTGCCCTTTTCCTCAGAAAGGAAAAAGAGGGTGGAGCTAATTCCATCCGGACATGTAAGAAGTCAAATTAATGTGACCAAAATGTTAACTTTCATGAAATGAAAACACACAGTGAAACGGTACATTTTCAAGACAAAAACAAGCACACATAAACCATAAGTTATGCATTAGTAACCTATCACTCACAATGTAGCAACTCCCTAAAGCATGTCCTTCCTGATAGTAGATTTTACTCAAAATGTGACCATAGTTTACAAATTAGAGATCTTGCTGTATTGAAACTAGTGATTCCATAAACGTGTCGTAAAAAAACTTCCCCTGCTGGCTGTTAGAAACACGGCAATTTGAAGGCACTGCTGCATTGGCTTTACTTCTTATATCCGGATGTTGCTGCTTGATAAATATACATTATCTTCATTTATATAATCTAAATCTACACAGTAATACTTTATGATGATTAAATTGATCAGCATTCCTTTCCAGTTAATGATAATGTCATTATCTACAGAAAAAAGTGACAGAAGTTGCTGCAGTATAATGCGTTAACACGATCTGGTTTCTTGAAGAAACCTGACACTTTTCACTTCCGTCGCGATGCGTTCACTTTCTATTAGTGGCAGGATGTGGAAGAAATTCTCTGTTGGAGTCAGGCTCAGGTTTGCCATCTGTCAGCTCTGATGGCCTGGCCATCGATCGAATGCTGGGGTCACACCAGGACCCTGACCCCCCACATCACGGCCTGACACACACACACACACACACACACACACACACACACACACGCAGGGCAGGTTTAGGTATGTGACAGTAATGTGACAGTCATTTTCCCAGCATGGTGGCTGTCAGTGTCAGCCCGCTGAGCAGCATCACAGCCGCCACTCCTAACCTTTTTATCCTCAACACAGGCTGGACCACATACCGTGTGTATATTCTATTAATGAAAATGTGTCAGGCTATTGTGTCTGCGCACTAATAAATACACTCTATTTTATGCTTATAGCATGTTATATTCCAACACGCCTACACTGCGTTATTTGGGTGAATTATTCACACTTATTTCTAAGTATTCAATTGAATTACTCTTTTTATTTTTCTATTATTTTCACACACCATCATATATCATGGATGGATGTCATTTTTCACACACTCTCAGATGAATCTGTCAGATTAGGAAGCAGGACTCCTCCTCCCTTCTTTCGATCCACTTTAAAAAACCACGTAAGCAGATCAAACGTCCCGTCCTGCAGCTGGAACCTCCAGCAGAAGAATCAGCAGACAGGAACAGCATTGAACTGGAATTGATACTCAATTAGGTGTCGCTTTAATGAGGAGAAAAGCTGTTTTTCCCTTTTTTGCTGTTTAACTGAAGTTGCAGCTGATCCATTCAGATTAAACACATTGACAGTGAAAAAGTTAACTTAACTTAAAGTTTAAAACATTACATTTGTGATCAAAATAAATAGCTTGTATGTGTGCTTCAGGTGGTTCCGTGGCTTGAAGGTTGCCGGTTCGATCCCTGCAGTGTTACTTCCATCCATCCCTGTTGAATAAAACAAGCCTCCGGGACGACCTCTGACCCCTCAAATAACTGTCAAAGATACACTCTATTTTTCTCTTAGCTAATGATTAAACTGCTCTGAAACGATTATCCATTTAAATCTTATACTAAAACTCTAACTAACTCATCATTATAAATAAAAATAGTTTCAACATGAAATCCAAAAAGAGTTAAAGTGATTACATTCTTTATGTTACTTACACACATTTGTCTGACTACCAGAAACTAAAACTCTCTGTCGTAAAAACTCGAATGACAACAGAAGTATTATTTCTTCGTTTGTACACTCAAAAAGTGTGTGAAATTATTTATTGGCAAAAAATGATTTCAAAACCAACATTCTTCAGCTGCATTCCACCCAGCATGGAACACCAGAAGCTTTTAATTTACTGTAAACAGACTAAATAACTATCCATGCTAAACACCAGAATCTTAATGCAAAAGAACAAACGGAAGATGGATGTTTCAATGCAGATGGAATGTGAATCATCTGTTCAGCCACTGTGGAGTTAACAATGTCTATTGTCACAAAAGGTTTCTGGAAATTTGATGATGTAGGTTTTAAGGAGTTCAAAATCAGTATCATAAGCTATAGGTGAATTTACGTATATATTACGTATATATATACTCACGTATATATACCTAGGAAAACATACAATTAACATTTGACCTAGGAAAACAACATTGCTGATAATGGGACGATGGGAATATGGATTCACTTACATGTCAGTAAATTAGCATTGCCCTTGTGAGATTGTTATAATGAAAACATTAGCATTTATCTCAAACCACCGCTGTGCCAAAGTGGCTTGGCTGCTAGAATTGCCTCTAGTCCTGTTATTTTTTGGACATTTTAGTTCCCTATCTAGATAATTTAAATCACATAATGCCCAAGACCAGTTTATAAACTTAGAATCCTTGGAATAAAGAAATGCTAACACATTGGTAAATTAGCATTGTCCCTGTTAGCTTGTTATCATGCCAACATTAGCCTTAGCTCAAACCACTACTGTACCGCAGTAGCTTGGCTGTTAGTTTGGTCCTTAATCTGGTTATTTTTTAAGCTTAAAATATTCTGATTGAGTGCATTTTAGTTCTGTATCCAGATTATTTATATCCACATTCGTGGTTTATCACATAATGCCCAAGACTTTCAGATTGCTTGCCCTCCTAGAGACGTCAGTTTGGGATATTCTTTCATTTACAGCAAGAAACTGAAACTTGGTAACTGCCACTGTAAAATATCCATGTCTATTTGTGAGCAAACCCAAAACACACCGGTACACAAAGAGGTCTTGGAATGAGTGTACAAATATAATCTTCAACACACACACACACACTCTCTCCAGCTGCAAGACGAGGCAGCAGGAAGTGGGCGGTCCAGTTTTTCTTCTTCATTAGTGTTTGTGCAGGTGTTAAATAATATTAATGACCTCCAGCGTCACTACTTACCTCTGAGCTCGGCCTTGCCTCAAGTGATTTTATCGACTACCCGACTCCTTACTCACTGAGTGTGTGTGTGTGTGTGTGTGTGTGTGTGTGTGTGTGTGTGTGTGTGTGTGTGTGTGTGTGTGTGTGTGTGTGTGTGTGTGTGTGTGTGTGGGTGTGGGTGTGGGCGTGGGTGTGGGTGTGTGTGTGTGTGAGATTATTCTGCTGCGATATTATCAGGAACTTTAATAAGTTGATTAGCGGCGAGGCGCTATCTGCTAACTGAATCTAGATGATGATGTTGATTGGACGGAGCGCGGCTCCATCCATCTTTCTGATTGGCTAATAACTGAAATCCATCACCGTTTCACCCGGTTTTGGCCGGTGTGTGTGTGTGTGTGTGTGTGTGTGTGTGTGTGTGTGTGTGTGTGTGTGTGTGTGTGTGTGTGTGTGTGTGTGTGTGTGTGTGTGTGTGTGTGTGTGTGTGTGTGTGTGTGTGTGTGTGTGTGTGTGTGTGTGTGTGTGTGTGTGTGTGTGTGTGTGTGTGTGTGTGTGTGTGTGTGTGTGTGTGTGTGTGTGTGTGTGTGTGTGTGTGTGTGTGTGGCTTGTTCCCTCCACTTAATCTGCTCCGGTTCATTTTATTTATTCTCTTCTCTTTTCTCGTTCTGGTCCTTCTTCTACTGTTGTTAATTTCACTTTCCTCTCTTTTCACTTTACCTCCTTCTATTTTTTCATCCTTTTCCTTTCTATCTGTTCTTTCTTAGTTTTGGAAAGCAGGACTTGGTGATATGGTAAACACATACACACACACACACACACACACACACACACACACACATACACACACACACACACACACACACGCACATACAATTCAAACAAACAATACAAAAGTTCAAAGTCATTCGCACAACAATTCCAGTAAAACAGTTGAAGCATTTTCTCAGGCAAAATATGTATACATTTGAACATGAGACCTACACATTTAATAGAATGGAGGATATAATAAAGTAATATAATTTATAGAAATGAAATATGAATAGAAATGTACGGTGGCCCAAAACCGTGTTATTGGAGATACTCTCTGCACTTTCAAAAACAAGGTTTATAATAATAAACGTTATAATCCCCAAACTTCAACAAGCGCTCCGGTCCCAGCTGTGTGCATCACTTTTTAGTGTCCCTGTTTCTGTTGTGTTTTGAGCTTCTTGCAGAGTTTTGTATTTGCAGTGTTTATGCAGCAATTTTAGTAAACACTGCGCATGTTTTCTCAAGTTGGTGAATGTTTTCTAAATGCTGCGCATGTGTCCCCCTTTCAGCCACCATAGCAGTGATTAAAAGAACATATATAAATAGTTATTTATTGATGACGAATGAAACATTTGCAGTGAACTCTTTATAAACACCAGAAAGAACAGAAGAAAGAAGGTGTGTGTGTGTGTGTGTATTGATTGGCAGCAGTAACCCCATGTTCGGCCTGTATTGATATTCAGGGTCACTGAAGCCAACAGCTCTTTGTTGAACGAACAAACACACACACACACACACACACACACACATACACACACACACACACACACACACACACACACACACACACACACCAAAAACCTCACACATCATAATAGAATACAACAACTAAATTGATAAAGCACTGTTTTAAATTGTTATAGTACAGTTTCTGGAGTTGAATTACTATTATTACACACATAGTGTGTGTGTGTGTGTGTGTGTGTGTGTGTGTGTGTGTGTGTGTGTGTGTGTGTGTGTGTGTGTGTGTGTGCGCGCGTGTGCGTGCGTGCGTGCGCGTGCGTGCGTGTTGCAATGGGATATATATGTTGCAATGGGATATTATATTTTTCCTTATATATATATTTTAAATAATGCAGAAAAAAATCTGTGGCAAACACATGTTTATATTACTTACACATTTTGTCCAGCAGGATAATCTTCACACAATATCACCTCTTTAAGGATTTTTGAAATGCAAATACAAACAAGAATAAGCTAAAATAAGGCTATAAACAAACTACATCACGGTCGCATGGCAGCGCATCACCACCGCTAAGCTAAAGGCGTTTTAAGTCATAGAACAAATTGTGATATAAGCTTTTGTTAACCACAGACCTTATTTCAGGCAAAGCATCTTACCAACAAAGACAACAACAAAAATTCAGATGAGAGAATCGTAAGTGGAAAAATGCTGAGTGTTTTCCCAGGTAAGATTTCTGCACCACTCTGAAAACAAAACTGTTCAAATGTACACCAATTACATCATAATAATAATAAAAAATGTGCACATTATTTTCACCATCCTAGTAAGGGAGCATTTTGACCTTGTGGTACCGCAAACATGGGGCTTTACCAGCTTGTCAAGACTTTTGAGACTTTGGAGGCGGGGATGAAATAGACGTGTCTAATGTCTCCACTAGCTAAGCCGTTTAATACCTAACAGTTGGCATTACGTTAACCATTTACCATAACAAAAATGTGTTAAAGCCCAACACTGCCAGTAAAGTCCATCCATTGGTGTCTAAAGTATAAAGTCAAGGCTTTAGCTTCCCGTCTGGTTTCAAAAAGCTGTGTCATTTCTCTTGAATAGGCTGTCAGAAAAGGCTGTCAAGTTGACGTAGCTCCACTTGTTCTTGGTGGCTCTTTGGGTTGCAGCCAGCTAAACGGCTGCTTTTACAAAGTTTTCACTCTTGTCACTTGTTGGTTACACTGAGTTCTTCAGCATACTACTTCAGATGCTTTGGTGTCATGATTGTTTGATCAACATGGTTTATATAGCTAGTACCCTCCGCCACTTACATTTTCAAGTTACATTCCTATTAAAGTTTCTCTAGATTTCTGTCGATTTGAGCTCATTTCTAATTGTAGAAAGCAGAAGGTGCTGGACATCTCACTTAGAATGTATTTCTGTGGCTGGCAGCTTGGCTTCAAAGGGACTCTGGGTATCTACATGTTGTCTCAGACATGCTCACAGTCAGGCAGATGTTATGCACAGAAGACACAAACACATCATTTACCTGATACTTTGTTTTGTACAGAAAACACACACACAAACACTCCTAACACGCTATAATTAATTCCTGCCCACCTTTCTTTGCTGTAATGCTTCCACACCTCACCACCAGACACACCTGTTGACTTGTGTGTGTGTGTGTGTGTGTGTGTGTGTGTGTGTGTGTGTGTGTGTGTGTGTGTGTGTGTGTGTGTGTGTGTGTGTGTGTGTGTGTGTGTGTGTGTGTGTGTGTGTGTGTGTGTGTGTGTGTGTGTGTGTGTGTGTGTGTGTGTGTGTGTGTGTGTGTGTGTGTGTGTGTGTGTGTGTGTGTGTGTGTTTGTTTGTTTGTGAGAGCCACGTCACTCTGAGTAATTAGTCTTTGGCCTGAGCAGAGAGCCAATACAGCAGCCGAAACTCCTGAGACTCACAGTCACGCACGCACGTCCGCCCGCCCGCATGCACGCACGCACGCACGCACGCACACACACACACACACACACACACACACATCCAGCAGTAGCAGTTTAGATTAACGTGTGTTGTGTTTGTTGTCCTGGAGGAATACAGCTCACTTAATAAAGAAAAATAATTCCTTTCTTCTTCTCTGGATTCCCTTCACTTCCTGGAAACTGTGTGTGTGTGTGTGTGTGTGTGTGTGTGTGTGTGTGTGTGTGTGTGTGTGTGTGTGTGTGTGTGTGTGTGTGTGTGTGTGTGTGTGTGTGTGTGTGTGTGTGTGTGTGTGTGTGTGTGTGTGTGTGTGTGTGTGTGTGTGTGTGTGTGTGTGTGTGTGTGTGTGTGTGTGTGTGTTTGTGTTTTTTAAAAACACTCTCTTGTTAATATTTTGGATCAAGATGAATTCTATTATTTGGGTTTTACTCAGCCTGCTATATCTTACTTAACATTGCTGCTGTTTTCTTTTCTATTATTTGTATTTTGTTTTTTCCTGTTATGAAAAACCACAGTGTAAGGATGGCTTAGCTTCACTGGAAGCTAAGAATATATTATATGTAGCGATAAAAGACATAATATTTCCTCTTATAAACCTATATATACCTCCTTTATTTCTGAATGATTGTCTTTCCACAGCATATTACTAGACTGACTAGAAAACTTGGTGGGACTTTCGGAAACAGTTCTAAATTGGTTTGAATCCTACTTAAAGGACAGAAACAACTTTGTTTCTATAGGTAAATACACATCTGAGTTGACAAATATGACATGTGGGGTACCTCAAGGCTCCATCTTGGGGCCTCTTCTCTTTAACGTCTACATGCTACCACTGGCTCAGATAATGAAGAACAACAAAATAAGTTACCATAGCTATGCGGATGACACACACATTTATGTAACCATTTCACCAGGAGACTATGCTCCAATTCAAACACTGAGTAAGTGCATTGAACAAATCAATGACTGGATGTGTCAGAACTTTCTCCAATTAAACAAAGATAAAACTGAGGTAATGGTTTTTGGAGCCAAGGCAGAACGTATAAAAGTTAGCGCTGAGCTTCAGTCTGCAATGTTCAAAACAACAGATAAAGCCAGAAATCTAGGTGTAGTCATGGACTCTGACCTGAGTTTCAACAGTCACATTAAAACAGTTACTAAATCAGCCTACTATCACCTAAAGAATATATCTAGGATTAAAAGAATAATGTCACAGCAGGATTTGGAAAAGCTTGTCCATGCTTTTATCTTCAGTAGACTGGACTACTGCAATGGTGTCTTCACAGGTCTCACTAAAAAATCTATTTGAAAGCTGCAGCTGATTCAGAACGCCGCTGCTCGAGTCCTCACTAACACTAAGAAAGTGGATCACATCACTCCTGTTCTGAAGTCTTTACACTGGCTTCCTGTGTGTCAAAGAATAGATTTCAAAATACTGCTGCTGGTTTATAAAGCACTGAATGGTTTAGGCCCAAAATACATTTCTGACCTACTGCTAAATTATGAACCATCCAGATCTCTCAGGTCTTCAGGGACTGGTCAGCTTTCTGTCCCCAGAGTCAGAACTAAACATGGAGAAGCAGCGTTCAGTTATTATGCTCCAAATATCTGGAACAAACTCCCAGAAAACTGCAGGTCCGCTGCAACTCTGACTAGTTTTAAATCCAGGCTGAAGACTTTGCTTTTTGTCGCTGCTTTTAATTGAACTATTCATATCTTAGACTGCACTGTAACTTTTATCACTGTAACTTTTATCCATGTATTTTTTCTTTTAATGTTTATTTTATTCGCTTTTCTTTTTAATGATTTTAAATGCCATTTTCTTATTGTCTTTCATTTTTTGTAAAGCACTTTGAATTTCCTTGTGTTGAAAAGTGCTATATAAATAAACTTGCCTTGCCTTGCACCCATTAACAATTAAAGAGAAAATGTTTTGCTCATTTTCAGGTTCCTATCAGTATTTAGTGCCTCTACTGTGACATGTGTCCATGCTTTAATGTTCGAAACAGCACCTCTATTCACCCTCTGTCTGAAACCAGAGCCCAGTCTGCTCTGATTGGTTAGCTGGGCGAAAGGAGTCCAAAGGAGGCGTTTCAGGCAGGGGGGGAGTGTGTGGGGGAGAAACTGCCTCTGGAGGGAACTTTGGGATTTTAGCCTTTGCAGACCATTTACATGCCCACAAACCTATAACCATACAGGAAAGAGAAACTCCAAAACAATCTAAATATGATTCCTCACTGAGGCTAAAGTGCAACAGAAAACCAGGTTTATGCAAGAAGAGTCACAATAATCCATAATAAAAGTGTTAGAAAACAAGTATTATTAAGCAAGACTGTGAGTTGTCCCAGCCTTTTATCTTTAGTCTAACTTTGCGATACAAGTTCACTCTTCACCTTGGACATTAATTAATGAAGCTGCACATAAAATCCTCTTTGCGTCCGGTGTAAACGCACTTTGTTTTCTACGTAAATCTTCTGCTGGGTAGAGTTTTCAGAGTTTATGTTGCTCAAGTTTTACCGCTACCTGGGGATAGCTATTGTTAGCTTTTTGTTGAGTTGCAAGCAATTTAGTTTAGTTGCCTCTCAGTGAAATGCTCTCTTGTAAGCAGTGATACAGTGTTCAGGGCTTTTATTGTGAAAGGCAAACAGAACCATTGTTAAGTGAAGCTTATAAGGAAACAAGCTAAATGTCGATGGTGTCATTATATATCAGACATTATTAGTGAATTCAGAATCTATTGTATAATGATTGGTTAAAGCAAACATGATATCTTTGGTGATGCACATTTTTATTTGAGGTAATTTAATGAAGCTTCAGCATTGAATAACTTTCTTTCTCCTCCTGAACTCCTATGGAGTGGCGTTCAAATTATGAAATGATTCATGCTTTGGCACAAACTCTCAGAAAAGTCTTCCCCTGAACAGCGGCTGGGTATTGCAAGCATCTGTAGCACAAAACTGAATGTCAGCATCAGTGCTGAATGTTTTTCCTGAGGAGAACACACAAACAGACAACCTCCCCCCCGTTCACACACACACACACACACACACACACACACACACACACACACACACACACACACACACACACACACACACACACACACACACACACACACACACACACACACACACACACCAGTCTAGTTGAAGGATAGTTGTATCATCATTTAGTCTTGTTTTATTTCCTCTGTTTCCTCATTAGAAGCAGCAGATTAAAGCTGCCCGGCCATTGGTCTTCATTTGGACCAAAACACACTGCTAATGGACCTCTGTGTGTGTGTGTGTGTGTGTGTGTGTGTGTGTGTGTGTGTGTGTGTGTGTGTGTGTGTGTGTGTGTGTGTGTGTGTGTGTGTGTGTGTGTGTGTGTGTGTGTGTGTGTGTGTGTGTGTGTGTGTGTGTGTGTGTGTGTGTGTGTGTGTGTGTGTGTGTGTGTGTGTGTGTGTATAATTAGCTGGGTCAAGCTAATTGACCTTGTGGTGCGAGTGCGTGTTAGCCACAGATTGCTAACGTTAGTGGCGCTGTGACTGTGAGCAGTGATGGATGTGTTTGAGATCTCGCTACACAAACCAACAGAAAAACCAACAAAACCCAGTGAACCACAGTGACCACAGTGAACTGCAGGCTTTTTATTTATCAGTGGTTATTCAGACCAACAACAAACAGCCAAACACAGCATCCGTTTTCACCATTCAGCCTCAAAGGGCTACTTCAGTCATTGGAACCCTGAAATATCCATCAGTCAGGAAACTGCAAAAAAGGTTTGTCTTTAAAAAAATGCACGACAATGGAACTTATTTAAGAAATGGTTGACACACTTTTTCAATGACTCAATTACAAAAATAATAACTCAAACAAATGAATTCATAAATAGAAAAATACAATATAATATAAAGATGTGAAAAAATGCTGCTTCTCTTTTGTGTAGGTCATTGTAAATTGGGTATATTTTGTTTCCACTGTTATCTGACATAATTGTATTGTATTAAAAAAACCTTAGTCTTGGCATTTTTTTCAAGACATAAAAAAGTTTTTAACGTTGCCAGTTATCACGGCTGACAAAAAAAACATTATTATACCTCATACTTCTCCATCTGTCAATTCCAAACAGTGGTTGATTTAGTTAATTGATAAAAAGAACTATTTAAATTTAGGGTTATACTAAATATAAAAATACTGTGTTAATAATGTGTCATGTTCTCTTTAGGTTTCACTAAAGGAAAGCTTCCTGGAGGGTACAACATAAAGAAGGGCTGATCCTCTGCAAAAGAAAATTCATTTATGAATGAAAATGTGGTCCCTTGGTCTTGGGAAAGGAGTGATGGTGAGAACATTCAAGTAAAAAGGCTACCCAGCTAGACATTTTTGGTTCTAAAGACATTCTGAGAATGTTACCATTCACTGTTCTAGGAATGTTTTCAGCGGGAAGTTTTATTTTGGTTCCCAGAATGTTCTTCTTAACCGTAGGATAACGTTCTCTAAAAACATTCTTAAAATATTTTGTGATGACCTTCTTCAAATGTTTTTGATAACATTGCTTTAGCAATAAATCAATACTTTATCCTTAAGCTCTAACACAGTGCTAGCATTGGATTACATGCGGCATCATTTTTGGAATCCCTCGAAGGAAGGCAATCTGAATACGTCATGGAAGTGGCATACTCGACCACTATCAATAAAATGTACTTGTTTGAGAGAAAGACTGGTAATATTTTCACCTCATGAGTCTGTATTTGTTCATTATGGAAAGGTGTAGTCTTGGAGACACCTACTGTAGCAGGAACCACCAAGGAAGAGGTTTGAGTAACTAGCCAGGTGTTTATATTGTTGTCTGGATGTCCAACGGTGGACAGATTTGGTGACCCCAATACCAACCCAACCGTCCAAGAAGCAGTCAAGAAACTTTACAGAAGTGTGTTGAGTTTGAAATGAAGGTCAAGCTAAAATACTTGATGGGTCCAGGCAAAGGGGGCCATTGGTCAACACCCTTTAAGCACCAGGCCCAATTTTGGGTTTTTGATTGGTTCAATTACAAGATGATCTAGTGACTGACTGTTGAACCAATGAATGGCTACTGATTGAACCAATTTAAACATGTGCCAATTTGCGATAGTGTCGAGGGAATATATTACATTCCAGTACATTTTTAGCTGAGGCTTTTATCGAAAGGACACTGCAGTAACTGACACTGATTCAGATTTATAAACTCTTTCAAACATTGAACACACATTTGCGCGCAGTGAAGTTGCCTTCAGCTAACAAGCAGGATGGATTTGTTCCTCAGATCCAGTCCTGACCTGTGATCGCCCACCCCGCTCCGGAGGATCCGCTCTGCTGCTGCAGGGGGAGGGGCGACGGCGGGTTATCGACGCCTCGTGGCCGATATGATTTATCCCGAGAAACATCCGGTCAGCCGGCTGCTGGCGGGCCTTTTTTACAAATGATGAAAAGATAAAAACGGGAAGTCATATTTCCTCACAAAGGATTTTTTTTCTTGAAAAATTAAGGCGGAGCAGGGGAGATGGATGGGGCTTTAAAGTGACGGCGGTGGTCTATGACTGCTATTGAATGGACTGCATCCTTAACAAATGTCCCCATCACTCCTGCCTGTGTAGTGAAGCTCGATCGCCCGCCCCCGCCGCTCTCTCTCTCCCCCTCCGCAGAAGATGGATGTGTATGTGTGTGGCCTATGACAGAGTAATGTGTCCTGGCATGCTAGTTGGGTTTATTAGCAGAAACTAGTTATTTCTGGGCCCCCCTGTGAGAGTGTGTGAGTGTGTATCAGCTGTGATAGATGCAGTGTGGCTCCGCTTGATTTTGTTCATTTGTCAAACGGCTGGAGAAAGGGTTAATCAGCTCTTTCTCTCTCCCTTTCCCTTTTTTTTACATCCCTTCGTCCGTCACTCCCTCTCTTCCTCTTTGTTTTTTTGTGTTTCTTTCCCACTAACTCGACTGATTCTCAGCTCCCTTGGAGAATCAAATTGTAGGTTTAATGCATGAACAACTACTTTAATACATCAAGCTATTTCATTCCAGAGCTTCTGAGACATGACCGGGTTTCTGTAGTTTAAAACAAATCCATGATAAAAAGCTGCAGGACTTCTGGCACAAGTTAAAACATTTAGGTAGTCATCTGTGTGCTTTTATAGAAAGTGAAGGTCAGCGCTAGCCTAGATTTGGCCCAAGATGTCCTAAATGGAGCATGAGTTCTCATCCAAATACCAGAGCTGGTCCTTTTTGGTCTCCCAGTGTTTGAACCCAACCAAGTAAGCAGAGACTCGTGCTGTCTCTCAACTTTGCATACTTCAGTACTTACCTTACATCTGCTTTTTGAGTGCATCACAATGCAAAGGATACATTCACAATTTAAACCTGTTGGTCGACTCAAAAAGCTGTATTCACGATATGAGATTTGCCCTTTGCTCACAGTGAGGTTGGGCCCATACCCTTATGATGAAAACAGCTGAAAAATATTTTATACAGTATTTACGTTCCCTGCTAGCGTGCTCCTCTTTGCACGGCTGTCTTCTGATTGGTTACCCGTCGAAAACTCAGTAGTAAATGAGGTCAAAGTTTGAATCATTTGAACTTAGGTACAGCGATCTGGGACAATTTATAGCAGAGAGCAGTACAGCCGACTAGGTGGAAGCGCTACCCTTCGTTTCACGTAGCACCCCAGCTAGACATTTTTGGTTCTAAAAACATTCTGAGAATGTTACCATTCACTGTTCTAGGAATGTTTTCAGCGGGAAGTTTTCTTTTGGTTCCCAGAATGTTCTTCTGAAAGGTAGGATAACGTTCTCTAAAAACATTCTTAAAATGTTTGGTGATGACCTTCTTAAGATCTTTTTGATAACATTGTTCGATCGTTATGCCCTACTATTCTTAAAACGTTTTATTTTGGTTCCCAGAATGTTCTTCTGAAAGGTAATAATAATAATACATTTTATTTGTAGGCGCCTTTCATGACACCCAAGGACACCGTACAATTATTGTTAAAAAAGAAAACGCTAATAGGCAACAGAACATGATAAAAACACAAACAGGAAATCTTGGAGACAGTCAAGTGGACACAAATGAAACATATAATGGTGAGCACTAGGCAGATTTGAACAGGTGGGTTTTTAATTGGGATTTGAATATGGTGATTGTGTCTGACTGTCGGATGTGCGGGGGAGGGAGTTCCAGAGTCTGGGAGCAGTGCAGCTAAAAGCCCGAGCACCCATGGTGATGAGGCGTGGGGTGGGGACGGGAAGCAGACCAGCAGAGGAGGAGCAGAGTGAGCGAGAGGGGGTGTACTCTTGAAGAAGGTCTGCCAGATAGGGGTGGGGGGGGGCAGGTTATGTAGGGCTTTGTAAGGGAGCAGCAGGTTTTTGAAGTTGATACAGGATTGAACAGGGAGCCAGTGGAGTTGGATGAGGATGGGGGTGATGTGTTCTGAGGCCTTGGTGCCAGTGATTATCCGGGCTGCAGAGTTCTGTATAAGTTGTAGTTTATTGATGAGCTTGGTGGGTATGCCTGAGAGGATGGCGTTACAGTCGATGCGCGACGTGACAAATGCATTGACCAGGACTTCAGTGTTTGATTGAGAAAGGGATGGGCGGAGTCTGGTAGGTAGGATAACGTTCTCTAAAAACATTCTTGAAATGTTTGGTGATAACCTTCTTAAAATGTTTTTGATAACATTGTTCGAACATTATGCCCTACTGTTCTTAAAACGTTTTCAGCGGGAAGTTTTATTTTGGTTCCCAGAATGTTCTTCTGCAAGGTAGGATAACTTTATCTAAAAACATTCTTAAAATGCTTAATAATAACCTTTTTTTTATAAAATGTTTTTGATAACATTGTTAGAACGTTATGCCCTACTATTCTTAAAAAGCTTTCAGCTGCAAGTTAGATTTTTTTATGTTGCCAGAATGTTATTATTTTAGAGTAGGATAACGTGCTTTATTGTTCCGATTTATCAGAAGTCTTTTCTTCTTTTTATAAACGCGACCAGCAGCTAGTACAATCACTGTCGGTGTCACATGTACTGGAGGGGACCCAGAATCAGACTCGGAATCAGCTGGTGAAAGTAACATTTGTTTATTAGAAAAGGGGAGCTGGGAGTGGAGGTTGGTTATGGCAGCAGTGGGAAACAGTTGTTCCAGGGTGGGTAGAGAGGCCTGGCTGGTAGTGATGTTACGTATTGCGCCGAGGCTTCGGAGCGTGTGTCGAGTAATCCCCGAAGCTTTTTGTGAAGCATGTATCGAGGCTTGTATCGTTTTGGGCCAGTGACGTCATCGATGACAAATGAAGCCTCGCTGCCTGTCGATACCACGTGACTGCTTCAGGAAGCGATTCAGATCGGTTGAACCGTTGAACCACAACGCTCATAATACCCATGGATGTATAATAAGAACAATATTACCCCTCCTGTACCCGGGCCCGGTGACACGATGGAATCAAGAGAGCTCAGACCCTCACTTATATAGAGGTCGGAACATGTCATAAGTATAAATAGATACAAGCATAAATAAATGTAAGAATAAAAACATGAATAAATAAATGAATAAATACAGGAATACATATTTGTCAGTGTTTTCAGGAGGATTTAATGTACGTGCTGTGGCTCAGCTGGAAAGCAGTTGACTCATGACCGCAGGGTTCCTGGTTCCACGACTGCACAATACGTATTTGTTGTTGTTTATAAAAGCTACAGCTAAATGAGATAATGTAGTTAATAAATGTATTCTTTGATATGGTTTAGCCTTTCTCAGGCGACAACATGGTTACGTTTATGAATATTAGTAAGGAATACAAATCCCTCTTTGCAATGTTTACCAGCCTCCTTAGGCTTTTCAATCACAATCATTCAACTGGAATAAATACAATATTGTTAACATGAAAATATGATTTTATGTTCGTTGTTTAGAGTTATTCTAAGGCTTTACTCATTGGGAACTCGGTATGAGATACAGCACACTGTTGAGATGTCCAATCTGCCTGTTTTACACACTTTGACCAACAGGGGGTTTGTGTTCAAATGAAGCCCATGATGAAGCCTCATGAGATGAACCCTTTTGCGAACCAATTGGCTGGAAAGCTTCAGAGCTTCATAAGGCTTCATCTCACCATCACTACTGGCTGGTCTTGGGAGTGTGGAAGGCCTTGGATTCTTCCTGGGAGAGACATACAAATGAGTGTGAGGCAAAAGCAGGCAAAGTTGTCAAATAATATGCTGGCAAAAAGCTAGAGCGGCACGCAGCAAACTGGCAGGGAATGAGTGCAGGCTGCAGGCTTTCATAGTGTGGCTGATGAGCAGGTTGCAGGTGTGGTTGATTGGAGATTGCTCCCAGCCGTGTAGAGCAGACTAGCAGGCAGGGGGGAGAGAGAGAGAGAGAGAGAGCGAGAGAGAGAGCGAGAGAGAGAGAGAGAGAGAGAGAGTAGAAACAAACACATACAAACACTAACAGGGGTTTCAGGGATGGGCAGTGACAGTCGGTGCGTTCTTCTATATGTCTGTCGGTCTCAAATCTAAAGGGTGCAATAACGATTTGTATCCAATATGCATAAACAGCGGACACTGTTTATAAGCAGCCCTCACAAACCACACACGACCAGATAGCTTATCTAACAGTTAGAACCTACATACGAGACACAACCTTTATAGTCAGAAAAAAGTGTGATTATTTTACACAAATGATATTATGAATACTGTGGGCCTACATACCTTAGTGTGATTATAAGTTCATGTGAGTGAATATCGGCATGCATAAATTAGTTTGTATACGTCCTATTCATTGTCTCAATGCGCTCGTACATCTTAAGAAAGTTATCACCAAACATTTACAGAATGTTTTTAGAGAACGTTATCCTACCTTTCAGAAGAACATTCTGGGAACCAAAATAAAACATCCCGCTGAAAACATTCCTAGAACAACGAATGGTAACAAACGTTCCTAGCTGGGAACTCACACATGCCACCGCAAACATGCAATATATACTTACAGCTTATCATGAATTACGTGCTTGTTTGTTTTTTTCAAAAGGAACATATGGTGACATCAGATTCTTTTTAAAACATCCTTTTCAAACAAATGCAACAAGTTTGTTTTTTAAAGCGCTCTAGAAATAAATCTGACGTTGACCAAGACCGTGTTATAAATATATATATATAATAATATAATATTTGCCATCACAGGAACGTTTTATAAAAAAAGATGAACCTCCTGAAAACATTATCCGAATGTTGCTTTGAAAATGTTCTTTTGTTACCATGTAACATTGAGGGAACCTTTTATAAAGAACATCTTTAATGTGTTACCCCAACAACGTCCAAAACACATCCTCAGAATGTTGCAGGCAAAACGTTCCACCTTTGTTAACATATCACATTAAAGAAACGTTTTATAAAACACTTTTTGTCATCTCAGGCCTCAATAACATCCTCAAAACATCCTCTGAATGTTGTTTGGAGAATGTTCTTCATTTGTTATCATGTAACATAATGTTACATGATAACAAATGAAGAACATTCTCCAAACAACATTCTTTATAAAACGTTCCCTCAATGTTACTAACATTGAGGGAACGTTTTATAAAGAACATCTTTAATTTGTTACCCCAACAAAGTCCAAAACACATCCTTAGAATGTTGCAGGAAAAACGTTCCACCTTTGTTAACATATCACATTAAAGGAACGTTTTATAAAAAAACTTTCTGTCATCTCAGGCCTTAATTACATCCTCAAAACATCTTCTGAATGTTGCAGTTAAAACGTTATGTCTTAGTTAACATTAAACCTTATAGGAACATTGTTTGAAAAATAAACATCCTAAAAAGGTTCTTTGAACATCAGATTAAAACGTTTCTTTAAAACCTTATTAGAACCTGTAGGAAGTGGCGGTTCTAGAACATTTTACATGGGGTGGCAAAGGGGGGGCAAGAGGTCATGCCAGGGTGGCATGGGAGGGCGGACTGTACGTGGTATTTTACACTGTATATAACCTATTTATTGTTAATTCATGCCCTAACACAAGTGTTCTTAATGCACAAGAGAAACAAGGTGTTCAGACAAACAATCGGGTGCCCTTTGAGTCCCCCAAGCTTACTTCAATAATTTTAAATGAAAGGAAACTACAAAATGTATTTTAAAGCAATTAATTAATGGAACAGGTTGTTTTGCATTACAACAAATGTGTTGTCTTAGTATTAGACAGACATATTTGCATGTCCTCACAAGCATTATTACATATTAATTTAATATTAAACAAATCAAAATGGCCAATTATTCCAAAAATTTTGCTGCTAATATAATCATATGCTTGTCAACTTTAACTGATCAAAAATAAATTCTGAAAAAATACTTGAATTATCTATGAAATTGCAATATTGACACACGTCCCTCAGTTTGTTTCAACCCCGTCACGCCAAACCATTTACCCTCCTATTTAAATAATGGATCAGTCCATGTGTGATCTGCATTGAGGGAATTACATCACAAAAGTGTCAGTTTCTTCTCTTACCTATATTTCAGTTTTTGTATTTTCAGATTAAGATTGACAAACTCAACATTTCAACTCTGTTATATGAATTAATAATAGTAAATAATTGTTTATTACAAAATAAACAATAGTTCTGCAAAATATTACAATTTTGTAATGTCCTTGACTTCCATGTGGTACCATATCTTAGCTAAATAAGGTCTCATGGCTACTTTTTGTCAAAAACTTCAACCCGGTTAAATTTTTTCAAGTAAATTCCTAGTAATTATTTATATTTTGTGCCTGAGGTGGGAAAATGTAAGTAGTCCACTACCAGATGTTATGACCAAACATTTTGGTTTAATTTTTCAAAGATATAAAGACCCAAAAGGCACCCGATTCAGAGAATACTCTAATTCTGCATACTGTAAGTACTTAGTTATAATTAAGTACACAAATGACATGACCCATCTCTTCAGAGAGCTAAAGGTGACTTGTGCAGCAACACATTTCAATCAATAATTGTCAATACTAAGAGCTGCTAGATTGTGCTGCTGTAATGGAATATGTAAGGAGAATAAGAACATACCATGTGGTCCAGCTGGAGTTTCATCTGCCTCCTGATCCCTGCCTCAGTCCCTCTTTCTGATACTTCATCTTTATTCCAATCCTCACAGCCTACATGTCTTCTTCTTCACTAATGTCTTCATCTCCTCCTCTTCCTCCTGCTCTGACCCTCCTGGTCTCTTCAGTGAACTCTCTTTTCCTTTTCCTCTTTCTGTTCGTCCTGGTCTCTTCTCAGATATGTATTTTTGTTGTTGTTGAATCACTCCTATACTCAGGCCTGCAAGAGTCTACTTGTGAAAAGCACTGGTACAAATGCTTGTATAACTTTACACGTTAGGGCCATGTAGCCTAGCTAATAAGTAGCATATCATCAGAAAGTATTTATCAAGCACACACAGGCAGCTGTGTTTAGATCCAGTTTTTACGGTAAAGGATGTATCCTGGTTTCATTGATCTGGCCTCATTGCTGTGATGTGTAGTTTACGTGGATTTAATAGTAGGCTACCGCATAGTTTAGCAAAGTGATCGATCTCCCAGCTAACGCTGTCTGATTAGTATTTTATAACGTAACGCCCCAAACAGCGCCCATCTGTTAAACGCTATCGATTCAAACGGCAGCGTTTTATTAATATTTAGTTTCAAGCTCTCGTCCTTAGTAAAAACAAAACTAGTGGAAGGGGAAATGCTCCCAGGGGAAGCTGACCCATAGGCGCTGGGACAGCTCGCTCCCTCTCTGCAGCTCTGTGAGCCGCGGTCTGTGTGAACGCCGCTCTGCAGTTTAATGCAGGGCCGTAGCTGCGTTTTTAACGGGCCTAAAATGATATTTAAAATGATTCACTTTTAACTAATGTAATGCTTGTTTCGTTGCTTGAGAAGCTTGTGGAAATAGTGTAGGTTTGTTTTAGTACAGTTTTAGGGAAACAAAAGTTAGGGGGGCAGCTGGGGGGGCAAGGCTCTACAGTGGGGGGGGCAGCTGCCCCCCCTTGCCCCCCCGTAGATCCGCCCCTGCCTGTAGGTAACGTTAGTAAAAGTTGTGAGAATGTTCCCCGCTAGCTGGGACTGCTCTCGACATTGAAACATAACGGCAATGCCAGCGCAAAGCCCTTTTTCCATGTATCATGTGACTGAAGCTTAATGGTCAAAAGTGTGGAACGCTGGACACTTCTCACACTCAACAACGGCCATTTTGCCTACGTAACAGGAGTTGCGGGACCAGACACACGACAAATGGAAGTAAAACATGTATTTTTTCATTTATTTAATACAGGCACCACCTACCCAGTGTCGAAAATAAGCCACCGTGAATTTATTTTGAATAATTGAGACTTGATTGGCGTTCAAGGGGTCCTTTTATGCTTTTTGGAGGTTTCCCTCTACTGTGTGTTATATAGGATTTTGTAAATGTAAATGGTCTGCAAAGTTTAAAATCCCAAAGTTGTTCTTGCATCCCCGCCCCCATGTTTACTCCCGTAACATAGTGGCAACACTATGCAACACTCACACTTCTATTGGTTAGTGCTCCAAAACATTGTACATGATAGGCTAGCAGTGGTTTTCAAAGTGTGGGGCGCGCCCCCCCAGGGGGGCGCAGAGGCATGACAGGGGGGGGCGCGAGAGACCAGGAGGAAAAATGGTTATTAAAAAAAAATCATATTTTGAAAAATTATTGATTCTAAAATAATATGATACAGTACTATTACGTCTGGGTCTCTGTGTTTCATTAAAGCTCGGCTCTGTGTGTGTGTGGAACGAGCCATTTTGTGTGCGAGCGAGAAAGAGAGAGAGAGAGAGAGAGAGAGAGAGAGAGAGAGAGAGCACCGGTACCGGAGATCGTTGATGTTAGCTTCTGGTGCTAGCGAGCTACGCTAACGGATATAAGGAGTTTTTTCAACAACAAAGTGGAGGAGAGTGTTATCAGTGTTATCTCAGTGGGTCTCAAACATTTTGGTCACCATTAATGTAAACAATTATTTCGGAGGCACACGTTTATATGATCATTATAGTTATAAAAAAATAAGAGAATAAATGAAAAACAGGTATGAAATACTATATGACATTAAAAAATGAATAAAGTTTAAAAGGGGAGTGATTTGTAAAATATCCATAAAGAAATAGTAAATCTGTTTACTGTTCTGTGTTGAGAGATGTATCCATAGATCTCTTAATTTTTCTCTCAAAGTGCACCAGATTGATGCTTTTAACTTCAATATTTAAAAATCTTCCCGGGGGAGCTTGCCCCCGGACCCTCCTATGTGAGGTCCACACACCACCTATAAAAAATAGCACTTGACCCCTGCTTACACCTATATGCCGTGAGCTGATTATCGAACCTTCATTGTAACAGTTGCAGGTACATTGTGTATATGCGTGGGGATTGTTGCAGTAGAACATTCAACTGTAGCGCCGGTACATTAATGGGAAACCCTAAATGTTTGAGCACCCTCTATGAAACGTCAAGCTACCCCACAGTACCCCCAAAATAAATCTCTGGCGCCGCCACTGAGCCTGACTATTTGTGTTGGGGGGGCCCGACTTTTTTTTTTCTCCAAAGGGGGGGCCTGACAGAAAAAGTTTGAGAACCACTGGGCTAAGGGGTGGGACATCTCTGAGCGGTTGTCCAATCACAACAGAGCTGGGCAGCTATCCAATCACAGCAGACTGGGCTCTGGTTTCAGAACATTTTCCAAAGCGATAGTGATACAGAAATAAAATGTGACTGTTTTGGCAACAATGAATATAAATACAAAATGATTAATGGTAAACATGAATAAATGCAAAAGCTACTATGTTTTAAGTCTGTTCACACAGTCTGGATCACTGAGACAATATTACAAGTAAATAGATAAAGTTTGAAGTATCATTTATGTGAATACATCTTTATCTAGTTATTTCTTCATTCATTTAACTACTGTGTTTAACATTTTTTTATTATCAGTCTAATCTAAAATCAACATACAAATGACTCACCATAGCAACAAATGAAAGGTGTAACGATTTATGAAGAGGATGAAAAGTCAGTGAGAGATAGATGGAGAGATTAAGTAAAAAAGGAAGTAAAAAGACACAAAAAGAAAGAAAGAAGGTGACACGAAGGAAACAAATGGAAAAACATGATAAAAAGTAATAGACGGAAAAGAGAAGGAGGATAAGATGGAGGATAGAAAGATAGAAGCGCCTCTCGTCCCCCTGCTATACATCCATCTCAGCTTGTGGAAATAAGGGCCTCCTTGTTGTCAGCTTGTTATTTCTTTCCCTCCTCCTCCCTCGCTCTCTCTCCCTCTGTTCTTCACTGTCACGCTCGCCCACCGTCCTGTCGTCCGCCGGCGTTCTGTCATGTGTGAAGGTATCGATTTGCCAGCGTTTTAACCATCAAACTGCAGCTCCGCTTTTTAAACAATATCTGACGGACTGAGGGAGGGAGGAGGGAGGGGGAGATGAAAGAGGGACGGAGATAGAGGAGAAGACAGATTTGGAGAAGGGGAGAAAGGATGAGTAGGGAAGAGGAGAAAAAAGAGAAGAAGGGATATGAAAATGAGACAACAAAATATGAGAGGATGGGAGGAAGAGAAGAGACAAGGGTAAGAGATGAATTGGGAAATTAATAAGGAATCAAGAAGTTAGGAACATGTGGAGGCTAAAATGGAAAGAAAGGAGAACAAGGAAATAAGGGAGGAAGTTACCAATATAGGAGGTGAAAAAAACGTGAGGACTATATCAGGGAAAGACGAAGGTGGAGTAAGAAGAGAGAAAAAAATGAAAAGCGAGACAAGGAAGTTAGGACAAGAGGAGATGGATGGGAAATAGGAGAAGAGGATGAGGGAGAAGCGGAAGTGGATAAGAAGGAAGGGCCTTTTGACGATGTGTCCTTGCAGAAAATGGGAGAGAGATATGAGAAAGGGAGAGGAAATTATTAAACAGAAGGATAGGAAATGGAGAAGAAATATGAAGAAAGGTGAGCATAATAACAGAGGATGAGAGCAGGGTACGATAAAGGTGGAGTGAGAAGAGAGGAAAAGGTAAGGACACAAGTAAGGAAATAGGAAAAGGAAATTAGGGAGAAGCATTAGGAAGGTGTATCCTTGCAGAACACACAAGAGAGGAATGAGGGGATTGAAAAAGAATGGAATAATAAAGTGATGGAGGGAGAATATAGGAGAAGAGGAGGACATTTTAAGGAAATATATGGAAAAGGAAGTGAGGACACAAGATATTAGGACCCTTTATTGTAAGATAAGGAAGGAGAGAGTGAGAAGACTGGAGATGGACGGAGAGGTCTCCTTTGAAGCTCCATCACACTGGCTTCACTTCAGAGGGTAGACAGAGTCATCACAGCAGAAAATAGAGAAATAGAGGATGAATAGAATGAGTCGGTTTGAAGAACAAAGGACAGACAGATGGACGGATGAGGGATAAAACCATTTAAAAAAAATAGAGATGTAAGCATTAGAAGACTCAAAGAGACAGGCTGAGGAATTTAGAGAAAAAGAAAGAAGACATGAAAGCACAGAAAAAGAGAGAAAGATTCAGGAGAGGTGAATGACTCAGAATCAGACATCCTTACAGCAAGGCAAACAGTGAGCCATATCAAAGGGCCATATTCTGCTCACTTGCAGGTTCATATTTGTATTTTGTTCCTCTACTGTGAAGCACCTCTTTTCACCCTCTGTCTGAAACCAGAGCCCAGTCTGCTCTGATTGGTTAGCTTGCTGGCTCTGTTGTGATGTCCCGACCCTTAGCCAAAAACGTACAATGTGTGAAGCCAATAGAAATGCAAGTCCTAGTGATGTCATTATGTTAGTGTGAGTGTATGGGAGAGAAACTCCCTCTGGAGGGAACTTGGGGATTTTAGCCTCTGCAGACCATTTACATGAACTAAAACCTAAATAACACACTACAAATAAAGCACAATAGGACCTCTTTAAATAAAGAGAAAAGCACACAGTAGAATATTAATAAAGACAAATACGTACACATCTATGGATAACATTTGTAGCAGCATTTTAAAAGTGAATATATTAAGGTGTTGAGATATTATTAGAATTTAAAACAAATGTATAATTTGCACATAACAGTAATTATTGCACAGTAGATTGCAAAAACTATCTATTTGCAAAATGAAGGTGTAATGCACAAGGTTAGACTTAATAATATGCTATCTGTTAAATCGCTTTTCCATCCATAAGTGTTTTTTGATTATCAGGATTTTCTCAACATTTTCAGCATTTCCACTTTTTTTTTTGGTGATAAATATAAATATGAACAAAAGAGAAAAGACCATGGGTGTTTTTTTAAAAGGGAGAAAAAGTGGTATTTGGATTATAAGAGTAAAGGACACGAGATAAAAAAATATGTCTAAAAACCTCAAATAGCTGGAGGCTTTAACAAAGCATAAAAAGAGAGATTGAAAGACAAGTATTTGAATATTGAGAAAGACTAAAACAGAGTGCTAGAAAAGCGAGTGTTAGTCCTCTTTATGGATCGCTGTTTGTTCAACCAAAGTTTGGCAGCATTGATCTGCTGCCAGCACTGCATTTATCACTGTGTGTGTGTGTGTTCACAATATTCTGTTTCTGTTTAACAAACGCGCCAATAAAGTACATTAGAGTGTGTGTGTTTGATCTTCAGACCTCCTGCTGAGGGAAGATCACAAACACACACATGTCCGCAGGGTGTTAAGGCCATTCAGTCAAGCATCTCATCCTACTGGTGTGTGAAAAAAATAAGAGAGATGGAGGAGGACGAAAAATCCATCCATCCCGCTGAGAGGGAGAGTGGGGAGAAAGAGAGAGAAAGAGAGCTACCATGTTAAAACTCCTTTCTCTCTCTCTCTCTCTCTCTCTCTCTCTCTCTCGGTGGTTTCAGTTTTAACAAGAGCGTGTTGTCTCTGATTCACACAGCTGAGACAACATGAAGAGTTCAATGTAAAAATATAACCACAAATCAGTTTATTCTGTTCAAATCAACAACACAATGTTTGAGGTTTATTCAAACAATCACTCTCATTATTATAGATTTGTGAATCTTTTTTGTTTTTTTGTATTAGTGATAAAATGGTATTGTCTAGTTACCAGCTGAGATCAGAGAGATTTACAAGGAAGGGAGAAATAACCAACATAAATTGGAAAGGGTTAATGCCCAGCCAAATGATCCAAACAGATAGTGGCCGCTTTTCACCTTTTTTCTTTTATTATTTATTTATTTTTGTCAATTTATTGAACATGTCAGAAACAAAACATACAACAATAATAATAAAACAAAACATCTTATAATAATAATTATAACAAAGAGAAGTCTCTGTCATGTTCAACAGGGGCAAGAAGAAGCTGGAGCTAAGCAATCAAAGTCGTTGTTTATAAAATCATTAAAGAAAACGTCCTAACTAACAGTAGTGCAAAAACCCAACATTTGACCAAACTGTTGACACTCTGAAAGCCGGTAATATAACGCTGCTATTTTATAAATCTTCACTCAATAAATACATTAATCATTCAATCTTTAATAATCCCAGAGGGACATTAGGATTTGTAGCCACAGGGACACTGTCTAGGCATATTGTCAAACTGTAGGTACACGAACAGTACAGGATGTCCTCCACACCACAGCGACCCTCTGAAGACCCCTTGTCGGCCCTTACAGTCCGGAAGCCATCAAACTAAAAGTTGTAAATGCTGGGCTGCCCCTGACCAACTTGCGGCCCCCCGCAAAGTTATGTGATGAGGCCCTCTGTGACGCGAACGTCGACCGGGCGTGCTAGTGGAGCACGCGCGTGAACGAGCGCCGGGTCCTCGCAGCGGCGGAACTATGGCTTGATTGTGCCGCATTTGCGCTTCAGGTAAGGCTCCCTCCGCAAGATGAGGCTCCCTCCGCAAAATGAGGCTCCCTCCGCAAGATGAGGCTCCCTCCGCAAAATGAGGCTCCCTCCGCAAGATGAGGCTCCCTCCGCGCAACCCTGTCTCCTAAAAATTACATTACCACAGAACTAAACTGCATTCTCAATTACATTTAGCTAGAAACGTATTCTCTCCCACGTTACATTCGTTATGAACGTATCTTAAATACGTTTATTTTTTACATATCTTTGCCATTTATTGTCTTGCTTATAATAATGATAATAGTCATTTATAAATATCATTTTGGAGCACACATTTGAAATCAGTAGGCGAGGCTGTAATTTCTCCAGCTGTTACTCTCATGAGCGAGGCAGAAAATAATAGTTTTAACATGCCAAAAAGCTGCTGTGCCGTTTATTGCACCTCAAACATTAAAACAAATCCAGAGTTACGTGTTTCTGTACTTCCTCTAAGAAGAAAGGACAGTAACAGAAGATCTCTGTGACGCCAGATGTGGTGTTGTTAATGCGATATGATATCCGAAAAAAAAAGTTTAGGATGGCCAAAGACACTACACTACCCATAATCCCCAGCTATCTGGGACTACAGTCCCGTTGACAAACCCCGTGATTAATCTTCAAGCTCTGGGACTGGATGTTGGAGTGGCAGTGCGCCAAGGTTACGCCGAGCGTCAAGCTCTTTGAAATGGAACGAAACCACGGCAGACTATTCAAAACTGGACTCGAACGTCCCCCCAGAACTACACATGATGGCTATTGTGTTTCGCAACATGTTCTCTATGGCACGTCTCTACTGGGAATTGTAGTTTTAAAAGATGTTTTCGTTTTTACCAAAATTAGAAGTTGACAGTATTAAACTGTGTACAGCCCTGGAGGTTTAGGGGATAGGAAACACATTGGTGTGTACAAATTTAAAACATGTAATTACTAAATGGGGGAAAATCGCTTGTATCCATAATGGGCAGCATTAATATATACCCACATGACAGCTCATTGTTACTCTGTAATTCTACTCCACTACAATTCAGAGGTTAACCTGGTATTTTTACTCCACTACATTTATTTTAGTTACTCTGCAGATTCTGATTAATGATGTGAAATATAAACAACCCTTAAATCAGACTTTAGTTACACCTGAGTTAAATTCAGGAAAGGTGATTGTCAAGTGCCAACAATCAGGAGAGATATTTGATAGTTGGTGCTTGAGAAGACTAAACATTTATCTGCAGATCTCTATAAAGTATATTAATTACCTGTTATTCTCTACTAATAGTTAATTAAAAACTGTATATAATTGCTATTTTGCACATCCCTTTCAAGATTTCAAGATTTTCAAAGGTTTATTGACATATCATATCCACAACTAGTGTAGTTATGCAATGAATGAAAAACTTGGGTCACAGGTTCCTCAACAGTGCATTATGACATCTATCAATATGTGTGTACCTCCACCATTAAACTGTCATATTCTGCACATTTCTTATACTATCTACATACATAAGAGTATAATTCATATGTATAATATCAGTTAAAATAAGTGCTTCAACATAGTTAACATTGCAGGAAAGCAATATATTAGACGTTAAGTACTTTGTCAGGCTTAATATTTATCTGTAGATAGATACCCCCAAAGCTTTTTTCTTATTTGAAAGAAGACCTTAACCTCAAGTATTCTTTAATGGGTTAATATGAGGGGCCGTACAGGCTGTAATTCATACTGGTCCTCTTACACACATACATTCTCCTTATACATACATACATTTTCACTCTTACACACATACATTCTCCTTTCACATACATACATTTTCACTCTTACACACGTATATATTTACACTCACACATTCATACATTTTGCTCTCATATTATCATATTTCAATGCACACATTCATATATTGTCACTCACACATTCATGCATTTGTTCTCATATTCATATATTTTAATGCTCATATTTATACATTTTGCTCTCATGCACATTCATTCAATGTTTACATTTAATATTATAAATAATATATGCATGTATGAAGACAATGTATGTATGCAAGAGAAGAATGTGTGTATGTATGAAGACAATATGTGTATGCAAGAGAAGAATGTATGTATGTATGAAGACAATATGTGTATGCAAGAGAAGAATGTATGTATGTGTGAGAGAAAGTATAGCGGAAACGGAAGGAGTATGGTTGAAACGGAAGGCAGGTCATTATCGCGCTGTGATTGGCTCAGAAGGTCGAGCGGGGCGGGCTCATGTTCAGAACTTCGGATTCAAATCAACATGACGGAGGGAGATGAATCCGTGTATCTACGGACCATTTGTTTTTATTTATTAAACAAGTAAACGGAAGAGCGTCTGAGAGGCGTTTTTGCCCTTTTGCTTTTTACCTTACTAAATGGTCTAATGGTCATTGGAGCGAGGGGGGAGGGGGCGCCGCGAAACTCGCGGAAGTGATTTCAAAACAAAAAGCACTCGTTTGCTTGGAACGGTGATATTATAAAGAAGGGGAAACTAGGGGAATTTAGCGATCACAAAGAAAACGGCCAAGACACACATTGAGCCCAGAAAATGAATGTTATTTGAATGAATGTTATACAGCGGTTCTGCACTGCGGTCACCTCAGCCGTCTCGAGTTTTTTTTTTAAATCAGCAGCTCTTTTTTCCCCTGCTATATTTGATGATCGATACAAATATTTGTTACCACAAGTTCTTAATAAAAGTGACACTGTTGGACTCGGTACTAGTTTGACTGCTACCAAAAAATAAAATGAATTACTTTTACTGTGTACTTTATGAATAGCCTAATCCTCTGTCAAAGTCCCCTCCATAGTAGCCTACATAATGCATGTTTTCTGCTATCTTTGATGAATGATAAAAAGACAATTTTACCATTAGTTCTTAATGATATTTACTGCGGTCAACTCAGCCGTCTCTCGCATTTGTTTGGTCAAATGAGCAGCTCTTCATTTTTGAGTGCGCGATTAATAGCGTCTTTACGGTAATCGCAGAGACGCTGACGGTAGTACAAGAGCTTATGCTATATTTGACGAGGGATCAAATGATTTTTAGCCATAAGTTCTTAATAAAGTTGGTACCGTTGGACTCAGTACTTGTTAAACTACCACAAATACAATGAAGTACTTTTACTGTGTACTATTTGAGTAATACTCTGTCAAACTCCCCTCCAGAGTACAATAATGCATGTTTTCTGCCCTCTTTGATGAAAGATAAAATGATTTTTTGTACTCATGGGTGGAGTTTGACAAAGGATTACTCAAAAAAGTACACAGTAAAAGTAGGCTACTTGATTGTACTTGTGGTAGTAGTCCAAGTAGTACCGAGTCCAACAGTGTCACTTTTATTGAGAACTTGTGGTAACAAATATTTGTATCGATCATCAAATATAGCAGGGGAAAAAAGAGCTGCTGATTTGAAAGAAAAACTCGAGACGGCTGAGGTGACCGCAGTGCAGAACCGCTGTATAACATTCATTCAAATAACATTCATTTTCTGGGCTCAATGTGTGTCTTGGCCGTTTTCTTTGTGATCGCTAAATTCCCCTAGTTTCCCCTTGTTTATAATATCACCGTTCCAAGCAAACGAGTGCTTTTTGTTTTGAAATCACTTCCGCGAGTTTCGCGGCCCCCCCCCCCCCCCGCTCCAATGACCATTAGACCATTTAGTAAGGTAAAAAGCAAAAGGGCAAAAACGCCTCTCAGACGCTCTTCCGTTTACTTTTTTAATAAATAAAAACAAATGGTCCGTAGATACACGGATTCATCTCCCTCCGTCATGTTGATTTGAATCCGAAGTTCTGAACATGAGCCCGCCCCGCTCGACCTTCTGAGCCAATCACAGCGCGATAATGACCTGCCTTCCGTTTCAACCATACTCCTTCCGTTTCCGCTATACTTTCTCTCACACATACATACATTCTTCTCTTGCATACACATATTGTCTTCATACATACATACATACATTCTTCACTTGCATACATATATTGTCTTCATACATGCATATATTATTTATAATATTAAATGTAAACATTGAATGAATGTGCATGAGAGCAAAATGTATAAATATGAGCATTAAAATATATGAATATGAGAACAAAATGCATGAATGTGTGAGTGACAATATATGAATGTGTGCATTGAAATATGATAATATGAGAGCAAAATGTATGAATGTGTGAGTGTAAATATATACGTGTGTGAGAGTGAAAATGTGTGGATGTAAAAGGAAAATGTATGTGCGTGAGAGGACCAGTATGAATTACGGCCTGTTCGGCCCCTCATATGTTAATAAAGGTTAATTAGTTTGTCTGTTTTGCACATCCTCATATTAATATATCTGTGCATCCAGCACTAAACTGTTTTATTGTAGAGATCACTTACAGTATCTTCTTGATTTTTTATATTCTATATTTCTATCATTGACCTTCTACTTTCCCCCTCTGAAAGTATGTCCTCTTAATATTTTTTTCATCAAATAACATTATTCAACAAAAATAACATTATTCAACAAAAATAATTCAATAACGTGCTTTAACCACTAGGCGGTGCACACAAGGTACACACAGCATACTAATAATAACTTTGTATTATTAGTGTAGGACACTTATGTATGTATAACATCTGAAGATGTGTAGTTGTATTCATGTTTTTACATAATTTTACAGGATATTGCTATACTAATTCTCATGTTTTACTTCTACACATTAATATCTGATTTGTAAAACATCACAGACAGAAAGGCATATCTGTCATTTAATGGTAAGCTATTGAAATTGTGATTCCATAGATGTGTCTCCCATCACCCAAATCCCCTGACTATTCATCCAATCAGCGAGTTGAGGATCTTTCCTACGTCTGTTTCCGGTATTGTTCCTGTAATGAGAGTTCACATTTATGCTACATTGAAGGGTGGAATTGACTACACATTTTCAGAAACATAATTTGCTTCAGATATAACTCATAGCAAATAAAGTATACAAATATAAGTAATAAAAAGATAAAACACTGGCATGTAATTTACGTTAGAATAAATAGAATGGTTTTGAATAATAGATGAGAGTAAAATCTACGTCACTTTACAGCCCCGCCCACTTTTGGGGAAACCAACGCTGTCATTTGAACGGCAATCAAGCCTGAAGGCACAGAGATCTTCTGTTACTGTCCTTTCTTCTTAGAGGAAGTACAGAAACACGTAACTCTGGATTTGTTTTAATGTTTGAGGTGCAATAAACGACACAGCAGCTTTTTGGCATGTTAAAACTATTATTTTCTGCCTCGCTCATGAGAGTAACAGCTGGCGAAATTACAGCCTCGTCTAGTGATTTCAAATGTGTGCTCTAAAATGATATTTATAAATGACTATAATCATTATTATAAGCAAGACAATAAATGGCAAAGATATGTAGAAAATAAACGTATTTAAGATACGTTCATAGGCAAGGCAAGGCAAGTTTATTTATATAGCACTTTTCAACACAAGGCAATTCAAAGTGCTTTACAAAAATGAAAGACATTAAGAAAATGGCATTTAAAATCAGTCATTAAAAGAAAAGCTAATACAATAAACATTAAAAGAAAAAATACATGGATAAAAGTTACAGTGCAGTTTAAGATGTGAATAGTTCAATTAAAAGCAGCGGCAAAAAGAAAAGTCTTCAGCCTGGATTTAAAAGTAGTCAGAGTTGCAGCGGACCTGCAGGTTTCTGGGAGTTTGTTCCAGATATTTGGTGCATAATAACTGAACGCTGCTTTACCATGTTTAGTTCTGACTCTGGGGACAGAAAGCTGAAGATATTCATAAGAAACCTAAGGTGGGAGAACATATGTTTCTAGAAGATAGAAAATAAACGTATTTAAGATACGTTCATAAGAGACGTAACGTGGGAGAAAATATGTTCCTAGAAGATATGTAGAAAATAAACATATTTGAGATACGTTCATAACGAACGTAACGTGGGAGAAAATATGTTTCTAGCTAAACGTAATTGAGAATGCAGTTTAGTTCTGTGGAAACGTACGTTTTTGGAGACAGGGTTGCTCCGCGAGGTGAGACGCAGTCTGCGTGATCTGCGTGTAGGGAGGGGCCTGTGGAAACGTTGTTAATGAAAATGTTGTTGATGGAAAAGTTGCAAAAACTGTCCGGAAGCCATAAATGGAGACGTTGTTCTCAGATATATCTTGGTGCAGCCATGTTTCCGTAAGGCACTTTAACTACACTCCAGAGTCCAGATATTCCCTGTGACTCCTAGCTAACGCCGTTAGCTTGTCCATTATTTGACGTATGGCATCAGACCTTAGTTTACATTGGACATCTGTGGCACTAACCCAGGATAGAACACTCCGATAAGCTTTTGGTTTATTTGACCAAATGTAGGTGGCAGTACCAGGAAAACCACCAGTAACTTTCAATAGCCAATTACACGGACCTCAAGTTAGCAGCCCTGGCAACTCCAAACCCAATCACCTGTGCAACCTTTGACAGAAGTGTTCCTGATCTGGCAGGGAGTCGGGGCAGCAGTACCCTGGGATGGACCCCCAGTGCTGGGGTTTATGCAAGATGAATTTGAGCAAATCGCTAACATAAGGTTTGGCTCGGGGAGCTGCCAAACATTGTTCCTGGTGGAGTAGTTAACTAGCGGCGGGTGGATGAAACCAGGTTGCAGGCTATTTTTTTAAATTATTTCACTTAAACATACGCCCATGGGCAAGACACTTAACCCTAAATTGCTAAGTCTCTTTGGATGAAAACGTCAGCCAAATAATCAGTGGCGACTGGTCATTAGGGGGCGCAGCCCCACCTAGTGTCAGCAGAAAGTATTACAAATAATGATTACAACAAAATGCAAAAAAATATATTAAAAAAATATATTTGAAGATCATGTTTAATCATCTGATTCATCTGTACATTGCTGTTTTAGTCTGTGTTCTTCGAATTAGTGTCTACAGTGTGTGCCTATTGAGCTGTTTAGAGCCATGTGGGACAAAACCCGATCATGCCCCTCCCTCTCACTGTCTAAGTGAACGGTGACTGTAAAAACTACACTATGCATCAGAGTATTGTCCTATTTAATGTGTGTGGCAAAAAAATAATGACCCTAGGGGCATAGAGCTGCCATCCCCACCATACGTCATCTCACATAATTCAGAGCTGATTGGCTGTAAGTACGTGTGCCGCGAAAAGTGTGGTGTGTGAAGAGCAGACGAGAGACGCGTCCTAAAACCCGGAAGTAAGCTGCGCATGGCTTCCCTCCACAAAAAAGCAATGAGATTTCTCCATAGGATTTTAGAAAATAGCTCAAAATAAGATCTGTGGGAAACGTAGCTGTTAGATAAATGCACGTTTTGTTCAGCCGGATAATATCCACATGTCTACACTACTTTTATAATTTTCTAATCATAAATCTATCGATTAGATTTATGATAGACTTTTGAAACTACAAGAAGATAAGGAGGACTTTTACAAAAAAGTAATAGAGATTTTTGTCCAGAAGGATAGGCAAATGGACTTCATCTTCAAATCAAGGTAAGACTGCAATTTTATTGAAAATGGGATCTTACTAAGAGAGAACAATTCAATATTTAAATGATAAAATTACATTTTTTGGGTATCCTTTTGTTGAACTGTCTGTTTAAAATTAATCGAAGCATCAGACAAAAAAAGCTTTTGAAAATAATATTATGTCACGGAGCGTCCACACAGCAGCATGCGTTGACACTTGGCGGTGGGCGTATCTGAAGCTTGGGGATTTTTTGCGAGCAACGCGACCAACAACCAATCACATGAATCTCCCGCCCCCGACATACAAAGCAATAGCAATGTTAAAACGAAGTAAACTGGATATAAAATCCCCAAACAGGCGAAAACCTACCAGTTTCATCCACTGTCTCTGCCACCTCCTTCCATGCCTGGTTCCTCCGGTTTGTATCCCGGTAGATGAACAGAGACTGATCATACAGCACCGGGTGATTCACTACCGCTATAATGAATTTTCCCTCCGTTTTTTGGAATATGAGGAAATGACCTGCGTAGTCTCTCCCAGTATACACGCGGTTTGATTGGCTAGCGCTTGTACTTGCAGATTTGCATAAACGGGATTTCATTGGCTGACGCCTGCGTTGAGGCGTCAAAAGTTGAACATTGCTCAACTTTTGAAGCCAGCAACGCTCCACGTCGCTTCCCAAAATGCAGTTCGGCTAAAAGTGACGTCACCCCATTCAAAGTGAATGGGCAGAAGCGTTGTAAGCTTCAACGCACGCCGCTGTGTGGACGGGCTGTCAGTGCCAGTGCCTCACCAGCCATGAACCTCACTGCAGAAGCTTATATATAGACATCTACGTTTTTTGTGCCCCACCACTTTTGTACATATAAAAACGCCACTGCAAATAATATGTGATGCAACATGTTATCGACCAGCCGTCAGGCAGCTCTCCTTTTTCCTCATGGTGGACTGATGGCAGATTGGACTCTATAGTGACTCACTACTGCCTCTAGAGGAACAAGTGGTTTTACATGACAGGACACGCTGCGGCTAGTAAATTATAATGCTAATTTCAGTACTTGCAAGACAACATAGACATATTTAGTCCACTTAGTGAAAGTTTTGATGTCACAAAATAATGGATACAATTAACATTCAGAACATTCAAATGAAAAAGATCAAGAAACTTACTGATAAAGGGGGCGATTCTTGACCACAGCCTTTCACTGGGGTATTACCGCTATGCATTAGGAGGGAGATATTCTGGGTTTTAAGAAAAGCTTTTAATAACTTGCAGGTAATGTGAGAAATATAACTTTTAACAGAATTTGACCGTGGAACTGTGAACTGAATCCTAACTGCACATTTAACCAAATGTCAGTGTTTAAGTGGTTTGTTTGACCATCAATGTTCCCTGTCCTCTGACAGAAAAAGCTAAACAAATGCATCGTTCATTTTTAAGTCTTCACTTTATTTTACTCTCTTCTGAGCTGATTGAAAACTATATATGTTGAGACCACATTTAGTTCACCTGTTTGGTGTGAATTACATTTTATAAATCACTTTATGTGAAGGAAGGTTGCACAACATGTTCATTCAAAAGTTTGTTGTTCGGCTCTTTTGTAGAAGTGCACGTCTCTAAAATGCTGCAGAACGATGCAACGCTGGATCTATGAAGTTTACGTCTTGAGCAGCTCAGTCATCAGGAACAAAATGGCAGTGAAGAAGGAATTTACAGAGTTCTGACTCTCGACTGTGGCTGTTTACAGCTCTTCGGGTTAACCTGCTCCAACCATCTAATATGGATCTTCTTTTTACTATCTTTTTTTGTCCTTCTCACCTCCTCTGGTTTCTCATCCCTCCTCTCGTTCTTCATGTCTCCCTCCCTCGCTCCTCCCTCTGCTCCGGCCTTCACTACTAATTAGTTTCAGAGGGAGAGGGCTAAAATGGGGGGGGGGGAGACAGATGAAGAGAGAGAGAGAATACAGAGAGCACAGTGAAAAAGAAAATGGAGAGTTTACTGAAAATGATATTTACTGTTATTACTACTGTACGGCTAGTGCCAGAAGTACCACTGTGACTACTACTGTTAGTGTTAGCAGGCCTATTAGGACTGCTAGTTCTGTTATATCTTACACAGGCTCCATCCTCTACTGGACTCTATGGGTACTACCCTCAATCATGCTATGCAAGCATTAACCTACTGAGATATCTACAAACGTAGCCGGCCCCTCGGGGCGGGCCTACCTGAATGCGCGCAAGCCCACCGTATATGAGGCAGCCACGCCTCCTGACTGTCATCCTTTTCTCTTCAGCGAGCGAGCAACAACTGAAGCAGAGAAAGTAAAACGTTTGAAAGAAGAAGAAAGAGTTACCATACCTTCATGGAGTCGCCACTTCTAGAGACCCGGGCCTGTCCTTCGTGCCCTGGCTTAATAGCGGGCGCCGATCTCCACAACCTCTGCTTCGAGTGTTTGGGGGACCAGGATATGGCCGAGGCGGTGCCATTCACGTTCGCCATTCCAGCGGGGCGGATGGCTCCGTTTGCCGGGGAGGAGGATGACGAGGACTTCTCGTTGTCGGGCACTCCCGGGTCCGGCGTCCATGGAAATCCATCCGCCCAGATCTGTACTTCCCCCTAAGTGATGACCATGGCGGCGGAGCGTGGCAGCCCATCTGCCCCCAGCAGGCAGCAGGCTGGGCAGAGAGCCTCTGCCCTGCTGCCGCGTGACAGGTCGGCTGCAAATAAACACGGGTGTGTTGAACGCCTCGCTCATTGCTCTTCTGCAAGATGCCCCCACCTCACTGGATCAGAGCGATTATTTGGCCGTAGCATCGGCCGAATTAATAGCTTGGTCTACGGTGTGGCCACCGCTGCTTGCCGTGTGATGTCCCTGGGGGATCACGCTGCATGGCACTTTCCAAAAAGACCGTGATGATCTCCTGGGAGCCCCCGTGTTTACGGAAGGGCTCTTTGGATCGATTTCCTTGGTCACGCGGATGAGGAGTAGTCGCAGCTTGGCGTATGCTGCTTCTTGCTCATCCTCAGTGGACAGAACACTTTTCCATACTCGCCGCCCCGCTGTAAACTCCAGTAAAGGAAGCAGCAGGTGGGCGCGCGCACATGAGTGGAATAAACCTTGTGGTACCGCTGGGGTTACTGCATATGCGTCGCCTGCAGAGGTGGCTTGCCGGCCTTCGTTTAGATCCCAAGAGGCACAAACGATGTCTGGTGACCATCCCCCCCCCTCAGTGGAGGGCAACCCCCGATACAGGGGGTTCCCAAAGCATCTGCGGAGGGGAACTCCGCTGGGGCGGGTGACCTCCTACGTCACAGTGTTCAAGATGCATCCGTGACAGGATGGGGGGGGACCTGCCTAGAGAGAGCTATAGGTGGTGGCTGGCCTCTGACAGAAACTCTGCACATCAACCTTCTAGAGCTATGGGCAGTAGTGCTGCTCCTACAGCACTGCAAACCCTTACTACAGGGCAAACATGTGCTGGTGAGGAGCGGCAACCGCACCACAGTGGCTTACATCAACAGGCAGGACGGAGTCAGCTCCGCCGCCTTGTTTAGCGCAGCGGAGAACCTATGGTTGTGGGCCTCAGAGAATGTTTTTATGGCTCCTGAGAGGGACAGGCTGAGACGGGAGGGACTGTCTGACAAATTATTCAGACTATCCAGGCAGCAAGAGCAGGATCCACCACAGCCTGTTTCAGGAGGAAGTGGTTGGGATTCCAGCAGTGGTGGGAAGAAAGGAGTCTAGAGCGTCTATAATGTACATTGGGCTCTATTCTGTCCTACTTACAGACACTGGTGGACAGGGGGCTTGCTCATTCCACAATTAAGGTATATGCAGCAGCCATCTCGTCCTGCCATGAGGAATTTGGCAGCAGGTCAGCCTTTAGTCAACCACTTATGGCGCGTTTTTTTGCAGGGGGTCATGAGACAGCGCCAGTGTTAATTTTGGCAGCTGTTTTTTATTTAGTCTTAGTCTTTAGACGAAAATGGTTATTAGTTTTAGTCACATTTTAGTCATTCCTATCCTTCGTAGTTTTAGTCTAGTTTTAGTCGACGAAAACTCAAAACGTTTTAGTCAACTTTTAGTCGATGAAAAATTACATTTTGGTCAACTTTTAGTCAAAAATGTTTTCTCTCTTTAAACTAATTCAGTTAGGCAAATACAGGTATCTGAAATTGGAATCAATGTGACAGCATCAAGTGTTGAAATTCGTAAAAGCAACATTTCATTCTCTTAACACTTTACTTGTGTAATATATAGGTATGGGTATCGCTAAGGTTTTTAACGGTACTACTACTCTTATCGATGTTGCTTATCGATCCGGTACCTTAACGGTATTCTTGTAGGTACTTTTTGTTATTTTTTAAAGGGAAAAACTAAACAAATTGTTAACCGAATTAACATTGCTTTATTTACATGTGAAATAAATAAATAAAATATGTGTAATTATGTTATTATATTGTACTGTACTTGAGTACAAATGTTGAGGTACTTGTACTTTACATTTAAATGTTTTGCTACTTAGTACTTCTACTCCACTACATGTATTTAATACCTTTAGTTACTTTACAGATCTGGATGAATGATGTGAAATATAATCAAGTGTTAAATCAGACTTTAGTTCCACCAGGAGTAAATTCACAAGCTACCCTGCAGTATACAAAGTCATTCAAACTAGCTGCACCTTTACCAGCTTTGAGAACACTTTAATGATCAATAATTATAAAATATATCATATATATTATTCTGGAATGGACCAATCTGCACAATGACTACTTTTACTGTCGCTACTTTTATACTTTTACTTGAGGAACATTTTGAATGCAGGACTTTTACTGTAACAGAGCATCCTACACTATGGCACTGAGTATACTTCTCCCACCTCTGCGCACCTGATGTGATAACGTACTCATAATTGGCGCAACAGAGCTACGAGTTAAGGAAGTCGAAAATAGTGCATTTCTCCGATTTAAAATGACGCCTTTTGGCCAGCTGTTTGGACAGACTACTCTACTCGTGTCAACGCGCTTACGCCGTAACACTAATGGCAAACGAGCTTTTTCCACATCGAGCCTTGTAGGGTGTCTCTATACTCTCTGAACGCTCCGTCCCCGGCAGATCTCTGTGGCGCTGCAGCATGTCTGTTAGGCCCCGCCCCCCGCACACAGAGAGACACAGGGAGATCGCTCTTCTGGAGTGAAGAGAGCGGAAATAATGATATTGCAAGTTAGAAACGTAAGATGCATTTTGACAGACAAGATGGACACTTTGGGGGAAATATGCTGCATTTTGAATGTCCGATAGTCCACCATTAACACCTTAGTCCCGTCTCGTCAACGAAAACTAAATATACATTTCGTCATAGTTTTCGTTATCAAGAATCTATTTTTAGCTCGTTATCGTCTCGTCTTAGTCATGTAAAAAAGGTCGTTGATGAACATTTTTCGTCATAGTTTTCGTCACCGTCAAACTAGTACAGAGTCCTACAGTGTCACTTTTATTGAGAACTTGTGGTAACACATATTTGTATCGATCATCAAATATAGCAGTGGAAAAAAGAGCTGCTGATTTGAAAAAAAACCTCGAGAGACGGCTGAGTGACCGCAGTGCAGAACCGCTGTATAGTTTAAATCTCCTAACAATGTTGTCCATTTTAGACACAGGCTTATTATATTTACAGCCCTTAATAACATTCATTTTCTTGGCTCAATGTGTGTCATGGCCGTTTTCGTTGTGATCGCTAAATTCCCCTAGTTTCCCCTTGTTTATAATATCACCGTTCCAAGCAAACGAGTGCTTTTTGTTTTGAAATCACTTCCGCGAGTTTCGCGGCCCCTCGCTCCAATGACCATTAGACCATTTAGTAAGGTAAAAAACAAAAGGGCAAACACGCCTCTCAGACGCTCTTCCGTTTACTTTTTTAATAAAGAAAAAAAAATGGTCCGTAGATACCGTCTATACCATGGATGTATAATAAGAACTGGATACAGCGTGGGAGGCGGGGCCTCATTCATTCCTATGAGAGTTGCTCATTAGCGCATGATGATAAAATGGCCCAACTTTTGAGAGAGCGAAACGTCACAGATTACCCGGCATGCCTGAGAAGTACCCGTATGTGCGCTCATAGCGCATGCGCAACTTTAACCAAAATGCTCGTTCACATCAAGCACGTCAATTTGCGTACGCGTAACAGCACCGCGCGTTCATGACAGCATGGTAATGATTTGTTATTATGATGGATTTGATATTAACGAGGCGGCAGTTAGCAGCTAGCGGCTAGCTAGTAATTATGCTAATGTAACATCAATCGTTATGTACTTATATTACGCTGTAACAGGATCTAGTGATATCCAAGCAACAGAGCTTCATTTAGCATGAAAGAATGATTGCACTGTATATATATATATATATATATATATGTATATATACTTATAATAATAAGTAATATTAGGCTAACTTTATTTAATACAACATTTACAGTACAAGATTTAATCATACAGCCCATGTAGTATGATAATGAATTACAGCAAACATGTGCAATATATCCATTATTACAGCTCCGTGGGATGGCAGTAAGACGATATGGGTCCGTTCTTATTGTGCATCCATGGGTAAAGATAAACGCAACTCACATTGGTTTCTCAAACAGCATCTCTGTAAACTACGTGTATTCACTGAATTTCACTCTCTGCCTTTAACGACTCGTTGTAGCTCCAATAGCTCCAACCCCCACCCTCCCTGTGAGCACAGTGTGCTCTGATTGGTCGGGACACATAACATGAACGTGCCGGGCGGCACGGTCCCGTGGGTTAGATGCGCGTTCATAATGCAGAGGGAAATAACTCTCAGAATAACGTTATTAGCACATTATTACAACTTGAGGAACGAATGTTTTTAACAAGGGCTATACAAGTGTTCATACTGGGTAGTTTATTTAGTTTAAAAAAAATTATCCAATGATTTACAGACGTCTCTTTCCCCATGTAAGTCAATGGGAAAAAGTGTTTCCGGGCCTGGCAACCAAACGGAAGTGTAGTACCGCCGTTTGGCCAGCACAAATACTTTTATCTGAGTCCGTCGCACTTCCTGGGGGCTTGGTCTATACATGGACTCATCTCCCTCCATCGTGTTGATTTGAATCCGAAGTTCTTAACATGAGCCCGCCCCGCTCGACCTTCTGAGCCAATCACAGCGCGATAATGACCTGCCTTCCGTTTCAACCAAGCGGCAAACTCTGGGGAAGAGCCGGGACGCTAATACGGAAGTGTCTCAAACTGCAGTTCATCTAGTGGCCAGTAGGAGCAGGCTGCAGAAGGGAGCAATTTCCATAGACCCCCATGTTAAAATGCCCAACTTTACAGCAGAAATAAACATGTTCATGACTACTGTGTGGGGGGTGAATTTTTTCTCAACTCATCTGTTTAATTAATATTAAGCCTTAAAGCTTTTGCATAAATTAGGGCGTGGTCACTTTGATGGACACGTACATGCCTCACTGTCAGCTAACAGCAACTTGTCCACTCTGCTAGGCTACAACCATAGAGGCTACGACGTGTTGTAGTTACTGTACTTGACCCTTTAGCCGTGTTCGTGGTGATTGTGCCTTTTAGGGAATATTGTTACAAATACCAGACAATTAAAATGTTGTGCTGTGCGCTTGAATGTACTAACAGAACTTCCAAGAAGTCTAAAATGATAATATTATACATGTTAACCCCGTTCGCAGGTGTTTGTGTGCTTGGTAGCTTAGCTTGCTACTTATTAGCCAGCTAAGGACGTAACCCTTTATGCATACATATACATTTTAGTTTATGATTCAGCCTCGGGTAAGACTTTTATAGTCTATGGCTATGACGCCCATAATGCTAAACGGGAGCAAATGTTAATAGGGGACCCAATTATCCCAGTGGTGGCCGTCTGAGCTAACGGAGCCGCAGGGGGCTAGCTCCAGCCGGCGTCCCGGAGCTAGCCCACTGCGGCTCCGTTAGGTCCGGGCGGTGGAGTCCGTCTTTTCTTAACGTGTGAATGACAAGCATTAAGAATAACAAAATATAGCTAATTCTCTTGCAGATTGTCTCATTTGATTATGAATGTAACGTTTATATAGGGGAACTACACTGTTAGCAGTAACTTGGTATGCATGTATTTCATGTTAGCTTAGCTTCTTAGCCTGAGCTAGCTCTGTTTACTTCCAGTTCGGAGGCAGCAGGTCCTGCCTCGGCTCCGCCTCTTTGCCCTTATTTGGAGCAGGTGGGATTAGACTCTGACGTCACTGTCGAGCCGTTAGTGGCCGACTCCGCCTACTAAGGGCTTCACGGCAACTCTGCAGAATCCTATGGGTGACGTCACGGACACTACGTCCATTTATATATACAGTCTATGGTTTCAACCTATGGTTTCAACCATACTCCTTCCGTTTCCACTATACTTTCTCTCACACATACATGCATTCTTCTCTTGCATACATACATTGTCTTCATACATACATACATTCTTCTCTTGCATACTGTTACGTGCCAGGCAGGCTGTACTTGTGTGGTTTTCCTTCCCTCCTGTGTTTCTCTCTTCTCCCTGTCTTCTGCACAGGTAATCAGCAGCTGGTCGGTATCTGCCTGTGCACCTGAGTCTGATGGCTGATTGGATCCTCTCACCCTCAGCTGGCCTATCAGCAGCCAGGGCCGACCATAAAGGAGGCACCCAGGAAGTCTTCTCGCTCTCTCACTCTGGGCCTGTTGCTGATGAAGGAGCCTGCAGTGTTTAGCAACTCATTCTCTTTGTATTGTCTGACCTTTTTGAAAGTGTGTGTGTTGAGAGGTGGAGGAGTTAGGTAAGTCTGGGGTACCCTGTACATTTCTCACCACGTAGCTAACTAATGTTTAGACACACTAGGTTAGTGGATTGTTGCCACCCCTGTATATTGTTTTGTCAAATTCTTTGTAGTTTAGTTAGTGAGGGTTTTTTTGTTTGAGTTTTGGTTTCGAAGGGTAGATGTAGAGATCGGCCTGGTTTTGTTATGCTTGTTTCTTTTGTTTGGCACAATCCTTTGACTCCTCCTCCTCCTCACCAACAGAGTGTTTCAATTATATGTCCGTTCGGTTCGGGGTTTACACAAAATAAACCTTTTTCAACTGTTACGCTGACTCCCTCATTTTTATTGGTTGTATGTTATTGTCTCCAGGTCCCCTAGGCCTTAGTGGGGACGTAACAAATGGGGGATCGTCCGGGATATCTATTTTCCTGAGCTAAAAACAACCAATAATTGAGAAG
The DNA here is from genome assembly GCA_028583405.1 of Pogonophryne albipinna. NCBI lineage: Eukaryota > Metazoa > Chordata > Actinopteri > Perciformes > Artedidraconidae > Pogonophryne > Pogonophryne albipinna. The sequence continues at coordinate 568,594 of JAPTMU010000069.1, forward strand.
TCATTGTAGGTGTTGTACATTGGCTGAAAAATGGGTTTTGACTTACAGGACTTTATTGAAAGTCCAAGTGTTAAGTTGTATTCCTGTCGCAAAGATGACATGTTATGTATTGCAGCTCACTTTAACATTTCAGTAGACAAGTATAAAGTAAAAAAAGAGATAAGAGAGAAAATCCTGCAAAAACTAGAGGAGTTAAAGAGTCTTGTAATCCTAAGCATGTCAACTCAGCCTAGGGCTGAAGTGTCTATTGAAGATGATAGGGAAAGTGTATTAGCTACACCTAGAGTTGACAAGTGTTCAGCTGGAGGTCCAGGAGAAGGAAATGGTGCGTAGAGTGGACTATGAACACAGGCTGCAGATTCGCAAGTTAGAGATAGAAGCTGAGAAAGAAATCACGTTAAAGCGGCTTGAAGTTGATGCCCTGAGAATCTCTTCAGAGCAGACATTTGAGAGGTCAATACCTTCGCATACAGTCTCTCATACAAAAAGTTTTGATGTTAGTAAAAATATTGCTTTGGTGCCAACTTTTAGAGAGTCAGAGGTTGACTCATATTTTTGTGCTTTTGAGAGAATTGCTACCGCACTGGCCTAAAGACATGTGGCCAATCCTACTTCAGTGCAAATTAGTAGGTATGGCTCAGGAAGTGGTATCTTCACTTTCTTTAGAAGAAAGCTTGCAGTACAAAGTGCTTAAAGAGTCGATCTTGCATGCTTATGAGCTTGTGCCGGAGGCCTACAGACAAAAGTTCAGACCCCATAAAAAATCTGCTACGCAGACATTTGTTGAGTTTGCGCGAGAGAAGGGCATTCTCTTTGATAAATGGTGTGCGGCTAATGAAGTGAAGGATCATTTTGAGAGTCTTCGTCAGTTACTTCTCTTGGAAGATTTTAAGAATTCTTTGCCTGAAAGGATGGTGATATTCTTAAATGAACAGAAGGTCACTTCACTGGCTAAGGCAGCTGTTTTAGGGGATGAATTTATGCTCACTCACAAGACTGTTTTCTTCACCCTTGCGCCCAGATAAAGCTTCAATATCACAAACCGGAAGACCTGATCTTGGCCCAACAACTTTTGAAAGGTCTAGAGGACCACCATCACCTCCACGGGGGCCCCGTGAGTGTAACTACTGCCATAAAACAGGACACCTTATTTCAGGGAGTCATTTCTTAAAACGTAAGCAACAATTTTCGCAACGCTTTCAAACGCCAAAAGGCATGGGACTCATTAAAGGAGTTTCCCTATCATAGAAATGTCCCAGGAAGATGATGTACCTGATCCCTGTTTCAAACCCTTTATTTCAAAGGGCTTTGTTTCTTTAACAGCGGACCCTAAACACCAGCTGCCAGTACAGGTACTTAGGGACATAGGAGGTTCTCAGTCCATTATTAGAGAAGACATCTTACCTTTAACCTCCAGATCATCATGTGGATCAAGTGCTGTTGTTCAAGTGGTAGGCATGACACTAGTTGCGGCTCCTTTGCACAATGTTTATATTCATTCATCTCTTGTCAAAGGATTCTTTAAAGTAGCTGTCCTCCCTGCCTTGCCCATCAAAGGTGTTGATTTCATCCTCAGTAATGACTTGGCTGGGGGCAAAGTTAAGCCAGTACCTGAGGTCATTGATTCTCCTGATCTAAGTTTAGACGCAGAGAAATCAGCTGAAGTACCTCCCGAAATCTTTCCTGCTTGTGTTGTTACAAGGCTTAGTTTGTCGGGACATCTTACTTCTTCCTTCTCTCTGTCTATACCTGTGTACTCATGTTCCGATTAACCCAGCTTCCCCAAATTTCTTTCTTTTTGGTGTCTATATACGCCGGGATCCGGAGACATGGATGATCCTGCGGTCCTGTGTCCTGGATCTTGAGTCGTGGCTGTGGTCCTGGATCATAGGTCCTGGATGGATATCCTCGTGGATTCATCTTCCTATTATACACACATGCATTTCCAAACATTTGGACTACCTATGTTGCAAATGTATTATCTTTTCAATTTACACACGGCATCTATTGCAGGTCTGTCCGTCCTGGGAGAGGGATCCCTCCTCTGTTGCTCTCCCTGAGATTTTTCCCTTTAAACTGTGGGTTTTCGCCGGAAGTTTTTCCTTGTACGATGTGAGGGTCTAAGGACAGAGGGTGTCATACTGGTATTCTGTACACACTGTGAAGACCACTGAGACAAATGTAACATTTGTGATATTGGGCTATATAAATAAACATTGATTTATTACAAGGGCCCAGTAAAATAAATACGGAGAGGACTTGACTGATTCTTTTCTTGCTACAGGGCAGTTTCTTGAAGACATGACTGTCGGACCGACTGCCAGAGTAGACCCGGTCTGCTGGTGCTGGATCACCCAGTAACAGCTCAGAGCTGGTAGAACTGCCTGCCACTCGGGAAGAATTCATGGCAGCCCAGTTAAGTGATGAAACACTTTCTAAATGTCTCTCTTCTGTTATCAGTCAGGAAGAGGCCAAGTCAAAGAAGATGGCCTACATCAGTGACCACCAACTGGCGGCCCGCAGGCCACATCCGGCCCGCCAGACATTCTCATCCGGCCCGCACGACGGGGGTGACTGTGGCGTTGGCGGAGTGGTTCGCCCCCCACCCATTTTTTTTTTTTACAACGTCTCGTGAGTAAGGTGCAGTACCGGAGTCCAACATAGAGGCAGCAGCTGCGGGACAGTAGACTGCGTACTGCGAAACCTTCCCTTCCTTGAAGAAGAAGAAGTGATCCTTCGTTGTGAAGAGTCTGCTTTGTGCGCTCCGCACCACAGCAGCAGCCCCGCTGCGACAGAGTCCAACAGAGAGGCAGGAGCTGTGGGACAGTAGCCTAGAAGCAGGGTTGGGTTGTAACGGAATATATGTAACGGCGTTACGTAATCAGAATACAAAAATCAAGTAGGCTAACTGTATTCAGCTGGCGTTACATTTGAAAAACGAGTAATCTGATTACAGTTACTTTCGTAAACCTGAAGTGAATACATTTTGGAATACTTATTGGAATTATTGGTGGAAAAGTTTCCTCACAAAATGTAATATTCATTACCGGCAGAACTGTGTGCACACTGCACAGCGCTGCAGCATGTCTGTGAGCGAGAGAGAGATGCAGCATGTCTGTGAGGCCCCGCCCCCGCACGCAGATGAGAGAGAGATCTCTTTTAAAATATATTGAAAGTTAGAAACGGAGATGGTTAGATAAAATGTGCAAGATAACGTTGATGTAGCATTTCTTTATTGTCGAAATGATGACATTTATAACGGGATCAAATCAAAGTGAATGGCCTGCTGCTGCTGAATGCATGGGGCAAGTGACTGGAACAAGTTTTAAAAGTTATTACATCGTTTCAGATAATAATAATAATGATAATTCATTCTATTTAGGGGCGCCTTTCAAATCACCCAAGGACACCTTACAATTCATAACATATTCTAAGGAAAGGTTTACAGTAGGAGAATGCAGTCCGGGTGATGTTTTTTATGTGGGGTGCAGATGAGAGGGAGCTGTCCAGAATGACACCAAGATGTTGTGTTTGAGTTCTTGATAAGCTATTAAAACAGTAAAACAAGTGTCTCCTGCTCACCAAAACATACCCATCTGTTATGGAAAAAGAAAGTATTCCAAAAGTAACCTGAACACGTTACTTTTTTAAGACACGTAACTGTATTCTGATTACTTTCAGAGCATGTATTCAGTAACTGATTACATTTACAAAGTAACCCTCCCAACCCTGCCTAGAAGTGATCCTTCATTAGCGTGAAGAGTCTGCTAAGCTTTATGCAGTACCTGTACCCCCCCCGGCCCGCGATAGTGTCTATTGGATACATTTTGGCCCTTGGACAAATGTAGTTGGTGATCCCTGGCCTACATTATGGAAGATGGCCTATTAATGCGTCGCTGGATTAGTGATGCCTGTGAGGAGTCAGACTCCTTTGCAATTTATCAGGTTGTCGTGCCAACAGCCTATCGTTCTCAGGTGATGTCCTTGGCTCATGATCATCCGTGGTCAGGTCACATGGGGGTAACAAACGTATGAAAAAGTTTTAAAACACTTCTTTTGGCCAGGACTTAAGTCTGATGTAGTTCTTTATTGTCGAACATGTCATGTGTGCCAAGTTGTTGGTAAACCGAATCAGGTGATTCACCCTGCTCCTCTCATTCCTATTCCAGTAATGGGAGAGCCATTTGAAAGGGTGATTGTGGATTGTGTGGGACACTTGCCTAAAACTAAAACTGGAAACCAGTTTCTCTTAACTGTCATGTGTGCTTCCACTAGGTTCCCAGAAGCCATCCCACTACGGAAAATCACTGCCCCGGTCATCACCAAGGCACTTCTGAAGTTTTTCTCGATGTTTGGTCTACCGAAGGTAGTTCAAACAGACCAAGGTACCAACTTCATGTCTAAAGTGTTTGCCCTGGTACTTGACACCTTAGGTATCAAGCATGTGACATCCAGCCCATATCATCCTGAAAGTCAGGGGGCATTAGAGAGGTTTCACCAGACTATGAAATGCATGTTAGGAAAACATTGCCACGAGTCTCATAAAGATTGGGATGACTGTGTTTCTTTAGTGTTATTTGCTGCCCGTGAAGCTGTTCAGGATTCTCTAGATTTTAGTCCTGCTGAGCTAGTGTTTGGACATGAGGTCAGAGGTCCTTTAAGAGTTCTTAAAGAGCATTTGATCATGCCAACGAAAATGTTTTGCAGTATCCCGGAGTATTTCGCCAAACTTAAGGATCGTCTACATCGTGCTTGCTCCTTGGCTAGTGAAGCTCTGACCTCTACCCAGGGGAACATGAAGAAACGCTACGACCAGAAGGCGGTAGCGCGCTTGTTTCAGCCAGGTGACAAGGTGTTGGTTCTATTGCCTGTACCTGGTTATGCTCTGTCTACTAAATTTGCTGGTCCTTATGTTGTAGATAAGAAGCTCGGTGAAACAAACTACGTCATTCCAACACCTGACCGCAGACGTCCTACCAGAGTGTGTCATATCAACATGCTGAAGAAGTACTGCACCAGGGATGACCAAAGTGAGTCTTCTAAAGCTCACCAGGTGGAGACAACCGTCTCTCCTATGGCTTCAGTTTCAAAGGTGAGCTCAAATGAGGATGAGGATGAGTTGGTGATGCGCAGTGCAACACCACAGGGGACAAGACTAAGCAATACTGAGGTATTGGCTGATTTGCCCAATTACTTCAAATCAAGTTTTATTTATATAGCACATTTATAAACGATTTTTGGTCGAGCCAAAGTGCTGTACATATAATAAAAATAGCACTACACTTTACAGCAAATACAACAGCACAGATTGTACTTGTCTCATCTTCCTGATATCCAAGGAAGTGATATACAGAAACTGATATTTGACTTTGCATGTCTTTTTAATGACACTCCCTCACAAACTTCTGTCCTAGCTCATGATGTGGTTTTGACCAACCCCTCGCCCATCAAACAGCGTGCGTACAGGGTTAACCCAGTTAAGAGAGGTTATGAAAAGGGAAGGTGAGTATCTACTTAAACGGATTTGCAAGGCCTAGTTCCAGTCCCTGGAGTTCCCCTTGTGTGCTAGACACAAAGTCAGATGGAAGTCCCAGATTCTGCACTGACTTTCGCAAGGTTAATGCTGTCACTGTCCCCGATGCACACCCGTTACCGCTCATTGATGACTGCATCGATGAAATTGGTCCTGCACAATTTGTCAGTAAGCTGGACATGTTAAAGGGATACTGGCAAGTTCCTTTAACACAGCGTGCTTCTGACATCTCGGCCTTTGTGACACCTAACAGTTTCCTTCAGTATACTGTGATGCCTTTCGGTATGTGTAACGCACCTGCCACCTTTCAGAGGCTTGTAAATCTTGTATTGGGACATGTTCCAAACTGTAAGGCATATCTGGACGACATTGTTGTCTATTCTAATGACTGGTCTAGCCACATGTCTACCTTAAGAGAAGTTTTTAAATGCTTGTCGGCCGCATCCCTAACGCTTAACCTTGCCAAATGTGAGTTTGGAAAAGGTACCGTTCTCTATCTTGGTCAGCAGGTTGTTCGAGGGCAGGTGTGCCCTGCTGATGCAAAGATCAGGGCAATTGCCTCCCTCCCAGTGCCATCCACCAGGAGGGAACTTCGCCGCTTCCTAGGAATGGCAGGCTACTATCGCCGTTTCTGCAGAAACGTCTCCTCGGTGGCGGCCCCACTTACTACGTTGACCAGTCCCTCAAAGCCTTTTGTTTGGTCCGGTGAGTGTCAACAGTCATTTGAGAGCCTAAAAGGTATTCTGTGTTGTACTCCTGTTCTTTCTGCACCAGACTTTTCGAAGCCATTCAAGCTCGAGGTCGATGCCAGTGGAGTTGGGACAGGGGCTGTTCGTCTACAAGAAGATGCACAGGCCATCGATCACTCCGTGAGCTACTTCTCCCGAAAGTATAACAAACATCAGTTGAAGTACTCTACTATTGAAAAAGAAGCTTTAGCTCTATTGTTTGCCTTGCAGCACTTTGAGGTGTATGTTGGCTCCAGTGTAAAACCTATTAAGGTATACACTGATCACAATCCCCTGGTTTTTCTTTCAAGGATGTACAACCACAATCAACGCCTTATGCGTTGGTCATTGATTGTCCAGAACTACAACCTTGACATAAGCCATAAAAAGAGGTCCGATAATGTTCTTGCCGATGCGCTATCTCGTGCTATGTAAATAGAAAATGTTCATTGTCAGGTCCAAACATACGGTTTGGATTTATATGTGTGGGGGTGTTACGTGCCAGGCCGGCTGTACTTGTGTGGTTTTCCTTCCCTCCTGTGTTTCTCTCTTCTCCCTGTCTTCTGCACAGCTAATCAGCAGGTGATCTGTATCTGCCTGTGCACCTGAGTCTGATGGCTGATTGGATCCTCTCACCCTCAGCTGGCCTATCAGCAGCCAGGGCCGACCATAAAGGAGGCACCCAGGAAGTCTTCTCGCTCTCTCACTCTGGGCCTGTTGCTGATGAAGGAGCATGCAGTGTTTAGCAACTCATTCTCTTTGTATTGTCTGACCTTTTTGAAAGTGTGTGTGTTGAGAGGTGGAGGAGTTAGGTAAGTCTGGGGTACCCTGTACATTTCTCACCACGTAGCTAACTAATGTTTAGACACACTAGGTTAGCGGATTGTTGCCACCCCTGTATATTGTTTTGTCAAATTCTTTGTAGTTTAGTTAGTGAGGGTTTTTTTGTTTGAGTTTTGGTTTCGAAGGGTAGATGTAGAGATAGGCCTGGTTTTGTTATGCTTGTTTCTTTTGTTTGGCACAATCTTTTGACTCCTCCTCCTCACCAACAGAGTGTTTCAATTATATGTCCGTTCGGTTCGGGGTTTACACAAAATAAACCTTTTGTCAACGGTTACGCTGACTCCCTCATTTTTATTGGTTGTATGTTATTGTCTCCAGGTCCCCTAGGCCTTAGTGGGGACGTAACACATACATACATTGTCTTCATACATACATTCTTCTCTTGCATACATATATTGTCTTCAGACATGCATATATTATTTATAATAAATGTAAACATTGAATGAATGTGCATGAGAGCAAAATTTATAAACATGAGCATTAAAATATATGAATATGAGAACAAAATGCATGAATGTGAGTGACAATATATGAATGTGTGCATTGAAATATGAGAGCAGAATGTGAGTGTAAATATATACGTGTGTGAGAGTGAAAATGTATGTATGTAAAAGGAGAATGTATGTGCGTGAGAGGACCAGTATGAATTACGGCCTGTACGGCCCCGCATGATTGAGGGTAGTACCCATAGAGTCCAGTAGAGGGCTCCCCCTGTGCTTATATAACTAGGGTTACAATACGTAACCCCCCGTTTCTACTGATGGTTCATTTTTCTATCGCCATTACTATAACTGCTACTACTGATTCTAAAACTCTTACATTATTGCCTTGATTGCCAACCATGGGTCTGTTGTAGTCACTTCGCGCCAAGGAGCGCACTTCAATTCTGGAACGCACTTCAATTCTGGAACGCACTTAAACTCAGAGCCCGGTCGAAATGTACCGTTTGGATCTTCAGAGGGTGACTATATGAAAGTTACTTGTCTTTTAGCTGGCTAACTAGCTTACACTTTTCTTTCAGCCCTAACGTTAGCTTTAGCCTCAATTCTGTTACAGGCTATCACATCGTATCATAAATATCTCTTATAGTGTCATCGGCACTGAACAAAGAGGCACTACTTTTACAAAACTTACTAAGATATCCTATAAATCGATATTGAATCTTTTTTTGGTGAACTTAATAAAAACTTTTTTAGTGTACAGTATGGTCAATTTGAACGCACCCCTACTTTCCGCATTCAATTCAACTGGAAGTGAAATCATCATATATGAACCTCCCTGATCTCCTATGTGTTTCCTCGTTAATTTGATGGTTTTTTTTCAGGTTTGTAATTCGCCTTGTGTACATTGAAAAATGTAAACTTTAGCATCAGATTTCAGACCATACATACATTAGTGTAAGAAGGATGTCTAATTATGAAAATAGCATAATAAGTAATACACCCAGATAATCATTAACTGCTGTTTTTACCCTGAAGGACTTCTGTGTTAAATTTACCACATCCACTAGTGCTTCTTTTACTGCTAACATTAATATAACTTTGACTACCGGTATTATCAATGTTGATGCTTAATTCTACTATTAATACTTAATGGTGGAATGTAAGCAATCATTTACTTTACTTGACTACATATTTGTGATATATTCCCCTTCTAATTCTCTACATCTTGTAAGGCAAGGCAAGGCAAGTTTATTTATATAGCACTTTTCAACACAAGGCAATTCAAAGTGCTTTACAAAAAATGAAAGACATTAAGAAAATGGCATTTAAAATCAGTCATTAAAAAGAAAAACAAATAAAATAAACATTAAAAGAAAAAAATACATGAATAAAAGTTACAGTGCAGTCTAAGATGTGAATAGTTCAATTAAAAGCAGCGACAAAAAGAAAAGTCTTCAGCCTGGATTTAAAAGTAGTCAGAGTTGCAGCGGACCTGCAGGTATTGTAGGGAAATATTCTACTTTTTACTCCATTTATCTGATGTTGAGTCACATTAAAAAGATACAATTAGATTAGATTTTTGGACAGAAAACACAAGTATAAAGGGTTAGGTTTATAAAATATGTTCTGTACTAAATAAAACTACTTCATCATTGTAAATATAGGTACAGCAGAAATGATCAGTCAGTTGACAGAAAGACAATTGGAAACTTTGAATGGTTGTGTCATTTATCATGTGCTCTTTTAGCTTTTTCACATTTAAGACCTAAAGGCGATTAATTTACCTCGCACACTTCAGTGACATTTTCAACTAAGGATTTTTTTTACAGTCTGGAGAGAAAAATCCTTTTACTTAAAGTGGACCTATCATGCTATATTTGAACAATATATTGTAGGGCCATACCTATATAAAGTATATAAATATAGTTTTTTTTTCAAAATACCAAAAAGATCCTGCATTTTAGCCATGCCTCATTTCGCTCTATATGCTCTTTCCAGCCCTGTTTTTGCAAGGGGCTGATTCTGTGAGCTGCAGCTGGCCACGCCCCCCTGCAGGAGAGGGGAGCGTGCTTTGAGATCAGCAGCTAGGCTGCAGCGGGAAGAAGAGGGGGAGAAAAACAGATCTCCGTCCACCGTGTTTTATTCTTATAGAAGTAAGAAGAGAAGTAATGGGGCAGAAACCCTCCTTTTTACGCAGCGTTCCAGACATAGACATCAAACGACGACACATATTCAGTTGCCGGATACTTTGGCATTAGAGCAGGGATATCTAGATACTTTCCAAGGTTTGACATAATGAATTGTGCTACTTTTAAAGCAAGCAACGATGTTTTCAAATCTGTAGTCAAAAAGCTCCTCAAAAACGCTATCGAAGCAGTTCCTGCCGTTGCTACGTTAGTTCCAACAGTAACAACGGACTATTTTTCTTAGCGGATGCATGTCAATTTAAATCAATACATAAAACTGTTTTTTAAATCAATAAAATCATTTTCTAAATCCATAAAAGCATTTCAATTAATATTGGGAGTCATGTCGTTACTTTGTCGAGAATGTGGCCATGTAACAAGCGGGATCATGTGCACATTGCATAATGTGCTTTCATGCTGATCTAGATCCCTCCGCTTCGCGTCGGGCTCCTGATCAGCCTATCGGTGTTCTTTTCCCCATAATGACCGCGTCGCTGCACATTATCCCTTACATATGATTATATAGAGTCATTATTCATTTGTTTTAAAGCAGGAGGCGCAAATGCTTGCCTCGGGGAGGGAGAAAAAGAGCCACAGCGGAGAATAAACAGAAGGGCAACCATGGCAACCATGCAAGGGAAGTCTTCTTCGCTGCTTTTGTGGCAGACTACAGCACCACTTACCGGCCTGGCATATGTACTACAGCGTCTCCAGTGCTTTCGAGCAGCAATGGCCGGCAGTGGCCCAACCTCTCATTCCCCTGATAGGTGGAGAATTGACCAATAGCCATAGCGCCACTTTACTGACGTCAGTAAAGTGTTCAAATCTGGATCAGTCTGTATCAGATCCGTTGCAGACCCGTTTTTAGAGATTTGGGTATGGAGGAAAATAGAGAGGTTGTGTTTTCTGACACCGGGGACACATATTCATGTATAAAAGACGTACAAAAGTGCATTTTGCATGATAGGTCACCTTTAAGTAAAGGCACTGAACACTTCCTTCACCACTGCTAATACTGCTTCTACAAATATGACATTTCCATTATTAAACAGTGACTTGTTCTCTCTGTTGGTCTGTCATTCCACCACTAATGGTTTCCAGGAAAGACATTTATGTTCCCCGCAGGATTATTCCTACTAACTTCAGTGATCCCTGACTTTCCTTTGACCCTAGTGCCGAGATTGTTATCATATCTAATATATATTTAATATACAGTAACTATTGCATCGACTGTCATGTGATTCACATGTGTTCCTGTTCCCCTCAGGATGAATTGACTTTAGTTCATCTGACTTTTCATATAGACTGAAGAAATAAAAAAATTGACTTTAATTAAATGTCAACAGATTACACATAACTGAATTAGGTTAGTTGAAAGCAATAATATGAAGTTGAACCTAATACTTTTTTATTTAAACTTAGTATTATTGCTTTCAACGAACCTGAAACAATGTGGAATCTGTTGACATAATACATTTGATTAAAGTAAATGTTAAAAAAATGTCAGCTTAGCAACATAATCAGAATATGAATTTGCCAATTTATTTGGTTTGCCATAATTGTACGGTTATATGGACAGAGCTGCCAGTGTGGCTGTATGGCTTTTTTAAAGAAGTGTTTTAAAACTCATAAACAATGAGGGAACATTTCACACAGCCACTGCCATTAACGCAAAACAAGAAGAAGTCAAAAACAGTAAAAAAAAGAAAAAAAAGTACTTTAAGGAAAAAAATACAGTGTTAGACGGGGCTCTCTTCTCTCAGTTAGGACTCTAATTGGACGATGAGAGGTGTCCGAGGGGCCTGCTGAGGGGGTTTGGTGTGTGTGTTGGCGGCATGTATATCTGTGTGTGTGTCAGCATTTCGATTTTCTCGCAGCATCCCCGCTCTCTTTTCTCTTTACTTGTGAGGAGGAGGCGTCACCACAGTTACGGTTGCCGGCGGTGACAGGACAGCAGCTGCTCTCTCTCTCTCCCCCCCCTTTTTCTTCCTCTGTCTCTCTCCCTCCTCATTGCTCCGGATGAACGAAACTCAGGGGAAATCATCACTATGTTTACTCCGACCCCCCTCCCAAGCCACCCACTGTCTCTGTCCTATAACCCCCTGCTGCCTAGGCCCCTTCAAATCACCCCCCCCCCCAATCTCTGTTTTCCGCCCCATGATGGTGGTTGTTAGACAGATAGACAGCAACCCCCCCCCCCCCCCCCCACCTTCCTCTCCATTCTCTCTTGTAAATTTGTGACCTCCGCTGGCATCCGAAGAAAGTAAGAAGGAAGAGATAGAGGGGGGAAAATGGCCGGCAATTGGCGTTGATGTGAGGAAGGAGGAGTAAGGGGGGAGTTAAAGGCCAGACAATTGGTGGTGAGGGATGCGGGAAAGAGGGAGGGATGAAGGGGAGGGGAGAGAAAGGGGCCTTGAGAGGGCGATCAATGCGATGTTCACCTGCCGTCCACCTCCCCAATTTAAAGAGAAGGGGCGCTAACGATTTCCCCGGACGGCTCCTACGGACTGATGGAGCCCGAGAGGAGAGGAGGCGCAGAGAAAGTAGAAAAATTAAGCCTCAGCGCAACAATGCATATAGATGGGAGCGAGGCAATGGGAAAATTAGCTTTTAATGGTGAAATGCATGTAGTTAAAACACAAACAAAGGCGGAAAATAGATTTTAATATGTGTGGGTGAGAGAAGAAGTGGATGCTAAATTAGGTTTTTAAAGCATGAATGCATACAGATGGGGAAGAAATTACCGGACAATTGGTGAACTGCATACAAAGAGAAGAATTTGGTTTGATTGCAAGAATGTATGTTAAACAGAAAGAGTAAAAACATAATCTTTTAGTGTAACACTGAAAATACATGGGACAGAGACTGCAGGAGAATGAATGCACATGATTAAGAAGAAATAAGTATTACTGTAATTTACCCAAAGTATGTATATGCATTATAAAAAAAGGACAGATGGAAAATATTTAAAAAAAACAGTTTAAAAAAATAAGTAGGCAAAAAAAGGCAGAAAGAAATGTGCCTTACAAGGAATGGATTTATTGTAGTAAAAACGGAAAATGTTGATTTAAAGGTCCCGTATTATGTTATATTTGAACAATATATTATCGGGCCATACCTATACAAAACATGTCTCTGAATTGTTTTACTCAGAATACCAAACAGATGCCATGCCTCATACTGTACGTGTCCCTCTATTTCAGCCCTGTTACAGAAGTGCTGATTTTGGGTCTGGCCCTTTAAATGTAACCGTGCTGCTGCTGACCACGCCCCTTTGGAACGTCCGCATGCAAGCGGTGAGCTCTGCGAAGAGAATGGTGTCTACCATAGACTGTATCTACCGGCAGAAACTCAGCTAAACTCAGCTAAAAATGAACCAACCTACGGGGACACTGATTCTCATCGTCCTGACACAGGATCTCAAACAAGAATTCTTATGAAAAGCCTCAGTCACTTTTTAACAGCCACCTGCCTGCCAATCATCATGATCTAAATACAATTTAATGTCTCACGGTCCTTAACCATGTACGTCGATATGTAATTCAGTACAGTGCTAGTCTCAGTCCGTACTCTTCTACTGTGTTAGATGTCAATACTTCTGTGTAGAAATGTCAGCAGACTAATTCCTGGGCATCTACGGGACCTTGCGGCCTCAGTGATTCTGAATTTGAATTGACTGTGTGTCATTGTCATAATATCAAAGCTATAATAAGACACAGTGATATATGTGACCACCCCTCCTACTCCCCCTCACTCTGCCTTTGACATGTAACTATTCATGTTCCAGCTCTCCTGCCCCGACCTGTCAGCCCTGTCAATATGATTATTCCTCTCAGTAATTGCAGTCAGATAGAAGGAAGAGGAGGAAGGATGAGGAGGTGGAAAATAAAAGGAGAAGGGGAAGGTGATAATTGTTTCTGTAGAGGATAAAAGACTTGCAGACTTTATCGGCGGGTCAATATGGTTGATGTTGTGACGGTGGCTCCCCAGCCTTTTCTTGAACTTTTATGGTTTAAAGGTCTCTTATCATGCAAAATGCACTTTTCAATGTATTTTATACATAAATATGGGTCCCCGGTGTGTCAGGGAACTCACAAGGTGTCAGAAAACAAAACCTACTCTCTTTTCTTCCGTACCCACATCTCTAAAAACGGGGCTACAACAGAGCTGATCCAGATTTGCGTCCGATATGACGTAATATCTGAAATGTGGGCTGGCATTACACCCACGGCCCTATCAGAAACGTTGCTATCAGAAACAATGCCCGACGTGTTTTGGAAGTAATATGGTCTTTGTTTACATTAGCAAGCATCGCTAACACTCAGAGCTAACCTGTACTGTAGACTGGAGAGAGCATGTGTGAAGAAGCAGGAAATAAAAAGGAACTCACCTTGTGGTAAACCGGCAAGAGAGAAAACCTTTGAGCTCCATACTGTTTCAGAAATAATCCTTGATGTGGTTTGGACGTTTCATCACGGCAGTATCTGCCGGTAGAAATCTCCCGCATGAGCAGTTATAAGCTCTGCCCCCTCTTTTTAATTTTTTAAAGCTTTATACCCAGAATCAGTACTTTAGTAACAGGAAATGAACTAGAGGGATATGAGGCAATGGGTGATCTGTTCGGTATTTTGAGCAAAACACTTAAAGAGCCTGTGACACGGGTTTCCCCCATCATCCAAACCCATCAATTTGAGTAAATATTGTCCCCTTGAAACCGTTAATGAACTGATTTGGGATATTTGTACTTTGATAACCATTAATCTGCCCTTCAATGTTGACCATATTCTGGATCTTCTCGGGGATTCTTCAAATCCCACCAAATTATTTGTGACATCATTGCGGGCCAAGCGCTGCAGCTGCACCGTTCAGGATCCCAGCATCTGCATGTAAACGCACGATGGCGCACACAGCAGCAAGCTCAGACAGCGACGACAGTTTCATTTTGAACGTGTCTGAGAGCTCATATGAGGCTGAAGGATCGGAAAGTGATAGTCATGACATCGTAGACGATATTGGCTATATGCCCTACAGATTCGAACCATATGCCTCTGAGTCTGAATCGGATGAAACAAACTCCGAGTCGTAATACGAGAGATAATACGGTCATGTAGCCAGTGGTGGACTGGGACTAAAAATCATCCCGGGACTCTCGACCGGCCCACTTCGGTACCGCTAGTAAATTGTCAACGGGGGGAGTGGGGGATGTGCTAGTGACTTATCCGACCGGCCCACTTCGGTACCGGCCCATCGGGATTCGTCCCGATGGCCAGTCCGCCACTGCACCCAGCCCACGTAAACTGTCAACGGGGGGAGCCTCGCTGCAGGGAAACGGTGGACCTAGTGTCCCGATCGGAGTGGGAATAATAATAATAATCATTATCATAAATCATAATCCGTGCATTTTATCCATTAATTTCCCCAACATTGTGGTAAAAAAACCACACGTTTAATCCACGTTGGTGTACAACTACAAAAAGCATCGGTTTGTTTTCTCATCAGGAAATGCAGACCGGCTCAAACAAACGATTTGTAATCATCATCCTCACGATCATTAAATGTATCATATGTTCGCCGAATTGACATGAAAGCACTAATAAATGTAGTTTAATCCACTTGAGTTTACAACTACAAAAATAATCGATTTGTTTTTATATCACATCCGACGGGAGGAAATTCAGCAGCTCTCACTACCGATTTTTAATCCTAATTTAATCATCTTCACCACGATCATTTATGTTTATGTTCGCCGAATTGACATGAAAGCACTGACAAATATGAATATACTGTAGTCAACTTCATTAAAACGTTATTAACGTGCCTAAACTCAGTAATTCACCATTTCTACGCATGACACCACACTTTGTCCGTGTTTGGCTCTCTCGCCGCACAGTGAAGCGTTCCCGTATTGACGTCACTTCCGGCTTCCCCCAAAACTTCAAAATGAGTCGAAGGAATTTCCCCGCGATGTTCGAAATTATTGATATTTATCAGAACGGTATCGCACCTTCTTTTTTAAGCTGACGATTTGAGATTACTAGTAGCCCAATATTTCATTGCACAACAGTTGTTGGGAGGCTGTCACAGGCTCTTTAATAGACATGTTTTTATATATTTGTATATATCTGAGACCTATGCTATTGCCTAAAAATAGCATGATAGGTGACCTTTATGGTACCTATCTTAACCCCAACTTTGTTGAGGTTATAGCAGTAAATGTAGCAAATGATCACATCCCATTAGGCAATGGATTTTCGACTTCATTTGACAATTCATGACTCGTGCAATTGTCTAAAGTACAATCAATCTTCTTTCTGAAGCCTTGTTTTTCAAGCCCTTTTGTGATTAATGTTTACTCAGCGGTTGTATGGTTCCAAACTTTTTCAATTAGATATGTACACGGCAAGGTCAATGGTTAAACACACAACACTCTGCACTGACTTTGTCTTTGTGTTTCTACAACAAGTCCTTCTAGACATTGTGGCCGAGCACTGCGCTACAAGTTACAATTATTTCAACTTTTAACGCTGACCTTTCGACATGCCACCTATCAATATCGCTGTGATCAAAGAACAAATTACATGTAAATGCAGCTTGAAAGTTACATAAAAAAAGAAATAATCAGAATACAGGTACGTATTTTCTTTTAAATGGGTATTACCCGCAGGATTACAATTAAAACAACTTTTGAAAATAAATAATAATATAGTGAAATAAGTGAAACCATAGCTAATCCTCTAGGACAATTAAATATCATGCTTGCGCATGTGTTTGTTAGCTGAATGACGATAAAGGCAGCAAAGGGCTTGGCTTCATAGTTACATGTTTACAAAATATACTTATACTAAAAGCCATCTTATTTGTATATTCTTTCTCTAGTATTTACTTGCATTGCATTTGACATTGAAGTTATCCAATAGTATCGGAATGTTCAGTTTATATTACTTTTATATTGTGATAGTTAGATTACATTTTTTACAGATAATTTGGAATGGAATACAGTTTTAAATTAACCCTCCCAAACAACCAAGTTTTAATGCAGCCAAAGAATGATCCTTTAATGCAGCCTCACAGTTGTGTGTAGGTTGTGCTGTGGTTAGTTTGTAGTTGTGTGCAGGTTAGCTGTTAGTTCTCAAGGCAGCTCTGTGTCTGATGATGTGTTTGCTGCTGACCTTTAAACAACTCTGTCCCATCGTCCTTCTCTTACAGGGGCCTGCAGGGAGCACACACACACACGCACACACACACACACACACACAAACAGTTATACAGATAGGAAAAGGGATAGACGATACTGCAAATAACAAGCATGTAAATAGGTTTCTCCTGGCATTGGAATACACACCGTATACGAGGGAGAATAAACACACAAACATACTAATATGAACACACACACTCACACAGAAGCATCACTGTCTGAGGTTTGGTGGTAATGAGGCCTGTCATCCTTCCACACTGCCTCCTCCCTCCCTCTTTCTTTCTTTTTTCATTGATCCACTAACAGATCCCCAATATAACAACTTGCAGTCGCTGTGGGAGCCTCCCCTCTTTCCTTTCCTCCTCCTCTTACCCCTACCCCTCCTCCTCCTCCTCCTCCTCCTCGACACGCATCCCTCCGGACCATTTAAAAACCTACCACCACTTTCTCTCCTCCTCCTCCTCCTCCTCCTCCTCCTCCTCCTCTCTGTCTCTTTCTCTCCGTGTCTCTCTATCGCTTCCTATTTCTCTCTTTCGTCTACTCCAACGCTCTCCTCTTGCCCTCCGTCTCTGGCTCTCTGCTGGTTCAGACAGTCTTGTTAAATCGGCTGACAAACGGAGAGAGGGTTTTCCCTTTCGCAGCGTGCTTAGGAGAGGTGGTGGATGCTTAAGGTTGTAGTTTGTCCGTGTGTCTGTCCGTCTCACCCTGTGCTCCTGTAGAAAAATAAAAGATGGGAAATATAGACCCAGCTGAGATGTTTCTAACAGGACAGAGAACAAGAACATGACATTTCTCTGAGTTTGTGCCACTGCTTAAATGCTTATATGCTCAATTAAATTAACCTCTTACTCATTAAAGGGGCCCTATTATGCTCTTTTTTTAATTTTTTTAAAGGTTTCATAATTATACTACCTCTTTTCCCCCTCTGTCTGAAACCAGAGCACAGTCTGCTCTGATTGGTTAGCTATCCAGCTCTGGTGTGATTGGACAACCCTTTAAAGATGTCCTGCTTCTTAGCCTATCACATAACATTTGTTGGATCGCTAGCCAATAAAATGGTGAATGTTACATAGTGATGTCACTATGTTACAGAAGTAAACAAAGGAGTCCGATGGAGGCGTTTCAGGCAGGGGGGGAGAGTGGGAGATAAACTCCCTCTGGATGGAACACAGGAATGTTAGCCTTTGCAGCCTTTACATGCACACAATATTACAGGAAAGGGAAAAAAAGATACAGAGGGGGAAAAGAGATGCTGCAACACAGACAATATGAGAAAAAGAACACTAAAACATGTAAACATTTCACAGGCATGCAAATATAATCCTGAAAATGAGCCTAAAAGGAGTTTAAGGTCGCATTCACACCAGCCTTGTATAGTCCGGTTGAATCGAACCCTGGTATAATGTTTTTTAACGCATGTCGTCTGATTGTATAATCATATGTTGCTGTCCACTAGATTCTGTTGATATGCTCCCCAGATTAACAACAGCATGAAAACAACCTGCCGATGCCATTGCGGAGGCTACGGTAGAAATTGCCGGGATTTGCGTTTTTACCCCCGTAATGTCTGACCAATTGTTGAACAGCATTTCCGTGCACATGACTTGTGTTTAAAGTTTATAGTCCGTTTGAGTTTTGCCTGTGAACGCAAATAGAACCTTCTGAAAAATGAAACAATGTAACAAACTGTCGTCTGGGGCGTACTAGAGAAACGGACTAGAGAACCGCAGTGATGCGTCCTAAAACCCGGATGTAAACTCCTTCTGGTTCCTTTGTCAAAAATCAATGCAATTTCTCCATAGGATGTTGGAAAATAGCTCGAAATAAGGTCTGTGGTTGACACACATTTAAGAGACGGATCACGTTTTCTTCAGCCGGATAATATCCACATGTCTACCCTACTTTTATAATTTTCGAATCATAAATCTAGTCGCCAAAAGCAAAATGCTAACGTTATGCTATAAACCAGGGGTGGGGAACCTCCGGCCCCCGGGCCGTATACGGACCGCGAGACCATTTGTTACGGCCCTCGAGGTAATTTATAAACACACGCAAAAAAAAGTAAAGAAATCTAGACCGCAAAAGAATTAAACAAGCGAGTGCCTGTTTTTCCTGGCCAAGGTCAGGGTCCTTGAACACAACACGAGCCTAACGTGTCATCACGTGGTATATGTCTCGTCTGACAGGGATGCAGTTCTGACGGAGAGCACCAGAACGCCGCTCCGCCACTTCAGATAAGGAGCCGTACACATGCCGCAGTTTTTGCGTGACTGTGGGTCCTTCTCAGGTCGATTAAATGGAATCCTTGCGTCCCTCACTTGCGTCGTTTCCCTGTGACTAGTCCCTCCCACCAGGGAAGCATGGAGAGACGCAAGGAAACCACGAGAAGCAGGGAAATTAGTTTTAAGAGCAATGGGACCATGGATGTATAATAAGAACTGGATACAGCGTGGGAGGCGGGGCCTCATTCATTCCTATGAGAGTTGCTCATGATGATAAAATGGCCCAACTTTTGAGAGAGTGAAACGTCACAGATTACCCAGCATGCCTGAGAAGTACCCGTATGTGCGCTCAAAGAGCATGCGCAACTTTAACCACGCACCCCAAAAGGCTCGTTCACATCAAGCACGTCAATTTGCGTACACGTAACAGCACCGCGCGTTCTGGATTGTTATGATGGATTTGATATTAACGAATAACGAGGTGACCGCGGCAGCTAGCAGCTATGTAGTATAATATTTTACAAATGATGAATTACTCATGTAGTGCTGAACACGTAACATGAACGTGCCCGGCGGCGCGGTCCCGTGGGTTAGATGCGCGTTCATAATGCAGAGGGAAATAACTCTCAGAATAACGTTATTAGCACATTTGTACAACTTGAGGAACGAATGTTTTTAATAAGTGTTCATACTGGGTAGTTTATTTAGTTTAAAAAAAATTATCCAATGATTTACAGACCATTCTTTCCCCATGTAATTCAATGGGAAAAAGTGTTTCCGGGCCTGGCAACCAAACGGAAGTGTAGTACCGCCGTTTGGCCAGCATGAATATTTTCATCTGAGTCCGGCGCACTTCCTGGGGGCTTGAATGGGACGTCCTTTCTTCTGGAGCGTCACGTGAAGCAACGTCCGTTTGTGATGACACCGCACAGCTGATCGTCTGACAGCAGCTCTGTCCCCGTTGTTTTCACAAACACCCCCGCCTCTGTTAGTTCACATTTACTGACATATACATTTGTATCATCTGTTGTAGACCCAAATAAATAAAATAAAATAAGAACTAATTTTCAAAACAGATAAACGCCATTCTTAAAATGTAAAACGAAAAAAGCGATCATGAAAATGTTTCCAATAAATGAATAAAATGATTTTTGACCACTTTGTTGTTCAGATATATCACTTATTTGTAACTAAATGAAACATGAATTGAAACAAAACACGGTATAAACTGAGGAGTGAGTCCCATGAGTTTCATGTCTTTTCTTCACTCCGCTGGGAAACTGCTCTCATGTCAAGAAGCATCAGATCAGTGCATGCACTGCATCGTCCAATCAGTGAGCGATTCACAGTAAGGGGGCGGGGCGAGTATCTGAGGATTTCATCGGAGGATGGTCTGGTGGTTCCTCGGTTATCGCTCCTCCATTATCGCTCCTCGATCCTCGGTCCTCCGGCAGAAATAAGCGCCATGGGACGCTATTCAAGATGGCGCAGACAAATCAGGTGAGACCGAGGACCGAGGAAATGAAAATAGTCGACCTGAGAAGGACCCCGAGTCTTTAGTTGAAAGCCGCATTGGCGACCTGCTCATCTGTCATACTGATCATACAGTCAATAACTTTGTTGTTATTAGCATCTGGTTAGCTAGCTATGCTAACGAATATAAGAAGCTTTTTCTCCAACCAGTGAGTTAAAGGCACATCTTTATATGATCATTATAGTTATACAAAAATAAGAGAATAAAGTAAACAGGTAAAAAAAATACTTTATGACAGTAAAAACAGTTGTTATCAATAAACAAGAATACAGTTTGATAGGGGAGTGATTTGTAAAATATCCATAAAGAAAAAGAAATCTGTTTACAGTTCTGTTTCATATGGGTGTTGAGAGACGTACCCATAGATCTCCTAATGTTGCTCTCAAAGTGCACCAGATTGATGCTTTTAACTTCAACATTTAAAAAATAATCTTCCTGGGGGAGCATGCCCCCTGGAGGAGGTTAGGTCCCCCCCCCCCACACTTAAATCATGTCCACATGGATAGGAAACTAAATACAGTTGCACACATCTTGTGTCCATATCTTTCTGTTTTGGTGGTCATGCCACACCGTGCACGTGCATGCGCGAGTCATGGTAAGATATCTGGATTAAGAGGGTTGGGTATCGTTTGAATTTCCACGATTCTGATTCTACTTTTCGATTCCGGTTCTTAACTGGTTCTCAATTCCGATTCTTTGAGGGGCAGGGTAAAAAAATGATACATGCTTCTTCCACCAAAAAAATTACATTTATTCGAGAAACTTTTACACAGGTTAGTTTACAGTAATATTGACATTAATCAGTCTGTTTATATTCACTGCTATGTAACTGTAACCTGAGAACCACTGAAGCTACAACAGTGCAACAGTTCAACTTTTAAAGGAATTTTTTTTTAAAACAGTTCAAGCATATCTGCCTTCTCAGGCATACCGGGAAGAAATGTTTGAACATTTTAAAGTAAAATGCTTCAATCTGGTGCACTTTAAGCAGAATTACTAGAGACTAGATCTAGGGGGTACAACTCTAAACACCCATATGAAAAAGATCGGTTTACATTTTAATAATTAAATAAGTATGTGAACATAACCAATAACCTACCATAGCCAATAACAAATACATGTAACGTATTTTATTTGTGTATGTCTATAGGTGTAGGTACTATTGTCACTACCCGATCTGCAGCTCTGCCCGATCTGCAGTGCGCATGTGCGAGATGGTCCGCCATATTGGACAACTCCGGACATCAACCCAAGTAGGACAACATTGACACAGTGGCTTCTATTGTTATTACAACGTGACTTCACTAATATTTAACAACTCTTTTTATTGGGTTCTTTTATTTGGGGTTAAGTACATTGTCAGAATAAGTGAGAAATGGATTTAACTTCTGTTAGACAGCTATCTGAATACATATTTACTGTGAATGTGTGCAAAAATGTATGGCATATAGCTGTCTAACAGAAGTTAAATTCATTTCTCACTTATTCTGACAATGTACTTAACCCCAAATAAAAGAACCCAATAAAAAGAGTTGTTAAATAATAGTGAAGTCACGTTGTAATAACAATAACTCATCTCTCTCAGTTTCTCTTTTTGAGCTTTGCTAAAAGCCACTGTGTCAAATGTCCATCTTGGGTTGCCGTCCGGAGTTGTCCAATATGGCGGACCATCTCGCACATGCGCAGTACCGATCGGGCAGGGGGACGGATCCGTCCCAAGCATGGATGTATAATAAGAACTGGATACAGCGTGGGAGGCGGGGCCTCATTCATTCCTATGAGAGTTGCTCATTAGCGCATGATGATAAAATGGCCCAACTTTTGAGATAGTGAAACGTCACAGATTACCCGGCATGCCTGAGAAGTACCCGTATGTGCGCTCATAGCGCATGCGCAACTTTAACCAAAATGCTCGTTCACATCAAGCACGTCAATTTGCGTACACGTAACAGCAGCGCACGTTCATGACAGCATGGATGGATTTGATATTAACGAGGCGGCTGTTAGCAGCTAGCGGCTAGCTAGTAATTATGCTAATGTACACATCAATCGTTATGTACTTATATTACGCTGTAACAGGATCTAGTGATATCCAACAGAGCTTCATTTAGCATGAAAGAATGATTGCACTGTATATATATATATATATATATATATATATATATATATATAGGCCTATATATACTTATAATAATAAGTAATATTAACTTTATTTAATACAACATTTACGGTACAAGATTTAATCATACAGCCCATGTAGTATGATAATGAATGGTCCCAAGCCCCCATGACTTACATGGGGAAAGAGTGGTCTGTAACTTGTTGGATAATTTTTTTTAAACTAAATAAGAATGCTGGGCACAACATAAAGCTCAACAGTGAAGCTGGCAATGCTGAACAAAACCATCTAGAGTTATAATATTTATTCAGCTGAAAAAGTCAAAGCTCTACGAAAATGTAATTAAAAAACATAAGCATTTCAGGTAGAAATCAGCATTTTATATAGAAATTCACAAAAATAAGAAATGAAACCTAAAAGAGATTAACACAGTTAACACATGTATACCTCTGATGGTTGGCATAGGTGGAACAAATAGTGACAACAAATGTAAATACAATTTATATAGATTAAAAGGTAATATATATAATATTGATTGCAATTATTATATTAAAAAATCCACCAAACATGATCAACAGGAAAGCCCTATTAAGGCATTTCATGGTTTGAAAAAAAGTTGAGGATGGGATCCAGACAGTTCAATCAGGAGAGACTTCATTTTGTTTAAAGAACATGTATTGACACATGTCATATGATAAATGTTAAGTCTTTGGCGATTAGACCCCGATCCTGAAATCTTATATCTAAAGGTGGAAAAGCCGTGAGCATATAGGGAACCCCCGGGGTCTAGACACTGGTGATGATGATGCTGAAGATCTGGATTTGATGAGGAGATGGGATGAAGAGGAGGTGTGATGAGGTCTTTGGATTAGCTCTCCTGGTACTGGATTTGATGAAAGGAGGTGGATGGGGGGGAGGCGGGCGGCAGCATGAACACCTGAAATCACAGCTGACTGCAGGAGAGAGGAGAACCATTTCAAAGTTTGGCTGCTGGAGAATGAGGTGAATGTAATAGGTTAAAGACAGCGCCCGTGATGAGCTGATTATAAGCAGCTGCGGAGTGAATGTATACATACCCAGTCTTCCTGAAAGAACTTGCGCTGAGCTTCATATAGTGAGTCAGACTCATGGTCAGACTGCTGTTTGGGAGGCTCAGTTCTTCCTGTTGACAGAAGATGGCACTTTTCTGAGAGGGAGCCAGCTGGCAAACCAACAGATGAAACAAGAATCCATCTGAGAGGCTATGTGGAAAAGGATAACAAATAATGTCAGCAAGACATGAACATATTTAACCACTATCATTCAATTCTGTAATTGCAGGTTTGTTAGCATGATATTTCAAACACAAATGGCCTGTCTTAGTTTAAAGCCCACTCACCACGTCAAGGTGCAGGCCACGAGTGAGGACACAACAACGATCACAAACAGTACATACACACGAGACAACACTTACATACATATAAATAACTTACATATACAATGAACATTTAACAAATACAATGTTTGGGTAGTTATTTTAATACATTGAATACATTGAATACATTTAACACATTGAATACTTTGAATACATTGAACACATTGAATACATTGAATACATTTAACATAAATAACAATTGAAATGTACAATAACTAAACCCTTAACTACATACACTATACATCTCCAGTGTGGCAATATTTCAGCAAGATTTGGTATCAGATATGAAAAAAAAAATGACTTGTTGAGAGTTTTGCGTGTCCATGTTCAGTACAGACTTGTGCCGCGTTAAGCGTACTCCAAGTAGTATGTTGAACACAGACTTGCAAACAAAATACACCAAATTGGTCAGTTACAGTTGAAGATACAGATACAACATAATGAATATTGGCTAGAAAGAAGCTTGGGATGTTGCTGTTGACATTCACATAAATCGTTCCACTGTTGAAAACCATGTGTTGCGTTGCTTAACAATAAATAAACAGAGGACTGTGACATACATTCAAATCCACATATAGAAGGAAATATAGAATACATATGTTTACTTACAACAGACATAAGGAAAAGAAAACACGTACAGAGCTCATACACATATAGAAGAAGATATAGAAGAAATATGTTTACTTACAACAGTCATAAGGAGAAGAAACACGTACAGAGCTCATACAAACACACACACACAGACATAAATAAATTAACATATTACAACAAGCAACACTCAACTACTGGTGATGAAAATGGATCAACTTGGTGAATTGATGCCTGACAATGTCCTTGGTCATCTTCTCTGTCTCACGTCTGGCTAAGTGGTGCATCCTTACTTTACAATATATGGAGGATGCCATTTTCACCAGTACATGTACGTGATTGTCCTCAACAGTGGTTTCGAACATGTGGAAATACAACTCTGGGAACAAGACTTTGTCTGCACTGTACATCAGCACTTGATTTGTGATGGCTGATGTTAAGCCATGTCCCTGGGGGAGCTTGCCAGAGGTTGTTCTCAAAATCCTTTGAAAGCAACGCTCCGACTCCATGCAAACAGCAATTATCCCAGGTGATGGTTTTTGCAAACCTCCTCGAGTCTTCAGGAGGACAAAGGGATGCACGGTGGTTTCTGAGGTCAACGCTTCAGCACAAGGCATGCAGTTGTGCTTTTGCTTGATCTTCTTGACAACAAAGCCAGCAATGTAGTTGATGGCAGCTTCCTTGTACTCAGAAACAGCATCAACATTTGGGCATAGGTGGTAATCATGCTCTGACTCTGCATGCTCAACAGGCTTCAAGTCATACGTGCGCAAGGTGTTAGCTGCTGCAGGTGTCGCCCCCAAGATGGATGTGTTATCGCGGAGGATGCAATTGCCTGTTCCAGTCCTCACTTGCAACTTCACTAGAAGACGCTTGTATGGAGCTGTGAACTGTCTTGCAGTAGGGTTGTTGTTAAATCCATCACGTGCTCTGACAGCCGAAAAGAACAGCTCAAGGTGATCTTGGCTCAGCTTATAAGTGAGAAGGTAACGGCACTGGGCATTTGGCTTACACACAGCTTCCTGGAAAACATTCCATACACTTATGCAGCTGGCAATGAAACCAACCACACAGTTTTTCCGTTTTCCAGCATGCACTGGTATGCCTTTCTCATCTTTCAGTTCGAGGAGAGACTTTTGTGCCTTCAGCAGGATTTGTTCTGCACGCTCTTTGTTGGATGTCCTCATAGGTGCTTTGTAACCTTTCCCTAGGGCCTAGGGGATTCCTGCTGTTCAGGACATCGAAGGCAGCATCAATAGTTCTCAGGAACTCAACCGTCTCTTCACATCCTCTGAACTGTGGTAGATGGAGCTGTGTGTTGCAAAACTCCAAAGCATCTGCCACACTGCTGCTGAAAACCTGGGTTGCAAGCTTAACCTTCATTTTCTGTTTTTCCCACCGTATATGTGCCATTTTCAACTTGTTTCCAAGTCGCAGTCCCTGTGCCTCCTGAAGTTTGTTCAGCTCTTGTAGAAATTTCCAACTGATTTTTCCTGTTGGAGTTTGCAACGTACTTCAATCAGCCAATGTGTTTTGGATAAACTTGAGCATGTGGCACACATCAAGTACTGCATGGATTGTGTCTGAGGGATCAGCTGGATGTGGAAATGATGGCTTCATGTTAAGTACATCCATGTTTGCTCCAAGGGCTCTCAACATTGCAAAGTGGCATGATGGACCATCACATGTCAATGACAATACACGAGCTCCGATGGCATGGAGTCGTAGAAGGCACTCCTTGATGATATTAGCGCGCTCTTCTCCTGTCAATCCATCAATTAAGAAGTATGCTACTGGGATCTTCCATGAATCGTCAATAGCAACAACCATAAGGACCAAGGCATCTTTGGCTGGTGGTAAACTGTCATCGACGATGCCACAGCCTAGGTCCACGTATCCATGGAATTTCCCAGCAGCATATTCCACATGCTTACGTATTGACACTTCATCCATCATGAGAGCACACAAGGTTTCCTTTCCCTCACGTTTCCTTTCTTCGACACGAGACTTGATGGCAGAAAAGGCTGGTTGTGTGAATCCAGGATCTGCAGAGATTTTGCTGTACCACGACCGGATGGTTTCGGGATGTGGCAAAACAAGGTCAAAGCATTCACGCACATAAGCATAAGCTTTAGCGGAATAAAAATGCAGAGTCATTGCGAATGAACGCAATTCCTCTGACACTTTTTGCTTTTTCCTCTGTTTAACTCTGATGAGTATTTCTTTTGGCACTCCACTAAAAGAGGCTTCCAGCATCTCAGCACAACCTGTTGAGATGAGCATTTTCTGCTTCAGCTCACTGATAACCTCAGTTAAACAGTTAATTTGTATTTTTAAACGTGTGGTCTTTTGTTTTTCTAATTTGAGTTTTTTGCGACAATTTACAATTTTTTTACCCATTTGGTTTATTTTAACACCTAATTTGCGCTTCAGCTTATTGGGAGATGCAAAATAACTGTGGTCAGCAGTGGTTGAAATTATGTTGTGATTTGCAGTGTTTTGTGCATGTGAATCCTCAACACACGGTTCCAGTGTCTCATCATTGTGATGAAGGATTACATCTGACACAAAATGTGTTTCCTCGTGCACCTCCTCCATCACAATGTTGTCATTATCGTCCGATAACTCTCTGACACTTGCACCTTCCTGTATTGTAGTCTCATTGGTGGTGCGGTGCTTTCATTTATGGTAAGTGTGGTCAGCAGAGGCCGAAATGCTGTCACTCACTTCAAAATGTTGTACCTTTGTGTCCTCAACACAATGTTCATCATCATTGTGATGAAAGATTACATCTGACAACAAATGTGTGTCATTGTGCACTTCCTCCATCACAATGTTGTCATTAACCTCTGATACGCAAACAGTGTCACTTACCTTCGGGGCCATACTCACCACCTGTGTCCTGGATGTTGTGTGGACGCAGGGGAAGGCAAAAACAGTCGGGACAGCAGATGATTTCAGTTTTCTGACGGTGTGAAAACACTCATTGGTGAAATGTAGAGCACATATGCGGGAGTTGGAGTTTGGCTTCCAATTCTTGCGATTGATCTTCTTGACCCATTGACACATCCTTGCTTTGTCATGGCGTGGAAAACTGTAACCATATTTATGTCATAGCTTGAGTGGTATGCACATCTTAATTGTATGTATTATCCCTCCTATTACATTCAGGGTTAAATTGACCCCTTTTTAAGTTTGAAAATCTAGGGAAAATACTGTAAAGTACACACACACACACACACACACACACACACACACACACAAACACACACACGGTCTGTTGGGAGGTAAACGAGGTAAACATGCACTATGTCACATTGACCAAGGAATATTTAATACATTTAACAGGGGGGTTAACTAGGTATTACAATTCACTATTCAACACAAAAACAACTACTTATATGTTGTTCTTTCATAATTATTTTTCAAATCTAACCCATAGATGTATGAAGAGAGTGGTAATCACAGATTAGCAATTGTTAAGCAATTTGTTAGCATATTATTCAGCTTGCTAGCATTAGCCTACTTAAAATAATATCTTATATATTTATAGACTGTAAGTGATTATGTTTTTTTTCACATACCTGTACATAGAAATCTCAGAACCACTCCCTTCACTTCGGTTCACACAGTTGTAGGCAACACAAGAAGGCATTTTATAATATCTTGCTGCGAAGACAAAGAGATTTGGAATTCCGACACAGGAGATGTTGGAAAGAAAGGCTGAGTTTAGCGCAGCCCAGACCTAAATCCCCCGCGCCCCTCCCCCTTCACACGAGGTCACGTTCAGTGTTCACTGCCACTTCACTGTCTGAGGCTAAGACAAAGCTAACTTCAACTAAAATCAACAACTTTGACAGTTTGCTCCAAAAGGTAAGAGACGGAAACATATTGATTTTGTAACCTGCCTCCTTAATGTCTGTATGTATGTAACATGTTCTCATATAAAATAGTAAAATAAGCCAAACTACTCAACAGCAACCGCTACTGTGGCTAAGCTAATGTTGGGTGTTTGCTCATTAGTTTTCCATACTTTTCATAGTTAACCAAAATGCTAGAAATGTATGCATGCCAGCAGTTCTGCAATGTTAACTCTGTATGCATTAGCTAACTTTCTAGAAACCAGACATTGAATTTATAATTAGTTTTATATATTTTTTTTAGGGCTGTCAAACGATTAAAAAATTTAATCAGATTAATCACAGCTTAAAAATTAATTAATCATGATTAATCACCATTCGAACTATGTCCAAAATATGCCATTTATTTATGTATATTGTTGTGGGAATGGAAAGATAAATGAAATAAGGCGGATATATCCATTTAACATACAGTATCTATGTTTATTATAACATTTTTCTGCGTGTCAAAATGAAAGACAACCCACACACCTATCAATCATCAAACCGTGGGGTCTTAATTCATTACGTGTTGATTTCTATCAACGGGTGAGTACTTCAGGAAAGTCGACAGAGGGGGGGGGAGGCGGCGGCTAGTGGAGTACTTCGTGACCACAGAGTGCGAACGTTGTGATCAGCTGTTTTAGCGCAGTTCTCCAGTGAAGGGGGGGGGGGGGGAAGTATCCCTCCGCAGCCGGTTGGCGTAGTTTTGGCACAATTCCGTTGTACAGACCGACGTTAACAGAAGCCCTGTCTGTGCACACGGAGACCGACTCTGTCGTCCGGTGATCTAACCGCCTTCTGGAAAAGCTTCACGAGTACGTCGGTACGCAAATGCGCTTTGTGACACAAATTTCAGATTACGCACATAACCTGCGTACCAGTTATGTGCACCCCTGTACTACAGCAAAGGTATTCTCCGTCGGGACTTCCTGCAACAACACCGACATTATCAAAGATGTTCTATTGAGAAGACGATCACTACGTGACAAAAGTTTTCAAAACCGTTTCTGGTCTTCGGTATTTCCAGACAAGTGGCTACTGAAATCAATCTTACTAACTGCTGTCTGTGCAATTTACTCCGCACGAGTTGGCGGACTTTATTTAGCTTACTTTAACATCATTTTTCATGGTGGGGCTAAGCCATTTCTTGGTATGGGTGTAGCCTACCCCAGCCATACCCTGGCGCTGCCACTGGTGGCACGTATGGGACGGGCCATTCTGCACATGCGTTAAATGCGTTAAATATTTTAACGCAATTAATTCAAAAAATTAATTACCGCCGTTAACGCGATACTTTTGACAGCACTAATTTTTTTATTATTTAAAATCTATAAATGTGAGATGAAAAAACTAAAAATGACATATCTTTGTCACAACAAATGTCCAATGCAATGTCCCTACCATTGTAAACGACGATGCATACAGAATCTTCAAGAACACATATTATTTTTAAAGAGGCGTGAAGAGCTAATCATTTGTACTTTATTTATAGATGGCAGAAATAGTCGGATCAACATCCAATCCAATCCTGAAGGAGAGTGGGCAGCCCGCCATACTTGGACAAGGTGCTGTATAGTTCTTAAAAGCATTTGTATTCATTTTGTTTCAGTAATTTGTTGATTGCATACCCTTTAATTTCATATGTACCTTATTTTTACATCTGATAAGTGAAATCAGTTGATTGTGACCTTATCACAAAAAGTCAGTGACTTAATACATCCTGCTTCGTAATAATGCATGCAATCGTCATGAGTCATGCATTAATTAATGTAATATTAATATATAATCTTAACCTCTTAAGCCCGAGGGTCCCCCCAGGGGACCCCTCCCACCGTTTTTTTATGAGACTATGTCTCAGGGCTTCTTAACATTTATGAAACTATTAATGTTCCATACCCTTTTAATGGTAAGAAACTCCGCTAACTGACAATGTGAACCATTTTTAGCTAAAAGAAACACAAGAGTAATACCAAGCCTTTGAATTAGCATGGAGCGAAAAAATGCTAAGTAATGCTAACGGAATTTGCACAGCACTCACGGTAGAAATGCCCTTATTACTTATCGTAACTGCACAAACAAGATATACGATTTAAAGCAAAGACTCCACAGATTCCACACATGTAAATATCATCACTGTAGGACCCCGAATTGCGGAGCTATCAGCCAGAAAAGAGAAAGTAAACAACATCCGGTTTCAAAAATATTACAATAATTTCGTCTTACCTTTTTTGATTTGTGATCAAAAGTTGTGTTCACCGGAATAAAAACGCCGCTCAAGGTTAATCCAATGTCTTTGTGTCACGTAGAAATTTTGACTGATAATCCTTCAATGGGTTCCAGAGATATGGTCCTGCGTAAAGTATAAAGAATGCCAGCCAGTTTACGTACATTACGCAGCCGACTTCATTTATTGTTTACTATGTAACAGCAGGCATTACAGCAGGACCAGAGCACACGGAGGACAGAGCGGACAGCAGATAACGGAATTGCAGTTTTATTGCTTATAGATTATCAGAACATTTCAAAGGGGACACAGCAACATTGGATATTAACCTATGGATTAACTACATCATCGTTTTTATCGTTTTAATGCCATTGAAGACCAGTTTAGACCAGGCAAAGAGGAAGGTAAGCCGTTAGCCTAGCGCATGCTAGTACCTAGCGCCACTTGTTTTGATGTACGTTTTTGTTGATAACGTC